>JAXIVH010000098.1:10000-650000 GCA_036785325.1 Urophycis tenuis
CACAGAAGATTCTGTAGCTTTGATGGCTTTGCGGCTGCTCATGTTGGGTTTTCGTGGTGTGTGTCAGCTTTATGAATTTGGACTTTTGGCAGTTAAAGACCACGATGTAGCAAAGAAACAAAAAGATACATGAATGAATGAATAACACTAATTTAGCAATGGTCATGTAAATAGGGCTGAACCCTAAAGTGTTTGTAAGAATTTGTATTTGTATTAAGGGTACCATGCATTTCTTGTTCTTCTTATTATTGTTATTATTATTATTATTATTATTATTATTATTATTATTATTATTATTATTAGGAACCCTATTGTATTCATTATTTGTTTTTTTTTTTGTTTTTGAAGAATTATAAAATGTTTGTAAATGGGCAGAGTTGTAAAACTTGTGTAAGGAGTAAGGATTTGGTAAGTAAGGACAGATTTGCCCATAGGTGCTGCTATAATAAGCAAAACCTTATTTTCACAAAGAGAGTGTAATATGCTTGAAACGTTGTATACATGCACCATTTGGCATGATGAATGACTTTTTCATTGTAACCAATGTGGTCAAACCATTTGGTTATAATGCAATGACCACAAATTGACCAAATGCCAACACATCAACTGTGTCAGAGAAGGTGAAACACTTCATTGCTGTTAATACAGTAAGCAAGTCACCAGAACAAGTTTTAAGCATTCCAATTGCTAGGTTAACTATTGCCAGTATAAAACATCTCTGGCATAAGATGCTAAGTGCCATGTTACAAAGAGCAATTATATAGTGCCAAGACATACAACATACAAGTGCATGAGGGGGGGTAGGTAGAGGATGGATGTTATGCAGGGTTGAAGTGAACTCTGACATTGGCAGGGTGCTCGTTCCACCACTGCGGTGCCAAAATGGAGAAGAGTCGTGATTTTGCCATCCAACCTTTTCCTCCTTTTTGTGATGGAAGTACCAGTACCAGAGTACCAGTACCAGAGTACCAGTACCAGAGTGGAGTGCTCGATCAGGGGCGTGGGGTTTCACTAATGTTTGAAGGTAGGTAGAGGCAGTTTCATTAACAGCTTTGTAGGCCAGTATCATTGTCTTGAATTTGATGCGTGCCACTACAGGGAGCCACTGGAGGTCATGGAAGAGGGGAGTCACGTGGGAGTATTTGGGTAGGTTGAACACAAGGTGTGCTGCAGCATTCTGGATCCGCTGCAAAGGTAATTTCATGGTAGCAGGGAGTGCGGCTAGGAGTGAGTTGCAGTAGTCGAGGCGGGAGATGACAAGTGCTTGGGTCAGGAGCTGTGTCGCTTCCCTTTTGAGGAACGGCCGGATCCTGCGGATGGTGTAAAAAGCAAATATGCAGGATCGGGTCACTGCAGTGACGTTTGCAGTACAGGACAGTTGAATGTTGAGTATTACGCCAAGGTTTCTCGCTGTCGGTGAGGGACATACTTTGATGCCCTTGACTGAGACCAGTAGGTTCCTGTAAGTGCAGTCTTTCCCCGGTATGGAGAGAAGCTCAGTCTTTATGAGACTGAACTTGAGGTGATGCACAGGTATCCAAGTGCTTCCGTCTGCCAGACATTCTGAGATGCGTTTTGCAATCAGAGTGAGGGGGGGAAGGAAAGGAACAGTTGACTGTTGTCTGCATAACAGTGATAGGAAAAATCGTGATGTGATTACAGAGCCTAAAGTTCTGGTATATTAGGGAGAACAGAAGCGGTCCCAGTACTGAGCCTTGAGGGATGGAGCGGTTGGACAGGGAGCCATTCCATGTGACCTGAATAAGTGCCATTCATAACGTAAGATGTGAACCAGGATAGCGCAGTGTCAGTAATGCCGAGATCAGCAAGAGTGGTGAGGAGGGTCTGGTGGTTCACGGTGTCGAACGCCGCATACAGGTCGAGGAGAGCAAGCAAGAGGCCTTGGCGGCACAAAGGCACTCCTCACCGTCAGGAGGGCCATCTCTGTAGAGTGTGCAGTCTCGAAGCCTGACTGCTGGGCATCAAGCAAGTCATTTTCTGAGAGGTAGGAGAACAGTTGGTTAGAGACTGCACATTCCAGGGTCTTAGAAAGGAATGATTGAAGAGATTTCGGGCTATAGTTCTGGATGTCAGCAGTGTTGAGGGTAGGTTTTTTGAGGAATGGTTTGACTCTGACAGTTTTGAAGGGTGCTGGGATGAGGCCTGAGTTGAGGGAGGAGTTAATGAAGGTGGTGATGAATGGCATGAGAATGTCGGTAGACATGGCCTAGAGAAGGGAGGAGGGGATAGGGTCAAGGGGAGATGGTGGCTGCATCGTTGGATGTTACCAGTCTGTGGACCTCTTCAGAGGAGAGAGGAGTCAAGCAGCTAGGTCTAGCAGAGGTGGGAGTAGGGGGAGGGAGGATAGCTGGAGAGGTGTGCCTAGGGAGGTAAAGCAGCGGGGGTAAAGGAGATGCTGATATCCTTCACCTTCTTGGTAAAGTATTCAGAAAAATAATCAGCAGTTTGTGAGGAAGGGGGGGGGGGAGGGTTGAGAAGGAAGGAGGACATGGAAAACAGTTTTTTGGGGTGGGAGGCAGAGGAGTTGATCTTGTTCTGGTAGAATGTAGATTTGGCTGATGACACGGTGGCGGTGAAGTCTGAGAGGTGGTGAAGGTAGTGGGAGAAATCATCAGCACAGTCAGATCTCCTCCAGACCATTTCCTCTCAGCTGCCCGTAGCTCTGTTCTATGAGCCTGCAGAGATTCAGACAGCCAAGGAGGAGGAGGAGGAGGAGATCTCACTGGTCGGGGAAGAGGGAAGATAGCAGGGTAGAGAAGGCTTCCTCAGTGGAAAGTAGTGGGAATTGTTCTAGGGGGGGGGGGGGGCAAATGATGAGAGAACAGCAGAGGTGAGAGTAGAGGGTGAGAGTTTTCAGGTTACGGTGGGTGGTGACACTGTGGGGAGTAGGAGGAACAGAGGAGGGGGACTTCAAGGGGAGACAGAAAGCGACAAAGTGATGGTCAGACACAGGGAGCAGGGTAACTGAGAGTGCAAGGGTACAGCAGGACCTTGCAAAGACAAGGTCAAGTTGGTTCTTGGCTCTGTGGGTAGGAAGAGAATGAGAGAGAGTTAGGTCAAATGTAGTGACAAAGGTTGTAAAGTCAGATCATTGCAATTTCTCTGGCTGGATGTTGAAGTTGACCCAGTACAACCAGTGGAGTACTGTCTTAAGGAAAGCAGTCCCCCCTCCTCTCTGATGGTCTTGGGGTGTGTGAGAAGGAGTAAGAGGTAGAGAGGGCAGCTGGAGTGGCCATGTTCTCTGGGGACAGGTTTCTGTTAGAGCCAGGAAATGGAGGGTCTGGAGGCAGGCATAGGCTGAGATGGAGTCTGCCTTCTTGTCTGCCTTCACCGATTGGCAGTTCCAGAGTCCGCCCATTACTTCAAGGTCAGTGCAGACAGAGAGAGATGGGTAGAGCACACACCACAACAGCAACAACAACAGCAACAGCAGCAGTAGCAATAGCAACAACAGCAGCAATAGCAATGACAACAGCAGCAATAGCAAAAACAGCAGCAACAGCAACATAGAGTGACTACTTACAGTCTACTTGTGTTGTAGCTATTCCGTTGGTAGAGCTAACTCATACAGCATGAGTTAGCTCTTCCAAGTGAATAGCAACAACACAAGTTCTAATTTCTTATGTACACACTAACAGCAACTATCATGCAATTCCTCTTTAACAGACAAAAAGTAATTGTACAAGTGTAGATTTTATGTGCAATTTTATGTACAATATATCCAAATTCAGGACATTTAAACAGTCATAAATTTGCTTCACAACAACGTAGGCTCGGCTGTCAAAGATAGATAAAAAGAAGGGATCCATGGTATACCCAGGCCAAGTAAGTCTATATATGGATGCATTTATTTGAAATTCACCTGTCCAAGCGATGGCATCTCGCCAATAATCACTGGCTCTTTGGATAATCACTCTCTTCTTTGGATACACACAAAATCTCTCTAAAGTATGTCATGATGGTGTATTTTGCTACAGTTTACTTTATAAACATGGTTGGTCATGATTTTAACATGTTTACCTCTGGTAAATTTGTTTGTATGGCATACCAATGCCATTTTACCATACCGACCATTTCCTCCACATGGTAAGACTGCTCCTTTTCAAAATATCGTGTCATCTACCCTTGACTTGTCATATGTCCATGTGATGCATTGGTAGAGCATGATGAAGATGGTTATGAGGTTGTTGGTTTGAGTTTGAATTCAATCAAAAATGTTGTTTCCCTCTGGGATGATTAAAGTATTTCTGTGCTGTTAGAAAACATAAAAATGGTTTTGCCATTGTTTACATTGTTTGATTATGATTTTGAGATGTTACCTTCCAGTAAACTTGCTTTTATGGCATATTAATACAATTTCACAATATTTATCAAGCTCACAGTTTCCAAGTATGGTAGACTCCTCCTTATCAAAATATAGCCTGATCTTTGCTTGTCAGTTTATAAGTACCTGAAGTCCAGTGGCAGAGCACAAATCTGATGACAAGTAAACATTGTCAGAAATGCCATGAATTACAATACCGGTTGTGTATGTTGAAAATTGTTGAAAACTAGAATTTAATAATGTAATGATGCTATGGAGGATACTCATCTTGTGTGTGCTGATGATTAAATGATAAATACGAAACTAAACTAAAGTAAACTAAACTAAAACGTGAACTAAACGTGGCAGAGTTACGCCTTGTTTCCTGTTTAGTTCAAGACATTCTGCTGAAGAGACATTCGCGTAAGGCTTTCATCAGGGCATATTAAGTATACTTCTTCAGTGGCCAAGTCTACACAGGGTTGATTTGATACCTTTACAGTTTTCACAGTTTACTAGTACTGGTCGGGTTTGAGTTCAGTGTGAATAGCCAATTATGCCGCAATCATAGATCCCCACCTCCAGCAACATGATTGATCGGGAAAAAAGTTCACCCAAATTTTTGATTTTATGCTCTAATTTGTATGAACACAAAGAAATAAATTATTAATGTAAGCATAGAAATGTATTAAAACCTTGGTACTCAGGGGCAACCAACCATACTCAAAAAAAGTTTTTTTTTTTTTTTTTAAGACCACTATTGTCCATCTAATAGATTTTCCACCATCTTTGATTTACTGGAGAAAAAAAAATCGAAAATCAATCTCCTAGAGAAATTGTCCAATTCACACCAAACCTGAAGCTTCAACATACCTGTCTTAAAAAACAGAATTCTTTAGATCACATAGCTAATCAATATGCCTACTATCTTACTATTTTACAAACTTTTAAGTGGGTTTTTGCCTTTCACTTAACTGGGGCCTATCTCCACAACATATTAAACTTTCATAATAGTATAGGAACACCCCTGGAACACTTGCAAGCCGTATAGTCAAATCTGCATATGTGCATGACCAATCGTCACCAAACTTGGTGCATACAGCATGTTCCACTAACCAATATCTACAATATTGGGATGACTCTAAATTGTTTTTGTGGCCTATCATATCAAAACATTTGAAGGCCATCTTGTTCATTTCATCAGTTTACAACCTATTACTTTTGAAGAAGTCCATTTGTTGATGAATGCAAAGTTTCATGCTGATTGATGGAATACTGTAGGAGGGATTTGAGTTAGAAAAAAACTTATCTGCCATATAAATCAATAGTATATGCAATCTTTGCAATCTCAATTATTTGGTATATATCCTCTATCTTCCACATTTGTGCCTTTTATTATGATCATATCAACCTAGTGGCCATTATCATATTGTAATATTTTTAATATTAATATGATTATAATAGGTTTGACTGACTGACTTTAGGTGTTTAGTTTGAATATGATGTACTGCTGCACCTGTTATGTACACAGATCTGCTTGGTATGGTCTCATACTTTGAAATATCTACTTGATGTTCGGTGCTGTTCTGTTTGTGATGGTATGTATGTATGTATGTATGTATGTATGTATGTATGTATGCGTGAATGTATGTATGTATGGATGTATGTATAAGGTATGTGCATTTATATTGAACCACAATGTATGGGGTCTGCAGAGCACGGTTTAGTAAGCACTGAGAACCAAACAATATACATCAATTATTGTGTAATAAATAAATAAATAACGTTCTCCTCTAAACAGAATTTTAAAAGGATAGCATACCAGCTACAGCATTGTTGTCCGAGAAGCCAATATTTCAAGGCATGTTTCTTTAATCTCTGATGATGTATCACAGTAATTTTATGATAAAGTACAGTATATTTTTTACATACAGCTCTGTTAATATTGCTGTATGCTGCTGGTCTATGATTCCTTGTGGTAGTTGTGTTTAAATGACAATCAATTATATTTTATGTTGTTATGAAGCAGGCATTTCTTTTTTCTGTTATGTGCTGCTGGAAGCCAAGTTATGCTATTTACTGAAATAAATGAATACAAATAAAACTATTGTTATGTATCTTTTTTGTCCATGTATCGAAATCATACCAAACCACGACACCACCATGCGTAGCAAACCATACATTTTATGAACTGTTTCACGTACAGTATGGATGCATGTATTTTTCTCTGTTCTTTCAATATTACTATGCATGAAATCCTAAACCGTAAATGAAATAAAGAAGCAAACTATTTGCTTCCTGCCTAGTTGGTAAATATAAGTTAAGCTGTTTATACGTAAAAACTTATGCATGTTCAACATCATGGGAAAAGCACTATTGTATTTAATTATGTTGTGCATTACTCAATAAACAACTGTTATGCAGAAACTGATGTTTAATCCATTTAATTTAAACCAAATCTAGGTGGTAACAGATCCCCATAAAATATTTATTTAACTTCAACACACTGTTCTGTTGGCATGTGTGTACTGGCCAATTAAGTAATGTGATAGTGGTGTGGTTGGTGGTGGTGTGGTTGGGGGATTGAAATGCTTTTGCATTATAAAATTTTACATTTAGGCTAACTTGATTCTTAACATGAATGCTCTTAATATTACTACTACTACTACTACTACTACTACTACTACTACTACTACTACTACTACTATTACTACTACTACTACTACTACTACTACTACTACTAATAATAATAATAATAATAATAATAATAATAATAATAATAATAATAATAATAATAATAATAACATTACGAAGAAAAAAAAGAAGAAATTTGATTTTTAGAGTGCCATTCATCAAGACCCCAACCGTTTGACTCGTGGTAGACGGAACAAATCAAAACTAGAAAACGTAATTCCACGAGAGGAATTACATGTATAAGAATGCCCGTAATCATTGAAATAAATTTAGTTGAAGTGGGGATCGCTCGAACCGCCATGGAATTAACGCTCTACCCACTGAGCTATGATAGCAGGTATGGAAGTAGCGGACTCAAACGCAACCATGGAAAGCTAGGCTCCTTTGCATTTGTAATCGCAAATATCTCAACAAGTGTAAAGTTCACCAAAATGACAAATACATAGCACAACTATACGGAAGTAGACCTTTGTAATACAGACTGAATGAAATCTCGAAAGTGAAATCTGGAGTCATTTAGATTCCATTAATTGCAGAAATTTGGTGTGAAGAAGAATAATATGACGAAAAGTGATTTCTAGATTGTGCATTCCTCTGCACAATAATAATAATAATAATAATAATAATAATAAAAATAATAATAGTATAGTAGCCTGGTATAGTAGTAATAATAGTAGGCTAATCATAAACAATGAAAAGAAAAGAGATTGTGTGGATTATCATTTTGATCGTTTGCAAGATGCTTTGTTCCTTAGTCTTTAACACACAAACTCCAATCCAAAGCTACCACAGCTGTAATGATCTTCCTTAAAACTGCAAAGAAACGAATTTTCCCAGCTGTTTAGCAGCACTGCAGTGTTAGAGCGTTAGTTTAGTGACCTGGTTTAGCGTCACTTAAGGGAGGTTACACTTCCCACGTCTTTGTATTTAACACTGTATAGATGATGGAATAACTTCCACACCTTACAAAAAAGAGCTATCGCATGTGTCTTATCGCTCTGACTAGCATATATTCACACATACAAGCACACACACATGAGCGTGCGGCACATTCGCATATCATCCGAACACACACGTGCACATGCACATGCACACACACTCAGGGGGACATCTGAGGGACTATCTGTGTGTTTGAAGTGCCAATCTCCCAGGAGCAGCTGTAGCCTACAGCCTATATGGAGATGGAGGGGACCCTGTTCACCTTGACACCTTCAACTCACACACACACACACACACACACACACACACACACACACACACACACACACACATACACACACACCAGAGACAGTGGTAGCAAAGCCAGTACATTTAACGGCTGAGCCAGTAATCAAGTTGTCTACATAGGGAGAAAGTGTGTGTGTGTGTGTGTGTGTGTGTGTGTGTGTGTGTGTGTGTGTGTGTGTGTGTGTGTGTGTGTGTGTGTGTGTGTGTGTGTGTGTGTGTGCGCGTGTGTGTGTGTGTGTGTCTGTGAGTGTGTATGAGTGTGTGTGTGTGTGTGTGTTTGAGTGTGTGTATGTATAATTGCCTATTATTGCTTGCCGTCAACCCCATATCATCACAGATGCACGTGCCCAACGCAAGAGCACACTCACATCTTTCAGATCTATTGATCTCCAGATAATAGACAATATGTATAGGCTGCCGTGGGTGATGGGGTGGGTTTAACGACTCGACGGTGATTACCGTTCATTACGTCTAAGGTCTAACCAAACGTAAGGCACTGCGGGTGCCCAGTGATTGGTCTCTGCTGCCATCTATTGATCATAATGGAAACTCTCTCTCTCTCTCTCTCTCTCTCTCTCTCTCTCTCTCTCTCTCTCTCTCTCTCTCTCTCTCTCTCTCTCTCTCTCTCTCTCTCTCTCTCTCTCTCTCTCTCTCTCTCTCTCTCTCTCTCTCTCTCCCTCTCTCTCTCTAAAATTGCATAAATAATCTATATGAAATTTTATTAAATTATTTTACACAATGTAGATTTAAAGCACTACTTTAGAACACATTTGAAATACAAGTAGGAAGACATGTAGACACTGCTGACTTTTCAAGACGACCAATAACTGTAGTTCCTCCACCGACCTACTTTAAGAGTTTTAAAGAGTTAGGGTGAAGTGAGGATACAAAGATGCACATTTCAATCCAAGTAAAACTATTGACTCGGACATAAGAACGGCAATTCTATTTTTGTTGCATGTGCTTTCTATTCCAGGTCCAGCTCAACGATAAAACAACAAACGAGCCATTGCATGTCGTCCCCTGTCGTCCCAATGAGTTAGTGCAATGTGCTTGAGAAAACGATATTCAATTGCAACACCGGGGGGAACTGTCATACCATTATCACAAACAACGCCGTAGGCCTGTTGCTATTCAGAGCCACTGGCTTTTAAGCAATGCATTTCATAACTTACACATTTGTGTCCTTCGTAATGCATTGACAATTTGAGGGTAATTCTGTGGTTTAAAGAACTGTATGTTGTTGCTATCGGCCAACAGAGAGTTCTGTGTTTTAGTGTATCCAATGCAGAAAAACTGTAATAACAGTCAATGTTAAAAGGAGAGCAAGTAACGGATAGAAAGAGAAACAATAGGTTGAGATGTCTTTGCTGGGCAAAACTCTGTACTGTGTATCCGTCTCCATGGTGACAAGACCAATAAAAATGCAACAGGACATGCAGTTCCCTCTTGCCTCACCCATTTCTCCTCACTCACCACGCACGCGCACAATACTCTTATATTGCCTCCTGACAGAAACTGCTAAAGCTAATAGTTAATTGAACTGTATGTAGATGTGTGTATGTTTGAGCGAAACAAGAAGACCAATTCTATATTAGGTGCCAAGCTGGAGTGGAATGATAATGAAGGAGATTTTCTCAATAGGAAAGTGCAGGAGGATGCTGTGTGGATGCTTCTAGACATGCTTCTTGTCTTTTCTTCTATAATTGCCCTTGTGCAAGGCAATTTATTCTCTCACCCTCAACTTTTTCTTTCATATAAGTGATGGATTAAGATCTGATTTCACAAAGTGTTTTAACATATTTGAAATGCTTTGCCAACATGTTTCACATAGAGAGAGAGAGAGAGAGAGAGAGAGAGAGAGAGAGAGTGAGACTGACACAGGGGGTAAATATAGACAAGTTTGAGCTCTATAGACCTGCTGTGAGGTGCCAGTCAGTGGGGGAGACACAGGCAGAGAGAGAAAGAGAGAGAGAGAGAGAGAGAGAGAGAGAGAGAGAGAGAGAGAGAGAGAGAGAGAGAGAGAGAGAGAGAGAGAGAGCTACAGAGGCACCTTCCTCACCCCTCTACGTCCTGGGAAGGCAGGGTGACTCATGTGCCCTTGTGTTTCACACCATGAATAAATTAGGCAACACCCCACACTGTTGTCACCACGGAGACGGTTGTCACATTCATTATGGAGACGCTGCTCGGTAAGTGACTTGGTCTTGCAAGCTACGGCCAGAGAATGAGACAGACTGGGAGAGAAACCTTAGAGAGAGGGGTAAGCGACCTCAAGATAGATCTATTGGGGGAGAAAGGAGAGAGAGAGAGAGAGAGAGAGAGAGAGAGGCACATTGGAGCCAGGACACTATAAGATAGATAAGATAAGATGTTTTGTTACATACTTTGATATATTTACATTTTTTGTATATATTTTGGTAGAGCTGGGGTTTGACATGAGTTTGGACTCCTCCCAGTTTGGAGTCTCTCTCTCTCTCTCTATCTCTCTCTCAAAGTGAGTCCAATGTTGCTAGAGTTGCAATGTGCTCACACCCTAACACTATGCAGCCCACTTTGCCACAGAACAGCATGATTCACGATTGGCACCCTGTGCTCTTCACGGATGAGAGCAGGTTCTCACTGAGCACGTGTGACAGACAAAACAAAGTCATAAGTCATGAGTCTGGAGACGCCGTGGAGAACTTTCTGCTGCCTGCAACATCCTCCAGCACGGTTTGGCAGTGGGTCAGTGATGGTCTGGGGAGGCATATCCTTGGAGGGCCAAACAGACCTCCATGTGCTAGCCAGAGGTACCATGACTGCCATTAGGTACCGGGATGAGATGCTCAGACCCATTGTCAGACTATATGCGGGTGCAGTGGGCCCTGGGTTCCTTCTCATGCATGACAATGCTCGGCCTCATGTGGCTAGAGTGTTTCAGTAGTTCAGTTCAGCAGTTGCATGATGAAGGCATTGATGCTATGGACTGGCCTGCCTGTTTCCCAGACCTGAATCCCATCGAGCACATCTGGGACATCATGTCTAATTCCATCCACCAACACCACGTTGTACCACAGACTGTCCAGGAGTAGACTAATGCCCTGATCCAGGACTGGGAGGGGATCCCTCAGGAGAACATCCGTCATCTCATCAGGAGCATGCCCAGATGTTGTAGGGAGTGCATACAAGCACATGGAGGCCACACACACTACTGAGCCCCATTTTGAATTGTCTTGAGGAATTTCCACATAAGTTAGATCAGCCTGTGATCTGATTTTTCCACTTTTATTTTGAGTCTGAATCCAGACCTCGATAGTTTAATGATTTTGATTGCCATTGATCATTCTTATGTAAAAAAATTTTCAATGCATTCCACTATGTAATGAATCAAGTTTTTCAACTGGAATATTTCATTCATCGAGATATAGGATGTGTTGTTTAAGTGTTCCCTTCATTTTTTTGAGCAGTGTATATAGGCTGAACCTTTGGAGAGTTGGTAGATAAAATGACACAGCCCCACTCACAGGGTTTCTAGTTACCAAGAGGGTAAGGGTAAACCCTAACCCTAACCCACTAACACTGAATCTAACCTTAACCATAACCCTAAATCCTATGTTAATGCTATATAATAATATATATTACTGCATTTATTACAGGTGGATCTCAATAAATTATAATATCGTCGAAAAGTTGTTGAAATGTAATTAAAAAAGCTAAATTAATACAAAGATTGATTACACACAGAGTGATATATTTCAAGCATTTATTTCTTTTAATTTGGATGATTATGACTTCGCCAGAAGGCGAAGCTCTCGATCTTCCGGTCTATCTTTGTTCCTACTCTCACCTATGGTCATGAAGGTTGGGTCATGACCGAAAGAACGAGATCGCGGGTACAAGCGGCCGAAATGGGTTTTCTCAGGAGGGTGGCGGGCGTCTCCCTTAGAGATAGGGTGAGGAGCTCAGTCATCCGGGAGCGACTCGGAGTAGAGCCGCTGCTCCTTTGCGTGGAAAGGAGCCAGTTGAGGTGGTTCGGGCATCTGATAAGGATGCCCCCCGGGCGCCTCCCTATGGAGGTGTTCCGGGCACAACCAGCTGGGAGGAGACCACGGGGAAGACCCAGGACGAGGTGGAGAGATTATATCTCCACACTGGCCTGGGAACGCCTCGGGATCCCCCAGTCAGAGCTGGCTGATGTGGCCCGGGAAAGGGAAGTGTGGGGTTCCTTGCTCGAACTGTTGCCCCCGCGACCCGACCCCGGATAAGCGGTAGAAAGTGAGTGAGTGAGTGAGTGATTATGACTTACAGCTTGAAAACCCAAAAGTCAGTATCTCTTTGAATATTGTGAAAAAGTTCAATATTGTAGACTCATGGTGTCACACTCATATCAGCTAATTAACTCAAAACACCTGCAAAGGTTTCCTGAGCCTTTAAATTGTCTCTCAGTCTGGATCAGTAGGCTACACAATCATGGTGTAGACTGCTGACTTGATAGTTCTCCAGAAGACAGTCATTGACACCCTGAGGGGTGATGATGAGGAAGAGGAAGATGCACATGGTAAGACTGCTCCGTCAAATTTTTGTCTAAAACCAACCTTCTATCTATCTTATCCAGCATAAGGCTCTATGTCATTTCAACACTGGGGTTCCTAATACCATATGCTCTGGGATAAATATTTCCTTTTATGCCTTTTTCCTTTTTTCGGATGCCCATCTGTTGTTGAGATCGGCCCAAACAAGCATCCGAGGACAGATGCACATTGCTGTACTCCACCGAAAACTTTCGGTGTATATATATATGTACTTCAAGACTTGGCATCTGTGACTAAAAGCTGACTTCAACATTCTCCAAGTCTCCTTAGCTGAACCACAGTTTGGCTTAACCGTCGGACATCTTGGACTTATCTACGGGCCACCTACACTGCCCCACCGCTAAGCTACCATAACAACACTAGGCTCTGGGCCTTGTAGCTAAGCTAATCAAAACAATGCTGGCCTGGTGGCTAAACTAATCTAAACAATGCTGGCTAAACTAATCTAAACAATGCACGGCGAAGCTAAAGCCAACCAAAACAACGTTCCCAATGTGGCAAGGCTACGAGATTTATCTACTTTATAATTAAATGAAAACCCGACAACGCCACCTAGGGGAATTTCGCCCCAAGGAATTAGTATAGCAAGTAGTCGACGGTCAACTACAGGACACAGGTTCGAAAGACACAGGCACTGGACGTGATCCCAAAAAGATACATTTATTGCTCACAAAGTGGTTCTCTAAAAATATTTTAGCACAGGTTGTCAATATGACTCACAATCCACACGATATTACACAATCCGTATTTTCATTAAAATTGTTGCTGTATTGCTTTTAAAGTACAGGGATACAGGAGATTGAGGGCTCACCGGGCGAGATGACTTGCTGACGGGGAAAGGGGAAGGGTTCCTTATGCTACACCACACGTGAAAAACCACACAAATTGTTGACACCCAGGTGCACTATTGTACAGGAAAGTGAAGGGGGACGACCACCACCAAATCAGCCAGCCACTCGCACCAGCAGCACCAACAGCTCCTGTCCCAAAAAGAAAAAAAAGAAAAGCAATATTAGGCAATACAACACGGAGATGGGGACTCACACTATAGGAGTCTATACACACACAAAGACAGAAAAGAAAAATTAACAATGATTAAACTGGCAACCGGCGCTAATAAAAACCAGTCCAGACAGAACAGCAGTAGAGACCCTAACGATGTAAAGGCCCGCTTCGGCAGATAAGCCACTGGCAGGACGTGGAGGCTTCTTTCCTCCGGCACAAGAGGGGCGCACCACCGATGCAGTTTTAACTGTTAACAGATCAGAGGTGCAGAGTCATACAACCAGCCAGAAAAGGCACAGGTACACAAGGGCAGTAAACAGATGAAACAGCCTACCTTTGAAAGTGGATACCACGCAACGCATGGACAATTACGCACCGGCTTGACGGCCACGCTTCCCCGCTCCCAGCCTCAGTCGGCAAATAAGCCAACACTGCGAAGCCAAGCATAAATAAGCCACCCTACTATATAATATCAATGCCCAGCCATACTAATACCATCGGGAGACATACCTGAGGATGCAAAATGAGGAGACACACACACACACAGCACGCCGTGCCGCGACTGGACCGCCACACACGCACACCACGCTGAAGCAGTGCTCCCGCAGCTGCAACCTCCAGCCCAACAACTGGCCGACTATTACCGGTATGAAAAGTAAAGCTGCGCTCCACTAGGCCCCGCGACAGCCACGCCAGACCAAGCCACACTGCCCAAGTCAGAATCTGCCCTGGAGAAGACACACACCTGAAACGATTCTCACCCACATATAATGATTACGGCACCGCCCCGTGGCCAAAATTGATGACGCACAGTGGGCGGGGAGCAGAGGTGGAAAGCCACAATGATTTAATATACCCCAAGTACCAAAATTAGGAGTGAGTGGAGCCACTCTGCCACACCAATCATGACTAGTTCAGACTTGTAATGTTCATGAGGTGTAATATTTGTCACAACAGTGATGTACTGCATGACCCCCTACAGGTAGTTCGTACAGTCTGGGCAGAGCCTGCGAGTATGTGTAGCAGTACAGATATATGCTTGCCTGGAACGTTTAAGTAAACAATGACATTTTCTTAATACTCGGTCTGGTCATTGACTCTTATAACGAGAACATCACAGGACTGTGAACTGCTACTACAGTTTGCGTACCAGACCCACATCGGCGTGGAGGATGCCATCATCTACCTGCTTCACAGAGCTTATACACACCTGGAGAGGCCGCAGAACATGGTGAGGATCATGTTCTTCGACTTTTCCAGTGCTTTTGACACCGTCCAGCCAGGCCGGCTGGCTGAGAAGCTCCTGTTGATGCAGGTCGATCCTGACATGGTGGCATGGATTACAAACTACCTCACGGACAGGCCGCAGTATGTAAGGCTGCGACACTGCTTGTCGGACATGGTGACAAGCAACACCGGTGTTCCGTATTAACTTGTGACCACGTTAACTGGTGACCGTCAGCCAAAAGCGCCTGTGGTTGTCGTAGAAATGAAAGATGTTGAAAACTGGAAAAAGGGATGTAGCTGTCCTCGTAGATGCCTTTGTTTGTCTGGTTTTAAACGTCGCTTGTGTTTGTAAACAGGAAGAGGGCTAGTTAGCTCTTCCTGCTAAAGTCTCTAATGCATCTCTAATAAAAACTCTTTAATACATTTGGTCTATGGAGCCTGCTTCAGTAAACATGTATCAGAAGAAATATTCAGCCTTTTCAATGGCCTTATAAAAATAAAAAACATTTTCACGGGAGTCGAACATCATGACAAAATAAATGAAAGACGAGAGCTCACTATGAACGCACTGAGGATTTCTAATAAAATAACATATACAGCAGACAGACAGACTGCCGTCTCTTTTTAACACGGGACGGATAACCACGTTAACTTGTGACCACACCTGGCTCTGTTCCTACTAAAGTCTTGAATAAGTCTCTAATACAAATACGGAGCCTGCTTGAGTAAACGTGTGTCACCAGTAGTCCATTTGCATAGAAAAAAAATACGAAAACATTGTATGGGATTTTAACTCGTACTTTTGTGACAAAATGTACTAAAGACTAATGCAGTTCACCAGGAGCACACTGAGGACTAGTCATAAAATACCATATACAGTACAGGACATATTCGGCCGTCTCTTTTTAACATGGACTCTGTTACCGTAAACTCTGTTACCGTATGAGCCCTCTGTGTAAATTTCTGACAGGGTCTCAGAATATTTAATATAACGATGTATGGTACAGTTGGTGTTGGAAACGCTCTTCCTGTGAATGTGTATTGAATGTGTATTAAATGTCTGAAACATTTCCCAAACAAATCTTTGGAGCCTGAGAAAGCATGTGTCGTGTTTAAGCACGGCTCATACGGTAACAGAGCCAGCTGTGGTCACAATAGCTGCAATAGCTCTCGTCTTTCATTTATTTTGTCACGATGATACGTGTTCGACTCCTGTGAAAATGTTTATTTTTTTTATAAGGCCATTGAAAAGGCCGAATAATTCTTCTGATACATGTTTACTGAAGCAGGCTACATAGACCAAATGTATTAAAGAGTTTTTATTAGAGATGCATTAGAGACTTTAGCAGGAAGAGCTAACTAGCTCTCTTCCTGTTTACAAACACAAGCGACGTTTAAAACCAGACGGAGTACCTGATGCGTTCACACAAATAAAGGCTGGGTTAGACTGCAAGGACGAGTCAGGTCTGTTTTTACACATTGCAATGTTAACGGGTAAGAAACTGAACAAAGGCATCTGCGAGGACAGCTACGTTCCTTTTTCCAGTTTTCAACGTCTGTCGTTTCTACGACAACCACAGACGCATTTGGCTGACGGTCACCAGTTAACGTGGTCACAAGTTAACGTGGTCACAAATTAATACGGAACACCGGCACACCCCAGGGAAACTGTACTTTCACCATTTTTGTTCACCCTCTACACCTCGGATTTCTGCTACAATTCCCGAACATGCCACCTGCAGAAGTTCTCTGACAACTCCTCTATTGTTGGATTTATCACAGACAACAGGGAGGAGGAGTACAGGGAACTAGTGAATAACTTTGTGGGATGGTATGAAGCAGTGGCGAACCGTGAGCACTACAGCTGGGCCTTCACCCCAGCCATCACCCCCGAGAAAATAAATCATCACAGAAAAAAAAGCAACAGTACGATGAATTGAAAGGGTTAAACAAATGCAATCCGGCTTTAATTAACGATGACAAGGATGTAAACAAATAGACCATAACATCAATAACATTCTCCGCAACAAGAAACATCTCAACGTTAAATAAACATACATAAACATATTCTAAAGCCAAAATCTGGAAAATATAAAATGAAGTCCCCCAGAGTGTCACCCCATGACGCTGCTGACACGGACATCGAGGCTCATAATCACCCCAAAAGTTGTCAAACTGACCGTCGATTGCAGGTGTGCCGCAGAACCGTGATTTCGGTGGGCTGACTTTGTCAGATTCGTAAGGCTGACAAATCCGCCGCTGACCCAGGTGGATGACTTCTCAGTTGTAAAAAGCAAACAACTCCACCAGTACAGCCTGTTTGTTTTATTACAGCCCGCCATCCATGGATATCGCTGATAATTTTCGGTCTCGAAATGCTTTTCCACTTTCTTAACCTTTTCTTTTAATTCCAGTTCTGGAGTTGGTCTTCCGTTTTTTATTATTTGAATTTTTTCTGTGAAAGGACGCCTTGATGGATCCATGGATATCGCTGATAATTTTCGGTCTTGAAATGCTTTTCCACTTTCTTAACCTTTTCTTTTAATTCCAGTTCTGGAGTTGGTCTTCCGTTTTTTATTATTTAAATTTTTTCTGCCTTGAAAAGGGCGATCCGATCAAACTAGCCACAACGTAACTCACAGAGACGGCAGGGTGGTGTGAACGATTGAGACTCAACCACTCTGTTAGGACTTCGTCAAGGCCTACAAGCTTTTTTTTTTTTGTCCCGCCCACTTGAAATCAAACTGTGATTGGTCAATCTGCCACTCAATCTCCAAACCAAAACACATAGCTTGGCCTTCTGCAGGATTTCTGAAGTCCTAACCAATTAATGAGCCAGCTAACCGGGCCTTGATAGAGACGGACGATTCTGATTGGATAACATGTTTTAGGTACCGTAACCATTTCATTGCTGATGTGAATTTGACAGTGAACTTAATTTTAGAACATGGATGAGAGAACATTTATTAAATGTATTGTATTAAATTAAATAAGATAGAAATTTAAAAAATAATAATTGTTATTTCTTATTTAATATTTTTTGGTCCAGAATTTTGTTAGGCCTTCTCTGAAGGCGTAGAAGGCCCTGAGGGTTCCCCACTGGTGTGAAGGGAACCACCTTCAGCTCAACACCGGGAAAACCAAGGAGCTGGTGGTGGACTTCCGGCTCAGAAAGAGCCCCCCATTACCGGTTTCCATAAATGGGGAGGAGGTGGAGATGGTGGATACCTGCAAGTTCCTTGGGGTGCACCTGAACAATAAACTGGACTGGTCGGACAATACTGAGGCCGTCTACAGGAAGGGACAGAGTAGGCTGTTCTTCCTGAGGAGGCTCAGATCTTTCAATGTGTGCACTAGGCTGCTACGGATGTTCTACCAGTCTGTGGTAGCCAGTGTCATCTTCTTCGCTGTTGTGTGCTGGGGAGGAGGCATTGGGAGTGGTGGTGCCAGCAAGCTGAATAAGCTGGTGAGGAAAGCGAGCTCTGTGGTGGGGATGAAGCTGGACTGTGTGAAGGCGGTGACAGAGAGGAGGATGAGGGGGAAGCTGCAGGTGATCCTGGACAACCCCTCTCACCCTCTCTATTCCGAGCTGAGGCAACTCAGAAGGACGTTCAGCCACAGGCTCACTCAGCCACGTGCCTCAAGGTGCTTGGGGGGGCTCTTTCATCCCATCAGCTATCAGACTCTACAACACCTCAACCACCCGCTCCCAACGTCTCGATAGCCCCGACACCTCCAGATAATGGACTGAACACCACACCCCACACCTCAGGACTGTTTTCCTAGGCCACTGTAACTTATGTATTCTCACATGTCTACTACCTCTGTATATTGCACATTTTGTATTTTGCACACCTGCACATCCATTTTGCCAAATTCATCATGCACATCTATTTTTATTTTTTATATCTACACCTCAGCAGGACTTGGTTACCAATTGCACTATTTTATCTTCATCTACTAATTGCACTGTTCATCTCAATAATGACTACTAGGTATGTCCACCTACCAATTGCACTGTTCATCTTAATGATGACTACCATGTATAGGTTTTCATTCTTCATCTGACCTGATTCTAAGAGCTCGCATATAATCTTATCTTAATTTAGGTAAATCTATTTATTGTTTAGTGTATATTGTATATATTCAGGTATTCTATTGCACTCCTCTATCCCCTTGTACTGC
Organism: Urophycis tenuis; assembly: GCA_036785325.1. Lineage (NCBI taxonomy): Eukaryota > Metazoa > Chordata > Actinopteri > Gadiformes > Phycidae > Urophycis > Urophycis tenuis. The sequence goes on from JAXIVH010000098.1 coordinate 29,237, forward strand.
TGGTCACTGTGAATTTCTCCTAAGGGGGATTAATAAAGGAATATCATATATCATATCATACAGGCAAACAGAAATATCTCTGACCTTAGGGAAGATGTCATACAACTCTATGCTGAACTCCAGAAGAAACAGTCACTGCTATCCAGCTTCATGGAGGTAGCATCTGTTCAATCCAAAGAGATCACCTCGCTTAGCCTAATATCCTGTGACACGATCCTGTGGGATCCCGCTATTGTTCCACGATTGTCCTCCTGCTTACCCTAAACAGCCACCCTGGTCTGGGGTTGTTATCTGCGGTCGCAAGAGGGATACAGATGGGTCTGCTTCTCCGCCTGGTCTGAAGCTCTAAAAGGCTATGCAGCCTTGTCCTCGGACAACCTGGCCCACCCAGAGGATCCCCCTGTTGCTCCGCTCCCCCCAGACCCAAGAACGGTCCCTGCTGACTCTGCAGCACCACCCAAGGATATTCCTCACCCGGTCCCAAATCAAAGGCCCTCATTGTTGAAGTCATCCCTTCGCCAAGCCAAAGCTGTCACCTGCTCTGACACAGAGCGCTGAAAAACCACAGCGATTGTCTCTGTGTCCCCTCTTTGCTCGTACCACGCTCATCGTAGGAGACTCAATTAGCAGAAACACTAGCTTCTTCAACGCAGCCACACACTGCTTTCCCGGAGCCAAGGTGCCAGTTATTCTCCAGAAACTGCCCGACCTGCTTCGCTGTCTACCGTCCTCCATTAACTGGGTCCTAGTTCACATAGGAACCAATGATGCAGCTCGTTGCCAGTTGGAGCTGACTAAAAAGGACTTTAACAACCTTTAAACCTTCTTAAACACCTGTGGAAAGGACGTGTGGATAAGCAGTCTGCTACCAACTCATGCCCATGGAGGTGGGCGTTTCTCCAGAATCCTCAGTCTTGACACCTGGCTCAAGTCCGCCTGCAAGATCCATATGATCCATTGGTTTTATTGATAACTTTAATCTATTTTTGAATCGCCCGTCTCTCTTCTGGATCGATGGACTCCACCCGAACAATCTTGGCAGCAGAGTTCTGTCAGCTAACATTCAACACGCTGTTCAGACAGCTGCTTCATTTGATTTAAAGCTAACCTGCTACGCCGTCACCCGGACCCTTCTTCTCCCCCGTCTACTCCGGCAGCACATAGTATGCCCTTCAGTCTCACTAACACCCCCACTGTCTTCCAGGCGCTAGTGAACGATGTCCTTTGGGAAATATTGGACAAATTTGTATTTGTATATCTGGATGACATTCTAATTTTCTCCAAGACCAGGGGGGAACATGTTCCCCATGTCCAGACAATGCTGTTGGAGAACTCACTCTTTGTGAATGCAGAGAAATGTGAGTTCCATTCTGCTTCTGTCTCCTTCCTGGGGTATGTAATCGGGAGGGGAAACCTCAGTATGGACCCTGCCAAAGTCTCTGCTGTCACCACCTGGCCCATCCCTGACTCTCGTAAGCAGTTGCAACATTTTCTGGGGTTTGCAAACTTCTACCGGAGGTTTATTCGGGGTTACAGTACCGTCTCTGCGCCTCTTACAGCCCTTACCTCCATCAAGGTCCCCTTTCTGTGGTCTCCTGCGGCTAACACCAGCTTCCGGTCTCTCAAGGCCAAGTTCACCTCAGCCCCCATCCTCCTGATGCCAGATCCGGAGAGACAATTTGTGGTCGAGGTGGACGCCTCCGACGTAGGAGTAGGAGCAGTTCTCTCTCAACGAGCGGTGCAGGACCAAAAGCTTCCTCTAGTGCGCATGTGCGAAAGCTGCATGCCGCCTGTTACGCTACTCCAGACTTGAGTTCACTTTTTTTTTTTACACTTTTAACTTTCTTTGTCTTTTTTTTAACTTAATTATTTCTCTGAAGTACTGGGAAGCCCTACACTCCCTCAAACAGCATTGTTTGCAATGCTGTTTGAGGGAGTTTTGTTGTGCTTCTCTTGGACTATTTTAAATATCAATGCCGCCTACACTGGGACACGCTGCGTTTGTTTACTCCAGAGAACAGCTGATTGCACTACTGCCGGCCAGCATGGTGGCCAGACCAGCGGATTTACCACCCGATCTCTGGAGGAAAACTCACCGGGGATGCAGAGGACAACGTCGGGGGAGAGGGTTGACACGGGACGTACATATGGAAAGGAGGAAATTCAAGCCATGTCTCCTTTATATTGTTATGGGGAATGTTCACTCCCTTAATAACAAAACGGATGAGCTAACGGCACTAACGCGGAGCCACACAGTTTATCGGGAATGTAGTCTGATGTGTTTCACTGAGACATGGCTGCACAGGGACATTACGGACCAAATTGTATCTGTCGATGATTTCCACACTGTCCGGGCGGACCGGGACTGTACCAAGAGTGGGGGGGGGGGGGGGGGGGCTCGCCGTTCTAGTTAATATCAGGTGGTGCAATCCCGGTCACATCTGTATTAAGGAACAGCTCTGTAGCCCAGATGCCGAAGTGTTGGCCGTTGGACTACATCCATACCCCCTCCCTAGGGAGATCCCGCACATGACAGACAGATAGACAGACAGACATACTTTAATGATCCCTGAGGGAAATTGCATTCATTACAATACTCCAGGGAAAAAACGAAAAAAAAGACACTCGTATAGACATACGTATAGCAGAGTGTTAGAATATATAAATATATGATATAAACCTATGTAAAAACCTATGTAAAATATAACCTATGTGAAATATAAGCCTATGTAATACAATATACAAAAATATACGTAAAGAACTATACATAAATGTACATACATCCAGGCATATACGAGGTGATAGCATACACAAGGATGTAGCATGTCGGATTCTATGTTGTAAAAAAGACCAGTTGTGCATAGAGATGAGCAGTTATGTCTATGAATGTTCTCATTCATCCAGGTCATGTTTAATCCGGCCAATAGTTAAATCGAACGCAACTGGACTTAGATTTAAATCTAAGTCCAGTTGTGTTCGATTTAACTGTTGGCCGGATGAGCAGTTATGTAGTAAAATGACCAGTTATGCAATATGAATGAATAACCTGTTATGCAGCAGAAACTACGATGAAAGTGACAAATTGTAAAGCTTGATAACCACAGGCAGGAATGATTTCCTAAGTCGCTCTGTGGTGCATCTCGGTGAGAGGAGTCTTCTGCTGAAGGAACTCCTCCGCTGAGCCAGGATGGAAAAGAGAGGGTGAAAGGCATTGTCCATGATAGTCCGTAACCTGGACAGCATCCTCCTATCTGCCACGGTAGTCAGAGTGTCTAATTCCTCACCCACTACATCACCAGCCCTCTTGATGAGTCTATTAAGGCCCCATCCACACGAAGCCAGATTTCGAAAAACGATCTGTGTCTCCATTTGCAATCTCCATTTGTCTCAGCAGGGGGGCCAGACTTTTCTCCGTAATGACGGAGTCATTGCTGAAACGTATCTAGCTCTAGAAACGCTGTAGTACATATTCCTGGCCTGTGTGTGGCGCTGTTTCAGCAACAGAAATCCACCGAAAAACAGTTTCATGTTGCAGAAGTGACAGATCCCCAACAACATGAAACTACCTAAATCACTCGACAGTCGATAAGTCAAACACAGGCAGTCAATTCATCATCCAACATCTTCCTCTCTCGGCGTCCTGGCGTCCCAACGTGTAAACTAGTTTGCACTGATTAGAAAATCGGATAGACTATAAATGATCAATTTTGGAATATATATTCAATGTTGTGCGATATTAGGTCGGTGCGTTTTCACTTACCCGCCCATTAAATGGTTAATTTGTGGAGACAATCCAAAAGGAGATAAATAACCATATTTATTATTTATTTTATTTCTAGAGTCATTCTAAAGGCATATCCTCCACATTTATTTCACTCCAACTCTGCCCGATGACATCATCGTTTGCGTTTCTGGTGTTCTCACGAAGCCAAAACCAGAAACGTTTTCGACTTTTCCACCCTGGGACCTGGTTTCAAAAAACTGCGGTTTCAGCCAACGAAAACTTTGTCTCCGTCTTTACGCTCGGCCTAAACGCACAAGACATTTGCGGTTTCACTCAAAAATCGTCTCCGTGTGGATGGGCACTCAGTCTATTGGTGTCCGCAACCCTCATCCCACTGCACCAGCATGTGACAGCGAAGAAGATCGCACTGGCAACAACAGACTCATAGAACATCCTCGGCATTGTCCTGCAGATGTTGAAGGACCTTAGCCTCCTCATAATCAGAAAAAAGAGTCGGCTTTGGCCCTTCTTGTAGACGGCCTCTGTGTTCCTGGTCCAGTCTAACTTGTTGTTGAAGTACACCCCCAGGTACTTGTACTCCTCAACAGTGTCGACAGGAACCCCCTGGATGAACACAGGGCTCACCGGTGTTTTGACCCTCCTTAGGTCCACAATGAGCTCCTTTGTCTTTGTAGTATTGAGCTGTAGATGGTTCAGCTCACACCAAGAGAAAAAGTTGCCCACAACAGTCCTATACTCACCCTCATCACCCCCATCAATACAGCCAACTATTGCAGAGTCATCAGAAAACTTCTGAAGGTGGCAGGAATGTTAGCAATAGCTGAAGTCTGAGGTGTAGAGGGTGAAGAGGAAGGGAGAAAGGACCGTCCCCTGTGGGGCCCCAGTTTTGCTAACCACCCTGTCAGATACACAGTTCTGTAGGCGTACAAACTGTGGTCTGCCCATCAGGTAGTCAACAATCCAGGACACCAAGGGGGATTCCACCTGCATCGCCGCCATCTTCTCACCTAGGAAACCCGGCCGTAAGGTGTTGAAAGCACTGGAGAAGTCAAAGAACATGACTCTCACAGTGCTTGCCGGCTTGTCTAGATGCGAATATAATTTGTTCAGCAGGTAGATGATGCAGTCCTCGACTCCCAGGCGGGGCTGGTAGGCGAACTGCAGCTGGTCCGAGAAGGGTCTGAACATAGGCCTGGGCTGCTCCAAGACAAGCCTCTCCAGGGTCTTCATGATATGTGATGTCAGAGCCACCGGTCTGTAGTCCTTGGGGCTGCTGGGGCGCAGAGTCTTTGGGACAGGATCGAGGCAGGACGTCTTCCACATCAGAGGGACCTTCTGGAGGTGCAGGCTCAGGTTGAAGACATGATTAAGTACACACAGCTGGGGGGCACAGGCTTTAAGTACCCTGGGGAACACACCATCAGGGCCCGCTGCTTTGCCAGAGTGGAGTCTAATCAGTTGTCTTCCCACCTGGTCAGGCCTGAAGGACACTGTAGAGGTGTCCGTGGGGGGAGGGATAGGGTCCTCAGGTAGTGGAGGACAGTATGCAGCGCAGGGGGGAGGGGTGGGGCAGGGTGGAGGTGTGAAGTGGCCGGGAGTGAATAGAGGTGGTGAGAGGCAGGAGGGCGGTCCATAAGGAGGGGGAGAAGGAGGGAGAGGCGGAGTGGCACTGGTTGTTGGGCTGCCAGCAGCAGTAGCAGCAGGGTTATGTGGGGGAGGGGCAGGTTCTCATACCACTCCCTTGTGTTCTCCTCCTGTATCTATCTTTTTCCTCCTTAATTCTGACCTTGAGTACCTCCTGTATTCTCCTGAGCTCAGCCTGGTTGCCCTCTCTGAACGCCCTCTTCTTATCGTTCAGGATGGCCTTGATGTCCTTGGTGATCCAAGGTTTGTTGTTAGCGTAACAGGTGACTGTCGACGCAGGGACAGGGCATCCCACACAGAAGTTAATGTATCCGTGATGCACTCTGTGAGCCCATCAATGTCCTCCCCGTGAGGCTCACAGAGTGCAGGACAGTCAGTCACCTCAAAACAGTACTGCAGTGCCTCGTAAGATTCCTCTGACCACTTCCTCACAGTCCTTGTGGTCACAGGCTTCCTCTTCACCAGAGGCACATAGAAGGGGTTTGAGGTGAACCAGATTGTGATCCGACCTGCCAAGGGGGGGGAGAGAAGATGAGATGTATGTCTCCTTAATGTTGGCATACATCAGGTCAAGGGTCCTCACCCCTCTAGCATTTGCAGAGAACTATATACAATATGTACACTGAAGGCATGATGCCATCATAGGTTTGCAGAGAACTGTATACAATATGCACACTGAAGGCATGATGCCACCATAGGTTTGCAGAGAACTACATACAATATGTACACTGAACTTAAGGCATGATGCCACCATAGGTTTGCAGAGAACTATATACAATATGTATACTGAAGGCATGATGCCACCATAGGTTTGCAGAGAACTGTATACAATATGTACACTGAAGGCATGATGCCACCATAGGTTTGCAGAGAACTATATACAATATGTACACTGAAGGCAAGATGCCACCATAAGTTTGCAGAGAACTGTATACAATATGTACACTGAAGGCAAGATGCCACCATAGGTTTGTAAGTAAGTCCTCGGCCGACCAACGAAAAAATTGAGTTGCCCTAAGTGAAATTATCGAATTTGCCTTCACAGGCACAGTCGTCATCGTTGATTCTCCGCTAGTCATCTTGTCTCTTCTCTGGAACTAGTTACAGCGGTAGCGAGAATGCTTGCTGATGATTGACTCGATGAATTGTCCAATCACGTTACAATTAAAAAATTAGAAAACAATGCCATTGGTCTGGGCGCACAGAGTTGCGACCTAGAATCAAAATTTTATGCGCCAATGAAAAGCTGGCTCTGCTCGTAAACTATAAAAGAGTTTGCTCGCTCTCATAGAGCGCTATCAATGAATGAGCAGGTAAAATGGCTACAATGTTGCAACCAATTATTCTTAATGTGCACATCAGAATCTTGCAGTTTTCAGTGGCTTCAATGTTGCAACAAATTATTCTAACTCATCAGAATGTTGCGGTTTTCTGTGGCTACAATGTTACATCAATTAGAACTAGAGCAACTCACGTGAAGATGGCAGTGTCAGCAGTCTGACCTCTGTCGTGGCTTCTGAAAAGTAGTGGCTCATGCGGCCAAACACAAAATAGCCTATCATAACAGACAACATGACGATGGTTAAGAATCATTTTGCATTTAATGCTGCATACAAGTGACATACGGCTAAAATTGCAACATATTGAACCATATTAAACGGTAAAAAAAAAAGAAAAAAAAATGGGCGGGTTTTTGTGCAATCTCGCGGTTTTTGAGGAGGTTTTGGGCTGGAAAACCTTGCTGGCATCTGGCAACCCTGGTGGCAAGTCAGACGCATTTAATGGTTGCTGGCAGTGTGGCAGGTACCACTGCACCATTGCACAAGTAAAAACATGATGTATTTTTGTTTATTTACTTTGTATTTGTTAGGTTTGATTGATTCATGGTTGATCTTGGTAGATATATAAAAGTGTCAATATTTCATGGGAGGGGTGGCACCCTAGCGCCCTCTATTGACCAGCCGCCACTGATAAAATGGCTCAACTTTCATCCATTTCTTTGATTGCTGGCTGGACTATAAGAAGCAGTGTTGGGTGGCATTCAAATCTAGCACAAACCAGTGAACAGCAATGGAGGAAAAAAAGAACAAGGAAACCCAACTGGACCGAGGGACAGTGTTTGCTTCTGGCTCAATTGGTCAATGAGCATAAAGGTGTTTTAAGAGGTAGATTTGGCCCTGGTGTCACTAAACAAGCCAAGAGGCAGTCATGGGAAAATATAGCAAAGCAGATAAATGCCTCTTTTCACCTGCTTGTGCGCACAAGTGAGGAGTGTGAGAAGCGGTGGTATGTGTTGCAGTCGAAAGCAAGAGAGGAGATTGCAGCACACAAACGTGAATCTTCACAAACAGGTGAGTGCTATACCACTTACTTACGACTGCTGGCAAAGTTAATTTAAATACATAATTTATGTGTACATATTGGTTACTGGATTGTTTTTTAGGGGGTGGACCACCTGCTAAGCAGCTGTCCCAGGTTGCAGAAACAGTGCTTAATGTCCTGAGGGCTGAGGGAAGGCATTGACTCTTCAATGATGCAGCTGATTGAAATGCAACAAAGGTAGGACCAGTGAGTTTTCATTTATCAATAGGCAGGTAAACAAAATGTCAAGAACAATATTTATTTATTACATAAGCCATTTCTCATATTTCTCTGTATACATGCTCATTGCCCTGGTGGTAGCCTATTCTGTGAAATCAATGAAAACAAAACTAAATCACAGGTGTACGACCCTCAGCCTGAAACATCACCTTTCAGCCGCTGCTGCCGCTGCTCCAGCTGCTTCTCCAACACCATGCCTACCTGCTGCACCTGCTGCTCCAACACCATCCCTGCAGGACATAAGATTGGAGCTGACAATGGATGTCCTCAGACAGCAGAAAAGAGTTCTATGCCTACAGGAGGAGTACTACAGACTAAAAATGTATCTTCTAAAAAATAAATCCCATGAGACATAGAAATTATGCGTTCATGTGTCTTTGTGTGTAATATGTGTCATGTATCTAGCTATTGTAACCTATGTAGGCCATGTGTTGTAAAACTGTATGGTATATTAGTTCAATACAGCCACAAGATTTTAAATGTATTGTAACTTGCCTGAAATGTAAATTTGTAGATTGGGCTCTGTAAGGCAGTCCACTCTGGGCCAAGTTCCCCTGTCACCATGAACCTCGAGAGGTTCTGCGATCTGTCTAGCCTTGCTAATGTTGACTTGCGGACTTTATCAGGCGTCAGCTGCATCTCTCCGTGTAGAACATGGAAGCACCTCTTCAGTTGGCCAATGCCAACTACTGCCCTTGTTGTCTTATGGGCCCTACAGTGTAATACACAGATCATAAGAATTTAATTCGAAACTGGAAATAATGTGAATAATTTAATACATGACAATGTACATTATTTGAGGGAAATATTTAAACTAATTTGATACTCCAACATACTCTTTACATTTTATTTCCATGCAAATTAATTCTATATTGTATTGTTTGGGTCACCTGTTGTACTTTAGTTGGTAACCCCTTGGTTTGGATGGAGGTAAGGTGTTAGGAGCCATGGTTTGCATGGATAGCCACTGTCCCCCAACAAGTGCCAATTGCCCGGCACATAATGTCCCTTGAAAAGCTGTCTGAGGCCACTCTCAGACAGTATTCTGGCATCGTACGTTGAGCCTGGCCATTTAGCAACAATGTCCAAAATCTTATAGTCTGCATTGAAAACAAGTTCAACATTGATACTGTGAAATCTCTTCCTGTTCACAAAGGCGGCTTCATCTTCTGACGGTGCAATTATACGGACGTGTGTCCCATCAATGACACCCACAACACCGGGGAATCCTGCAATCTCCATGAATGCCCTTTTATGAGCCTGTAAGGTGTGGATATCCATCCATTCTCCTCCGCTTATCCGGGGTCGGGTCGCGGGGGCAGCAGCCTGAGGAGAGAAGCCCAGACTTCCCTCTCCCCAGCCACTTCTTCCAGCTCTTCCGGGGGGATCCCCAGGCGTTCCCAGGCCAGCCGAGAGACATAGTCCCTGCAGCGTGTCCTGCGTCTTCCCCGGGGCCTCCTCCCGGAGGGACGTGCCTGGAACACCTCCCCAGGGAGGCGTCCGGGAGGCATCCTCACTAGATGCCCGAGCCACCGCAACTGGCTCCTCTCGACGCGGAGGAGCAGCGGTTCTACTCTGAGCCCCTCCCGGATGACCGAGCTTCTCACCCTATCTCTAAGGTAGAGCCCGGACACCCTGCAGAGGAAACTCATTTCGGCCGCTTGTATTCGCGATCTCGTTCTTTCGGTCACTACCCACAGCTCGTGGCCATAGGTGAGGGTAGGAACGTAGATTGACCGGTAAATCGAGAGCTTCGCCTTTCGGCTCAGCTCCTTCTTCACCACGACGGACCGGTGCAGGGCCCGCATCACTGCCGCACCGATCCGTCGGTCAATCTCCCGCTCCATCCTCCCCTCACTCGTGAACAAGACCCCGAGATACTTGAACTCCTCCACTTGAGGCAGGATCTCCTCCCCGACCCGGAGAGTGCACTCCACCCTTTTCCGGCTGAGAACCATGGCCTCAGATTTGGAGGTGCTGATCCTCATCCCAGCCGCTTCACATTCGGCTGCGGAACCGCTCCAGTGAGAACTGAAGGTCACGGCCCGATGAAGCCAACAGGATCAGATCATCCGCAAAAGCAACGACGCAATCCTGAGGCCACCGAACCGTAACCCCTCAACGCCCTGGCTGCGCCTAGAAATTCTGTCCATAAAAGTTGTGAACAGAATCGGTGACAAAGGGCAGCCCTGGCGGAGGCCAACTCTCACCAGAAACAGGCTCGACTTACTGCCGGCAATGCGGACCAAGCTCTGGCACCGGGAGTACAGGGACCCGATGGCCCGTATCAGCGGGCCCGGTATCCCATACTCCCGGAGCACCCCCCACAGGGCTCCCCACGGGACACGGTCGAACGCCTTCTCCAAGTCCACAAAGCACATGTAGACTGGTTGGGCGAACTCCCATGCACCCTCGAGGACCGCTCTAAGGGTATAGAGCTGGTCCACAGTTCCACGGCCGGGACAAAAACCACATTGCTCCTCCTGGATCCGAGGTTCGACTATCCTACGGACCCTCCTCTCCAGGACCCCCGAATAGACCTTACCGGGGAGGCTGAGGAGTGTGATCCCCCTGTAGTTGGAGCACACCCTCCGGTCCCCCTTTTTGAAGAGGGGAACCACCACCCCGGTCTGCCAATCCAGAGGCACTGCCCCCGATGTCCACGCAATGCTGCAGAGTCGTGTCAACCAAGACAGCCCCACAGCATCCAGGGCCTTTAGGAACTCGGGGCGGATCTCGTCCACCCCCGGGGCCTTGCCACCGAGGAGCTTTTTAACCACCTCGGCGATCTCAGCCCCGGAGATAGAAGAGTCCCCCCCCCGAGTCCCCAGACCATGCTTCCTCAGAGGAAGGCGTGTTGGTGGGATTGAGGAGGTCTTCGAAGTATTCCCCCCACCGATTCACGACGTCCCGAGTCGAGGTCAGCAGCGCCCTGTCCCCACTGTACACGGTGTCGACAGAGCACTGCTTCCCCCTCCTGAGACGCCGGATGGTGGTCCAGAACCTCCTCAAAGCCGTTCGGAAGTCGTTCTCCATGGCCTCACCGAACTCCTCCCACGCCCGAGTTTTTGCCTCCGCAACCGCCGAAGCCGCGCTCCGCTTGGCCCGCCGGTACCCATCAGCTGCCTCAGGAGTCCCACAGGCCAAAAAGGTCCGGTAGGACTCCTTCTTCAGCTTGACGGCATCCCTTACCGCTGGAGTCCACCAACGGGCCACAGCTCCGGTCGGCCGCTTCAACAATGGAGGTACGGCACAAGGTCCACTCGGACTCTATGTCCCCCACCTCCCCCGGGACATGGTTGAAGCTCTCTCGGAGGTGGGAGTTGAAGCTCGTTCTGACAGGAGATTCAGCCAGACGTTCCCAGTAGACCCTCACAGTATGTTTGGGTCTGCCAGGTCTGACCAGCATCTTCCCCCGCCATCGGAGCCAACTCACCACCAGGTGGTCATCAGTTGACAGCTCCGCCCCTCTCTTCACCCGAGTGTCCAAGACATGCGGCCGCAAGTCCGACGATACAACTACAAAGTCGATCATCGAACTGCGGCCTAGGGTGTCCTGGTGCCAAGTGCACATCTGGACACCCCTGTGCTTGAACATGGTGTTCTCTATGGACAATCCATGACAAGCACAGAAGTCCAATAACAAAACACCACTCGGGTTCAGATCAGGGGGGCCGTTCCTCCCAATCACGCCCCTCCAGGTCTCACTGTCATTGCCCACATGGGCGTTGAAGTCCCCCAGCAGAACAAGGGAGTCCCCAGAGGGAGCGCTTTCCAACACCCCCCCTAAGGACTCCAGAAAGGGTGGGTATTCTGAACTGCTGTTGGGTGCATAAGCACAAACGACAGTCAGGACCCGTCCCCCCAGCCGAAGTCGGATGGAGGCTACCCTCTCGTCCACCAGGATGAACCCCAACGTACAGGCACCGAGCTGGGGGGAAATAAGCATTCCCACCCACGCTCGGCGCCTCTCCCCAGGGGCAACTTCAGAGTGGAAAAGAGTCCAACCCCTCTCAAGGACGCTGGTTCCAGAGCCCAAACTGTGTGTCGAGGTGAGCCCGACTATATCTAGCCGGTACCTCTCAGCCTCACACACCAGCTCAGGATCCTTCCCCGCCAGAGAGGTGACGTTCCACGTCCCCAGAGCTAGCTTCTGCAGCCGAGGGTCGGACCCCCCAAGTCCCCGCCTCCTGCTGCCTCCCAGCTCACATCGCACCCGACCCCTTTGGCCCCTCCCACGGGTGGTGAACCCATGGGAAGGGGGTCCCGACCGAGCCCCGCGGCCGAGCCCCGCCCGACCGAGCCCCGCGGGCGTAGACCCGGCCACCAGGAGCTCGCCAACAGGCCCCTCCCCCAGGTCTGGCTCCAGGGGGGGGCCCCGGTGACCCACGTCCGGGCAAGGGAAACCCAGTCCCAAAGTTTTTCTTCATCATTGGGGTCTTTGAGCCACTCTTCGTCTGGACCCTCGCCTAGGACCTGCTTGCCTTGGGTGACCCTACCAGGGGCATGAAGCCCCCGACAATATAGCCCCCAGGGTCATTGGGACACGCAAACCCCTCCACCGCGTTAAGGTGGCGGCTCAAGGAGGGGTTTACTTTTTTACTTACTATATTTTTAATACTGTTTTTTCTCTTGCACCAATTGCACCAAGTCAAATTCCTTGTAGGTCCTACTTGGCAATAAACTTGTTTCTGATTCTGATTCTGATTCTGATTCTGATTCTAAATTATTCATACTGTGCATTTTGTGATTATGCTATATTATGAGGTGCATTTGGATTTATTGAGAGGTGGGTAAACTATTTCTGAAATTTCAGAGGTGGGTAAACTGTTCACTTAAGTTTAGCCTCCACTACAGCCCTGTCACATGTAAAAATATTTTCATTCAAAATTGGAAATATGGATGTGTATGGTTATTTGTCTCAAGGCCTCAATTATTCATAAGTATGCAGTGTTATAAATACATGGTGTACAGGGTGGGGATTTCAAAATGTAGCCTTTATTTTAGCTTATTTGTAAATATTGTAATCTACATATTTCAGAACATTATTCTATTTTTTAGGACATAACATGATTATTGTATGATTAAGTATGCAGTGTCATAACTACACCTCTGACGGTTATAACGAACCAACCCGTTTAAAAATTGGTTGAAAATTGAGCAGGTTATAGTTATTTAAAAAGTACATTTACCCCTACCACCACTGTTATGGGGAGCGAGCTGCCTGTAGCAATATGACTTCCATGTGCGGACGTTCGACTCCGTTGGCCAGTGACGCAGACGAGACATCTAGTCTTCTGTATATATCTATGGTTTTGCCACTAAGGCAGGCAGTGCAGTCTTTGACCATGGACTCAATGTCTCTATCGATCCCTGGCCAGCATACCAGGTCTCAGCATCGTTGTTTGAGCCTGACTATGCCCAGGTGACCCTCATGCGCCATAGCAAGGACACGCGCACGAAGGGCACTTGGGACCACAGTGCAGAGCCCCCTCGCAACACAGGAGTCGTTCCAGCATGTAAGTTGTTCACGGACCCTGAAGTAAGCCGACAGATTGTCCGGGACGTTGTTGGGCCAGCCATTCCTGATGTACAAGGCCACCAGGGAAAGAGCAGGGTCGGTGCCAAAACTTAACGCGACATAGATGAGCGCTCTGCGGAGCTGCAAAATGTTCCTCAAGATTTTTTACAGCGTTCTTGTAGTCCGTGGTTTCAGCAAAAGTTCCGAACACTCGCTGTCCCTCTGCCCCAAGGCAGAGCAGTAGTAATGCACGTTTCTTCGCGTCGGATACCTTCTCCAAGCCGGCAGCTAAAAGATAGAATGAATTAATCCAATGCATCCACAGCACGGCTGGTTCTCCGGGAAGAACCAGGAAAGGAGAGGGTGGAGGTAGGGAACAGTCAGCCATCCTTGTCACCAATGTTGTGTGGTAATGGGAAGCAATGAAGACGCGATGCAAAGAGCTCTAGTCGGAGGCTTACTCCATTTAACCAACAACTTCACTCACGCATGCGTGACTCATCCAGAGTGAAAGTAAGTAGAACACGGCATGTCGTAAACATGCGCAACTTAACACACATTGTCATAGCAATGTCAAACGTAACACAAGTCTCTCCAGCAATTCTTCTGTTACCTGTCCCGGTTTCCCGATCCTGCCTCTCCCCGACTCTGATCTGCGCCTCGCCCTTCCTGATCTCTGTTCTCCTGCCCTTCGTCCCGGATTCCGGATTATATATATATATATGGATTATCTGGATGACCAGAGATACTGTGTGTGTCACTGGGACTGAGAAAACAGGACCAGCTGCTCCAATCTACCAGTTGCTTGGAGTCAGCTGCTGTCACATTCTCGTTTTGTGCATGCTTGTGGCACTGCACGTGTGCCAGCAGAGGATGATGGGCTGTTAAGCTGCTGGTCACTGGCTAACCTCATCTAAATACATGAGGCTTAGTCAACGTCTAAGACAACTGTCTGTTTGAAGGCCCTATCCGGGAGGGGGTTACTTAGGTTAACTCTGCATTCTTGAATTTTGAATTGTTCCTAAGAGCATCCATATGTGTGTGTGTGTGTGGGGGGGGTGCACCTCTTCCTTCTTCAATCTGCAGTTGTGCACTAAAGAATAAGACATGTCCCCTAATGGTACAGCAGCAATTAGCATATAGTGTAGTGCTAGCTTTAAACAGCAGCTAGGAGCAAATAAATTCTTGTGTTCAGTTGAGTATTTGGCTGGACATTACATTGACACTCATTAAGACTTTAATTAATTAAGAATTCATTACAGGACATATTTGAAAAATGTGGTTATATAGTTTCATAATCGTCATCATTGTGAGTGTGTAACACAGCATATAATGTGCAACCTATAATAAAGCTCACATATGGTTAACACTGAAGGGAATGTGCCCACATGACACATGCTTGCTCAAAACGCAAAGAACAAAATTGTTTCATCTTCATATCCTCAGAATACACCGCAGAACAAGAACACACACAAACACACACAGGACAGGGCAATGATTAATGGAGTTCTGTTGTCCCTGCAACACATCTGCTTCCATAGGGACTTATGCATGAACCACAAATTACATGGCCAACAATATACACACACAAACTGCTCTCATTATGCTGATATTCCATTCTCCCAACACAACCCCTTCCAAACAGGGACATATGTCCATTATCCTTTATTCGACCCCATGACCCCTCACCCCACCCATTAAGATAGGAACTACCCAGAATGCCCAGAAAACATAAAACACAACCACCACCACCACCCCCCCCCCCCCCCACACACACACACACACACACACACACACACACAGACACACCCACACCCCACACCCACCAGACCCATGCTGCTGGACATTGTTCTCAGCCAACGACCCTGCGTCAGTGTGGTGAGGCCTGCAGGAACTCACCAACTACAAGAAAACACCCCCTCAGACTGTGGAGAACCATCAACTGGCTGACGACCTAAATGGGATTTACTGCAGGTTTGATAAACCCACTTTCACAACCCTCACCCGCTCCAGCAACATCACACCCCCATCTGCTCCCCCGCCCCCTGCCTGCCCCTCATCCCTCCCCACCGATGCCCCCCCCCCCCTGCACTCAGGATCTGTGAAAAGGATGTGAGTCAGCTCTTCCAGAGACAGAAGACCAGGAGAGCACCTGGCCCAGATGGCGTGTCTCCCTCCTGCCTGAAAGTCTGTGCTGACCAGCTGGCCCCCATCTTCACCCAGATCTTCAACAGATCACTGGAGCTGTGTGAAGTCCCCTTCTGCTTCAAATGCTCCACAATCATCCCGGTCCCCGAGAAACCCTCTATCTCTGGATTAAATGACTACAGGCCCGTTGCCCTGACGTCTGTGGTCATGAAATCCTTCGAGAGACTGGTGTTGACCCACCTGAAGGACATCACAGGCCCCCTGCTGGACCCCCTGCAGTTTGCCTACCGGGCAAACAGGTCAGTGGATGATGCAGTCAACATGGGAATGCACTACATCCTCCAACACCTCGACTCACCAGGGGCATACGCAAGGGTCCTGTTTGTGGACTTCAGCTCAGTGTTCAACACCATCGTCCCAGACATCCTCCACTCCAAACTCTCTCAGCTCACTGTGCCAGCCCCCATTTGTCAGTGCATCACTAACTTCCTGACAGACAGGAGGCAGCAGGTGAGGCTGGGGAAAATCATATCCAGTTCCCAGACCATCAGCACTGGCGCCCCCCAGGGATGTGTGCTCTCCCCTCTGCTCTTCTTCCTCTACACCAATGACTGCAGACGACACAATGGTCATCAGCCTCATCCGGGACGGTGACGAGTCTGCATACAGACGGGAGGTTGAAAAGCTGGCCCTCTGGTGCAGTCAGAACAACCTGGAGCTGAACAAGCTCAAAACTGTGGAAATGACAGTGGATTTCAGGAGGAGCCCCGTAACACTGCCCCCCTCACCATCCTCAACAGCACTGTGTCTGCTGTGGAAACCTTCAGGTTTCTGGGATCTACAATCTCCCAGGACCTAAATAGAAATACTTTATTGATCCCAAGCTGGGAAATTACTGTGGAATTAAACTAAAGTGGACACCCAACATAGACACAATAACCAAAAAGCCCAGCAGAGGATGTACTTCCTGTGCCAGCTCAGGAAGTTCAACCTGCCTCAGGAGCTGCTGATCCAGTTCTACACTGCAATAATCCAGTCTGTTCTCTGCACTTCATCATCACTGTCTGGTTTGGATCGGCCACCAATCAAGACAGGAACAGACTACAACGGACAGTCAGGACTGCAGAAAAAATCATCGGTGCCAACCTGCCCTCCGTTCAGGACCTATACGTGTCTATAGTCAAGAAACGTGCAGAAAATATCACTGCAGATCCATCACACCCTGGACACAACCTGTTCCAACTCCTCCCCTCTGGTAGGCGTTACAGAACACGGTACGCCAAAACAACCAGACACAAGTACAGCTTCTTCCCACAGGCCGTCACTCTCAGTACGTTTACATGCAGCAAGAAATTCGAATTTCTGATCGGATCAGATAATGACATGCGTAAGACCGGATCACTTGTCCGAGT
Source organism: Urophycis tenuis (assembly GCA_036785325.1). NCBI lineage: Eukaryota > Metazoa > Chordata > Actinopteri > Gadiformes > Phycidae > Urophycis > Urophycis tenuis. Next base: position 46,308 of record JAXIVH010000098.1, read on the forward strand.
ATACATGCCGTTCAGAGAATCGGATTAACAGCCGGAGCATGGGCTGACTCTGGACGCTATGTGGCGCTGCGCATGTGCAGAATGGCACTGCGCATGCGCAGAATGCAAAATCCGATTCAGATCCGATTGCTGAGTATACATGCCGTTAAAAGTCCGACTATGAACAAATTATCCGGGTGTTGTTATCCGATTTTGAGATGTCCGAAGTAGGTCCGAAGTAGGTCGGATTAAGGTGTTTACATGCACTTAAAAAGTCTGAACGATGTCTTATACGATTAGAAATTCGAATTTCTTGCTGCATGTAAACGTACTGAATGATGAACAGTTAACCCGGGCACACAGTCTCAGAGACAATCCCTGTGCAATAACCCTGTAATACCGAATACTCACTGTACATACAAATTCTAAATGATATTTTTTTGGGAGGTTAAACAGTTTTTAACATATCGTCATTATCAATAGAAACCTAAGCACGCTGTATAGACTGTGCATTGTATACATGCATGTTATGCCATTTCCACCTACCTCATGTACATAAAGTATTCTGTATCATTCCATATTTATTCCAGCATCTTTGCACTCTGCACCATTGCACTATTGCCTCCTGTTGTTTATGTATATATGTATATATATATATATATATATATATATATATATATATATATATATATATATATACTTTTTACATGTATCTACAATAAATGTTTGTTTTACCTTCATTTATTTTTATGGTACTTAATGTTTATGTTTAGCTCATTGTCTTGTTTGAGCTGTATATCTAGTATGTATGTCCGTGTCTGTACATTGAGAGCATGGAAAAACCAGAGTCAAATTCCTTGTATTTTTGTGAACATACTTGGCGAATAAAGCTGATTCTGATTCTGATTCTGATTCTGATTCTGATCTGGCCCTGGGCTGTCCCGGTCCCTCCTGTAGCTATTGTACAGTTTAAGGGCCAAGAAAATACCATTCAGTCCTCTTCTCTGTCTGGCTAAACAGCAGGTGGGCACAAAGTACGACATGTGGGCTGTTTTCCATCAGAAATCTTTCTCTCTGTTTGCGACCACACTTCTGCCACTAATGGGGGAGGAGATTGAGGGGGTTAGGGGTACTGGCCAGCAGTCAGATTCATGTGTGTGTATATGCATGAAGCCCGGGTCACCTTGCGCTCAGTGGGATTGGTAAAGGTGGTAGATGGTGGGGGGAGGGGGTGATGGGGAGGGGGTGGTGGGAGAGGGTGATCAGGTGATGCAGAGGGGATGATGGGGAGGGTTGGCTAGAGAGGGGGTTGTGGGAGGGGGTGATGTGGTATTGTTTGCTGACCTTGGTGCGAGGGCGGTCACATTAGGAGACAGAGGTTAGAGCCAACTGGCGAAACAAAGGATGGGAGTAGAGCTGTGTTTTATGAGGCCTGATGCACACACAGAGACACATACATGTGTGTGTCACTGATTGGCTGGTGGTAATGAGCAGTCACCTCTAAAATCTATAACTGTGAGATACAAGGGACAGTTTCTATAAGCTCATATCTTGGATCATTAAATCATCATGAAATAGATTTTCTCTCACTCTCATCATATAGTAACATATCATGCACTCATTCACTGTTGCTTAGGTGGAGATAGGGAGAGAAAGAGAGAGAGGACAGGAGGGGGACAGTTTTCATTTAGCGTTTCATTTAGCGTTTTTGTTATCTCATTACTGGCCAAATGAGACACACATACAAGCACACACACATACTGACACACACAAATATTGGGAGGGACTATTGTACCCTCTGTACCAACCCAGGGGAGCCATTGTGTGGCAGTGTGTGTCTGTGTCTGGCATGTGTACGTTTGTGCACATGCCAGATGCACATATGTGTACACACACGCAGACTAATCAGTTTCTCTTTAAAGGTGTAGCCCAGGCTCCCTGATTTAATGTTAGTGGCGTCTGTGTATGTGTGTGCAGCTGTGTGTGGATGTGTACGTGGCCGGTCATAGGAGAGCTGCTCCAACTCTGATGAAGACTGGTCCTCATAGCTGTGCCCTGGAGGACCACCAAACAACCAGTACAGAACTACATCTGATTGGAGAGAGATGGCTACCAACACACCCATACACTCAAAAACAAAACACACACACAAACACACACACACACACACACACACACACACACACACACACACACACTCACTGATACACACATACATGAACACACACACAAAGAATTACATGTGCAGACACAATTTGGCTTTAGGTAGAGGAGGTAGAGGCAAAAATAGGAGGGGGATGGGAGATGGAGATTGTGAAGAGGAGGGGCATTGCCATGGTAATAGTGTTTGACTGTGGGCGGTTCCAAGGAGAGTGAGTGGTACATCGACTTGGCTCTCTTGACCCTGAGTGGGGAAGTGAGTCGCATGTCTGTCCCATACCAACAGTAACCTCGTAGTGATAGTACATTTCAGTAATAATACATTTCACACAAAGCATCCAGTCCTGCCAAGTTGCCACAAATATATCGTTTTGTGTTTTTTGTGTGTATCTGTTATCTGAAGTAGTGGGCAAATTGCATATAAGAAGAATATACGATACAATAATTTGTGACTGATTACATTTTATGTGTGTATACATTATATATGCACATACATGCTGACACCTCCAGTGAATCATGTTTTATTTTCACAAGAGCAGTTGTGTTTACACCTTGTTTCCACATATTATGGTTGTTTTGTTTTACAAGCAGATTGTTAGCAGACTACACAATTATTGTCTTTCCCTAGATTGTGTTATTTATATTTACATTCCAAAAAGAAATAAACCCTAATAAGACATTCAGGCTCCTGCAAAAGTCATCTGGCTATGGAGTGCATAGAGAGACAGAGAGAGTCAAGGACAAAGACAAAGATAAAGACAAAGAGAGAGAGAGAGAGAGAGAGAGAGAGAGAGAGAGAGAGAGAGAGAGAGAGAGAGAGAGAGAGAGAGAGAGAAAGAGTGACCTTCATGAAGTAAGCAAATGACGGTAACCAAGGTTACGATGGGGGAATTTCGCTCCTGAGTCTGTTGTGCCGGAGTGCACATAAGGATGAGGATGAGGAGGAGGTAGGCTGGAGGAGGAAGGAGAGATAGGGAGAGAGTCACTGCATATGACTTGGATGAGTCATAATCAGTGTTGGTTACCTCATTGAGACACCAAGGCTGTGTCTCAATCCACGTACTTCCACGAGTACACTTCTGTAAGTGCACTGTGTGCACTATGTACTTACTGATGTAGTGCGTGAATTCCGTCTAAGAAGTACAGTCTCAAATGAAGCACTCCCGTTTTGCACTTACCGGAAATGACGATACAAGCGTTCGTTCCCGTATTAGTATTCACGTATAAGCATATCAGCACAAACCGTTCACAATCGCTTATGACATCTGTCATACATCTGTCTAACAATAAAATGGTAATACATAACGAAAAATAACCACTTTTCGATTGATGTGTAACGTTATATCTTACATTTAAAAGGAGTGGTCTGGGCCAACGGTCCACAGGTGTCGTCCGCAATCTTTATCAGATTTTTTTGGAAAGTGCTGGCGTTCCCTCCCCTTCCGTTACGTAGACAAAATGGCGACCATTGAGGGTGAAAAGTGTCCAGCGTAGTACACTCAGCTTTTTGACCGTTATGAGTGCACCATCCGGGTACTAGCAGTGTACTGTGTCTTGCCGCAATTACCAGTGTGAACGCACTATGTACTCAAAAAGGGAAGTTTAAGTGCGCAAGTACGTGGATTGAGACACAGCCCAAGGTTTACAACATAACATCCTCTTCCTCTTGGTGAGTAAGTTGTTAATACATACACACATGCATACACCTACTGAATCGTGTGTGTGTTTTGTTTCCCTCATTGAAAGATATATGTCACTGTCTGTATTCAGACCCCATTTGAGAACTTCAAAAGTGTCCTAAAAATGGCTTCTAAATGAGAGGGTAACACCGTTTTTCATTAAAGCCAAAAGTGATGCACAGAAAATTGTTATGTGTGTACATAAAAAGTTATTGGTTAACAGTTATGAATTAAACTACAGCAAATTAGGTCTTGTTCTGTATTTGTGTGTTAAATCAAGAAAAACAAACAAAATAATGTTATATAAAATTGTATTAATGTATACAGTATGTTGCAGTCTGCCTGCTCCCAGTACTTTTCCACCTGCCCCTCCTCCTCCTCACCTGTCTGCTACTCACTCAGCTGCCTCAAATCAGCAATCAAGTAAGTTGATGAATCTCTCCCTCACCATTCACCCGTTGCCAGATTGTCTTCGCTCTTCATGCAAGTCTCTCCAGCATTATTCGGATTGCTCTCCCAGTTTTGACCCTGCCTGTTCCTGACCATCCTGTCTCGTCGCCCTCCCGGAAATCACCTCAGCCTTCTGTCCCCGACCACGAACTTCGTCCTTCCGTTCTTGATTTCTGCCTACCTGTCTCCTGCCCCGATTACTCTACCCTGCCTGTCCCTGACCAGCCCGTTTCGTCTCCTTCCCAGAAATCACCTCAGCCTTCTGTCCCCGACCGCAAACTTGGTCTCTCCACTCCTGGTTTCTGCCGGCCTCTCCCCTGGTCTGTAACCTGCTCTGATTATTGTGTGACGATAATAAAAGTCAGTTCCAATTATATCTGCCTTTTCTTGTGCTGCAATTAGGTCCAACCGCTACCCGTTACAATATATATATATATTTTTTTTTTTTCGAGATAGCTCAGCTCAGAGACAGGATTGTGACAAGGCACAGGACTGGGGAAGGCTACAAAAATATCTACTGCATTGAAGGTTCCCAAGGGCACAGTGGCCTCAATCATTCTTAAATGGAAGTAGTTTGGACTCTTCCAAGAGCTTGCCGCCCAGCCTAAACTGAGCAATAGGGGGAGAAGGGTAAGAGCGGTGACCAAGAACCGCTACAGAGATCCTGTGTGGAGATGGGATTGTTGTTCTTCCAGAAGGACAACAATCACAGTAACTCCCCACCAATCTCAGCTTTAAGACAGAGTGGCCAGACGGAAGCCTCTCCTCAGTGAAAGACACAATAAAACCCCTATAGGACTCTAAGAAACAAGATTTGAACTGTTCACCCTTAATTCTAAGTGTTATGTGTGTGACCAGGTATCACTCATCACCTGCCCAATACCATCCCAACAGTGGGGGTGGCATCATCATGCTGTGAGGGTGTTTTTCAGCAGCAGGGATTGAATGGAGCTAAGTACAGAGATATCCTGAATGAAAACCTGGTCCAGAGCACTCAGGATCTGACTGGGTTAAAGGTTCACCTTCCAACAGGACAATGACACTAAGGACACAGCCAAGACAATGCAGGAGTGGCTTAGGGACAACTCTGTGGATGTCCTTGAATGGCCCAGCCAGAGCCCAGGCTTAAACCCAATCGAACATCCCTTGAGGGACCTGAAAATGGCTGTCCACTGACAATCCCCATCCAACAGAGCTTGAGAGTTTCTGTAGAGAAGAATGGCAAAAACTCCCCAAATCCAGGTGTGCAAAGCTTGTCACGTCATACCCAAGAAGATTAGAGGCTGTAAGTGCTTCAACAAAGTACTTAGTAAAGGGTCTGAATACTTATGGCAATGGGATATTTCAGTTTTTTCAGTTTTTCCTTTTTAATAAATGTATTGGGGTATTGAGTGTGGATTGATTAGGGGAACAATGTATTTGAATAACTTTGGAATAAGGCTGCAACATAAAATAAGAAAAAAGTGAAGGGGTCTGAATACTTTCTGAATGCACTGTGTGTGTGTGTGTGTGTGTGTGTGTGTGTGTGTGTGTGTGTGTGTGTGTGTGTGTGTGTGTGTGTGTGTGTGCGCACACATACACACTACTCACAAAAAGTTAAGAATATTTGGCTTTCAGGTAAAATTGCTCCTCTACACAGCAACTCAGCTGATCCCATCGGTTTTCTATGGGATTCAAGTCTGGAGAAAGTGCAGGCCACTTCATTTGAGGAACTCAAGTCCCAAGAAGCCGTTCCCTAATGATGCGACCTTGATGAGCTGGAGCATTGTCGTCCATGAAGATTAAATTAGACTCGTGTTGTTGATACATGGGCACAATGGCCCTCATTTATCAAACGAGCGTACGAAAGAAAACAGGCGTAAAATGGACGTACGCTCATTTCCACGTTGAGCTTGGCATTTATCAATTTGAACGTGAGTGCAGGCTGCGATAAAATCTCACGTCAGGTCTGAGCTCGTGTACGCAACTTTTTCGAGTGCGAACAGTGGCGAGACTGGTATATCCGCAAGAGTCGGACAACTTTTTCTTCACCTTATTCGGAATAAAATAACTTTAACGCAATGCAAACAATAGCCTATAGGTCAAATGTGAAATGTTTTAAGCTGGATCAATTTAACATCAATTTTACATTTAATTAATTATTCAATTAATTATTTACCTCTTCCGTAGCCCGCTGAACATGACTGCAACAGTGATTTGTTTCCATATAGCATTTTTTTACTTGCCCTTAATTAGATTAGATTAGATTCAACTTTATTGTCATTGTGCAGAGTACAAGTACAGGGACAACGAAATGCAGTTGGCGTTCTAACCAGAAGTGCAAATGAGCGATAAAGGTGCGGGTTGAAATGCAGAATAAGGTGCAGAGTGCAAAATTGAAAAACATGAAAAGTGGCAGTAGTTATTAAAGTGACAGTAAACATTGCAGGTGGAGGTAGTGATCGGTGAGGTAGTAAATGGTTACTAACACTAGCAGAAACAGGCTGTAAACAGTATAAAAAATGTTTAAAAAATGTAGGGTTGCCAGGTTAGGGCTGCCAGTTTGGGGCAAACTCCACTTCAACTGAGGGCTTACCTGTTGTGTATGTGTAATAAAATGAAAATTCAATAAATAAACAATTGAAAAAAAAAAAAAAGTTTAAAAAATGTAAACGATGTACAGGTAGTGCGAGAAATAGTAATATAATACAAGTGTAGTATATGGAGCTAGGAAGCCCATATCTGTGTTATGGTCTGACAACCAATCACTATGGACTTGGGGTTGTCGTGGGTGGTTCTATTGGGTTAGACTAGTAGTTTGTGTCGACTGATGAAGCTGTAATCAGTTACTACCTTACCTACCACGAGTAAAGGTTGCGTTTTGCCTCTGAGCCAGTGTGGTCATTTCATGCAGCACAGAACATGATATGGTGTCAGAAGAAGTGAACCGTTGAACATTTTCGCCTGGAGTGAGGGTGAATTGCCGGTGGATAGCCTGCTTGGACGGCTAGTCTACAACCATCGCTAGCACGCGCTGACGCTGCAGTGAGTACGTGGAAACTCGAAACTTTGACACGATGCAATCATTCACCCCGCCGTCACCGTTGTCCCTGACACGAAACCTAGCAGAAAATTGGCGAAAATGGGAGCAAAGATTGTGCCTCTATCTATTGGCTAGTGGACTTAATGAGAAAGCAGAAGGTCGGAAAATAGCCGTGCTGCTACACTGCATTGGTGAGGATGCGTTGGAAGTTTACAACACACTGGAAATTAACTATGCAGATGCCGACAACAAAACAATGGAAGAGGTAATGAAAGCTTTTGAAAATTACTGTGCACCACGACGGAATACTGTTTTTGAAAGGCATCAATTCTGGGCACATCAGTTTCATGAACATACTGGTATTGACAAGTTTGTCACGGAATTGAGGCAGAGAGCACGCACTTGTGAATTCAAAGAGACTGAGGATTTAATGCTTAGAGACAAAATTGTGTTCAGTGTTTCGGATGCACGTCTCAGGGAGAAACTGTTGACTGTCTCAGACTTATCTCTAACCAAAGCCAGGGACATATATATATATATATATATATATATATATACATAAAGAAATTACTCAGGCTCAGGCCAAAGTCATGGCAGGTAGTGCTAGCACAGAGCAAGATGTGCTTGCAATAGAGAAATATGGGCGCCAATGCCAGGCATCGAGATTGCGTGCGCGCCCATCCAGTGAACAGCAGGAGAAGACATGCGACAGATGTGGCAGAATGCACAAGCCTAGGAACTGTCCCGCGTTCAATGTGGAATGTAGAAAATGCGGCAAGAGAAACCATTTTGCAGCCGTATGCCGGTCAGCACCTGATGTTGCACCCATTGTTACAGAAAGCATGGGTGTGGATGCACTGTTCATTGGTGCTGTTACACAAGCACAAGCACGCTCTAAAGACAGTGAGTGGCACACAGCGCTCCGTGTCGGGGGGAGGCGAACGGTCAACTTCATTGCCCAAGCAATATAAAATGAAGAAGACAGACACTATACTTGTAGCCTATGGCGGCACCCGCATCAAGCCCAAAGGTATACTCACGTTGCATGTGAAGTCCCAACACAAGCAGGCCCTCCTACACTTCTATGTGACAGACACATCTGACATGCCACTGCTTGGCAGATATGCTTGTGTGAGTCTAGATCTCGTCAGAAAAGTAGAGACGTTAACAGGGCGAAATCCACCTCGGACCAAAGAGGAGCTGCTCCAGCGCTATCTCGACGTGTTCAATGGACTGGGTGAATTTCCAGGCATACACCACATCCATGTTGATCCAAAGGTGCCCCCTGTTGTCCATGGGTGCAGGAAAATCCCATTTGCTGTGCTGGATAGGCTGAAAGACACACTGGACATTCAAGAACAGAGAGGTGTGTGTCGCAAGGTAACGAAGCCAACACCATGGGTGAGCAGCCTTGTTATAACTGAAAAGAAAAATGGTACCCTACGGGTGTGTTTGGACCCGAGGGACCTCAACAAAGCAGTGCTTCGCCAACACTACTCCATACCCACACCCGAGGATGTACAATGCAAGTTAGCAGGAAAGACTGTGTTCACAATTCTTGATGAAAAGGATGGGTATTGGCAAATAAAGCTTGATGATGAGTCAGCTGACCTGTGCATGTTCAACACCCCCTGGGGGAGGTACCAGTTCATGCGCCTGCCGTTTGGAATTAAAAGCGCAAGTGAGGTGTTTCAGCAAACCAATACTGAAAGTTTTGGAGATATTGCGGGAGTCCACATCATTGCTGATGACATGATTATAGCAACAGCCACAAAGGAAAAACATGATGATATCCTACAGCAGGTGATGGACAGAGCCGTCAAGCTGAACGTGAAATTTAACGCTGACAAAATTCAGTACATGGTGAGTGAGGTCAAATACATGGGGCACATCATCAGCGCAGAGGGAGTCAGACCGGATAATGCCAAAGTGGCTGCAATCACCGCAATGCCTCCACCTGAAGACAAAAAGGGTCTACAGAGGTTGTTGGGTATGACACGATATCTTGCCCAGTACATCCCGCACGAAGCCACACTCACTGCTCCGCTCAGAATGTTGCTGAAAAAAGACATGATGTGGCAATGGCACCCAGAGCACCAAGCAGCACTGAACAGACTGAAAGCAGCCCTCACCAGCACGCCACTGTTAACGTTTTTCAACCCAAAAGAGGAAGTTGAAATACAAGCTGACGCATCCAAAGACGGCCTGGGAGCAGTACTGATGCAGGGCAAGCGTCCTGTAGCTTTTGCATCCAGAGCCCTCTCTACAGCTGAGCAGAACTACGCTCAGATCGAGAAAGAACTCCTGGCCATAGTGTTCGCACTGAAAAAATTTCACCAGTATGTCTACGGCGTCACGGTCAAAGTCCAGTCTGATCACAAGCCTTTGGAAGCTATCATCACAAAGCCTATTGGCAAGGCACCCGCCCGCCTCCAAAGAATGCTCGTATATGAAAGGGTCGTATATGACATCAGTGCAACGACTCAGCTGGATGGGTCTGTCCTGGAGCAACTGAGAGCAGTGACGGAGGCAGACAGGAAGATGCAGACATTGGTGAGTCTTCACAAGCGAGGGTGGCCAGATAGGAAGAAGTGCCTTCCACTAGAGGCACAGCCATATTGGCATGCTAAGAATGACATCTACATTGCAGATGGCTTGCTGATGGTCAACCTCCGTATGATAATCCCCAGAGGCCTCAGAGCTGAGATGCTGAGGCGGCTGCACACTGCACATCAGGGCATCCAGCGCTCCTTGGCGCACGCCAAAGCTGTGATGTATTGGCCTGGTCTCACAGAACATGTCAGAATGATGGTTGAATCATGCCCCTCATGCCAAGAGAAGCTGCCTGACAACCAGAAGGAGCCCCTCCTTCCTCACGCAGTGCCTGATACACCATGGGCGAAGGTAGCGGCTGACATTTTCGAATTTCAAGGACGCTCCTTCTTACTCATAGTGGATTACTTTTCCAAGTACCCTGAGGTCCTGAAGTTGCCAGACAAGACATCAGGTACTGTTATAGCCAAGTTCAAGGGTGTTTTTGCTAGGCATGGTATACCCACTGAGCTGATCGCAGATCATGTACCCTTTGCCAGTGCGGAGACGGCCCAGTTTACAAAGAAATGGGGTTTCAAGATCACGCATTCTAGCCCAGCCTACCCACAGTCAAATGGCTTAGCTGAGAGGACCATTCAGTCAGTGAAAAACATGCTGAAAGCCACGACACAGACGGGTATTGACCCCCACATGGCTCTCCTGCACTTCAGAAACACGCCGATCACGGGACTGAAATACACACTAGCTCAACTGTTGATGGGGCGTGTTCTTCGTTCCGATCTCCCCGCCAGCAAAGCAGCCCTGGCACCTGCATTACCAGAGAATGCCCGGCAAAGTCTCATACGACAGCAGCTTCGCCAAAAACACAGCTATGACAAGGCGGCGTCACCGCTTCTTCCCTTTGAGGAGGGTGAGAGAGTGTGCATGAAGAGAACAAAAGGATGGCAGCCAGCGACAGTAGAGCGAATCAGGGATGAGCCGAGGTCCTATGACATCATCACACCAACAGGTGCACGATACAGAAGAAACCGCAGGCATCTCGGGCCTGACAGAGTTGCTGTGCATAGAGACTGTGATGAAACTGCGGGCCCAGACTCTGATTCAGACCATGAGAGTGAGCAAGGGCAGAATGGGACACATGATGAGCCAGGACCAAGGCCTGACACAGAGACTGACACTGGCCTGACAACCAGAGCAGGAAGAAACCTGAAACTGCCAACTCGACTGCAGGACTACATACTTTAGTACAGCTTGGCTTAGTAATACGCAGTGGTACTGTTAGCTGTATGAGTTCATGAGTTATATGCAATCACTTTGTTGAATAATGTATTCAATGTTTACTCTTTGGAATTTGTTTGTGTGCTACTGTTTAGCTAAGAAGGGGGATGTAGTATATGGAGCTAGGAAGCCCATATCTGTGTTATGGTCTGACAGCCAATCACTATGGACTTGGGGTTGTCGTGGGTGGTTCTATTGGGTTAGACTAGAAGTTCGTGTCGACTGATGAAGCTGTAATCAGTTACTACCTTACCTACCACGAGTAAAGGTTGCGTTTTGCCTCTGAGCCAGTGTGGTCATTTCATGCAGCACAGAACATGATACAAGAAGTGTATAGGTGGTGCAATAGTGCGCTAGTGCAATACAACGGAACGGGTACAACAGATGAATGTGGATTGTATGGATATGGGGGTGGGGGGTGCAACGGCAGATGAGAATAAATAATACACAATAAATAACATTACTATAAATAATATGAAGTAGCCTATGTCCAGGGGGGTGAGGGGTGGGGGGGGGGGGGGGCGCATCCATAGGGTGCATCACGAGTGTCTCCATTTCTGTTTCTGAAAAAATCCGCTTCTTCTTTGCCGTTGGATGTTTCTCCATGTCGTAAAAGTTAGGGGCGAGACTTCTTTTATAGGGGCGTGTTACGTTAATTACGATCGATCTCAGCCGCCGTATTTATCAACACCAAGCTCCTTCGTACGCTGGGATTGGTGTGATATGATACATTTGGTAAATCTCACGTGGGTCCTATCGTAAAATGAATCATGCGTTCAGATTTGTGCTCATTTCTACGTTCGTTTGATAAATGAGGGCCAATGACTGGATTAATGATGTTACAGACAGACGGACAGACAGACATACTTTATTGATCCCTGAGGGAATTTGCCTTCGTGACAAAACTCCAGTAGAAAAAAAGAGGACACTCTACGTGTCCTCTTTTTTTCTATTGGAGTTATTCAGGTAGTATGGGCTTGTCACAAAGTGTAGGGCAGTTCTGTATTGACTAGACACACCTGCCCACACTGTAACACCACCACCATCAAAGGCTCATCTGGTGACAACAGCGGCTGATGCATAGCGCTTTCCTTGACATCTCCAACATCGTTAGCGGCTATCATTTCTGCTCAACATGAATCGACTTACATCAGAGAACAGCACTGAGGCCCACTGTGGTGTGGTCAGGTACCCTTACAAGTCATCTAGCATGCAGACCACGCTGATGTAAATGGTATCGAATTGTCTGACATGACACTTGGGTGCCTCTAACTTCCGTTAAATGTGGCTGGAGCTGAGTGGCATTCATCAACCGGTCCCGCAGGGCACTGTTCCAATGAACTGGCACAACTGGCACAATGAAGCGGTTATCAGTGTGGGATGTGGCCAAAGGGCATCACTTCTATGCCTTTCTGTGACGTTTCCAGTCTCTCTGCATCTCTGTTGCAACCTGCTGATGACAAGCTCATCTAAGCTCATTGGCCACTTCCCTCTGAGAACATCCTGTCTGAAGCCTTGCAATGGCGAGGTACTATGATCTGATCAATTGTTAGGTGTCGTCTTGGTCTCATGATGTCCAAATGTGAACAGCATGATGAAGAGGACCGTTTAAATACCAATTCTAATTGAACCAGGAAATGTATTGGTCGATTCATGGATCAAACACCTGTTGCGAATTTTGCTGTTCAGCTACAGGAGGTTGTGCAAAAAGCACTGTAACATTGAACAGTTGGACATGTGCATTTCAAAGTTTAGAGAAGGTCAAATTAAGTTAACCTGTAAAGGTTATAGTGCATTTTAGGTTCATCCTGAAATTTCAACCGAAAGCCAAATATCCCTACATTTTGTGTGTGATAAATAGAATAATAATATAACATCTATACTTGTATGTACATCAAGAAGAGACAGTCAGACAGACTGGGAGTGTTGTGTAATTAGAAGAAACACGCCAGAATGAGTGAAGTTAAAGCTTGGGGTGAAACACAATCATACAATCAGGAAGGATTTCCACATGATGGCTGATCCAAACAACTAAGAAAGTATATAAAAATGTACTGAACCGACAAGAAAGCTTTACAATTCAGATAGTGTTTAAAGTGCCACAACAGCATACAAGATAGGATAGTAGGATAGGATATATGATACTTAGGAATCCTCCAAATCCAGGGATTTGTCTCCAGCGGTAGAGGGGTGAAACAGGAGTGAAATGTTTTGGGCCATGACCTGCTGAGACATTGGGTACCAGCATCTACAGCCTGTTTCTCCCAAAAGTGAAAACACAGACAGTGTTTGCTTACAAAGAGCACACAAACCTCTACAAATCAGCACTAAACAACGCACGTTCTGTCTACTACTCTGGCATCATTCACTCTGGATCCTCCAACCCACGCACCCTGTTTTCCACCATAAATAAACTCCTCAAGCCCCACGACAACATTTCATCCTCATTCACCCTGGAGAAATGCAACAACCTCAGTTCATTTTTCAACTCCAAAATAGGAAACATCCACAACCAGCTTGCAACCTCATCTGCCTCCACCCCGGTCCCCGAACCCATACCTCCTTCATCCTCAGACCACCGGCTCTCTACCTTCTCACCGATAACCACAGCAAACCTCTCCAAAATACTCTCCACCACGAAATCATCCACCTCCCCCCCTGGACCCTATGCCCTCTGAACTTGTCAAAGCCTGTTTCACCTCTCTCGCCCCACTCATCACTGACACCATCACCTCCTCCGTTACCGCTGGCACTATCCCCCCACCTCTTAAGCTTGCTGCCATCACCCCTGCTTAAAAAACCTGGTCTTGACTCCGACGACCCCAACAATTTCAGACCCATCTCCAACCTCACATTCATCTCAAAACTACTGGAAAGAGCCATCGCAACTCAACTGAAGACCTACCTCCTCTCCAATAACCTTTTCAAAACATTCCAATCGGCTTTTGAACCCACCACAGCACTGAAACAGCTCTTATCAAAGTCACAAACGACCTCCACTACTCTCCTCTGCTTCCGGCTCCCTCACCATTCTTCTCCTCCTGGACCTCAGTGCTGCCTTCGACACCGTCAACCACTCCATTCTCCTCAGCCGCCTGAAATCCATAGGCATCACTGACTCCGCCCTCTCCTGGTTCAACTCATACCTGTCTGATAGATTTCACTACATCGCAATAAACAATGACAAATCCCACACCACCCCTGTCTCACACGGAGTCCCCCAAGGCTCAGTGCTTGGCCCCATCCTCTACATACTCCCACTTGGTCACATCATCCGCCGCCATGGACTTCACTTCCACTGCTATGCTGACGACACTCAACTCTACATCACCACCAAAACCATCACTCCAGCTATTCTCTCCACCCTTACCAATTGCCTCACTGACATAAAAACCTGGATGAACCACAACTTCCTTAAACTCAACAGCAATAAAACTGGTATTATAATCTTTGGCCCAAAATCCACCATCCCCACCTCCCAGAACTTCTCACTCTGCATCGATGGTCACTCTGTCACTCCCTCCCCCCTGGTCAGAAACCTTGGAATCTACATGGATCCCGCACTCTCCTTCAAGTCACACATTAACCACCTCCGGAACATAGCACGCCTTCGACCCACTCTCACCTTCTCAGCCGCTGAAACACTAATCCATGCCTTCATCACCTCCAGACTCGACTACTGCAATAGCATGTATGGTCTCCCCTCCACTGTTCTTCAAAAACTGCAATATGTTCAAAACTCCGGTGCCTGACAGCTCACCCACACCTCCAGAGAACACATCACGCCCATCCTCCGTCAGCTACACTGGCTTCCCGTAAAAAAGCGCATACATTTCAAGATCCTTCTCACCACCTACAAAGCCCTCAACAACCTTGCCCCTTCATACCTTCATACCAGATCTACTCCATCACCCCAGTCACCCCCACCGAACACGCTCCGCTGATGCCAACACCCTCACCCCCATCACCAGGATCAAATACCGCACCATAGGGGACAGAACCTTTGCCATTGCCGCCCCTACCCTCTGGAACTCCATCCCCCTTGCCATCCGTAACTTATTCACTGCCGTCTTTCAAAAGTCATCTCAAAACCCATCTCTTCAACATCACTTACAACACCTGACGAATCACTTTCCACCCTCTCTTTCTTGTATATATTTTTTTTTCTTGTTTTTGTAAAGCGTCTTTGGGTACCAAGAAAAGCGCTATATAAAACCTTTGTATTATTATTATTATTATTACACTGTGTGCTAGCTTGATCCATTTGATACACTCGGGATACATATGCTGACTAATGTCAATTATTCAGCCATGAAAATCATGAAGCCAGAGACTGTAATCGTCATGCCAATATTTCTATGTATGACCAGAACCCAGATTTCTGTGTTTTATGTAAGTGAAAAAATGACAATACAAAGAAATAACAAACTAAACCCTGACATATCAAGCATGGCAATCTCTACAGAACAGGGTTCACAGGTTTCCAAACTATCAATCACAGTACAAACTCACTCTGGTGCACAATGAGTCCTTACAAAAAAGACGTAAGGAAAAGGAGAAAAAACATGTACAAATTGTGTTGGTTGACTATCAATGCAAAATCACAAAATGCATATCCAAGTCATTTATTTTTGTGTACATTTTCCGTCCTGCACCAGTCCTCTTTAAATACATAAAAATTCTGGCTCCAACATTGGCGACACCACCCTAACTAGACCAGCAAAAGAAATAACATTGATAATAATAACAATAATAACAATGCTAATATTAATAACAATAATAAATCAAACCCATCGCACCCAAGTCCCCTTACCCTCAATGCAATTGTACAATTTGTTCATCAACAACTCTGAATATGCAGACTGGCTTCAGAAAGACTGAAGCTGACGTGGAGGCAGTTTGACCTCAGCTTTATAAAAAGGCTCTTAAGAGAGATTGAGGAACATTGTGGAAAAATAAACAGAATTGGCTCAGTCGTGTGGCTCCATCAGCACCATACTTGTGACCTACTGCAGTATAACCAAACAGAGCTTGTGATTAATTAAAGACGGTTATGTCGTTGGTGGTCATTGTAACCTGGTTGAGTTCAGAAGCTGCTGGAGACAGTGTGGTCCATTCTAACTTTGTGTCCGATAGGTGTCACATAAGCTTGCGGAAGGTAATGGACTAGGAGTGATGGTCCTCCCCATGGATTGCCTTATACTGGGCCATCTCCTCTGGAAACACCTTTCCCAGCTCAGATATGAGAAGGCTCTTGAATTTCTGCAATTTAGAAAGAGAAAAAGATTGTATGTGTGCCCCACAGATGTTCAATAGGGTTTAGGTCTGGGGACATGCTTGGCCTAGGCGTGTCATTTCTTCAGTGTTGTCCCATGACAAGATATAATTAAAACATTGCAGAAATGAGAGGGGTGTACTCACTTTTGTGAGACACTGTATATATATATATATATATATATATATATATATATATATATATATATATATATATATAATCTTATCTCTGTGGGATTACTTTTGTATTTTGGCCTACCACATGAAAGGTCTGATCACCTAAATGGTAGTGAATTGGTGTATGGGTCTCATATGATGATATAGGTCAAATGTAATAAATGTAATATATGTAATATAGAATGTGTGTTTCATCACCGAGACTGAGCAGTGTTCAAAGTTCTAACAGGGTGCTGTGGGACACTCACGATCGGACACCCGCCAGTGCGTGCACTCTTGTGGAAAAAATCTACTGCTTAGGAAGGGCTACTGTCGAGGGTGTTTGACTCCGAGCTGTTTTGGCTTCAAACCCCAATGTCTGCATTCTACCCATCAGCGCCATTGGGCACGATGCGTTCATTCACTATTGATTGACTAATCACTTATTCACACTTAGACACACAATAGACAGAAACTAAAGAAAAACTGTAATACAAAGACTTACCTGGGAGGTGTACATTTCTGATAGAGCTTGAGGGACATAAAGTAATCACAGTGAGGTAGCCCTTTTTTAGTCCTTTCTTACCGTCATAGTATCAATTTTCCCTTTCACTTGTTCGTTTTTGGCTAGGGCTCTTTCCAAACACTCCTTGGTGTAGAGCTGTGGGTTCCGTCCTTGGTCGATGTATCTGAGGGAGCAACCAACAACAGACTGCCCTTGTTTGAAATGTTACTTGTACGATCTAGGCTGCTACATACATGCACACACAAACAATCATGGGCTGCAAACAGTATATAAAAATATACATACACAGTGAAACCTCTGTATTCAACTTTAATTTGTTCCAAAAGGCTATTCGAGTTGTGAATTGTTGAAAACAAACTATTTTTCCCATTAGAATGAATGTGTCTGGATTATTATTATTATTGCATATTTAGACGTTCACACATAGCATTTCATGTACAAAATGTTACCTGGACAAACAGTAAGAAAATAACATCTTTATCACTTCTTCATTCTATAAAGCAAAGAAATATCAGGTAGGCACATCCCATTTTCATGCTTTGAGATGATTTTCTTCATCAACTCGATCATTGTCCGTACTAGGTTACACTTTTCCTTAGCACAAGCACTCCTTCCCTTCTTTGTAGGCATGGTGGAGGGTTAAGTCATACAGTAAATGTATGTTCAAATGGAAAAACCCATTTGAACATACATACAAAAAGACCGTTGGAGCATGAGTCTCGAGATTTCATACTGATGCTCAGCATCCCCACTTCAACAAAGCGTGTGTGTGTGTGAGAGAGAGAGAGAGAGAGAGAGAGAGAGAGAGAGAGAGAGAGAGAGAGAGAGAGAGAGAGAGAGAGAGAGAGGGGGGTTAGGTTACTCACTGAAATTTAAAAGACAGCTACGGCCTTTCTTTCAGCTACACACAATAAATTGAATGATCTTGATACCGAAATATCGAGATATCTCACCACACCTCATCAATACGAGATCAACCATACTGCAACCATACTACATACACCAAACTGCTACAATTGTGTGCATAGTTTAAAAAAAAAAACGCAATATGAGATCGATGACGAGAAACTCACTCAAATGCTTCAAGAGGAACGTTGATCTCATGAAGCTGCTGACGACATTTCTCGATGTCTTGTAGGCCAGAAATCATGAAGTTTCTGAAATATAAAACGTCGAATTACAACGCATGTCTTACGTTACGTTAGGCACGCAATTAAAACATATATACAATTTCAATGTGCATTACGTACAGTTTTTGATTTAGTCCTGTCTGGCTGCTTGGTTGAAAGTCGCTTACGATGATCCCGAGCTGTCGAATATTTTCCACAAACTTCTCAAGATGTTCTTCTAGATTATCAAATTTTTCCGCCATTTTTAATAGACTCAATTGAATGACAACAAAATGTATGTATTCTTAGATTACAACAATAATTTGACAATTCATGGCCCAGTTTTCTCTGGCTGCAACGACCGACTTCCGGCAGTGTGATAGCCAATGGCTGAAGTGAATACTCAGCTACCGTAGTTACAGCCAATCAGTGTTTGTCATGTTTCGATTACAAAAGTCGTAAAACGTCGTTAAGGACCTACTCTATTGTAACAGAGCAAGCCGTATATAAATACAGCCACAACCCTCAACGAAACTTATTTTTCTGTAACAACATGGCAACACCCTCCTGTACTATACTGGCACATAGTGTTTGCGACATTCTGAATAACGATATTTAGGTACTTAATGAATAGGTTGTATTCAACGTGGCGGGCCAATTCTGTAGCGTAACCTGCTAACAGCAATGTAACCTGCGACCGAACAATGTGTTGATTATCTTGGCAGCAGCATTTTAATGAACCAGTAATATTATGCAAACTTTCCACTCTATACAGACAATGTATAATAAACTATAGTCAATGAAAAGGCAGTACTATTGTGATGATCATAATGATAAGCATGTATGTTAGTACATTCTCTTAATAAAGACAATGAATAAAAGATCGCTTCAAATACAAGAACCCATATCTAAATATATTAATTACAAAAAATCTAAAATAAACGAATGTTTGGTGTCGCTGTTTCTATATGCATTCACATTTACATAGCAGACGCTTTTATCCAAAGCGACTTACAAAAAGTACATTTGTCAGAAGAATATGAAACATGTAATTGCTGTTAATACAGTAAGAAAGTCACCAGAACAAGTTTCAAGCATTCCAATTGATTGGTCAACCATTGCTAGTATACAACGTCTCTGGCTAAGTGCCAAGTTACAAAGGGCAATTATAAAGTGCCAAGACGTACAACATATATGCCGTGGTGTTAGCCAATTCATACAAATATGAAAACATTTGGGGACATAAGATTCTTAATTATTAACTGTACGATACTAATTAACGTAGCCTACATGAATTCCCATCATGTTCATAGACTGCATTGCGCAATGTTTATATCCATACGCGTTGCATTTAAGCAATTAAGCCTATATTTTTCAAATTAATATTAATTAGATCTATGACTTTTACAGTAAATTATCAATTTTAAGTCCACATCCTCGCATCCATCTCCACTGTTATTGCTCATTCAACCAAAGTATAAGCATATAGCGGAAGCTTTCGACGCCTGGGCGCGTGCGAGCGCTGTATATGAAAGAGGGGGCGTGCGCGCGCTTCAATGGTAAGGATTACCCATGGTTTGGATCGTCCTTAACAACATTGGAGCTCGTGTTGCAGCAGCTGCGCGCGTATCAAAGGCTCTCTTTCGTGCTGCAGGTCAGACCGACGCGAGCTCTGTTGAATGTGATCCTCACTCGGAATCCCATCTTTTCAGAGATTCTGAATTCCAGTCGTAGGTGGTAAGCATACCATACCATACCATTGGTGCATAGGGCGCATAATATTGACGCTATGCTATAGTCTTATGTTCTAGGGGACTAATAAGGGCACATTCAAATTCGCTATCATAGCATACATAGTTGTGTTGATTGATTTGTGAAATGGTTATACCATAGGTGTTTACGTCGTTACGTTTGTGTGATTTTTATTGCGGG
Organism: Urophycis tenuis; assembly: GCA_036785325.1. Classification (NCBI taxonomy): domain Eukaryota; kingdom Metazoa; phylum Chordata; class Actinopteri; order Gadiformes; family Phycidae; genus Urophycis; species Urophycis tenuis. Next base: position 66,426 of record JAXIVH010000098.1, read on the forward strand.
AAATGTATACGCATGACCAACGGAAGCCCACCGCCTATTTATTGAGTCATGTGTATTGTTTTCAGTCGATCCACTTCAAGATGATGCACTGAGAAAAAAAATCAAAAGCCGACGGTTTGTCTTCACCCCAGCCTGCAGTGATAAGAGGAATTGCGGCATTCGGTTGTCGTCGATCGCGGGGGTTTCATCGCCTTTATTAACGGGACCGGTAGAACGGTGAAATTTCGCCCTGTACTCGGCGACAATATAATGGCCACTCTACTGCGGAAGATCGGTCTCATTCGTCTACACGACCGAGACACCGAGGACCCAAAACATCACCAGGGATCTCGGACGAAGGGGAACCAGAAAAACAACGCCAAGCACTGTCAGACCACCAACGAGACCAACATCCTGAGTACCCCAGAGATCAAAGCGAAGAAGCTGGACCAGCATAGCAAGGACAAGGAACGCCCCGGTAAGGAGAAGCAGCAAACGGCGGGAGGTGTTCTCGGTGCCTCGATACCCCCACACCGTCAACACTGCACCCAGGTCCGGACACGGCGGCTCATGAAGGAGCTGCAGGAGATCCGACGGTTAGGGGACAACTTTATCACGGTAGAACTGGTGGACGACAATCTCTTCGATTGGAATGTCAAGTTGCACCAGGTGGACAAAGACTCTGCGCTGTGGCAGGACATGAAAGAGACGAACACCGAGTTCATCCTGCTGAATGTCACTTTCCCCGACAATTTTCCCTTCTCCCCTCCGTTCATGCGGGTGCTCACCCCCCGCCTGGAGAACGGCTACGTGTTGGACGGTGGGGCGATATGCATGGAGTTGCTAACCCCACGCGGATGGTCCAGCGCCTACACAGTGGAAGCCGTTATGAGGCAATTTGCTGCAAGCCTTGTAAAAGGACAGGTGAGGGTTAATTATTTCTATGTTGAGTATCACATTCACCGATGATAAGCTATTATCATTCGTTTTGGACAATTCGAAATTAAATATGATATTAACTCATTTGATGCCTCTTGCTTCATACGTAAAACGCACAGTTATTTTCACAATAGCCATAGTGCGTTTGAGTAAAGCGCTGTCGTAGAAGAGATTGTTTCGTGAGGCTCTCTAGAATATTATTCATGTCAAGCGGCGGCCATTTCACGAAAGGCAGTCTCAGCAGCATCTTCTATGCAATGTGTTCACAGCAACTCGTCCTTTACTTTCCTCACGTTCCCAATTTTGTACAATAGGCTACAGTACATAGCCATGTCGTATGGCGATTTTGGCAGATTGTAACGTGCATCAAAACGTCCATTGTCTTGTAAAATATATGTTTTGAATATAGGCTATATAGGTCTATATGTTAATGTAGACTATTGACGTCATCGGTGTATTATCGTCATACACAATCGTATAAAGACCACTTGGTGACCGAGACAGAGAAAATTATGTAATCTTGTTTGCCCCCCCCCCCCCCCCCCCTCTTTTATATTGCACTGCAGTATGTACGGGCTTGGTGGTATTTCAATAGCACTCCAGGCAGGCATTCTCAGAAAAGCGTTTTCGTATCATTGTAGAAATAGATATTAGTGCAGTGTTTCTGCCAGTGTGTCGTGGCGTTGTTATGACAGCGTTATGACGCAAGACCTTATATAGGCCTGGAACTGGAAACCCCAATTGATTATGCAACAGGACAGCATTACCTGGACATTGGAGAAATAAGCATGTGTTAAACGTTAGGGTTAGTGAACGTGAATAATGGAAGCATTTTATTCTCTTTGTAGATTTTAGTAGAGATTATTAAAAAAAATAATAATGGGCTCTTCCTCCTATAGGCTGTTTTCTTGCTAGCTGATCTGCAGTGTTATGGTGCAATGTCCTCGTTCTGCTGTTTGTTGATGGAAACAAACAATATTGATTAACTACGCCTCTATCTTTGTTTGGTGTGTGTGTGTGTGTGTGTGTGTAAGAGATCTCTTTCACACACCCATACACACACCTGCAATATGACCGCACCCCCCTCTACACACACACAGACTAACCCTTTAAATGCATGTTAAATATTTGCCTCTATGAATACACTAAAGTTACATCTCCCTTAGTCTATTTTTATACATGAGAGGAAACCTGCTATGAAAAAGGGGTGATTTAAAAGTCAATACACCTAAGCAGCTGCTGATGTGGACAAATAAACACACACACATGCACACAGGCAGATAAAAACTCAGGGCTGAGAGCAGGTTAAAATAAGCTGTGATCTGCCAACTTCTGTGAATCCTACATATGCATTATTAGAGAATTGATGCTACCAATATGTAGCTGTAGCTGATAACCAGTGGGAAATACTAAAAATCAGAATATTTATGAGCTTCCAACCCCAATGCATTAAAGTGAAGGTGAATGAATTCATATTGTCTAGCATAAAACCACAGATATGGTTTTATGCTAGACAATATGAACTCATATCAACATCAAACAAAGCCAGCAGTTCCGGTGTCCATACGTACAGTAGATGATGATGGTAATGAAAAAGAATCAAGATGATGATGATGGGGTCCATGATGCTGTGTCGTTGATTGTCATTCACCCCTACGCCAGTACCCCTACTGCTACCCAACAGACACTTGTGGATGGGGATATATAAATGTTTTACCTCACTTTCCCACCATGATTGGGTGAGCACTGACATAGATAAACACTGTTCGGCACCATCAACATTCTGGGCCGTTGATCACACACAGATACATGCAGATATACACACAAACACATGTACACACACACACACACAAACACACACACACACACACACACACACACACACACACACACACACACACACACACACACACATATTTAATTTGTTCATTTCAGTTTCCTTTTCCCTTTATTCATCTCTGTCAAGTCACTATCCTTTTCTCTTTTACCAACACACACACAGACAGGTGTATCTTCTTGGCCACCATTGAACACAGAGCTGCTCTCGCTGAGCACTCTGATCACATTGGTGCTAATTAAAGCTTAATGCTCCCCTTTAATGTCGGCATTCTGCATTTCCCTGAAACAGGCGCATACTCTCTCTCTCTCTCTCTCTCTCTCTCTCTCTCTCTCTCTCTCTCTCTCTCTCCCCACCTCTCTCTTATATACACACAGTGAGTGAACCATTTGTGTACTGTCCACTGCTATAGCTCCTAATGTCGTCGGAGACTGCCTGTTATTTCACCAAGGTATCTCCATTTCACTCATCACCATGGACACAAATCATCACCAACTGACGATCGCAATAGTAATATCAAAGAGCTGAGAGAGACCATTTTGAGGTAGTGAAAGGGACATACACACACACACTCTAGAGTGGTGATATATATCGATGGTATTGATACAGACTACATGCCAACATCTCCCTTGGGAATGTAATTAAAGCAATAAAAGCACATTTTAATATAAGTGCAATATTACTCAGCTTTGCCAACCAAAAGAGGGCAGCATGTGAATAATGCAGTATAGATTGATTAGCGTTGATATATTAGTATTGCATATAGTCCATAGTTTCTTTTAGATATCGGTTTATCAGCTTTTTGTGTGTCTTTGCTTTTGTATGTGGATATGAAAGTGTGTGTGTCTGTGTGGATAAACCCAGTTAACAGTGACCTCATCTGATCTCCACAGTAGAAGAATGTAAGGACAGACGAAAGGAATGGGAGAATGAAAGAACCGTTTTAGCAGAAGTAGAAGAAAGTAGGAGGAAAAGAAAGGGTTGTTAAGAATACAGAGAGAGAGAAAGCGCCGCACAGAGACCAAGCACTGCTTGTGTTGTTGGTCTTGTGTGCGGCAAGAAGAAAATGCATTAGGAAAAACATCAGTGTGAAACAGAGACAAGCAAAAAAGTACAGCAAATATTTGTTATATACTATAGCTACGGGTAGGGCCAGGCCTCTTCAAGACGTTTCAGTCTCCTGTTAAGATAAGCACAATGAGTGCGATGAGGGGCACCTACCTATTCCTAGTGTGCTTGACTCGTTTTACGTCACTCAACATCTGTGAGATATCTTCTCAAAGTATGCAATATGGAACATAAAAGCCTGTCACACTCATGTGATGCATGATATTTTCATGGCTCTGTCATGACTGACGCACTCTCATATGGAGGCTGATGGGTGGGCAGTGTTTTCTGTTTCCACCATGGTAACCAAGCGTTGAATAACGGGAGTTGATTGGAGGGATGGGAGTGTGTCTGTTGTAATTGAATGTGACATCATCAAAGGCCCCCTCTGTCTCTCAACGTTGAGGCTGTGTGTGTCAGCTGGCGTCACAAGGATGTGGTAGCCTTCAGCTTGGCCCTGTGTGGTCTTGTTTCTCCTTATCAGTACAAATACTGCCATTCTGCAATGCTTCTTTCTCTGTGATATTTCTACAGAAACACACACGATTAGATTTCATCTCCAATATAAGGTTTAGAGATGATGCCAACAACATTAGTGATGTGGTTTTTACAATGTAGGTCATTAATGATGCTGATTTACTTACTGATGTTTGCTGACGCGGTTACAAAACGGCTAACATAATATTTCGTCTTCTGCCCATCTCTCTGTCTGTTGTTCTCACTGCCACTCCCCTCCCCCCATCATCTCTCTCCGTAGGGACGTATCTGCAGGAAAGCGGGGAAGTCCAAGAAGGCCTTCAGCCGTAAGGAGGCAGAGGCCACCTTTAAGTCCTTGGTAAAGACCCACGAGAAGTATGGCTGGGTGTCCCCTCCCGTATCAGATGGCTGAGGCTTCTGCACTGCCCTGTCCCACCTCGTAACCACTACCCCCATCCAACTCCTCCCCCTTATCTCACCTCTCCACCCCCCCCTCCCCCATGGATACAAGCCCTCATCAACATGCAAATGATGACATCATGCTAACTCAACGCCTCTCTTTCATTATTTGATTTTGTTCTCGCTTGAGGGGTTCTCCACTGTTGTTTTGGTTTTGGTTGTTTTGTTTGCAGTTGATGTTTTTGTCTTGACACATTTTGCAAAAAACAAAGAAGAAAAAAAAACTTGGGGCACTGGACAACGTCTCTTTACCGCTACTCCTTCACTGTCTGTCAGGTGACTGGAACATCTCATCGTTGGCCATCTATTTTTTGGTTTTCTTTTTTTTTATCATGCCAAAAAACAGGAATAGCAGGACCCATGTGACCTCACCACCTGTGTGAAAGACAATTGAATGAAGGACACTCTTCCGCCATCTTTTTTCTCACCCCTCCCCCGCTCACAACGCACAGAGCACTGAGGTGACAACTTCCTGTCGTTGCGCTACCTGTTCTGGTTACATTTGCATATAAATTAAGTTGTTAGTATTTAATAGACGGGCAAGTGCATTAGTGATTCTACTCGCTCATCCGCCGTGCCCCCCCCCCCCCCCCCCCCCCCACCCCCCCAATTCCTCTTCCTTTCTGTACTTCTATAATTTGACTGGGCTGTTCACAGTTCAATGCAACATGAAGATTGTAATTCATATGGAGCTGTGCTCTCTCTCGCTTGTTCTCTCTCTCTCAATCTCATTTTCTTTTGCTCTCTCTTTTGAGGTTATATTTAGAGCTCACTGTTTCGTTGTGAAATATTGATTTCTCATTAAGAACGAGTCACATATTGCTATATGCAGAGACCATGTACGATGCATAGAATGACTGTCAATCAACCTCTCTCTCTCTATTCCTATTCTCTCTTTCCTCTCATAGTAATGTGTGTGTAGGAGAGGAAGGAGACATGTTATTACCATGATTTATATACCAGATGGTACAGCTGATGGCCAGGCTTCAGCGCTTGTGTTTGTGTGTATGTGTGTGTGTGTGTGTGGGAGTGGTTGTGTATGTGTGTAGGCTATGTGAGACAGCTTGGGAGATAACCCCAGCAAAAGATTACTTACTGTGAATGTCGACCAGTGCTTGCAGGAAGTTCTGTTTTTTTTGTGTTGTTATGTCACATTTCGGGCTGTTGTGAGCATCGCTTATACACATACGCAGGTATATACACATACACACACACGGATACCCACCTTGCAGAGACACCTATGGGGACATACACCTCATACACACATGTGCACTGCACGCACCTGTGATGTGCTCCTGTTAAGAGTCGGTGGCATGAGGTCAGGCGGGGACAGTTGGGGCAGCCGCGGTCTACTGGTTAGGGCTTCGGACCTGTAACCGGAGGGTTGCCGGTTCGAACCCCGACCAGTACGAACGGCTGAAGTGCCTGTGAGCAAGGCACCTAACCCCTCACTGCTCCCCTAGTGCCGCTGTTGGCAGCTCACTGCCTCGGGATTAGTGTGCTTCACCTCACTGTGTGCCTCACCATCACTGTGTGCTGAGTGTATTTCCACTAATTCACGATTGGGTTAAATGCAGAGACCAAATTTCCCTCACTGGATCAAAAGAGTAATTCTGGCATTCTGGCTTCTGACAGGGTAGCAAGTGGAAACTACCCTGCTCTCTCTTTCATTGATGTCACCCAACCAGCACACTGTTCCTGATAGGAGGAGAAAAGAGGTTGAAGGGCAAGTCAGAGCACAGAACAGAAAAGGGTAACGCAAAGGCTTTGATTTCTTACAGCTTCTTAAATGCTAACTAGAATGCTAAGCGGATCGCAACACAGATCACATATGTTGCACCAGCTCTACCAATAGAGACACACATGCATGCAGTAGTATACCTGGAGCACACTGTTAGTGGTCTTTAGATGGGGTGGAGGGGGCTGCTTGATCACTGTACAAGTTGCATAATCACACAAGTTGCTTAATCACTAGCTGTGGTGTTGGTGGTATTTACATCTACAGCCATTAAGCACAGATCTGTGCACAGCATCTGTGTCGTCCCAGTCTTGCCGTGGCACGTCATGTGCAGAACCCCTCCTGCCTGCCCCTTGTCTGTGTGTGTGTGTGTGTGGTTTACCTCAGCTACCTACTGCATGTCAGTCAAATGTCAAAGGGGAAGCTGCTAATTGGCCTGACATTTCTGCAGAGATCATTAGATGAGGGAGGAGAGGAAAGAGGAGAAAGGAATGTATGTGTGCCCCCCCCCCCCCCCCCCCCCCACACACACACACACACATACTGTGACATTTGTCACTCCCCTCTCCCGTGTCACCAGGGGAGCAACAAAACACCATTACATTCGCAACAGAGTCTCTCTACGTTGCTGTATGCCACCTGAAACAAACATGCTGTTGCCATGGTATGTCCTGACTGGCTGTGGCTCCTATGTTTTCAACATAGCCAATCCAAATCCAGAACTGTCTAACATGCCTGTGTGTGTGTGTGTGTGTGTGTGTGTGTGTGTGTCAAACTCCCTCTTTATAAAAAAAAAAAGAAAACAGCACCATCTGGTATGTGGTCGTGTGTTAGTCTTCTATTAACTTGGCTCGTCATTTCAGGGTTAGTCGTATCGTGTTCTCTTGGCCTATGAGCAAAAAGAGACCATTTAAAAATGAATTATATGACAAAATATCAGAATAACGTGAGTGAGTGTTGGCTGGTCTCAAGAAAATCATTTTGTGATCTAGTTTAGATGGGTAGTTTAAAGACACTAACCAGGTTATGTTGTAATATATCTGCATGTGATATGTGAGTGTAGTAACTAGTTAGACCTTTTTTTCAAGAAAAGCAAGAAAAAACCGACAAACAAAATCCAACAGCAAATGCTTCTCTTTCTTCTTTTATTTGTTCTGTATGTACCTTCTTTTCTTCTTTTTAAGTGTCCTAAATATGTCACCTAGTGTTTTATGAATGTTTGTGTTTTAATTTATTTGTGGTTTGCCAAAATGAAGATTTTCAAAGCATGTCGCAGGGATTGTCGCAGAAGAAGAAATAGAAAAGAAAAAAAAACACAAGGAAACAAATCTATGAATGATAGCCCAGGATTACCCTGGAGCGGAGGTGTATCCACATTTTGGGGACTGCACACACACACACACACTTTTCTATTAAGGTTGCTCTCTAGTGAATATGGAAAGCAACACATAATAGACACATGAATAGAATTATCAAATTGTTCCAGAAATATGTCCTTGTCTCCTGAATGACATCATCACCCTCCCTTGGGCTTAAGATGCGGTGTGACCCACCCCTTACCGGTCACATGGTCAAGAGGCCCAGTGTAATCTCTGTGTTGCTTTAATTACACACACAGGGGTCTGACCTGTGGCTTGGTTTTATTGGTGAGTCAACTATGTTCCTTTTACCCCCCGCCACACACACACACACACACACACACACACACACACAAAACCTCCCTAGCCCCCTCAGTAACAACACAAAAGGTTTCGGGCAAGACCAATATCATGGAAAACAAAAAGACGAAAGGTCGTTGCAAGACCAAACAGGAATGTGCAATAAAAGCTACAGCTTATTCAAACCCTGCAGATTTGGAAGTTGTGGTTTTTGTTTATACTTTGCAGACACTGAATATCTCACACCTTGGTAACTATAGCTCTGTGTGGATGTAATACATGTTAATGTACATGTCATAGATACTCTGGTTATGGCATTATGGCTGTCTGTCTGTGTCCTTGGTGACCAGATGAATCCTCGCCTCTTCACTCATTGGTGTTTATCACAAAGTATCTAAACTTGAACACACTGTTCCTGTGTTCCCTTTGCCCCTGACATTGACCCAACAGGTGCGTGTGTGTGTGTGAACATGTCTTTGTGTGTGTGTGAGTGTGCGTGTGCATGTGTGTGTGTGAGTGTGTTTGTACATGTGTACTTCCAGGAAATAGATTGGAAGCCAAAGAGCGTGTTGGTGCAGTAGTAATTACGAGAGATAAAGGATATTTTCAAAAATACATTTGAAATTACAATTTACTTTGAACCAAAAAAAACATTTGAAGGGTTGCATTGTCAAATGTACTATGTAGACTACCTCTGTCTCTCTCTCCCTTCCCCACCCTCTCTCTCCCCCTCTTGACATTAAAGATGAGCCTAAAGGCCACTGATACACTACATAAGATATTATGGGTCATTATAATCCAGCCAGTGTATCAAAGTTTTCTGCTTCTGAGCCACAACAGTGCAGAGCATGAACACACTTTGTAAGTTGTACACCCATGCTAGCCATCTTGTAATGAGATGCTGACATAATTGCATTAATCGATCCCCTCAGTGAGTTGTCTAGCTGAGATTATGGGACTGTTCATTAAGGAAGAAACATAACTATGGATCACAAAGAACAACAGAGTCACAGACAGAGAGCAGTAGAGAGAGTCAGAGAGCAATAGCATTGCCAGACAGAGAGAGAGATGGCAGACTTGGATGATGCCATGCTTAATAACCTGTAGACATTTTTCAAACTAGTTTAATTTCAAGGAAGCACACTGGGAATGTGTGTGTGTGTGTGTGTGTGTGTGTGTTTGATTGACTAGATTGTTTGTGCACACTGTGACACTTAAAATAAGATTGAAATCTAAATAGCCCAAAACATTCATTATTCAACTGCCAGGCAACAGGATGCGATTCCCCCAAGGTTACATTGACACTGACTCACCAAAACACACAAACTCACAGCTCAATGGAGGAAGATGACACTCAAGATTTTTTTCCAGTTGTTCCAGTACACAGACACACACACACACACACACACACACACACATGTCTGATGGCTCCCAGAATGCATGGGCCAATGTTAAGGGCCAAGATTGGTTGCACACTCTGTCACATGCATACGCAATAAATAACAAGGGACCTTTCCTGCTTTGCAGGGCAGGGTGGGATGAGGAGGGACGTTTGGGCATAGTGGGCTACAGGCAATGTGATATTTCATGCAGAACAGAGACAGGAATTTTATTTATTTATCATCCTATGGATATTTGTTATTCTATGGACTCCATACATAATGCATCAAGGCTGATTTTCCATTGCCTCACCATGCCATTAAATTATGCATTTGTTTTCTCTCTTAGATCCACGGGAGGAGGGGATTGTGTAGTGATGTGAGTGTGAGGTATAAGTTGGGTGAAGGCAGGTTCATTTGAACCTGCCTTCACCCGGCTGTAATGGCTGCCAAAGGTGCTTCAACTACTAAGCACCAAGTAAAGAGTCTGAATACTTAGTTTTTCTTTTTTTAATATATATATATATTATATTTATTAAAAAAATAAAAACTAAGTATTCAGACTCTTTACTCGGTGCTTAGTAGTTGAAGCACCTTTGGCAGCCATTACAGCCTCAAGTCTTCCTGACGCGACAAGATTTGCACACCTGGATTTAGGAGTTTCTGCCATTCTCCTCTACAGCTCTTCTCTCAAGCTCTTTCATGTTGGATGGGGACCGTCAGTGGACAGCCATTTTCAGGTCTCTCCAGAGATGTTCGATTGGGTTCAAGTTAGACCTCTGGCTGGGCCACTCAAGGACATTCCCAGAGATGTCCCTAAGCCATTCCTGCATTATCTTGGCTGTGTGCTTATGGTCATTGTCCTGTTGGAAGGTGAACTTTCGGCCCAGTCTGAGGTCCTGAGCGCTCTGCACCAGGTTTTCATTAAGGATATCTCTGTACTTCGCTCCATTCAGCTTTCCCTCAACCCTGAACAGTCTCCCAGTCCCTGCCGCTGAAAAACACCACAGTATGATGCTCCCATTTTACCTGTCTCTGCAAAACACTGTGTTCCAGTCTTTCAAACATGTCTAATGCATGTAAAGGTCTTTTTGTGATGTTAAAGTGCCTTTTAGTATACTCATTGATGTCGCAACGAAGGCACACAGGCAGCAAGGTGTGTGTGGACGTGCAGAGCTGTCTGGGCAGCTGTTGACTGCAGCATCTGAGAGGGATAAGCATCTTCGACACGATAGAACACCCAGGCTGCATCCGAATACGCATACTTGACTACTATATAGTTTGCATATATAGAATGCTTAGTACGCATTGTGTAGTACGGAAATGGTTCCCGAATGCGTACTACCGCCACAGTGTACAACGGTAGGACACTACGCTATCCCACAATGCAGCAGAGTCTGATAACCGAAGAAGAAGAACGCCGCGGAGAAAATTAAAATATATAAAAGCAGCGATATCAGCAGACGTTCGCGCAGAAAGAGATATTTTAATTCACTAGCAACGACGACAAGACAGAAAAGTTTGAGGTAAATGATCGGAGGTGACTTTTTAATTTTGCCGGCATCTGATCTGCTGCGCACAGAGGGGAAATACGTCATCTCCAAAGATCCGGTAGCGTTTTCGGTGGTGTTCTACGTATGGCTGTAGCACGTACTACATTAACGGTCAAGTAGTAGACACTGAACAGAAATAGTATATACTGAGTATTCGGATGCAGCCTGTGTGTTTTCTCTTCCGGTAATGCTCGCAGTTAAAAAGGAAGCTAGGCTATCAAAGACATCAGGAAAAAGCGCGAACGTTGCCTCATGTCGATGTGAATGCACTGCAGACACTGAGCTAGCTGTGTGTGTGTGTGTGTGTGAGATATAATGGTTAGGCCTTGTGTTGTGTGTTGTAGTTGTTGGTGGCAAATTTTGAGGCCTTGAGCACGGAGGTTGGTGGTTCCCATTTGTAACATAGTGGTTCCAGGTCAGCCATTTTGACTGTCATGATGGATGACAACGTTCCATCAAGTTCCAGGCTGTTTCGGGTTTTGGTTTTGTTCAGGCTGACCTAGGAAAAAACCCTCTCAGCATCAGCATTTGAGTGAGGGAGGACTAGGACTAATGCCGCTATTTTGGAAAGCCTTCCAAACTGGCTCAAACCAGTCACCTTTGAAAAAAGGAACCAAGAGCCTCTATTACTGCTTTGCTTTTATGAGTTCAATTGATTATGTGTATGCCATGTGGTGCCAGATATTTCTTACCTTGCTCTTGATTAAGGACATATTCCCCCAAAACTCCTCAGCATTAAAGGTGGTGGGGTCTTGGGGCATGGGGATATCCATTAGTTGGTATTCCAGGAACTCCTCACTCACCTTGTCCTGTTCTTGAGGCCCATGGAATGGAAGGAGTTCCTGAAATCTAAAAAGAGCACCATGTGTAAAGAACTGATTAAGGATTTGTTTTATGACCATTATCAAAATTAACCTTAACAAAGTCTTCAATATGTTTAAATCCTTGAAAATGTGGAAACCCTTGCCTGTCTACGAAGTATAGGGCATCTTCCACCCCGCACTCAGTCCTCTGCTGCACGTCAACAAATTCAGCATGCTTCAGAAGGGCCTCCTTCAGGGGGAGTTTGCTGATTCCATATTCCACAGCTCTGACCAGAAATGCCAATGCTGCCTGCTGGAATAGCTGCACCTCCTGAGGTGTGATGTCTCCAGCCTCAAGGAGCCTGTTGAGGGTAGCTCTGGTGGTGAAGCCAACATTTAGTTTTTCTCCTATCAGACAAAGAACAAAAAGAGATCAATTAAGTCCAGGTAGTAATATCTCAGAATCAAAATCACTTTTTATTTGCCAAATGCATCAGGTAGACACATAGGAATTTGACGTGGCAATCAGCACTTTAACTCAAATCTAGACAGACAAACAGAAGGTGCACATAGGTTCAGCAAGATATGCACAATAAGTGCAAGTGGTTGAGGGTATTCCTCTATGTAAGCATGCTGTTTTACCCATAGACTACATATAAATACACATTTTATGCCTTTTTCTTACCATCTGAGATATCGCCTGACTCACCCAACAACAACAATCTCCCCAAAAAGTACACTGTAAAAAAAAACGTTGTTTTTACGGAAAAAAACTGGCAGCTGTGGTTGCCAGAATAATACTGTAAAAAATACAGCATAGTGTAAAACACATTACAGAACAACCTGTAAATTTTACAATTTAAAACTGTAACCCTTCACATGATAAACTTGTAAATTCAACATCCCTTTTCAGCCAAATTAGCATGACTAAGCCTTAATTAAAGCCATTTTTCCCTGTAATATTTACACACAGTGCTTGCTTATTTTACGCCTAATACCATTAAATTTCACTGAAAAAAATCAGACACAAGGCATTATTAAACCGTAAAAGCCTCATTATAAAACAGTAATTTTACTGAATTTTTCTGCTTCTTTTAGTATAGGGTTGTTTCATGTTCCAGATTTTCATCTGTAACGTTTACCGTTTAAACTTAAAGAACTAGGCCCCCTTAAGAAAGCTGTGACTGGGACCCAGATAAAAGGTTTCTTTTTTTCCCTATACATCAAAGGTAAAATATTGACCGATTTGATGGTTACATTTAAACTGCACTTTCTTTTTATGTTTGACTTTTACCATAAATGTGAATAGAACTGTAACCTGTGGTATGCAGCAACTTTTAAAAACAAATACAATACCAACTTCTCATTTCAAACCCCTTTTTTTTATTTTTTCAAAAAGGTATACAATATACTTTTCAAAAACTTTTCAACAGTTGTGTGTTTTTTTTTTACTGTTCCTTTCCTTTTAGTACTTGAATATAAAGAAATACATGTGCAACCAGACTGTCACAACTTCAAACAAATACTTTCACCTGTAACATAATAATGCAAGTAAATAAGCAACCAAAAGAAACCTTCTTGTTCAAGGTGAGGACTCTGGTATGTAAAATACTTTTCAAAAACTTTTCAACAGTTTTGTGTTTTGTTTTTCTTAATTTTAAACTAAGGAATAAAGTATTTCCTTCTCTTGAAAAAAACACACATTAACACATTTGGAGTGTGACATTACTGTCACAACATCAATTATTTTCATCTGTAACATACAGTATGCAAGCTTAAGTAACTAAGCAACCATAAAAAAAACCTTCTTGGATCAAAGTGAGGACTCTCGTGTTTAGGTGTAGACAGGAACTGCTGCTCTTCTCCACTTCCATGCCCTGTGTTGATGAAGGAGTATCTTGGGAAAGAGAAGAAAAACAAACAGACAAATATATTAATGATAAAATACACAGACTTACAGACACACAGAGAGACAGACAAACTGAGACTCACAGACGCACACATAGATACCAACAGACTGACTCTCAGATGCACTAAGACTCACAGACTCACATATGGACACTCACAAACTGTAATGTTTACTGTTAATGCTTAAAGAACTAACCCACTCAAAGAAAAGTTTAATCTGTAACTGGACTCACCACAAAACATGGCTTACTCGAGTCCATATTCAGATGTCCCGCCACTCATGATCTGAAAGGTATTGGATCAACGTGAGGACTCTGGGGTTCAAGTGCAGACGGGAGGTGCTGCTCTTCTCTACTTTCGTGCCTTTCTCAGGATTTATGGAGAAAAAGCACCTTGGGGAATCAGAAGAAAAACAGAAAAAATGTGTTACTAATAAAGCAACTTTAACCAAAACCAACACAACAACAATAAAATATCACAAACAACTTTTTTTTTTTTTTTTTTTTTTACGATGTATTGAATTGTAACAACAGAGAAAAAATTGGCTTAACAATCCAAAATGACACACCTCTGTAGGAACTCTAGGGTGGATGCCAGCTCAGATGGATAGTGAATGTTGAAGCTGTAATAGCTTCCAAACATCATACACAGTGACGACACGAAGGAGGGGATGTTCTCTTGAACAACGGTTTTGTCAACACTGAGCATAAACCGTGTGGAAGTAAAGCAGGACCGCCCTAAAAAAGAAGGAATCACACACAAATGTAAGTGAAACGAATGGTTGTACTCCTGAAACTTTTCTGGGCACAGACAGTGAGACAACACACACACAGACTGACTCACAGACACACTAAGACTCTTACACACACACACACAGACAGACAGACAAACACAGGATTTATACAGTTCACAATAACAAAAACAAGCACCATGAATTCACCATGAACTCATCCAGACATAAAAAGAAACACAAACAACAAACAAAGAAACAAAATTTAACTTACCGCACACAATAATGGTAGGAGTTAAGGGAAGCTTGTCCATCCGGACTTCCCCAGCCAGACAGGTGTCCTCCACAGTATGAAGCATCATCTCATCCCTCTCGTCAAAATAGGCCAGCAGCAGCAGCAGCATTTCTTTGAGCAGCCGCTCAACTCAGCACCTCTCAACATTTTCACCCTCGTCGCAGCCTGCAGGAACTTCTTGTTTTTGCTCATGCAAACTGTACTCAAGTAGTTCAGGAGCTGTTTCCCCTTCAGATCGACATTCTGTATGAAAGTTTATTTAAGTGCTATTCCTGTGAGCTCCTTGAAATGCACACCCATGCCAAGTTCACTGAACCAAGAGGGCCAGCCTTCCAGGAGGTCTTTTATATTTTTCCCCTGGTTTACTTGTTTACGTTGTGTGTAGAATGTTGACTTCATTAATTGCTTTATCTCCTCAGGATTTGCATTAGTTTGCTGGGACATCCGCCTAAGTTTTTCTTTCTTCTCTTGCTGGCTCTCCGGGGTCTCCCCAAGGGGCAGGAATTTTACATCCCACTTGATACACCCATAGGTGTCCTGGATTGCTGCCCTTTGCTCTGGAGAGACTTCATCTGTGTCAGAATCCTCTGTGGGACTCTTTCTTTTTCTTATTTTTGGTGTTGTAGATCTCTTAACATTTTCTATTCTATTTTGAATTTGTTTCACAAGTGAGTGGTATCCTGAGCCTATAACATCTCCCTCTATAATGTCTTGCAAAGACTCTGGATACTTGGCCACCATTTTTTTGGCAACATCAGTTGAGGTCCGCTTACTCACTGAAGAACTTTTTCGCATCATATCACTCACAACAATGCGGACCATCTCACATCTTAGACGAGGGCTTGGACGTTTTCCCCTCTCTAGTGTCTGAATTAGTTCTTCTGGGAACTTGCCCCATGGAACCTGGTACGTATCCACCCAGTCAACACCAGGGCTTCGACTGCTGCTGGCAGATGTTGAAGATGAACTGCCCGGTGACATGGACTCCAGGGATGGTGGAATTGCTGGTGATGGACAACTAGATGCGCTGCTGCTTTCAGGAGTTTGGCCTGCAGAAAAAGAAACACAGACAGACAGACACATTATGAGAATGTTTTTGTCTTTCTATGGGCATTTACTGCATCCTAATATGCTGGAATACTTACACCTCATCTTCCACGCAGCAAGCGCTTTTCTAGCCTGAATAGGCCTCAAAGCCGTTCTCAAATCACTTTCCTCAAGAAACTGAAAATCATCACTTGTTTCGATGCCGAGGGACTGCAAGGTCTCCTCCAGAATATATTTTGATACTTCAGCAAGGTCAGGCAAGACCTCATTGATGGCACTGCGCAAAAATGTCAGCTCCAAATCTGTCATTTCTGATGAGAAAAAAGAAAAATGACACAGCGAGGTGCAGCACGATTGCCCGAATCCGTAGATATAACGTTTTTGAATGTGCGCCAACTTTTGCGGAAGTTATAGGCGTTACAGAGATTGCCTCGTCCTGTTTCACAGGCTCGGTCCCTAATTAGAAAAATAGCATGCAATATTTAATGTTATAAACCATTGATGTGTTTTACCAGTGCCCAAGATCGTGTTTATCTGGAGAAGATGCTGTGCTTCAGTGGAATCATTTGGTGCCCATTAACAATGTAGGATGTTAAAGGATAGAAATCCAACAACTCACTAATTTCAAGACACTGCAACTTGGCACCGTCTTTTTTTGCAGAGTACAGATGATACTCAGAATGATATCAGATTTATGTATATCCATCACAAAATACACCTCTGCATCACTTTTAATTAAAATAATGAGAAGCTCTCCAAACTCCATATTCTCATCATTTTTTGCCACAAGGAAATGCCCTTTTTTATATGCTGTTCCTTTGTACTGTATGTCTGTGGAAACACTAGTATTGTTTTCTGAGATGCCAAACTCACTCACTGCTTGTTTAATTGTCTCGCTGTAAAGATTTGGGTAAAATGTACAGCTGTCTTTGACATGTAGAGGCTGGCTGCTTCCAGACCCCTCTGAAACATAAGCCTGAAACATTTGATGTCTCTCAGACAAAGTAAGGCAGATGTTTTTAAAGTTTTTCAGATGCCTGGCACATCTCTTAAAATAGCTATGCTTACTTTCGAATCGCATTGTCCACAGTCTTATCAGGGGGCCAAACTTCAAAATTAGGGCTGGATAGTGACGCAAATAATGAT
The DNA here is from genome assembly GCA_036785325.1 of Urophycis tenuis. Taxonomy (NCBI): domain Eukaryota; kingdom Metazoa; phylum Chordata; class Actinopteri; order Gadiformes; family Phycidae; genus Urophycis; species Urophycis tenuis. Next base: position 83,481 of record JAXIVH010000098.1, read on the forward strand.
GCTTTGGTATTAATTTACACTCTGGGAACAAACACTTCCTTGATTCCAAATATTCTTGGATTATAATGTCAAGATAGGCTACCTGTGACAGAGAAATCCTTTGTGCACAAACTAGATCAACAATATCTTTAAGTTGGAGAGTTAACTGCCACACCTCATCATCAGGACTTTGTACTTTGTCACCAATTAAGACTGGCAGCAACCTCAAAAAGTTCCAGTTCTGGATTGCTTGGCCAGAAAGCTTGGGCCCCTCCTTGACAGTACACGGCTTTGTCAGCGTATCAGACCCTTTGTGCTTGAACTGAGTGATTCGCCGATTTAGAAGTGTATATGTAAACCACTTCTTTTTTTTGATAAAATATTTCAAGTACAGAGCTACATCATAGGATAACACTCCCTCAAATATGTCGTGACCCAAACAAGGTGGGAGACCAGGCTGGCAAACATGAAACGATTTCAAAGCATTGAACACAGAGTTTACCTTAATGCCTTTGATGACCTCCCCGTCTCCAGATGCAATATCACTGACAGCTGCGTTGTAAGTTTCAGGTGTGCGTTGTGGACCACAGACATTTGGCTCATTATTTTCAAACTCACTTTGTGTAATTTCGCAGTATCTACAAAAATACTTTGAGCGACTAAAGTTCTCTGAAAACCCCCCAATGCTATGTGACCCGAGGTTGTCACCTGCAATGCAATACAGTGCTCCTTTGATGGTTTTATTGCCCACAGAGATTCCATTCTCCTCCAAATCTTTTAAATCTTCTAACATCTCTGAGAAAAGCTTAGCACATCCAAACTGTTTTAGGTCCTTCTCTCCGCACAACAACACAAGGGACATGTGATCAGTATTTGACCGCACATGAGTAGGCAAATTTGCCAAAGAAAGATAGACAGCTAGGATGTTTTTTCTTAGCAGAGCCAAGGGGATTGGCGATTTCAAATGCATCCTGATACAAAATTAGCTTCAGGCAATCTGGATTTTCAATGAAGAACTTGTTTGACTTAAAGGTTTGCCCATCATTTATGTCACTAAACTCCTGTGAGTCTGTTTCTTTACTCTGTTGTGATACTGAATTCTTCCACAACTCAGATTCTAATAAAGTGTTCAATGTTTGCTTCACTGGAATGTAGTACGCATATCTTTGTGACATGTTCTCATCGATCCCTAATGTTAGTTTTTTGGGCTCAATGTACTTAAACATATTTTTGAATGTCTGAGCTCTTGAATATGTTGTTCTGAGTGGCCCATGATGGCAGACAGAGAATAGATCTGAATCTCTAACACAATCACAGATTTTAGTGACGTCATCATCTGTTAGCCTCATGTCATCTTTTAAAAGTGAACAAAGTTTACTTAAAGTGTAATCCTGTCCTAACTCATGCAAATTTTGCATCTCTTCAACAATCGTCTGTATTGTTGAAGCTGGGAGAAGGAGCTGTCCTTGCAATTTTAGATAGAATAAACAAATATTCCTGAGGAAGGTCCCACTGAAATTATGTGGGAGTTCACTGTTTTCACTAGTTCACTAGTTGATGGATCTGGTGAGATTTGGGAAGCATTCTCACATACAGCGCCATGAGACTGAGGCACTGTTTCCCTATACATGTCATTTATGTTTTCCACAGAACATGTTCTGTGTTTGCGTGACATATGAGCAGTGAAGGATGATTTCTTAGTGAACACGTTTTTACACCCAATTACAGCCAACGCCAACACGGTGGAAAACACAACGTGGTTCATTTCTATGAACGCGGCAATGCAGAACATAGCCTCTCAAAGTTAGCAGCGTTTTACTACAAAAACGGCATGTAATCATGGTAAAGATTGTAAGCTAGCTACTCACTAGCTGCTACTCATGAGCTGCAAAAGACCTGACAAGTGACTAAAGTCAAGTTTGCTTACCGCCTTTTGTCTCTGTTCCTCCTCTGCTTTCCTGGTGTCCCCACTCCTCGTCTTCCCAGCTCCTCCTAGTCGTTGTCCTAGCTCCCGCTCCTTTTCTTCCGTGCTCCCCCGTCCTCTTCCCTGCTCCCACTAGTCGTTGTCCTAGCTCCCGCTCCTTTTCTTCCGTGCTCCTCCGTCCTCTTCCCAGCTCCTGCTAGTCGTTGTCCTAGCTCCCGCTAGTCGTTGTCCTAGCTCCCGCTCCTTTTCTTCCGTGCTCCCCCGTCCTCTTCCCTGCTCCCGCTAGTCGTTGTCCTAGCTCCCGCTCCTTTTCTTCCGTGCTCCCCCGTCCTCTTCCCTGCTCCCGCTAGTCGTTGTCCTAGCTCCCGCTCCTTTTCTTCCGTGCTCCTCCGTCCTCTTCCCAGCTCCTGCTAGTCGTTGTCCTAGCTCCCGCTAGTCGTTGTCCTAGCTCCCGCTCCTTTTCTTCCGTGCTCCCCCGTCCTCTTCCCTGCTCCCACTAGTCGTTGTCCTAGCTCCCGCTCCTTTTCTTCCGTGCTCCCCCGTCCTCTTCCCTGCTCCCGCTAGTCGTTGTCCTAGCTCCCGCTCCTTTTCTTCCGTGCTCCCCCGTCCTCTTCCCTGCTCCCGCTAGTCGTTGTCCTAGCTCCCGCTCCTTTTCTTCCGTGCTCCTCCGTCCTCTTCCCTGCTCCCGCTAGTCGTTGTCCTAGCTCCCGCTCCTTTTCTTCCGTGCTCCTCCGTCCTCTTCCCTGCTCCTGCTCGTCGTCTCCTAGCTACTGGGCCTTGCCTTCCGTGCTCCTTCGTCGTCTCCCGAACTCCTCTGCTTCTTGTCGCTAATTGTTAATCCTCTGCTCCCACAATTCCAAGTTCGCTCCGCGCCAAGCGCTCCCGCGATAACATAGCGTCCAATGACAGAAGAGTTGACAAACGGTGAAATTTTGAAATTCTAACAAGCTGTTTATGTCTCGCGGGGAAAAATAATCTACACCAATCGTACAGATTTGGACGTTGATATGTCCCATAGACCCTTTTACTGTTTGTAAACAATGATGACGTAGAACGTGTGCACACGCAGCCTGGCAACAGAAGTATGGTGGAGATCAACGGCTTGTCAACCTATGCAAGGGGATTGTCAGCAAAAGATTGCGAATATTACCTTAAAAAGTTGACTTTGACAAATGGTGTCCGACTTCCAGATCCGTGTGCTATTGATGAGTGGGTTGACGACGTGACGAAGTAGCCGAATATACAGTGGCCACATATTTAATTGAGAAACCAAGCGTGTACACCAGAGAGCAATTACGAGCCTATAAGTCACTGGATGCTTACGAATATGTTGTCTGTGGTCATGTACAGGACGTCAAATACCATGACATATACCAACATGTCTTTATTTACAATTATGAATGGCTACAACATTGAACGCATGACTCACTCCCACATTTGCTTTGAAGCGTATTTTGATTTAGCGTGTTTTGATTTCGGACATTTCTGCTCGTTTTCGTGTCGAAAACGTATCAGCTGCCGGGTTTCCTCCGGCGTTCCTGTGTGAAAAAGGACAATATATGTAAAGCACGTATCGATTTGTCTCTAATTGTCTACACTGTTATCAAACGAAATTCGCTGCTAATTGTGTTTAGTAAACTAGACATGCATGGAGTTCATTGCTAGTCAGAGAAATGTAACTTTGTGCACTCAGCAATGTAACGTTCGCATACCGATTTTCGAAAAAGTTTCGATTAAGAATATGGTTGCAAATATATAGGTACAGGACTGTTTAGAGCACAAAACAACACTTTCGTAAATTTTAGATCAATTATTTCAGCCGAAAATACTTACATTTATGTGACTCTCGTTGTGATCTGGCCGCGATTGTTGCCGGTTGCGCATTGTAATGGGTACCCCTTGGTTTCAAGTAAGCTCCCGATCTCACTTGGTTTCAAGGGGTGTATACCCCTTCCCCTTAGCCCTTCCCCTCGGTCGAAAAGATAATTGAGACAGCCCTTGGTCTCACGTGAACGCGCAAAACCAAGGGGAAGGGGGAAGGGGAAGGGCTAAGATAGAGAATTGAGATTCAGCCTTAGTGTGGAGAACATTGGCAGCGTTGCTTGATAGAAGAGGAGGTAGACTTCAGTCAGGGGGTTGGAAAATGCATCTACCCGCCTTCTAAACCTTGGCTGTCTCTCATCTGTGAACAAAAACAGGTTGTGCTTAAAAGTACATATTTAGTCTGGTGTAATGCACCTGTAACCTGTACTACTGTCAAGGAAATGAGCAACATACTTAGAGACTTAAAATAGCTGGTAAGTGGCCCATACTGCTGCAGAATTCGTGTAATACACCTCTCTAGGCTTAACCATCGCACTGAAATGTGCAGCAGCATTTCAGTGTACTCGCTCCCATGGAAGTCACAAAAATCTGAAAAAAAATTATATACGTATCACATCAATAGCAAACAAATAAAAAATGTCTGCATTTTGTTGTATAACAGTACAGCTGGTTGAATCACAAACCTGCCAGGTAACCTTTACGGTTGGTGCTTCCCTTGAACCAGTACCCAACATCAACAGTGAGGTCCTCTGGATCAAATCCGGATATCTGCAATACATGAATTCAAAGATTTATGACATTATACAGCAAACTGATTGACTTGGCATTGGGCTTAACAGATTGTTAATATAAAGTGTACATGTTTGAACTTACTTTCAAAAACTTCTGTCCTGCATGTTTGGCAGTGTTATGAATAATGTGACAGGGGCATCCATGAATGTAAATGCTGCCATTCTCTCTCAGCATTCTGGCAGCAATTGAGTTTTTGGCCCCTGTATTTACAGGAGCATTGTCAATCGAGAGACCAACACAATTTCTCCAGGGGATATTATTTTCCAGCAAGGTGTCGTTGATTTTTTTGTAAATAACTTCGGCAGTGCCACAGCTCTTCCCACTGGTGTTGCACATATCGAGGAATCTGTGCACCACTCTGTTAGTGTCAAATATTCTGACTGTGAGAGGAATCATCTTCTCCAGACCTGTAACAATAAGGCGCATTACCTACATGTTGTTCAAAAATTGTGTGTGAGTGTGCATGTAGAAATGGATAAAAAATACAAATTACTGGTAGTAGTTAAACTCATACAAGTGTCATTTGAACCGTCCGTGACAAGGGTGAAGGGATTCTCCCTCATCCTCATCACTAGTTCCCTCTTGAAATGAGGTGCGACCGCTTCATTGATAATGCACGTAGTTTTAGTGCTCGCACTCTTAAAGCCCTGAGCCGTGGGGGAGTCTCTGAAACATTCCCTGTACAAGGGACTGAAGTGGTTGGCAACAGCAAATGAAATATTGTGCTGCACCATTGCCACAGCAACCTTCACCTCAGCCCTCCTGGTCTGCAACAGAAACAATTGATTAAATAACGGTAATGTGGTAATGGTAATATAACCAACATTTTGAAAGAAAATGCATTGCCACCAGCCTTTTGGTTTTCCTGTGCCATGTACCTTGGCCTCTTGTATACTCATGCCTCCAAAAGAAGTGGCTGGCGTATAGAACTGACTAACACTAGCCGAGTTCAGAGCCTGTTCTTTTGCTCTATGTCCTTTGCCTTCCACATGCCTACTAACGTCCCTCACGCCTTGATGGGCACAGGAGTGCTCTTGTCGGCACACTGAGCACCAGTAGAAGGAGCTGGTGGTTCCCATTTTAATGAACGGCCATCGGGTTGACCACTCCTTCTTAAATGTACACCTGTAGGTTGCTGCTCCACTTAACCCTCTCTTTTCCGCGGGTTTCTCCACTGTCTCCTCTACTGACACCCTAGCTGTCTCCTCCACTGCCTCCTCAACAGTGTCCTCCACTGCCTGCACCTCTGCCTTCTCCACATGCTCCTCCTCTAACCTGGCCACCTTTTCAGGGAGCTGATCCTTTCGAGTGAAGCATGAAAGAATGCTAATTTGCCGCTTCCCTGACATCTATGAAATAGGCAAATGTAATAATTAATACTATGCATTCTCTGGATAAAACACAATGAAAAAGCCTGGGCAAAAGGTTTTCACAATGTATGGAAATTACAGCCCCGCGAACTTTAGGAGTGGCCGATTTCAAATGAATGGATTTTTTTATCGGTAGCAGTGGTCTTGTGCATAGTAAACTGCTCATAAATGATCTCTTCATTGTTTTCTGAGGTTGGATTTTTTTTATCGGTAGCAGTGGTCTTGTGCATAGTAAACTGCTCATAAATGATCTCTTGATTGTTTTCTGAGGTCAGTTAGGTACTGAACGTTACCTTTAGTGAAAATGTAGCCTCATAGCTAGCTATCAACACTTTGAATGTACTCACCTTAAAAGACACAGCTATAAACGTCAATAAGTCGGTTGCCACTTCGTCAATGTGACAGCTGTCCTCTTCTTAAGCGAGCCCGTGAATCAATGTGACGTTGGAATCAGAATGTGACGTTGTAGCGGGAATATCTAAATCTTACCTGGATACAGAAATTCTATTTTCTGATTGGCTGATCGGTAGCTATTTTGAATTTAATTAGCTGGTGCGTGGTAGGGCATTCTGAACTTTACAGAACTACACTTGATTCATCTAACTGTTCTACTGTTATAAAAAAACAGCGGTGGAACTTGGAGGGCGGATCCTGGTAATTTTTCTGCGTGAGAAATACAATGTGTGGCGTGTGAGCATGTGAAAGAGTTGAAATGCGTGTGTCTCACGCCAAATGCGTGAGACTTGAGAGCCCTGTAATTGGCCATTCATTCAACCATTGTTGTGTGTATGTGGTCATTGATATTTAAAACACTGGCTCTTAACAACTTAGTATCTTCTGATCTGGTCTATTTGATTTGACTGAATAATTCTTACCTGTGCTCATTGACAACATTGTAAAAAGGGTTATAGAACTTGTTGAGCCAGCCAGGAGACAGTTGATTTGAATATCAATACTAAAATCATATCCAATAAGGATTTTGTCCAGAGGCCCGGTGTAAAAATCCTGAATGTCATTGTTAGTGGGGTGACCCCAATTGCAGATAAAGATGAAGAAATTCCCAATTTCCTTAAGAAGTACGGCTCGATCAAAAGAGTGGTTTTTGTTGATTAGGACACATCCGAGTTTTATCAAAACCTGATTTTTGAGTATTCATGCAACACAGCCGTTGAAGGATTAAGAGACATACTACCATATGAGTACACAGCACAGGATGATCCCTCTGTTGCTTATGTTGTGGGAACACTGAGCAGCGTGTACCAAACTAGAATTAGGGGTAACATTACTAGGGCCCAATCTCAATTCTCTATCTTACCCCTTCCCCTTCCCCTTGCCCCTTCCCCTTGCCCCTTCCCCTTCCGCTACGTCTTGGCCCTTGAAACAGAGTGTTAAGGGCTAGGGGTAAAAACATGCCCCTATGAATTGAGACAACACTCGTGACGGTTACATCATCATCGACGCTAGCTGGCAGCACGTCACCAGAGGCGACAATTGTTGATCACAAAACTTCCAAGATGCCGTCTGCAGCTGCGTGTATTTCGATTGCGTGCATTCTTTTTTTGTGATTGTCTGCAACAAATCGCAGAAATCAAGGGAGAAGAAGAGCCCTACGACTGCTGGTGGATCAGCTTATGGTATGTATGGATTAGTTGCAATTTGTAAACAACTGTATTTAACGTTAGCCGAACTAACCCAACACAGTAGCTGACACTGGACACGCGTAAATTACATGGACTTCTATTGTAATACGAACCCAGTAAATATCCAGTATATATTTTTGTCATGACTGTTAGCTATATGTTAAGGATTTATGCTACTCGTAAGTCGTACCTGATCATTGGTCATATTGATGTATTTGGATCATGCATTAGTCACTATGTGCTTTGTACGGGGGCAGGGGAGACGTAAACAGCTAGTTTGCATGTGCAAACATTTTTCCAACTCAGCCCATTAATGGTGTGATGTTTTTCTTTCTATTGGTGCTCCAATAAGCTACTGTGCCATAAACCCCATCCCGCCTATACTGCGCATATGGTTCAATGTACAGTAGAGACTGAGCTGAAACTGGATTTCCGCCTCAGCAGAAGAGCGATGCACAGTTTAATGAGGCTTTTGCAAAGGGAGCAGGACCATGGCTGGGGTATTGAGACGGAAGTGCTCATATAAACCTTTTGGCTGGCACATGGACTCTCTTATAGGGTGGTGTGCCGTGTACTGTCTGTTTGCAATAAATATTTTTTATACACACTGCATGGTGTTTTGTATCTTTTTCAGTTATTACGGTTTTGAATTTCATTGATGTTCAGAAACAATGTCTTTGTTAACCAATATTTCAAGATTCAAGTATCTTTATTGTCAAGTGTGCTACATGGCAGGCATATATCACAGATGAAATTGCAGTCCTCTCAGACCTGCGGTGCAAAATGAACAAATGGACAAACAAAGTAGACAAACGGACATTGTACAGACAAAACATAGAAACAGAAAAGTATGAAAAAAAGTGAGGTAGTGCGTTGAAAATTGAATAGTGCAAAACATTTAAAAACAGTCAAAAGACATTCTGATGTGTCATAGTCAGAATTAGAGTTTGTGAGTGGTGGAGGGAGGGTGAGGGTCTGAGGTGGGTGCAAGGTTAAGAGTCTGTGGCAGGGGGGCAGAGGAGAGTGGGGGGGGGGGGGGGCAGGGGACGAGCAGGGAGGGAGTTGAGCCTCCGGACAGCCTGGTGAAAGAAGCTGTCCTTGAGCCTGCTAGTTCTGGCCCGGAGACTCCGCAGTCTCCTCCCCGACGGCAGAAGACTGAAGATACTGTGGGATGGGTGGGTGGGGTCACCAGCAATCCTGATGGCTTTGCTGGTGAGGCGGGTGGTGTAAATGTCCAAAATGGGGGAGAGAGAGACATCGATGATCCTCTCAGCTGCTCTCACTATGCGCTGCAGTGTCTTGCGGCAGGACACGGTGCAGGCACCGTACCACACAGTGATGCAGCTGGTCAGGAGGCTCTCGATGGTGCCTCTGTAGAAGTTGTGCATGATGGTGGATGAGGCCCCAGCTTTTTTTTAGTTTGCGGAGGAAGTACAGGCGTTGGTGGGCTTTTTTGGCCAGTGATGCGGTGTTGTGGTTCCATGACAGGTCTTTTTGTAACATAGGTGAGATGAAGCTTGCTCTAACTCGCCTGGACCCTCGGAAAGCAAGTGGGCCGGATGGTATTCCAACATGGCTGCTTAAAGAACAGGCAGACGACCTGGCCCCGGTCATCACACATCTGGCCAACTGTTCCTACCAACAAGGGCGTGTTCCAGACATATGGAAAGAGTCAAATGTCTGTCCCATACCCAAAGGCCAAGACTCCGGCTCAATCTCAGATTGGCGTCCCATCTCTCCAACCTCTTGTGTTGGGAAAACAGCAGAACGGTTTGTTTTGAAAAAGCTTATGCCCACAGTGCTCGATGTGTGCAAAAATCAATACGCATATCTGCCTAAGCACAGTACCACAACAGCTTTAGTTCGAGCAATGCACACCTGGCTCACTGAAACTGGTGCCACAAGATCTGGGGTGCCACAAGGGGGGGTAGTTTCCCCATACGTCTTCCTTCTCTATATGGCCACACGGAATGCTGTGTTTGACGACACCCTTGATGTGGGATATGCGGATGACATCGGGTTGTCAAGAGCAATTCCCATATGTGACATCAAGACAGACATGTCAATGCGCCTGGAAGCACAAAGGCTCTCACTTTTTTCACCGATCTGACTAAGAGCTCGCATTCAATTTAATCTAATCTTGTCTAGGTAAATCTATTTATTGTTTATTGTCTATAGTCAGGTTTTTATTGCACTCATCTATCCCCTTGTACTGCTGGTCACTGTGAATTTCTCCTAAGGGGGATTAATAAAGGAAAATCTTATCTTATCTTATCTTAGAGGCTTGTCATAATCCTGCCCAGTACGGTCACTTAGGAGAGCAACCTGGCATATCTTTATCAGTTGAGAGAAGAAGCTTCCCTCATGAGAAGCGATGTACAATACTTCAAACAGAGCTGGCCGGAGAACCTCTGGTCCAAACTCTACCATCTAATTCTCTCCATGAGCCTTTGGAATGTTGTGGACCATTCTTCAGTCCAAACAACAGAACCATGGGGCAGATGAAGGCTGTGATTTTTTTTTTTTTTACCAGTACTAGTTTGCCAGTACCTGCTATTAAAGTCCAGGGAAGATAAGACAGCAGCACCTGCAAGACTTTTAAAGTTCTCCATGGGAGGCATCCATGACATTCCCTTTCCTGAAATCTATACAGAATCTTGGCTTGCCAACCTTCTAACCGCCTGCCAACCAAAAATCAGGACAACTGAAGAACCAGACATGAGGGTTCAATAACAGCGTCCCTCAGCATGTTATCAAAGAGTCCCTTCTTCACCTTCAGCTTAGGAGGGGAAACACGATAGGGTTTCTGGAAAGTGGATTAGTGATAAATATCTGGTGTTTCAATAGCTCAGTGCATCCCACTTTGTTGTACACATATCAGCATAGGTGAGTAATAGGTAACTGTGTTTTCCTATGTTCCTCCAGATGAGACTCCAGCACCAGCAACCAGCCAGTCTTTATTTTGTAATGACAGCTCCAATTCAGCCCAACCCACAGGCTTCCTGGGTTTTCCATCAGCCAGATAGCGTGGATATTCAGTCCATGGGTACATTTATTGTTGCTGAGGATGGGAGTGATAATTGGGCATGGAATTCCTCAACAGATTTAAATGATCGAAACTGCAGCATAACTGAGCATTTTCCCATCAACAGTCCACTGCCTTTAGATAGAACAGGGGAATCCTGATGGGATGCTAATGTAACCCGTTTTACAATGTTGTAAATGAGCATAGTTAAGAATTATTCAGTCAAATCAAATAGACCAGATCAGAAGATGTTTAGATGTTTAGTTGTTTAGAGCCAATGTTTTGAATATCAATGACCACACACACAACAATGGTTGAATGAATGGCCAATTATTATTACAGTAGAACAAGAATAACAACACAACAAATCATCAGAATATATGCGATGGCGAGATGGCGCCGAGGATGGCTGCCTTGTCTCGAGCTCCTCAAACATCTCATTTTAGTGTCGTTTTGTTGTACTTTCTTTTTTTGTTTATCTTAATTTTTTTGCAACATGCGATATATATATTTTATTTTTTATTTTTATTGCACTAGTTTTTCTCTTCTTCTCTTATTCTTAGACACTTATTGAGTTGTTTTGGGATGCCTGGGACTTAAGATTTTCATTGCCAACATGTACGCTGTATCTGTTGAGCAAATGACAATAAAACCTTTGAATAATGAGGGAAAAGTAACAACCAAAATAATAAAGCCGGCAAAAACAAAACCTTCTTCCCGAAGAAAAGCCTTGAATCGTTGGGGCCCTTTTCCTTAATAGCACTTGTGCAAAGTGTTCATTGCATCCTACCACACAGCCTGCGATAGGGGTTTTCTTCAATAGCAGTTCCTCTTAAGCTGCGTCGGGATACGAGCGGGGATTTTGTCTTTGAAAATTCACCTAGCTTGACACACGGATATCACCCAGCCATTCGGGCAGATGGTCATGGATAACACAGCTAGCTCAATGTCCGCAGTGCATTCACATCGACATGAGGCAGCTTTTGTGCTTATTCCTGACGTTGTTGATAGCCTAGCTTTAGCCTTTTTAACCCTGAGCATTACCGGAAGAGAAAACACACAGAGTTGTTGACGTCCCACGGAGTGTCACAGGGTGTCGAATCTGGCCCTTCGAAATAAAATGCGTGTTTTTTCCTTTTATTTCCAATTGTCTAATTACAACACAGTTGGGATTTTAAATAGACTTTTATCCAATATACATTTGTTACACCTATATTTATTCTTAAATTATATTTATCTGTTTTTAACTACATGTAATTTGGATGGTTATTTATTTAGGGGATAATTATTACTTTAAAGTGATGGTTCGGAGTAAAATTCACCCTGAGGTAATTTCCACCAATAATCCAGCCAAATACCCCCACAGATGTATTTTTTGCGACGGTCAATATTTATCAAGTTTAGGGGTATCAGCCGAATGGCTTAGTATCGGAGTGTCCGGTACAATGTGTATATCTCGTAAATTACCCCACTAATAATGCATGGATTGTTACCCAACTTCTGTAGTAGTACATATATGGTCTGTACTCACAAAACGAGGCATTTTAAAGTTTGTAAGTACACCAGGAGTTTATTTAAAAGAGCACTTTTCTGATAGCTTCAACTCACTGTTGCTAAGGCTACCGCTGCGTCGACGTCTCTTCCGTCTTTCCGGATAAGTTCGTAAAAGTCCTCTTCAAAACTCACAAGTGTAAGGAAAAAGTTAGTGAATTCAACACTCCATCGAAATGTATTGACAACTGGAATAATTGAATACATAAAATTAGATGGAGTGTTGAATTGTAAGTAAGTAAGATGATTGTAGAAGTGACACTGATCTGTGTTTTTGTTTATTCTTTTTAAAGAAATGGCAGAGCCGAAAACAAATCCAGTGTGGATTGTGGATGTGACGGGAGAAAATGCGTCTGTTTCCTCCATTATAACCTGCAGCTCCTAAACTGGGAGTACTAAGAACTTTCAGTGAGGGGCATATTATGCACAGTTCTGTTTTGTTTGTTTGTTGTTCAGTATTGCTGTTTACATTTACATTTTTAACTATTGCAGTTGGTGTTATTTATTATGTGTGTATGTGTTTGTCTATCTGTTGTGTTCTTGTATGTACACCTGGCTGCAAGTGAAGTTTCCCCACGGGGACAATAAACTTAAAACTAACTAACTAACTAACAATCGGATCTGAATCGGATTTTGCATTCTGCGCATGCACAGTGCCATTCTGCACATGCGCAGCGCCACATAGCGTCCAGAGTCAGCCCATGCTCTGGCTGTTAATCCGATTCTCTGAACGGCATGTATACTCGGAAAAGTGATCCGGTCTTACGCATGTCATTATCTGATCCGATCAGAAATTCGAATTTCTTGCTGCATGTAAACGTACTGAGTGATTGTCATGGTTACGCGACTCCCGCCACGCCTCTCTGTTTATATTACAGGTGTGCGATCAGCTGATAGCGTTAAAGATCCCATGCCATTAAAATCCCATTTTTGCTATTGTTTGTTAAATAACCTAGGTCAGAATAAGTTTGTGACCTGTGGTAAGTTTGAAATCTATGCAGTTTGTCTGCTGTATGCAATAGCCAACGAAAGTAAAAAGGCAGAAAAAACGAGCCGATCTGAAAGCAGTGACACTGTGACGTAGAAGTGCCACATTATTATTCATGAACCCGCCCACTTGGTTGGTTTGTAACCACCCACAGAATTTCTGAAGGGAGTCGAGATTGAGCCAGTAGTAACAGGCTAGTTACAGAATTGTGAATGCAATGGCAGAACGAAATCGAACCTGTGTGTTATGCCAAAGACAGAGGAATTAAGGGAGAAATGCATTTGCAGTTGCAATTTATTTTTGGAGATCGAATACCAGAAAACTATGGAAGCAGATTAGTGCTGTGTTCGGCGCATTTCAAGGACGATAACTTCGTCAACTTCGGGGAGTACAGCAGTGGGTTTGCCTCAAAGTTGGTTTTGAAACCTGGAGTTGTGGTTGCCCACCTCTCCATCAGCCGTAAGTACTTTTATCTACACAATGAAATCCTATTTAAAAAGTTATATGTAACTAGCAGCTACATGATCTATGTGCCCATTTTCGAGAACGCTAGCAGCTAGCATGAACAGTAAAGTCGCACTTGCAGCTAGCGCTAACTTCAATCCATGGTAGCCGCCTAGATATACCAATAAGGTTGCAGTGAAGGTAAAGGAAAAGAACAACACAGCGCAAAACATATTCCTGCCACCATTATACTTTTGATTTAATTGAGGTGACCAGGGCAATGGTCAACCTTTTTGCTTGTAGCTACTAACACAGTGCTGACATGACCTGGTTGTGTAGGCTAATCACCAAGAGGTTTGATAAGGTAGCCAGCCTACTGTTGCAAGTTATGATTATCAGCGAGTTGCATAATAAGAAAAAGTATACCCGCACACTGTCGCTGCTCATCTAATACAATCACTGGGAGCAGCAGCGACAGTGTGCGGGTATACTTTTTCTTATTATCTGACGGACTCTTTACCCTGCACCTGTACAGAGTTGGATGTGCTCTCTCTACTACTATCAGCGAGTTATAGCCATAAGGGATTTTCTGCCCATACACGGTATCTATATTTGTATATATGTGTACAATTTCTGCATAGTTTTCTTCATGTCAGCAGCACAACCGTCTAGTAGTTATGGTTACAAAACTAATCTGGCAGCTATCAGGATAATTTGCCTGTAGATGAGGTTAACTTGTAGGCTAGTCTACTACTCAGATAAGTTTGCTTTTATTACAGTGTAAGTTAACATCTATGTCAAATTTTCCAGGACTTTATTCATTTGACTTCAGGCTATGATTTAGCTTTATGTTTTACTTGGTGTCTAATTGTCTCTTGTGTGTATTATGTCATTTAGAGCACATCAAGAACATCCAACAACCATGCATCTTGCCAAACAGATCCACCTAGTCTGTCATCCAGTGGTACACAGCTTTCTGTTGGTACTTTACGCAGTCATGTGAGAAGCAGAGGTTTGTGATTTCATTCATTTTTCAAATGCTCATGTGCCAAGTAACTTTTGTTCTGATCATGCAGTGTTGATAATGGTGGCTAAACCAAGTAAACTCAGTTCATCGAGATGCACATTTATACAATAGGGTTTGCAAAAATCTAAATAGTTCATGCACCTTCTAGTAGATTTTATGAACTATAAACTTCAAATGTTTGCTACGGTCTGTGTACTATTGTTTTCAGCACAACTTGCCAGCCATAGTATATACACTTAATTACTCTACTCATTTTTTAACTCTACACACCTGAAGTAATCTATAGATTACTGGATGGCTTCTGTTGTTATTCTCACATAAATGGTGTAACAAAACAGTAATATGCCGTAATATTCCTTAGGCACACAAACTACTGCCTGCTCTGTAAGTGTGCGTATAACTACCAATGATGCACCTTGGGGACCCTCGACCTCTACGCCAATCAAGCCAACGCCAGCTAAAAGACCTCGGTTAGCTGTAGAGGAGGAAGATGAAGGGGAAGAGTCCACAGTGAAAGCAGTAAAAACACAACCAAGTAAGTTGTAAGTAAATATTTATTGATGTATAAAACACTTTGTACATTGTTACATGAGGAGTTTACCTACATTGTATTTCTTTTAGGCTATATTTTCAGCCTGATGCATCTCCTCTTTGAAAAGGTAGTGCTTAACCCCCTGCCCTACTTGGAGGAACGTCAGAAGATTCCTGTGCCCAGTCACCTGACGTCCCAATACGAACATCCACCCTTAGAAGACGCTGTTGCGGCCTATGTTTCACGCTTTAGAGTGGAGGAGGTTTAAAGCCAACATATTGGCCTTCAGCATCAGGGAACTCCCTTTGTATGCGTTGGACCACACAAGAGGGGATGACAACACGTACCTTCCTGCCAAGATATCCCCAGCACCAGCTGACAAATGACCTGTAGGCCAAGTACCAGCAACGGCTGTCCAAAAGCAGAGGACATTGTTGTTTATGAATATATGGCTAAGGCTGAACTGTATAGTGTGTGGGTTATATATGACATGTTCAGTCATGTGTAAATAGAATAAAGTTTGTTCAAAATGTTCCTTATTTGTATTGGTTTATTGGTAGGTACAGCTCCATCACTTGTATGAGGTTGGTAGACATGTTTGAATATGCTGATGTGCCGTAGTGTAGACATTTTTTCATCTCACTTACTTATTGCCTCTAACTTGTAAGTTCCCATAATCGTGTTGATAAATGTTCAGGGCATTTCGCTGGGAATACCTATTGAAACAAACTGGATCTAGTCCTGGGTGGAGGGCCATGCATAATATTGGTGGATTTTCCTCTTCCATTATTCTTACAACCTGTGCAATCAGATATGTTTGATTAATAAAATCTGATTTTACTGACAGTGTATAACCAAAATGTAATCCATATCATCCATGGTGACACTGTCTTACCGTTGGTGTCTCCCTGCAGCATACATTCTCCACCTCTGTCTGCACTGTAGAGCAATTCCCACAGGTACACCTGAAGCAAAAGGTTGGCAATGTGTTTGGCAGCCATCGATAATGAAACACAAATTAGGCTATAGGCCTCCCTAATATATATATATATAAAAATCAGTCTGGTTATATGAAAATGAAAAAATCGGCCTACAACATGAATGCCAATACAAAAAAGAGTTATGACTATCCTAAGACTAGGCCTATTTGAATAACCTGGTTGCTCTGTTAGAATGTCTATCAATAAAACAATCACTAACAAGCTATTTGATGGAAAGGGCTATATGCAGGTGTGTAGTGGTCTAATAAAAAGCAGAAATGTGCTTATAGCAAGGTGGACCACGACGTGATGATTACAAAAGACAGACTAAAAGTGTTTGGACAGGTAGCCTCCGGGAAAGTTGAGTGCATAGGCCTGTACTATACTATACGTAGCCTAAATGTGGATAATACCGTGTTATTTTGTAATGTTACAAAATGCATTGGGTTCATAAACGATTTGGAAGTGCATAATCCATTTCGGGAAATAAAAGAGGTGGGAATAGGCCTACGCTCCATTTATTGGCGTATAGCCACCACTAAGCCCTATGCCAGTATTTTATCAGACTTGTCTGATAGGTTAAGTTAGCACAAATTACCATTCTGAAACGTCCATCATCATATGTGTTTGTGGTTGTTGGTCTTCTCCTTCAGGCTCATCTTCCGACTCTGGATCAAACACGTAAGGCAAAATCCCTGCCATTGTTTTTAGGTTTGCTGTGCCTCGGTAAGCACGTTGACAGCTGTTTAGTCGTCCAGAGGCTGATCCAATCAGAGCAAAGCTAAATTTAAATATTGAATATTCATGTGAACAGTGATCCAATCAGAGCAATGCTCATTAATACATGAATATTCATGAGAAAACCAGTCGTCTTTTCTACCAGGCTTTTCAGTGATGCTAGAATAGCTTGAAATAAGCTATCCAAGACATTTCCAACACAAATAATGTTACAAACTTGATCAAAGGACATCAAGGATTATAAAAAAAAATGAATGAAATAGGTGTGGCATGGGATCTTTAAGCCCTAAGGCTACCATTTTTCTCTTTACTAAATAACAACTTCACAAATCTAAACGGGTCCTTGTAAAATGCTATTCTAGCTCGCTCTTTCTTTTTCCTGTTTTTCCTAATGCTTTCTGTTCTTCTTAACACTGCCAATTGATCATTCACATCTACTTGCAACCTTAACCCTTCCTTCTCAACCTCTGTAACTTTCCTCCACAGCCTCCTAAACCGTCTTCTCTCCCAGACAAGTCTGTATATTTCTTGTTGGCGCCTAGATTTAACTACCTCAGTAACTGCTTTCCTCTTTTTCTCAAACATGCCAAACCTTTCTGCTCCTTAATCATAAATAACACCACCCATTTTCTCCAACTTACCCTCGGCAGTTCCTTTAAGCTTGCCTAAAATCCTATTCTACAAAAACAACAATGTTGAACTAAGTATTCCCTACTATCTGAGGCCCCTGGCCACTTAATCCTAGGTTCCTGAGCACTAATCCTCTCGCTTTTAAGATGGCTGGCCTCCCTGCCTTCTTCGGTGCTAGGACCTCGTTCAGGGGTGCTGATATCCTGTGAACTGTGGTTTATTTCCTGCCAATGGACTTCACCCGACTTACTTTACATACTTCTGAGGAAATAATTGTCAATGTGGGGTCCGAAATTTTTGACATAATAATAAACCTGCTCAAAAGCCAAATGGTAAAAAAAACATTCATACTGTGCCATTCACAGATCTGTTGAAATGCCTATACTGAATTTCATGGGTTTGTGTCTCTCACCCAGAAGGTTTACGGGTAGGAGGCGTGGTTTGTGCCCTTTGGTGTTTTGGCGCGCTTTCTCTGTCATTCATTCTTGTGTTGGCAATTGATGAATAAAGAACTTCAACTGCCTCCGTTTGAGTCGTTCCTTCATCTTGCCACAATACTTTTAAATGTAAAGACATTTTATCTCTGTCCGCTGAACATGTTGTCTTGTAAAGTACTTGTGTGCACAGGTGAGTGTGTAACACAAGCAGATGAGTTGGATTAGCATTGGCATTAATCCTTATTAAGGTGACACTCTCTCTGCTAATCTCAAAAGAGACAGGCAGCCAGACAAAGGGTAAGAGAGGCGGGTTGTTGTGGTGTTGAGGGTTGTTTGTGTGCAGAAAGAGGAAACAAGAAAGAGAGGCTAGAGAACTGTTGTGTTATCTGGTTTACCAACCATTTGGAACTTCTTAGGGACACACACAGAGCCTGGGCCGGAAACTGGGTCAATCAGATAACTGGGTCAATCTCATGCTGTCACCAAGGGACCATTTATAGATGGGCTCACCTTTACTGGACCTCCATTGACACAGGCACAAATATAAACATGCAGTCATGTCATTATTGGATATTACTAGATTGATTGACCTCTTGTTGGCATCAATTGGCATTACAAAACCATGTTAATGTTAACAAAGTTTATTAATATTGTTTGTCTGAAACACAGTTTTTCAGCTGGCAGCTGCCGCGGAGCAAATACCTTAAAGTAGGGAGTGTGGGCTGCTGCCAAACCACAAAACCTTGCGACTTGGCATGCAGTGCGCAAGGTAATGCTGAAGTTACAGATTCACGAGATTCACTTTGTGACTATTATTCTTGGAAACAGTAGTCTTACTACGTTATAGCAGAAATTCTAGGGAAAACCCCAAATGTATATGAACCGACAAGCAAATCCGGACACGGTATTATGAGCCTGCTACATTGAAGTTATGTTGAAAAATGCAATATATCTATATGAAAAAAATGTTACCAACTTAAAATACAGTATTTTATTTAGCTGGGTGCATTAATTTGGTCAGCAAGCAAAACCAAAACACTACATCCGTTCCCTGATCAACAAATCGCTTGGAAAACGCTTTGGGCAAAAGCGTCTGCTAAATGCCCCTTTACCGTTTACATCCAAGCAGCCCTTCTCCACACAACATTCCCCATGATGGACTCCCTTCCTCTACTCAGCGCTTCATGTCCAGACAGACCAAGACCTTCCTGGCAGCAAACACGGACATGCTCCGACCTGCTGTCCAAGTCAACATGATAGGTGCCATCACCAAACAGTGAATGAGGGGGAAAGTGTATCATGACCGCAGTGCTTTCCGCCTCTCTGCACTAAGACCAGGTCAAACAAACAGTCAAGAGTGCAGACTGCTCATGGTTTTGACCCAGTGGCAAGATTGGAAGGCCCAGCTCAGCAGCCTAATAGCTACATATGGAAACAGATACATCAGGAACAGGTGACATCTCCTCCGAGTTGATGAAACTCCATTGAAAAGCTCTGAAGAGGACATGCCACAGATGTCCACCTCACCAGTACCTGATAGAGAGACTGTTCAAAACGCCACCCCTCCACCTACACCTCCCAGTATCACACCACTGGTCAATACAACTGACTAATCTCACCAGACGGTGACTCAAGCAGGCAGAGTTGGTGAACCCAATAGGCTTCATCAGGACTATGTCAGTACCTAGGCTGAATGAGAAAACAAAAGTATGGATTTATGGAAGTTATGAGTCTGTGTTCATCTGTTATTTGAACTAAGCTTATTTATTTATACTGCACTTTGCTATTAATGTGTGTCATATAATGTTCCTCTGGTAGGTGGCCTCCGAAAGTTCCCTTTATAGGTAGAAAGAAGGATGTAGAGTTGTGGCATGTTTCAATAGATTTCTGATTACTATGACTAAGGGAGTCCCATGAGGATTAGGGTCCAAAGGTTAGGACTGCTAACCGTAACCCTTGTGTATTGCATTGTGTATTGTAGCCATATGTGTAACCCCTATCCCCATTAGGACATCTACCCAACACAGACGCCATCCACGACCCAATACTCCACGCTGCACCCCTTCCAATCTACTCTACTCCTCTCTCTCTGTCTGCACTGACCTCGAAGTGATGAGCAGACTCTGGAATTGCCAATCAGTGGTCAAGACTCCTTCTCTGCCTATGCCTGCCTCCAGACCCTCCACTTCCTCGCCCTAACAGAAACAAGGATCATCCCAGAAAAAAACACAACTCCGACTGCCCTCTCTAACGCCTACTCCTTCTAACACACCCCAAGACTGTCAGGGTGAGGAGGGGGGACTGGACTCCTCATCTCACCCAAGTGGTCCTACCAGGTGCTTCCCTTGGAACACCTGACCAGATCAGCATTTGAACTCTACGCTGTTGCTGTCACCATTCCTATCAAGCTCTACATTGCAGTCACCTACTGTCCTCCGGGTCCCTTCCATGACTTCTTCAGCGAGATGGATGCCCTCCCCAGCTGCTTTCCTGAAGAAGGTACTCCGCTGGTTGTCCTGGGCGACTTCACCATAAAGCCAGAGAAGTTGCAATCATCTGACTTTACAACATTATTTACATTTGACCTAACTCTCTCCCTCTCCTCCGACCCACAGAGCCAGGAACTAACTTGACCTTGTCTTCACAAGGTCCTGCAGTACCCTTGCTCAGTTACTCCGCTCCCTGTGTCTGACCATCACTTTGTCGCTTTCTCTCTCCCCTTGAAATCCCCCTCCTCTGTTCCTCCTACCCCCCACACTATCACCACCCGCCACAACATGAAAACCCTCTCCTCTGCTGTACCCCCCTGAGAACAATTCACATTACTCTCCACTGAGGAAGCCTCCTCTACCCTGCTATCTTCCCTCTCTTCCTCGTTGGACTCCCTCTGCCCCCTCACATCCAGACCAGCGCGATGTACTTCCGGTGGCGCTAATCTGCTGCGACCCGGGCCACCTCGTGCTGCTGCTCCAGCATTTTTAAGTGTCTTTGTCATCGTCTTTGTCACGACGACCATCATGCCCATGCCGCCTCTGTGCAGGACGCAAGCTAAGAGCTCCCAGTCACATCCTTGACCTGCCCCCGTCACTTTATGCAGTCACTAGGGAACTTCTACAGTGGAAAGCTGAAGCCTGCGCGAAGAGTGGATTTAATGTGAGGAAAGGGGTGCACAATTCCTTCCCCCACAAGCTTGGCCGCACCCACCGTGTTCCAGTGGCAAGAGTGAAGACTCGAGATGACCTTCAGGTGAGTGTGGTTGCAGGCGGCTGCCGGAGCTCCAGCTTTTTGGGGGACCGCCTAACGAGCGCCGCCAAGCACGGTGCTTTTCTCTCAGGGTGTGCTCCCCTAGCCCTGTGCACTCCCGTACTAACCCACAAGGCAGTGGGGCAGTGGTTGGCTGATGCCAGGGCATGTCCACATCGTGGGCCTGCACATTACGCCTCTGGGGACCACTGCAGCTCCGAGATCCCCTGTTGATTTGCCTGGGGTCGCAAGACACCCAGTGACCGCGTGTGGCCGCGTGGAGGCCAGACAGGAGTCTTAGTGATAGAGAGGCTATGTACTGGCAGAGGAAGACTGACACCCAGGGCTGCTTCTCCGTTCACCACAGGGGCTAGCCAGATGCAGCAAGCTGTAAGCGAGAGGGTTGCAAGCAGATGGCAAGTAGGCATGCACCTTGCCTCTAGCTACTGCACTAGATGCATCACAACACCCTGTGTGCTAGGCACACACACACACACACAAAGAGAAAAACGGGTATTGATCACTAAAACGGCAACAGGGCCCAAAAAACCAGCCCAGACAGAACAGCAGTGGTGAGCCACTGGCGGGACGTGGAGGCTTCAGTGATCCAGCGCCAAGGCGGTACACCACAATGCGGCAGCTTTAACTGTTAACAGCAATCAGAGGTGGAGAATCATATTTAAAACAGCCACGCTCCTCCACTTCAACCCTTGTGTAACGACACACACACACCTCTGAAACAGCGCTCCCTCGGCCGCAACCTCCAGCCAAACAAACAGCCAATCCTACCACACACAGAAAGCACATCAGCTACCACCAAGAAGCCATAGATGCCCAACTATAAATCATATTGCTAAAAAAATAATAAAATACCGAAGAGTATAAAACATACAACCTGGCAAGTTAACCTTCCTTGCGACAGCCACGGCAACCGTGCCACACTGCTGACCCCACAGGCCTGCCACCCAGAAGAGGCAGGTAGACACACCTGAGGCAAATGATCCTCCCTTCATATAATTTCCATGGCATCGCCCCGTAATCAATTCGAAGGCGGACGACTGCCCACAGCCCGATGACACACAGTAAGCAGGGAGCAGAGGTGGAAAGCCACACTGGCTTACTACACCCCAATAACAACCAAAAATTAAAAAAATGAATAAGTCAGTCACATTGTTACACTGTTGCTTTCATTAACAGGTCAACCAGTCCCACTCTTAACCTGTCCTCAGTTGACAGTCTGAGCCCCAGAGTTTACACCCTTCACCCTGGCGCAGAAGATGTTACTCCACTGGAGTAACTCAGTGCTATGACTACTAGATTAGAGACACACACTTCGGCATTCTCCCACTATGGCAATGGGGGTTGTAGGGTTCTTCACTCACTCATTGCCAGATTATTGTTTCAACCACAGTGGTTAGATTCATTGTACCTTGTTGCTTTAGTTTTAACGTTTTCACCCTTTGTCTCAGGATGCTTGCCCGCTTGTTCATCTGCCTGCTAATGTCCTTTGTTCACCATCCTGCTCAGCTCAGCTCTCTCCTCTGGCATTGCCTTCTTCCTGCCTTGCCTGCCATTCTCATTCCCATTCACCCTTACAATTATTCCCTTTACCCTGGGCCTCCCATGCAGAACCCCTTTCACTTCAGCAAAAGATGCTCCTTTCTTGGCCACCGATATGGGAAGATGTGAAGCCAGCAACATCTGTAGGTGAGTTCACAGTTGCGCTAATAGTGGCACAGAAGGATCCTAGGTCATTCATTACTAGGAGTACATTGCTGTAGAAACCTTTGCGCTCTGTCTAGTAGCAGGGCATTCTCGAGTTGCAGTAATCCTTTCAAAAGTTGACCTCTGACCTTCTTTTCATTCAGGTAAATCAACTATGCGCTCAAGATCAAGATCTTTTTAGGCCCTGAAACACCAAACATCAAAGGCCCACTGTTGCGTCGCCTCGCATCACCTGTGTCATTGCCAAAAAGGTGCACACACCGCATATACAGTACTACACCCCACAAAAAACAGAGACATTAGCAGTGTGAGTGCCGATTAGAGGAGACTGGGGCCACAGATCACACAATGATGGTCCCACATTGTCCGACGACCAATCATCAGCCCAGTGTGTCATGGCCTTTAGAGCGTTAGCTTAGCTATTGGTTTTAGACTGCAGGTTAGCAATGTAGACTTGTGTGCCAAATTTGACAGCTATCTTCACACAGTGTCTTTGATAGATACTCGAGAGTCAATTATGGTCATTTGTGTTGTTATGTTCATGGCTGTGGATAGACTACAACCCCCTATCACTCTCACGTTCACTCTCTCCTTTAGTTTATATTCCATATGTAATGGTTAGAATAACACGCCTGCGCCTTTAAGGCCGCCAGGTTGACAGATTGTGTCACTACCTGTAAGACACTGGTGAACCTGATATGCACACCTGCAACCAGTGTTCTCATTAGTGTTTTCGCTGGGGAGCTTTCTTTAAAAGCAGTGCCAACTAGTTGGTTTGGTAAGCAGCAGCAGTGAGGCTGATTTGCCTGGCTTGTGGAATCTCTCGATTTCCCTGTTTGGGACATATCTCGCAGATCACAAGGTAAATTGATGATTAGCGTTGGTCATAGTGCCTCATTCCTTTACTGTTTATGGTTGGGGTGCATCTAGTTTCTTCTGGTAGGATAATCAATCGCTCTCGGGTGGCATCTTGCTGTGCGTGGTCTGTTCATTTTGGGCTATGGTTGCCCCTGAATTGTGCCGGAATCAATTCACGTGAAGGTATGCTATTTTCTACTCATCAACATTGTCGCAACTGTAGCTTTGGTGTGATATGCGTTATGTTAACGTCATATGACTTCTGTCCGTACACTCCCAGCTGCTGTGTCTGCCTCTGCCATCAGTCCTCTATTGTAGTGGATGCGCTGGCTAGCTTGGCCTTGTAAGCCAAATTATAGTATTGGAACTTCAGTGCGTCTCCCCGACTGGCTGTGTGGTACGTAGCTTCCCAATTAGCCGGTGCTATTCGTTTCCGTCTATTATGATAGATCACTGATTTTTCATATGCCTCAGCAGGTTGCATGCCGTCTAGACTCTGCTGTGTTGCCCGCCGGTCGCTTGTTGCAGTCTTGTCTCTGTTCGTTCATGCCCCTTCCCCTGGTCTTGCTCGTACGTATGAGTAGCCTAACTATATAGTCTAGTGATATTTTTGAGATTTATGCATCCCAGAGGCATTTTTTAGTAAAAGTTGGGAACAGGACTTTTTTTCATAATTAAGGTGTGCTGAATTCAACTACCCCTCCTTGAGCCGCCACCTTAACGTGGTGGAGGGGTTTGCGTGTCCCAATGACCCTGGGGGCTATATTGTCGGGGGCTTCATGCCCCTGGTAGGGTCACCCTAGGCAAGCAGGTCCTAGTCGAGGGTCCAGACAAAGAGTGGCTCAAGGACCTCAATGAAGAAAAAGAACTTTGAAAGTGGGTTTCCCTTGCCCACACGTGGGTCACCGGGGCCCCCCCCTGGAACCAGGCCTTGGGGAGGGGCCCGTTGGCGAGCGCCTGGTGGCTGGGTCTACACCCGCGGGGCTTGGGCGGGGCACAGCCCGAAGGAACGACGCGGGACCCCCTTCCCATGGGTTCAACACCCGTGGGAGGAGCCAAAGGGGTCGGGTGCGATGTGAGCTGGGCGGCAGCGGGAGGCGGGGACCTGGGCGGTCCGACCCTCGGCTGCAGAAGCTAGCTCTGGGGACGTGGAACGTCACCTCTCTGGCGGGGAAGGAGCCGGAGCTGGTGTGCGAGGCTGAGAGATACCGGCTACATATAGTGGGGCTCACCTCGACACACAGTTTGGGCTCTGGAACCAGCGTCCTTGAGAGGATTTACCGGTCAATCTACGTTCCTACCCTCACCTATGGCCACGAGCTGTGGGTAGTGACCAAAAGAACGAGATTGCGAATACAAGCGGCCCAAATGAGTTTCCTCTGCAGGGTGTCCGGGCTCTCCCTTAGAGATAGGGTGAGAAGCTCGGTCATCCGGGAGGGGCTCAGAGTAGATCCGCTGCTCCTCCGCGTCGAGAGGAGCCAGTTGCGGTGGCTCGGGCATCTAGTGAGGATGCCTCCTGGACGCCTCCCTGGGGAGGTGTTCCGGGCACGTCCCTCCGGGAGGAGGCCCCGGGGAAGACCCAGGACACGCTGGAGGGACTATGTCTCTCGGCTGGCCTGGGAACGCCTCGGGATCCCCCCGGAAGAGCTGGACGAAGTGGCTGGGGAGAGGGAAGTCTGGGCTTCTCTCCTCAGGCTGCTGCTCCCACGACCCGACCCCGGATAAGCGGAGGAAAATGGATGGATGGATGGATGGATGAATTCAACTAGCCCTGTTCCCAAGCTGAATTTTGAGTTTAAGACCTAATTGGCTTAAACAAAATGGCTGCCGAAATGGCAATTCCACTCTGGAGTTGCCCCTGGGGAGAGGCGCCAAGCGGGGGTGGGAGTGCTTATTTCCCCCCGGCTCGGTGCCTGTACGTTGGGGTTCACCCCGGTGGACGAGAGGGTAGCCTCCCTCCGCCTTCGGGTGGGGGGACGGGTCCTGACTGTCGTTTGTGCTTATGCACCGAACGGCAGTTCAGAATACCCACCATTTCAGGAGTCCTTAGGGGGGGTGTTGGAAAGCGCTCCTTCTGGGGACTCCCTTGTTCTGCTGGGGGACTTCAACGCCCATGTGGGCAATGACAGTGAGACCTGGAGGGGCGTGATTGGGAGGAACGGCCCCCCTGATCTGAACCCGAGTGGTGTTTGTTATTGGACTTCTGTGCTCGCCATGGATTGTCCATAACGAACACCATGTTCAAGCATAAGGGTGTCCACATGTGCACTTGGCACCAGGACACCCTAGGCCGCAGTTCGATGATCGACTTTGTAGTTGTATCGTCGGACTTGCAGCCGCATGTCTTGGACACTCGGGTGAAGAGAGGGGCAGAGCTGTCAATTGATCACCACCTGGTGGCGAGTTGGCTCCGATGGCGGGGGAAGATGCCGGTCAGACCTGGCAGACCCAAACGTACTGTGAGGGTCTGCTGGGAACATCTGGCTGAATCTCCTGTCAGAACGAGCTTCAACTCCCACCTCCGGGAGAGCTTCAACCATGTCCCGGGGGAGGCGGGGGACATAGAGTCCGAGTGGACCTTGTGCCGTACCTCCATTGTCGAAGCGGCCGACCAGAGCTGTGGCCGTAAGGTCGTCGGTGCCTGTCGCGACGGCAACCTCCGAACCCGCTGGTGGACCCCAGTGGTAAGGGATGCCGTCAAGCTGAAGAAGGAGTCCTACCGGACATTTTTGGCCTGTGGGACTTCTGAGGCAGCTGATGGGTACCGGCGGGCCAAGCGGAGCGCGGCTTTGGCGGTTGCGGAGGCAAAAACTTGGGTGTGGGAGGAGTTCGGTGAGGCCATGGAGAACGACTTCCGAACGGCTTCGAGGAGGTTCTGGACCACCATCCGGCGTCTCAGGAGGGGGAAGCAGTGCTCTGTCAACACCGTGTACGGGGGGGACGGGGCGCTGCTGACCTCGACTCGGGACGTCGTGAATCGGTGGGGGGAATACTTCGAAGACCTCCTCAATCCCACCAACACGCCTTCCACTGAGGAAGCATGGTCTGGGGACTCAAGGGGGGACTCTTCTATCTCCGGGGCTGAGATCGCCGAGGTGGTTAAAAAGCTCCTCGGTGGCAAGGCCCCGGGGGTGGACGAGATCCGCCCTGAGTCCCTAAAGGCCCTGGATGCTGTGGGGCTGTCTTGGTTGACACAACTCTGCAGCATCGCGTGGACATCGGGGGCAGTGCCTCTGGATTGGCAGACCGGGGTGGTGGTTCCCCTCTTCAAAAAGGGGGACCGGAGGGTGTGCTCCAACTACAGGGGGATCACACTCCTCAGCCTCCCCGGTAAGGTCTATTCGGGGGTCCTGGAGAGGAGGGTCCGTAGGATAGTCGAACCTCGGATCCAGGAGGAGCAATGTGGTTTTCGTCCCGGCCGTGGAACTGTGGACCAGCTCTATACCCTTAGCGCGGTCCTCGAGGGTGCATGGGAGTTCGCCCAACCAGTCTACATGTGCTTTGTGGACTTGGAGAAGGCGTTCGACCGTGTCCCACGGGGAGCCCTGTGGGGGGTGCTTCGGGAGTGTGGGACACGGGCCGTCGGGTCCCTGTACTCCCGGTGCCAGAGCTTGGACCACATTACCGGCAGTAAGTCGAGCCTGTTTCCGGTGGGAGTTGGCCTCCGCCAGGGCTGCCCTTTGTCACCGATTCTGTTCACAACTTTTATGGACAGAATTTCTAGGCGCAGCCAGGGCGTTGAGGGGTTACGGTTCGGTGGCCTCAAGATTGCGTCGCTGCTTTTTGCGGATGATAAGGTCCTGTTGGCTTCATTGGGCCGTGACCTTCAGCTCTCACTGGAGCGGTTCGCAGCCAAATGTGAAGCGGCTGGGATGAGGATCAGCACCTCCAAATCAGAGGCCATGGTTCTCAGCCGGAAAAGGGTGGAGTGCACTCTCCGGGTCGGGAAGGAGATCCTGCCTCAAGTGGAGGAGTTCAAGTATCTCGGGGTCTTGTTCACGAGTGAGGGGAGGATGGAGCGGGAGATTGACCGACGGATCGGTGCGGCGTTGGCAGTGATGCGGCTCTGCACCGGTCCGTCGTGGTGAAGAAGGAGCTGAGCCGAAAGGCGAAGCTCTCGATTTACCGGTCAATCTACGTTCCTACCCTCACCTATGGCCACGAGCTGTGGGTAGTGACCAAAAGAACGAGATTGCGAATACAAGCGGCCCAAATGAGTTTCCTCTGCAGGGTGTCCGGGCTCTCCCTTAGAGATAGGGTGAGAAGCTCGGTCATCCGGGAGGGGCTCAGAGTAGATCCGCTGCTCCTCCGCGTCGAGAGGAGCCAGTTGCGGTGGCTCGGGCATCTAGTGAGGATGCCTCCTGGACGCCTCCCTGGGGAGGTGTTCCGGGCACGTCCCTCCGGGAGGAGGCCCCGGGGAAGACCCAGGACACGCTGGAGGGACTATGTCTCTCGGCTGGCCTGGGAACGCCTCGGGATCCCCCCGGAAGAGCTGGACGAAGTGGCTGGGGAGAGGGAAGTCTGGGCTTCTCTCCTCAGGCTGCTGCTCCCACGACCCGACCCCGGATAAGCGGAGGAAAATGGATGGATGGATGGATGGATGAATTCAACTAGCCCTGTTCCCAAGCTGAATTTTGAGTTTAAGACCTAATTGGCTTAAACAAAATGGCTGCCGAAATGGCAATTTTGGGATCTTTCTAAGGGTGGGCATCATTATAACATGAACATAAATTCATATAGTTCACATGTGTGCACTTATAAATGTCCTTTGGCAATATACCAAAGGCACAGGTTATGGAAAAAAAATAATAATAAAAAAGAAAATACTTTATTATGCCTGTATACTAATTTCCTATGCAGGCGGGGAAATGCTGAAATTTAATTACTTAATCAATATCAATAAAATGTTTTGAAAGACTAAACTTTCAGGAAAATCCCACTGCATTCATGCAACAAGCCTCCTCATCAATATGATGCTGGCATAAACACATTGAGGTGCATTGCATTCCTGATTTCCTGCACTTGCAGCATTGAGCCATGAATTGTTTTTTGCATGCACAGGCTACCATCTCCAGGCAACTATCTGGAATTGGACTCAGTGCCATCAATATAGGTTGCAGTCCTGATTACACAAGTCTCCATCCCATCTGAGAGGGTGCAGGGAGCTCTGGTGTGGGGCAATTGGCATTTCTCCATACCATCATTTGATAGTGTACCCTCATCAAATGGAAACGCAGTGCATCACTCGTTGGAGCCATAGCCTCTGGGTTCCCCATCTTGGAGAACAATACATGCCGTGCTGCATCAACAGAGTCTGTTCTGTGCACATTGTAGATTCTGCAGACAAATGTTTCTGAAGATTTTATAGTTTCATCTGTGAGTTCACCGATGCCCAAATTCTTCAGCAAGTCATGGTGCTTTACAAAGACCTTCCATGATGATCGTTTGGTGTGATTTGCAATGTAAGAGGTGGTGTCACACCCAGTCAATGCATGAAAAGCTAGCAAGGAGGAAGTCTTGAAGGTTGTTCAGGACCGGTTGATAGTGGATAAGAAAAGTAATAAGCCACATGTTTCGTTCCATGAGCCCATGCGCAGGAATAATCCCCCAACATTTGCCACCTTATATGAAGTAGTTAAACACTCAAAGGATAATGACAAGAAAAGGGTTTTGAAGGCAGACAGAAATGTCCTCCGACGTCTAATTACTGCTTATGAGGCAGGGCGGTCAGTTGATTTGCACTGTACTCTGTAATCTGTACTCAAGCATGAGCTTCTTCCAGTCCCTGTATCCCTTGCTGAAATGAATGGCACACTTTGCACTGGAAAGTCCATACTTGCTGATGTTCTAACAGAAGACATAGACCGTCCAGAGACCATTCAGCTAAATGACACTTCATCTTGACTCATCATTCATGGTTGTAGCTCTTGGAAAGCCTGATGATGCTGTGACCTTTGGAGATCTAGCCAACACTTTTGTGAAAACAGTTTTGAAACTGGGTTCCAAATATCAAAGAATTGATATTGTGTTTGACAAGTACAGGATAAAGACAATCAAGGGTAAGACCAGAACTCGGCGCGGCAAAGCGGCACAGCCTGTCAGACGGGTTGTGGAAGGTCGTGATGTACCTCTTCCAAAGATCTGGTCGAATTTTTTGTCACTAGCAGAAAATAAGGCAGATCTGGCACATTTCTTATCAGAGGAACTGTGTTTGCAGGCACCTAGGAATAGAGAAATTGTAGTTGCAGGGGGATTTAGAGTGGAACTTGAGGCCAAGTCATCAAAAAGTACAACTGATTTGTCACCCCTGAAATCTACACATGAGGAAGCCGACACACGATTGGTTCTACATGCCATTCACAGTCGGTTTAATACCGTTGTGTCATCTAGGGATACTGATGTTCTCCTACTTTCGGTATCCCACTTTCACAGTATGCAATGTAAGCACCTCTGGATGATGTCAGGCACATCTAAGAAATTGCGGTATATACCTATTGATGCAGTTTTCAATAAACTACCTAGAGGCTCAGCAGCATTGTTGCTAGCTTTTCATGCATTGACTGGGTGTGACACCACCTCTTACATTGCAAATCACACCAAACGATCATCATGGAAGGTCTTTGTAAAGCACCATGACTTGCTAAAGAATTTGGGCATCGGTGAACTCACAGATGAAACTGTAAAATCTTCAGAAACATTTGTCTGCAGAATCTACAATGTGCACAGAACAGACTGTTGATGCAGCACAGCATGTATTGTTCTCCAAGATGGGGAACCCAGAGGCTATGGCTCCAACGAGTGATGCACTGCGTTTCCATTTGATGAGGGTACACTACCAAACGATGGTATGGAGAAATGCCTATTGCCCCACACCAGAGCTCCCTGCACCCTCTCAGATGGGATGGAGACTTGTGGAATCAGGACTGCAACCTATATTGATGGCACTGAGTCCAATTCCAGATAGTGGAGATGGTAGCCTGTGCATGCAAAAAACAATGCATGGCTCAACGCTGCAAGTGCAGGAAATCAGGAATGCAATGCACCTCAATGTGTTTATGCCAGCATCATATTGATGAGGAGGCTTGTTGCATGAATGCAGTGGGATTTTTCTGAAAGTTTTTAGTCTTTCAAAACATTTTATTGATATTTATTAAGTAATTAAATTTCAGCATAGGAAATTAGTATACAGGCATAATAATGGATTTTCTTTTTTATTATTTTTTTTTCATAACCTGTGCCTTTGGTATATTGCCCAAGGACATTTATAAGTGCACACAAGTGAACTATATGAATTTATGTTCATGTTATAATGATGCCCACCCTTAGAAAGA
This sequence comes from Urophycis tenuis, assembly GCA_036785325.1. Taxonomy (NCBI): domain Eukaryota; kingdom Metazoa; phylum Chordata; class Actinopteri; order Gadiformes; family Phycidae; genus Urophycis; species Urophycis tenuis. The sequence goes on from JAXIVH010000098.1 coordinate 114,519, forward strand.
TCCCAAAATCGCCATTTCGGCAGCCATTTTGTTTATGCTAATTAGGTGGTCTAAACTCAAAATTCAGCTTGGGAACAGGGCTAGTTGAATTCAGCACACCTTAATTATGAAAAAAAAAAAAGTCCTGTTCCCAACTTTTACTAAGAAATGCCTCTAGAGCCATGTACAAGGACTTTTTCTTGAAATACCACTAGACTAATACGACAGACTGTGTTTCATTTTGTTTATTTGATTTCGTATTTATGCCCTTTCCCCTGGTCTTGCTCGTATGCATTTATACGAAAGACGGTGCTTAATTTTGTTTATTTAGTTGTTACTTTTCCTTGTGTGCTTATTTTATTGTGAACCTATGGTATGGCTACATGTGGCTTTATGATGTAGCCTTCCAGTGTTTATTTTTTGTTCTGCAACCTCAAACTGAGCTATCTATTAGACCGCATTATTCTGTAGTTCACTACTCAATTGTTTGTTACAGGAGTTGGAGTGGCCTGCAGGGAGGCCGTCACCCGTTGGTGTTGGTGGTGGTTCCTGTTGCTGTGAGTGTGTATGTGTGCTTCACCGTGTGCATCAATTCTGTCTTCACCTGTGTGGTTTGCAGTGATTACTTGAACTGACCCCTCTCCTTCGGGATTGTGGTCTCTCTGTGTCACGGACCAGACAGACGAGGACCACAATTGCGTCACGTTTCAACAGTTTATTGAAGGGTTTGGGGAAAGGGGGTGTATGGGTGTCTTTCCAGAGCTGAGTGGCGTCTCACTGAGATGGCGGGGTGGGTTCCAGGGCAGACTCGTTGATTGTCCGGGGTCACTGGGTAAAGACACACACAAAGCCGGGGGAGAGGAGAACTGGCAGATGGAACTTCAGCAGTGGTACAGACAAGGGCTAGGCAATATTCGTCGTGATAAGGCAGAAGGCAGGTCACGGTTACCGGGGCAGAAGATCAAAGACGTAGTTGAGCAGGTCCGATATCACAGGTAAGAGTCAGAGGTGTATGAAGACAGGCAGGGTAACAGGTACTGGTTTGCAGACGATCTGACAAGAGTGGACTGAAAAACAGGGCTTTATATACAGGGCAAGATGAGTGGTGAATGCAGTGCAGCTGGTAGGTTAACGAGGGTTGAGCAGAGCAGAGACAGGTGGAGGTAATCAGACCAATTAGTGGTGTTACTAGGCAGAGAGAGCTCATGACACTCGGTGGCAGGCTCCTTCTCCTGGTCTGTGTGTAGTCTGATAGTGCAACTCCAGTACCATTTACATTTTATCTGAACAACCTTACCTAATAAAAATAAATATATTTTTGTGTAACTCTGCCTCCGTCTCCTGTGTAAACGAACCTGTGTCCTTTCAAACATATGTAGCACATAGTGTGCCCTGATGCAACAAAAATTGAGTTCCCTGGCTCCGAAACCAGGGTGGCGTTGTCAGCACACAATTTAATTAATTAGCCTATGATACTGCCACGCAAACACAAACACACACACACGATTAAGGGTTTCATAACATGTCTTTGATTCACAGCAGTCATGGCATGTTTGCTACTTTGGTTGGGTACTGTGTGTCTGTGTAGTTCTGTGTGTGATCCTTGTTTACTTTTATTGGCGTGAGTGTTGCATTACTATCTGGCTATTTGTTCTTGTGGTGTAGGTACATACATGCCTGTGTGTGTTTATACATACAATGGCCATGAGCAATGGGAAACAAGATAAAGGGAACAGTGGGATCTGGCTCCCGCGCCTCAATCTGTTTCCTCACTGTTACTATGCAACACCTGCAGGCATGCATGAGGTAAACACCCTCCATCCTCCACATTCTCCCATAAACTTTTTTCTCCATTTCTCCTCCCGCCATCTGTAACTACCTCCCCCCTCCAGGTACTCCATGGCCTTCCACCATTACTCACTCCATCTCGTCTCATCCCCTCTATCACTATATCTCTCTCCTGGCCAAGGTGTGGCCGGCAGGGAGGTCGGGGGCAGGACAGGGATTAAGTGCTGTAAAGCGTCGGTTATGGTTCCGCGTAGTGATCACGTAGTGATCACGCAATGGCCACGCAGTTGCTTGGACGCAGTTATGAGACCGTGATGGTTCTGCGTGGGGTTTACGTGTCGAAATGCAATTCAATGCCACACCGATAGAGGGCGCTATGTTTTTTGTAAAGACTGACCGACCGACCGAGACTCTTGACATATATCGTCGTTAGCCTCGTTATAGCCTATTTGTTAACCTTCCAGCTTTTCTCCTAGTCACAGTGAATGATGGAGACCGAGACAGAGACTGGCGTTAGAGCTGGTTGTTCATTCTCAACTCTTGCAACTCTCTCAACCAACCAAGTCAAACTGACTAAGACTTTTAAAAATGGCGGTATTTATGAGTGGAAACTGGAAAAGCGCGCTCCAGCGGATGTAGTTAGCGGACCAATCACAGCCAATGCTGCTGCGTTGGTGTTGAGTCGCCTTGACGCACGTCTAGGATTTTTGGGAGGTGCACGTCAGGCCCTGGCGGTGGACGCAAGGGGGGTCCGCAAGGACGTAATGGGTCGGTAAGACCCCTAGCATTGTGTCAATGTGGAAGCATAACTTACACTTTAGGCTCTTGAACCCTCCCTGACACCAGTGGCATAGCCAGAAATGTTCAAATGGGTGGGCACAGAAAAGAACGGGTGGGCAAAGCCAATTTGATAGAACATAAGATAGGCCTAGATTAGATGCACCATACAAACATTAATCAAAGGCATGTTATGTTTATGACATAAAGGTGGAATTTATCAAAGGCATTGGATCACAGCTGACAAATTACGCGGAAACATTTTAAACTTGCGCAAAACTGCATGAACCCATGCATCGGTTCATTTATTGAAGGGGTAAATGAAGGAAAACCCTCTGATTGGACGGACAAAACTGACAAGTAGGCGGGCCTAGGCCTGTCCAGGCCCGCCCGTGGACGCCTCTGCCTGACACCCATCCTGGCACAGAGACATAAAGTGGCCATCCTTTTACTCATGTCCCCCTCAAGTCAAGTTAGCTTTATTTGTATATCACATTTAAAAACAACAGAGTTGACCCAAAGTGCTTCACAACAATGACCACACACAATGAATAAAATGTATAGAATGAATAAATACACAAATAAAATGAAAAACAGTAAAAACAAACTAGTCAATAAACAAAAAAGTAGATTAAGAGCATGGATGAAACTCTAAAAACGCAATGAATAAAAATATAAGTACACAACTAAAATGAATAAGAAGTTGGGTTGGGTGGGTTGGGATCAAGGTAGATAAAAGCTTGGGAGAAAGGAAAAGTCTTTAAATTGGACTTGAAGCTGTCGGTGGGAGATGACTTGATGTGTGGTGGTAGGCTATTCCAGAGTTTGGGGACAGCAACAGCTCTATCACCCTTGGTTTTGAGGCATGTATATGGGATGCACAGAAGATTCTGCGATGCAGACCTGAGTGACCTTGGAGCACTGTATGCAATTAAAAGGTCACTTATGTAACTAGGTGCCAAACCATTGAGGGCTTTAAAAACAAAAAATAAAAATTTTAAATTAACTCTGTGCTCCACAGGTAGCCAGTGCAGCTTGGCTAACACAGGCGTTATGTGATCACGTTTCCTAGATCCAGTTAATAATCTAGCTGCAGCATTTTGAACTAGCTGAAGTCTGTTAAGAGCGGAGAGGGTCAGACCTGCATATAGTGAGTTGCAATGATCAAGTCTGGATGTGATGAAAGCATGTATCAGGGTTTCAAGATCAGAGAAGGACAGAATGGGCTTCAGTTTTGCAATGTTTATTAACTGGAGAAAGCTACCTTTGACCACACTATTTACTTGCTTAGTAAAATTTAAAGATGAGTCAAAGAAAACTCAGAGATTTTTAACTTGTGGCAGTTAGCAGAGAGAGGTCCTAGTGCATTTTTCAAGCTGGATCATCACTTGGAGGGTGATATCAGTTTTACTCTCATTCAGTTGGAGAACATTTCTTGCCGTCCAGCTTTTGATGTCCTTTAGACAGTTAAAAATATTCTCAAATGAACAGACGCCTTCAGTGTTAACAGGCAGGTAAAACTGTGTGTCATCTGCATAGCAGTGGTATTGAATGTTATACCTTTTAAAAATAGAACCAAGGGGTAGCATATACAGAGAGGATAAAAGAGGGCCCAGAATGGAACCCTGAGGAACACCACACTTTATAGGGGCAGAGGACGAGGAGCAATTGCCAAAACTAACTGAAAAAGATCTATCACTAAGATAGGATGTGAACCATCGCAAAGCAGAACCTTGGAGACCAACTTCCACCTCTAAGCGTTTCAAAAGGATGTTATGGTCGATGGTGTCAAATGCTGCACGTAGATCTAGAAGCACCAAAAGGGCACAGGAACCAGAGTCAATCGCTATGAGAATGTCGTTTTGGACTTTGGATCACTGTTCTCATGAATATTCAATATTTAAATTTAGCTTTGCTCTGATTGGATCAGCCTCTGGATGACTAAACAGCTGTCAACGTGCTTACCGAGGCACAGCAAACCTAAAAACAATGGCAGGGATTTTGCCTTACGTGTTTGATCCAGAGTCAGAAGATGAGCCTGAAGGAGAAGACCAACAACAACCACAAACACGTACGATGATGGACGTTTCAGAATGGTAATTTGTGCTAACTTAACTTATCAGACAAGTTTGATAAAATACTTGGATAGGGCTTAGTGGTGGCTATACACCAATAAACGGAGCTTAGGCCTATTCCCACCTCTTTTATTTCCCGAAATAGATTATGCACCTCCAAATCGTTTATGAACCCAATGCATTTTGTAATATTACAAAATAACACGGTATTATCCTAATTTAGGTTACGTATAGTATATAGTATTAGTGTATAGTATTGCTCTACAATGCAGACAGAGGTGGAGAATGTATGCTGCAGTGAGACACCAACGGTAAGACAGTGTCACCATGGGTGATATGGATTACATTTTGGTTATACACTGTCAGTAAAATCAGATTTTATTAATCAAACAAATCTGATTGCACAGGTTGTAAGAATAATGGAAGAGGAGAATCCACAAATATTATGCATGGCCCTCCACCCAGGACTAGATCCAGTTTGTTTCAATAGGTATTCCCAGCGAAATGCCCTGAACATTTATCAACACGATTATGAGAACTTACAAGTTAGAGGCAATGAGTAAGTGAGATGAAAAAATGTCTACAATACGGCACATCAGCATATTCAAACACGTCTACCAAACTCATACACTATTTTGTATAAATTATTATATGTATTAAATAAAAACTTTTGGTCTCTGACCATTGTTGTTAATGAGTTGAGCATAATACTCTACTTTTGCTGACTTGACCGCGTTGTGACCGCGCTGCTTTCCTACAGGATTTTCTGACCGCACGGATAGTGGCATTTAACCATGGAGTGGTGATGGTTTTGGCCCGCTTTTGTATTTGTGGGGCCACACAGTCTAATGTCTGAAGGCAGGCTGCATCGAAGAGAGATATTAATTCTTCAAATGTCCGAGCTGGAAAAAATAGCAGCAGAGATAGTTGGTGAGTGAGAGAGCATGAAAGGGTTGGAGAAAGTTGTGGCCGAGGTGGAACTAATACAACGAGCAGAGGAGTAGGGCTTAGGGGGAGATACAGGGGAACAAGACATAATAGAAATAATAGCATAAAATGATTTGAGACCCCAACATCCCTAATTTCTATGTTGGAGACAGTGAAACCAGAGGACAATACAAGGTCAAGTGTGTGGCCTTTCTGATGTGTCTGGGCCGTTACAGATTGCACAAGATTAAAAGAGTCCACAAGGCATAAAAACTCCTTAACCAACGTTTTGGAAGGGCAACAGATGTTGATGTTAAGATCCCCTAAAATCATAAAATCGTTAGAGCGAGAGGCCATAAAAGATAAAAGATCAGCAAATTCTTGAATAAAATGACTGTTCATTTTCGGTGGTTGGTAAACTAATGCACAGAGAAGGGTGGCATTTATCTTAAAAAGCTGTACCTGGTACGTGGTGTACATATCAGCTTGCACAATTTTACATTTAAAATTGTCATTAAAAACAATGGCCAGACCACCACCACGACCTGAAGTTCTTGGTGTGTTCAGCAACCCATATTGGGGGGGGGGGGGGGCAAAGATCGCCAAGGGGGGAGACATTATTTACACTAAGCCAAGTTTCAGTTAAAAACAGAAAATCCAGTCTTCCAGATAAAATAATGTAAAATGTAAAAAATAAAATAATAATTTAAAATAAAAGTTTTATTTGCCAGTGACCGAGCATTTATGAGTGCAAACCTAACAGGGGTGTTCGATTGTTTTGCCGAAACAGTCTCATTAAAACGTAAAGGACAAAGAAGATGATGACTTGCCCCATGGGCTCGGTGAACTTGCTTCTTCCTACATGTTGTCAACACCGGAATGGGACAGTAGAGGGCGGTGGAGGGAGCAGGCTGCGGTGGGGTCGTAGATTCTACCGGAAGTGGAGGCATGGCTGATGGAGGTAGTCATTCTCGGGGATGGACATGGTGATGGCTGCATGTCACAGTGTAGTGTAAGTTAGCTGCTAAAACACGTGAGCCTTTCGCGTTTGGATGTAAACCATCCCTCGAGTAAAGGGGTTCTCTGTTCCAGAACGCATCAAAATTGTCAGTAAAGCCCATGTTGTTTCCCCCACAAGTGCCCCGAAGCCAAGTGTTAATGCTTAAAAGTCTACTAAAACGCTCATTCCCACGTCCTAATGTAAGGAATTGGACCAGAGATAAAAATAGTTTTGCCACACTGCTTAAGGAAGCTAATGAGATCGGCAGCGCAAAGGCACTTTTCATGAGCTCTGATTGACAACGGGCAGAGTCATTTGACCCAACATGGACAATAATTCTTATAACTGTAGATGGGAGAGAAGGCAACATCTCCCGGAGCTTAACCAGGACATCAGTTACCAAGGCGCCTGGCAAACAACGCGTGATGACGTTGACGTTGCGCAAGTGCCCGGTGATAGTTGCCGATTATCAGAGTGGATGGTGGAAACAGCGGTGTCGGCTGAGAGACCTCACCTGGAGAGGAAGGCCCGAGGCACCCGACAGAGAAGGCACGGCCAGCTGCTGGATGGTAGGCTGGTGGTGCGCGACTGCCAGTTCCCCTGGAGCATCGCCGCTGACCGACGGGTGGGGCACAGCCGGCTGCTGGATGGAGGGCTGCGTAGCTGTTGGTGTGGCCTGTTGAACCGGTACCTCAGTAGCACCGTGGGGGAGACTGACCGAGCGTCGGCCCACTGCGTCCTTCAGCAGCTGCCGCCGGCGCAAAGATGTTCTCGGCTGATCTGCAGTCGCCCTGCCGTTCGACCGATGGAGGGCCGAGTTGGGAGAGTCATCATTCAACTCGCTAATACATATGAGAGAGGTGAGAGGGGGCCTCATATGGGGCCATTATTGTAGCAAAACTATGTTAGTGGAGAGTTCTGTAACTGTATCTCAATCCATGTGTGCGGAATCAGATTTGAAAATGTGTACAATAATTTATAATTGCGCACTGAGATTTGTGAATGTGTACAGGAAAGATACACACACAGGAAGATACACTGCAAATGTGTATTCAGAATCTTTTGACATTTGATTCTGTAAATGTGTAAATGTGTACATAGATATTGATGGTTGCAATTTTGCTTCAAGAGACTACTCCACTACTCTCAGACTACTCATCAGCCTCCTTGAGATCAGAGATCAGCAGATGTGACTGGAGCAGGTGAAACTCTAACCCCAATCTCTCACTCTATGACTATCTCTCCCTTCCATCTCTGCCATGAGGAGGTTTATCCATCTCTGACCAGGTATGAATTCACTTACTCTGACAGTCCAGCAGCTAAACTCTCTCATATCCACATAACCAAGAAGAAGCCTGAGAGAATGGGACCAGGGTTTTTATTTTATTGTTGATGTTAATTTGAGGTGCATTTGAGCTGAGTTGAGATCTGAGCTGAGTTGAACTTGGTTTCATCCAAACATAAAACGTAATCATTAACAGCTGCTCCCCACCTCCCAAACCCACATTATCTGTCTCAGTGTGTGTGTGTTTGCCTCCCTCAGTCTCTGTGTTGCATAACAGTTCGATTATATAATCCCAAAACATATTCATGTCCTCGCAGCTAATGATTCCATAAACTTCTAGTGCATGATCTCGTGTACATCTTCTGTACGTCTGTGCATTTGGATGTCAGGATGTTGAGGTGACCAAAAGATTAAAGGGGGTTTTATTGGACAAAGCATTTCAACCATCCAATTAATTACCAGCTTAGGTCCCAGTCACAGCATTTAGCATGCACACCAATTGGAATAGCTGATTTCAGGTATTAAAAATAACAAGATTAAAAAGCTCTTGATAAGGATAAGGGATATTATGGGTTGGACTGCTCTAACAAAAACAAGCGATAACTCCTTTTGGCACTTATGCAGGTGAGAAGGGGGAAACAGAAGTGTAAAACAACAACCATTCATTTGAAAAGTGGAGGGTTAGGAGGTTGAGTGAGTTAAGTGAGTGGGTGGACTAGAGGAGGTACATGGAAATAGGTGAAAGATAATTGTGAGCGGAAAGAAAGAGGTGGAGAGATGGGATGGAGGTATGTGTGTGTGCGTGCACGTGCTTCTCCAACTGTAAAGGATGTCATTAGTAGTAGCCTATTAGCAACACAAACTGCAGCTTAAAGGCAAAATGGCATCAATCAGACTGGTGAGACGACCCACAAGTACACAACAGGTTACCAGCGCTCACACTTGAGTTTTCTTCTATTTGGTTTGTCAAATGTCCTCAGTCCTTCACTTCAACTACCTTTAAGGCATCCTCTCTTTACCTTCACATCTGGCCAATAGCCTGACTCTCCATCCTATTGGCTTGCTATTCAGGGAATCAGAGCGCTTCTGACAACTATGTTGTCATGAGAACATTGCAGTTAAATTGCACGCACTTCTGTCTGCACCAATGCACACAGAAGAAAAAAGAGAAAAAGAGAGCCAGAGATGGTCATCTGCCTCTCCATTTTTTCTCCTACATTCTGTGGAATGGAACTATGGAGTGGCTGCTGTTGTCATGGCAGCAAGGCTAGATAATAAACAGAGATGAAACACCTGTCTATCCGAGCACTGCAGTCCAAACAGTGATGCTGCCATGGCAACCACTCAATACCACTCAAAATAAGCAAGCCACTAGACCAAATATATATTATGATGCAGTGTGTTATATATTATATATTACCATTATCTCTGACTACATAACACCCCCCTTATGTGATAACTTCCAAGTTTGAATGACTGAATTGCCAATCAGAAGTCAGAAAGATGTTTATTGCCAAGTAGGTTTGCACGTACAAGGAATTTGACTTGGTGGTTGTTGCGCAACAGTAAACAATCAACAATCATTGATCTGTCATCAATAGGTTTGTTGAATTGTTTCCTATTTGTAGAATAATTATTCAGACGTGAAAACTGTCCCAACTTGAATAACACCTTAGCAATAGATGTAAGCAATTCCAAAGCTGATCCACAAGCATTTAGAGGGCTTAATTGTTATGATTGTCTAAATCCAATATTTTCACAATCACCCTAAGGCATATTTGACATGGGAGAAATACTGAAAACAAAAGGCTATGTGAACTGGCAACAAAATGAAAGAATTTTAATGTTTTGTCTTTTAAATCAAAAGCTCACGTTCACCAACAGTTACAGGCATAGAAAAGTAAAATGGCATAAAATATATGTTAACCTTTCTTTAACTGTGTACAACACAAACTAAAATATTTTGGCTACTTTAAAATCAAGTCCAATCCTTTATTTGGAAAAAAAACAACTATAATTGTTCATTCTAATATCCTTGGCACCCCACCCTGGCATTCGCATTCTTGTCCCAGTCAGGGATGGTCCGACTCAATCTTTCCTTCAGAGTCCTCCATGGTGTTCCCACTGGCCATCTCAAAGTCCTCCTTCTCTTTCTCTTTAGTCTCGTCTGACTCCACCTCCTTTCCATCCTCCTGCTCCTCCTTTCCATCATCCCTCGATACACCGCCCTGGCCCTGCTTGTCACGGAAGACCTCCACTCCAAGCATGCGCAGGTAGTGGAAGCGCTCATTGCGTGGGACAAAGGCACGGATGGACGTCTTTCCCCTCCAGCCGCACAGCTCAATTGGGCACTGGGGCTCTGACGGGTGGCTGTCCAGACCAGGGGATAATAAGTATCAGCAATCACCACCTTATAATAACAATTTAGATCAATGAAAACACTGATATTCATACGTACTCTGGGTTCGGCTGGTACCTCAGCACGATACTTCCCATGCCTGTGAAAGCACAATACTGCATCAATATCATGAAAAACAATACGTAATCCAACCAAAAAGCTCTGCTTTAAGTGAGACAGCATCATTTTCCAGCTGGCTGACCTATGTTCTTGGCTTGAGTGTGAGCGTCGCTCTGCAGTTTGCTGAGGAAGGGATTCTCCTGGGTGAGCAGAATCTTTATGTCCTCCATGCTTACTGTGATCATCCTCGAGCGGATGTATGGGTACAGCGTGTAGATACCCTGGTAGGAGGGGGGTTGGGGTGAGTATGACAGCAGCTGTCAATGCTGACCACTCAACATGGTTCAAAAGAACATGCCGATTATATGTGAATGACTGCTGTTTGTGTACTTTGATGCAACAAATACCCCAAAATTGTAATTGAACACACGGTTTCAAATCTCAGCTCATTTTGTAGACTTAATATTTTTCTTCGAAGTAGGTTGATGGTCGATAGTTTCAATTTGACAATATGTTGATGTATCCTACTCCAAAATTTTGACAAAATACATTTCAATATAATAAAATGTACAACTAAGATAGGAAACGGACAAAGCGATTTTTTGTTTACAAAATGTTTGTATTCAAATGGTTTGCTTGCAATGTGCGCGTTTACCTCCTGCGCAAGTCTGAAGGCACAGCCAAACTGTTCTCCATCACTGTTGCGAGACCAGACCTTCACTCCAGTGTTGATAACCTAAAAACAGCAAGGAAAATACAAGTCAACTACTGGTCTTGTGCAAGGATGACTGGGTATGGTGTGGGGATGATATGGTATGGGACATCAAATGAATGGGTACATCTCATCTAGTCCATTGAAGGACACTTCATGATAAGTATAGGACTGCAATCTGGTCATCATCCTCACTTCTTTTTGTGCAGTAAATTAAATCCCCTCTAGATGTAAATGTTATCAGACCTATGATAAATAGAGGCATGCAGAAGGCATTTTATACATTTAAATATTTGTGGTGAATAAATTAATTCTTCAATAGACACCAACTGAAAAATAATTACATGATGTAGGAGTACAGATTAACAAAACAGTGCAATCAGTGTTTCGCCTATATGCATTCTCTGTGCCGCCACTTTTGGATTTCCAGCGCCATTGCCGCAAAAAAAGAAAAACATGATTTTGTAGGTTAAATATCACAGGCGAATGGCAAATTTTAGTTGCGACCAGTGAAAGCACTACATCCCAAGTTATCTTGAAATTGATTATTTCTTTCATATTGTTTAAGTTGACTGACTGAAATCCTCATTATCCTATTCAAAGGCTGTAACAGGCAACTCATCGAAGCCAGACGTGATGTGGACAACAACATTTGTTTACTAGTTAGTAGTAGTAGGCTATAATAACAACAAGTACCAAATATCCTTTAGATCCTTTATTAACCGTCTCTGCTTTTACTGTTTACCCTATGTCGTGAGTGAATTACAGTGCTTGTTTGATTAACGTTACACAACGTTAACGTTATAGGGGACCATTTGGCGACTTGTCTGTGCATCAGTATAAATGGGCCCCCCATATCACAACTAAATTATCAGCGAGCCTTGGAGCTGTTTTTTGAAAAGCCAAGAAAAATCAAATGCTCGGCATCAGAATGTACCCTGTGCCATTGGATCTGTAATTTAGTTAAATACTTTTTAAAATAAATTAGATTCAACAAATATGTTTCCGCATTGTGCCACTTCATTTATTTTTTCTAAAGCTTATGATAAATATCAAAGAAAATTAAGAACTTTGTTTCTGCCCAGGTTAAAGTGATGTTCGGAGTAAAATTCACCCTGAGGTAATTTCCACCAATAATCCAGCCAAATACCCCCTCAGATGCATTTTTAGCGACGGTCAATATTGATCAAGTTTAGGGGTATAAGCCGAATGGCTTAGTATTGGAGTGCCCGGTACTGTGTGTATATCTCGTAAATTACCCCACTAATAATGCATGGATTGTTACCCAACTTCTGTAGTAGTACATATATGGTCTGTACTCACAAAACGAGGCATTTTAAAGTTTGTAAGTACACCAGGAGTTTATTTAAAAGAGCACTTTTCTGATAGCTTCAACTAGCTGTTGCTAAGGCTACCGCTGCGTCGACGTCTCTTCCGTCTTTCCGGATAAGTTCGTAAAAGTCCTCTTCAAAACTCACAAGTGTAAGGAAAAGGTTAGTGAATTCAACACTCCATCGAAATGTATTGACAACTGGAATAATTGAATACTTGAAATTAGATGGAGTGTTGAATTCACTAACTTTTTCCTCTAATTTTACCTCTAATTCCAAGTATTCAATTATTCCAGTTGTCAATACATTTCGATGGAGTGTTGAATTCACTAACCTTTTCCTTACACTTGTGAGTTTTGAAGAGGACTTTTACGAACTTATCCGGAAAGATGGAAGAGACGTCGACGCAGCGGTAGCCTTAGCAACAGCTAGTTGAAGCTATCAGAAAAGTGCTCTTTTAAATAAACTCCTGGTGTACTTACAAACTTTAAAATGCCTTGTTTTGTGAGTACAGACCATATATGTACTACTACAGAAGTTGGGTAACAATCCATGCATTATTAGTGGGGTAATTTACGAGATATACACACAGTACCGGGCACTCCAATACTAAGACATTCGGCTTATACCCCTAAACTTGATAAATATTGACCGTTGCTAAAAATGCATCTGAGGGTGTATTTGGCTGGATTATTGGTGGAAATTACCTCAGGGTGAATTTTACTCTGAACCATCACTTTAAGGCACATTTGTACAATGGTCTGATCTCAGCAGATGACTTAAATCTGTTGATTCTTATGTCATTTATATGAATGAGACATTTTGAACATTTTTCTTTAAAAAAATCTCCCCAGTAGTCACCATTTAAAGGGTTATTTTTCAAATATGCCCCTGGACCCCCCAGTGTTGCTAGGTTACCAACTCAGCGCACTGCAAAAAAATCTAGGGGAAACACTGGTGCAATTAAGACACCTGCACGTTAAAAAGCATACAGCACTGTCTTTTTTTATGCCTGACTAAAAAGTTGCAACAACATAAAATACTAACACAGCCACCTGAGTAGAGCTCCATCTGTTAAGGGGTTAATATCAAGACTCAACCGTGTAAACACACCTTCATGCGCTCGCTGTTGTTGAGCATGACATTGCGTAGTTCTTTAGACACCATGTATAGGTGTCTCTTCTTTCCCTCGTGGGAACGGGTGAGAACATTGAGCTTGGGGAAATCTGGGGACAGGTCATAGAAGGACCTGGCAGCAAGTGAGTGTGAGAGCGCGCGCACAAACACACACACACAATGCAAGAACAATTAGCAGCAGAATGGAACTACAAAAATGTTACAATAGTTTAAAAAACTAGAAAGTACCTAACAAAAATATGATGCACAAACATACACAAATGCTATATAAGAGACTACTTTGCTCATGACACACACTTACTGAATAGGAGTGAAGACAGGGTCGTCTTCACGAAGAAACACAAAGGGATCTTCTTTGAAACCAAACAGCTTCATCTTCTTATTAGCTGGAGGTCTGAGTGGTGCAAAGGGAGTTAGGGAAGACCACAGTCTCACCTGCATAAACCCTTAATGCCACTGGATGAACTCGACTAAACTCACCCACACACTGGATCACGTGCCACGATTGGCTGGTCACTCTTGGGTGCTTCCACCACTCTGTCCCCAGATGGCTGCCCTTCACCTTCCACTGGCAGTGCTGCAAGGGGGCCATCTTCTGTGGGGGGTGCACCCTCTGCTGGGGTGGACGGTCCGGAAGGGGGCTCCTTCCTCGGCTGGAGATGGAGAGAGTGTGGAGGGGTGGGTAGGGGGGTCTTAAGAAAAAGCAGTGTGTTTGTGGGCAAGGGGTACCAATTGGTAGCTTCCCATTTCTGCTTGAGGGAAAGGGGGGAGGGCAAAGAGCGATATGATCAAGGGATAGTGTGTGTTTACCTTTGGGTATCTTTTGTTCCATGGCATGGGTGCATTCTTTAGCAAGACGGCCAGGAAGAACCCTCCAGTGTTCTGGTGATGAGGCAGGACCCTCATGCTGGCGCACGCACGCACACACACACACACACACACACACACACACACACACACACACACACACACACACACACACACACACACACACACACACACACACACACACACACACACACACACACACACAGAGGAATTCTCTTCAGAAATCTTTAGCTCAACAGCTCTCTCTGCTGGCCTGCAGTTAGGCTAAGTGTATATGTGTTTATTAACTTGTCCAATACTCTGCTGTAGGAGATAACTAATGACAACATTAGCTGGTTCTGTCTTTGCTCGTGTAAATATGTGTGATGTGGGCTGAGGCATACCATCTATCCAGGTGAAGGTTGGCCAGTTTTTCAGGGTCTGTGGGTGGGAACATTGTGGGCCGGATCTGGGTGTGACGGCTGGATGGAACCTGGGAGAAGTCGGAGTACCACTGACCCTCTTTGGTCATGAGCTGCAACAGGGATAGAGTGTAAGAGGCGAGAGGCTGGAAGGGGGGGGGGGGGGGGACAGCCCATTAATGATTTACCTTCCAGCTGGAGACACCAGGCATCCACTTCAGACCTGGCAGGTCGACCGAACAATCGGCCAGCTCCAGAGTTCCTGGAGAACATGTGGAGAATTGTCACCAATGTTGATAGTCGATTCCGGTGGGGGGGGCTCTCATAAAATAGGCAAGTAATAAAAAAAAAAAATAGTATTGACATAAGTAATATTCCTACTATACATGGTATTGGTTTCATAAGTAATAGTAGTACTATTCAAAGTAGGATTGTATGACAAGTAGTAGATTCAATATATACATATATATACGTTGTTTTGGTATGATAAGTATTGGTATGATAACAAAAGGTAAGACATCATGTGTGGTAGGTAAAGGAGGGTGTGTTGATTTTATTCTTTCACGTTTAGTGAGTCAAGTTTAGGTCACAGAATGGTATGGCCTATACGTGAAAGATAGTTTTTAATTATCATTAGCATTTAGCTTCCACCGGATGCAGACAACCAACCATGTATGAAGAACCTAGCCCCAAAACATAGCCTCGTTCTCAAAAACTAACGTAAAACTATTGCGATAATTTAGGTATGAGTTTATCAGTTTAATAAAATGGTGTAAAAGACGAGACTGTTATGTCAATAAAAGTGGAGGTGGAGCACCTGCGTGTGCAATTTTTCCTTTCCGCTCGCAAATTATTTTGTGCTCTCGCAAAGCGCGCTCTGCTGGGATGTTTCTACATTGTGTGCACAATTATTAGGCATGTCATTATATTTGAGGATTCATTTTATTGTTGAACAAATACAGTGCTCTCTGTCAATCCAAAATGTTAATAAACCTGAAATCTGACTATTTAAGAAAGTAAAAGTGAGTTTTTGACTTTCTTAGGAGAATATCCATTTGGGCAGCTATTAGTATGAAAAATAATTATGCAAGTAAACAATTTTTTTTCCATCTCACTTGTTTTATCTGTTAAATAAGAATAACAAACTAAATGAAAATTTACAAATAAACATTTCTGACATTTCCCCAAAAAATAATTCTGTGACCAATATAGCCAGCCTTCATTTTATCATCCATGGCGTCTGTCCGTTTCTTGGTCTGTTGAAGCTCAATTTTTTTGTGCAGCAGCAACCACAGCCTCCCAGACGCTCTTCAGAGATGTGTATTGTTTTCCCTCACTGTAAATCTCCCATTTAAGAAGGCCCCACAAGTTCACAATAGGATTTAGGTCAGGTCATGTCATTAATCTTTAAGGCCTTTGCTGGCTTACAACACAGCTGAGTATTTAGATGCTGCGGTGGAGCTGTACTACTGCTTGAAGAAAGTGTCTGGCAGTAGGTTTGGGAGTTGATTTTAAGATTTCTTAAACCCGAAAAAGGTCCACCTTGCTCATCCCTAATAAGATCAGCCCATACCAGTACCCCACCTCCACCTCGCTGGCTTCTGATTCAAAGTGGAACTCTGCTCCCGTTACTGTTCCAGCCACAAGCCCATCCATCTGGTCCATCAAGGGTCACTCATCTCATCAGTCCATAAAACCTATAAAATCTGTCAGATATTTCTTGGCCCAGTCTTGAGGTTTCAAATTATGCGTCTTGTTTAATGGTGGTCGGATTTCAGCCTTCCTTACATTGGCCATGCCTCTGAGCACTGAACACCTTGTACTTCTGGACACTTCAGGTAGGTTGCAGTTCTGAATTATGATGCCGCTGGGGGATAATGGGTTCCTAGTAGCTTCACGTTTCATTCTTATATTTAATTAATACTTTAAGTCTTTTTTCTCAACACGTTTCTTGTGACCTGATTGACTATTTAACAAAACGTTTGATGGTTTGGTGATCACGCCCCAATATCTTGGCAAAACCTGCTGTAACCTCGACAATCACTACCCCCACCTGCACCGTTACTACCTCGACAATTACTACCTCCACTTGCACCGTTTACCGTCACTTTAATAACTACGGCCACTTTTCTTGTTTTTCAATATTGCACTCTGCACCTTAATCTGCATTTCAACCTGCACCTTAATCGCTCATTTGCACTTCTGGTAAGAACGCCAACTGCATTTCGTTGTCCCTGTACTTGTACTCTGCACAATGACAAAGTTGAATCTAATCTAATCTGTAAAACCACCTAAAAGCTTGGCATTTCCAAAACATTTTTTTGTCCATTTGCTCCCCTTTCCACATTGCTACCAGACAACAGACCCAACTCCCCCTAAATGTACCCAACTAACCGCCTTCATGGTCATCACTTCTCTAATTTAAATCAGCCAGTCATGTAAACTCAGAAAATTCAAACATGTGATTTGACAAACAAGCTATTAGTTTGTGTGATCCATACCCACTCAGATAGAGATTAGAGAGCCAGTGAACCGAAAACCGCCTTTTTTTTTGTTTTGCTTTAAACGTGGCAATATGTGATCTTACATGATCACATATTGTCAATGATATTAGCTTTTTATCTTGTATGATCGTGAACAGCAATATATTGCATTTTGTGACGTTACTAAATCAAGAACGTAAAGTCCTATGTTTGCCAGTCTCCGCAAAACACTATGAACATTCCACTCTGTTTCGAACGCAGGCAAGTCTCTTTGTGAAGTCAAAGAGCCTGTTAATATAGTTTTCAACATCACAGCCAAGGGACACAGGGGGCAAGCTGTGTGTGAGCGTGTGGCGCTCCGTCTGACCGTGGCGTCAGAGAGGGTTAACCTTCTCCTACACAACAATGGTTCTACAAAAAGTATCACTGTGGGTCACGACATGGCCCCTCCCTTTCTAGAACCCTCAGACCAAAATGCATTTTTTAATATCTCATTGTTGAGCTTTAAACATATACTTTTAACAGTTTTTCCAGAATTGACACCACACTTGTATTATCACCATCAATTCACTTAAATGAAATTATATTTTCAATGATAAAAACTGAAATTCATTATTTTTCTTTAAGGGAATCCTATCTAAATAATATGCACGTATGTGAGGGAATCTGTCAGTTGTCTTAGCAATTGCCTTACTGCTTGAGCATGGTAAGGCCTGCCTCCAGTAAGAAAAAGGTCCATGTGGATTACCCATCATCTTTGTAAATGATCTTCCAAATGTATATTATGTTTCCTTGCTTATGCCTATCAAATGATCGTGTTTGCTACAACGTTACTTTGTGATGCTCACGTGAAGTTGCAGGACTATTTCGGCAAATGATAATCCTGAATCAGTGATCAGCATTGCTTGCTTCATTGTTGACATCAAGCCAGTGTTCGTTGTTAAAAGTGTTGACATTATCAGGGAAGTGCAAAGTTTCTTGTTAATATGCTTTACTCACAGGTGTGTGAATTAACCTGGATATGAAGCGTCCAGAGCGCCAAATAATGTCAGTTTCTAAAGAGATAAAATGGAGCCCTCTCCTAGCTTAAAAGAATTCAGCAGGGGTGGTCATATTTCAGGTGCATATAGGGGAAACTGGTATCCACTATCAAAAGTATGATTCCAATCAATTAATTATTTCATTGCAAGTGAAAGAAAAAAAAGACCACAACTTGAAGCTATTCATTGTGTTTCTAGGTAAAATTTCGACATTGTTAGGCTCCATCATGTTGGAAATGTTTAGCTTTTGTTAAAGATAGCTTGGGTTAGAGCGAGGGTGACTTCAAACACTCTAGCAGGGCTCAATTGAAGACAATATGCAGAGATTGTATAAAACAAAAATTGTTGAATCTCAAGTAAACAATATATAGTAGTAAGTAAGAATAGAAATCTATGTGATAATTCGTTAAATGTTTGAATGAAGTGTAAATGTTAGAAATTTATTGAAGTCAATAAATAAGGAGTACTACTAGCACTAAACTGATGGCAAAATTATGGTGACGACGGTGTGAATAAAATCACACCGATGGCTCAGCCAACACTGGTAATGCCGGTAACTGCTACAACACTACATTGAGGGAGGCCAGCTTGGGCAGCAGTTGACTTTGATGTCCACGTCCGGGAGACGGTTAGGCTTCTCAGACCATTGTATTCCATGGGCAACACATCAAGGTGTGTTGCCCATTTCATATACAATATCACTCATTATAATACTTATACATAACGGAAGAAAGCACGGAGCAAGCGCATCACAAAGTTGGCTTGGTTGTAACCATGGAGATAACACCAAGAACTTTTTTTAAACTCAGTGAATAAATAAATTGACGTGAAAACTGTGAAACATATTCAACAGACTAATATAATAATAAAATAGAATATTATATTATAATATAATCAGCCGATAACGATCGCCAATCGATAGGTGCAGGTAACTCCTGAATGCTACAGGCATAGGCCTAGATAGTGTAGTCAAGTTTAATGGAATTATCCCCACTTAAATATAGTTAAATAAATTAACCTAAAAAAAAAAATCTTGAATATATATAATATTTAAAGTTGAATTTAACTGTTAAAGCCAGATGTAAAAGACTAACATATGCGTGCTCCATACATTTTCTTTCCGATGTATGTTGCATGTATTTGCTTTGTATGCACATTGTTGTACCTTCACTCTTCTCCAGCAGGGCTGCGATCACTGCTTCATCCTCTACCGGGTTGAGAGAGCAAGTAGAGTAAACCATCCGCCCTCCAACAGCCAGCTGTTCCACGCCACGCACTGCAATACGCAGCTGCAGTCTGTAGAGAACTCAGACAAAATGGACTTAAGGTCAAAAGCAATTCAGAGTCATTACAGCTCATTGCATGAGCTACTATACAGAATATTCTCCCCAGCCAGGTGCGTTCTACCCACCCGTGGAGGTGAAGACTGTTTGCTGTAGTCCACTTCTTCCACACGTCAATGTTCTTCCTCATTGTGCCATCTCCACTGAGGAAAAAACAGACCGGACCAGTCAAACAGATCACTTGGCCCATACACAGCCAGCACTTTTGCATCCAATATTCCTTTCGAACATAGCTGCAGAGGCACAAACTGAATGTTCACCCTCACTACCTGCTTCTCCTTCCTCCTGGCCTGTTGTGTTTGGCAGGGGCAGTGGGCTTCAGAGCCAGCCTCACTTTCAAGATAAATAAATATAAATACAACACAGGTCTGTGTGTGTGTGTGTGTGTGTGTGTGTTGCACCGATACTCACTTTTTAATAACATTACCTGCCAATCATCTCATCTAATCAGACAAACAAAATGAACCACATCCCATATCACCATCTGTCTCCCTTTATAATTGTTCCACACCACATGAGTCCTTTTCTCTAGAACAAAGAAAAAAACAAACTATGTGGAGCAGCAGCAGAAGGCTTGGCTCCCAGTGCTGACCTGCAGGGCACATCACAGAGGATTCGGTCGTAGAAGAGCACATCTCTCTTGCCGTCGGTGGCCACTTGCAGTGTTGGGATGCAGGAGGCGTCGTGATTGACCACCATAATGCAGGGGCTGTTGAGACGCTTGGCCTGGTGCACCAGAAGGTAGCACCGTTTGTTGTCCACATCGTTGGCAATCACAAATCCCTCTGGAGGACAAAGAAAAAACATTAAAACATTTTAGTGATGTCCATGTGAGCAAACAAAACATTCCAAACACATTCATTAGGGAACATTAAATTGGCATACTCCCAATACTGCACCTGACATTCTTATGGATTACAACATATTCCTCACCAAACTACATTATCCTGTTTGCCCATAAAAGCGTCATAGCCCGTAAGCATAAATACAAGTTAATTCAGCTTTGTTGATGTCAACAGTTAGCAAAGGAACAACAGAGGAGGGGGTTAAACGTACAGTGTGTAGCATTAAGTGGTATTTAGCGGTAAGATTGCAAACAAGTGATTACCTCACCCCTCCCTTTCCAAGAATGTAAGACAAGCAAGACACGTGACCTGTACTGTACTTCCAAAATGATGTCATAGTCTATGACCACATAGAGTAGCCAAGTGTCAAGTGAGATTTAGTTAGTACGGTTTAGCTATTTAGTCTGTAAAACTATTGGTCATAGTTTATACAGTGATCAGGATTAACGATAATAAATAAATAAAAAGTTCTCTCTCGATCAGTATGTCTCGTAACTCGAAATCAAAGAAACCGGTGAAGAAAGTGTCCAACCTTCTTTGATCAAATATTTATTTTACACAGAACTTGACAGTACGATTGTTTCATTTGCATATGCAACTGAAAAAAACTACAATATATTTAAAAGCATGTGTGCAAAAAATAAAAAGATTGATAACAACAATGGTCACTGTGCTGAACCAATGAAAAAATTATGTGTCAGTGGAAAGAGCACTTTTCGTCAAAAATAAACGAAAAAACAAAGTGAACACAAAAAAAGTTACCTAGTAACAAACAAAGTACGTCTTAGACATTATTTTAAAAGACAGAGGGCAACAGAAACTGACGTTTCTGAAGTTTTAACTGAAAGAGTCCACACTGAGGAGGGGATGGATGAGGAATGCGACAAAGTGTTAACTGAAACCCCCAGCAGCAATACAAGTTGTATTAATTCCTTAATTTTCCAACAATTACTAAGAATTGTATATTGTACAACTACAATTTTAACCTGCAGTGGCAGATATAATTCCCATGTCTCTTTATTGAGGACAACTTAATGTACTGCAAGTAAAAGGGGCAGAAGCAAGCGGGAAACAGCCTTTGTTAGAGGCAACCCTCACCTTAAACAAGATACTGCACAGAAACAAAGTAAATCATAGAGGCATGCATTGTGCAGCGACGCGTTCATCGCTGAAGAACTGCAGGCGGCTGCGAGAAGTCAGGCTCTTCAAATTCAAAATGAGAGCTCTATGCTCTCAGACAAGAACTTGGAGTGGGCATCTGCAGTCCACTCAGCAGTGTCAAGAGAACTCAATGGATCCCCACATACAGAGCTATGAAGGTGTTCCTTTGACATGGGCAGAACAAGGACCTTACCAGTGATCATGATCAGTACACTGGTTCTTCAATAGATGAATCTGGCAGCCACTTATATTGAAGTTCAAGGGAGGGCAAAAAAGGTTTGTTTTCTGGTGATGATCATTATCCACAACCAGTAGAGAAGTTAACTTTTTCGAGTGCAAGTCATTTTGTAGATTAGAAACAAATAATTGAACTAACATATTTAGTGTATTATTTAATAACTTGCAACTACAGATAAAGGAAATGGAGAGTACACTTTTCTGTGTACTTTGCAAGTTCCTTTGTGACCTTTTGAGGAGCTAGCTACCCTCAGCTTCACACTACAGAGGAACGATTTGATCCTCCCCCATGCCACCTCAGTTGAAAAAAAAAAAAAAAAAACTGACCAGACTGGGAGCACTCAAGATAAAGCCAAAGTCAGGTGGCTTACTTGAGAAGATCCAGACCTCATTTGCTTAGATTCCTGGCGTTTACGACAATTCAGTGTGTAGGATTTGAGAAATTGATCATCTAAATGATTACGACAAGCACTTTCTGAAACATTGTGTGTGTGTGTCTGTGTGTGTGTGTGTGTACACGTGTGTGGAGTTTTATGCTCCATAGAAAAATTATAGAATATGTTTTTACGGAGCATAAAACGGATGGGGGGGAGACACTTAGGAGTACATTGATAGTTGATTTTTGTAAACTATTACTAAACTTTTTAAAAGAGCCGTTTTATAAAACAGTTTATTCAACAATGCATTTGAAGCTGTAATGAGTAACAGCTCTTCCAACACAAAGATGTTCAAATGATCCCTTTTCTTTGTTGTTTCCCACATTACTTTAACAAAGACAATGCTTTCTTTAACAATCCTAATTTAAAGCTTTGTGCCACAGCTAAAGTAAAAGGACAGAAGCTACAGAGATGTAACAAGCGCTCATTGGCTGGACAACGAAAGCAACATGGTTTTTCGTTTGTGGTGTTAGGTGAATTGCCTGTGGCGGGTTGTGAAGTGTGATCCATTTTATATTTTTTGTGGTAAAAACATTTCGAAGCATCGTATCAACCAGTTTCACTTCATTGACACTATATAAAATACAACTTGTGTCAAACAAATAGTTAATAAAGCTGTATTTAAGAAAGAATGATGTGCCCAAGAAAGTGATGAATGTACAATAGAATATTTGGGGAAACCAACATAACATGAAATCAAAATGTATTTTAAATGCTACCCGAGGGGGGAAATTGAAGGCAGAACTAAAAAACAATTAAGGTGTCACGGATTCCAAAGTTTCTAGAGGCTGTCGCCAACCATCTTACCAATATGGCCCCAAGGTAAATAGCCTAACAGGTAAAACACTTCATGTACTGCATGTTTTTTAGCCATGCTCTTGCATAGTTGCAATGATGTTGAACCAATGTTGAACTCATTCAAAAGGGATACTCAAACATGAATACATTCCTTTCAAACATACACTTTACAATCACCTTCAAACCTTAACCAAATAAAAAACTCATTTACTTATGTTACCTTTCTACAACTAGATGTCCAAAACAGAATTATGATAGCTACTTTTATTGATGAAATATAAGTCCTCCAAAATGATAATTTCAAAAGTTAATCAGGTACGGTTCCACTCTCTCAAACAGACATTTTACCCTACAAATTGATTGTCTTGGTATCCTCAAACGATTTTTTACTTTGTCGTAGAAAGGTGCGACATACATTGTTGGAATGGCCTTTGCTTGAAAGATAATATATGTCAGTTGAACTTTGTGTGCTGGTGTTTTATTTGGTATTCACAGGGCATGTCGATACCCATTACTTTTGTAGGATTTATGTATTATTATTCTGAAATGTTTGCCTCTATAGCTCCCGGCTTGGGCAAAAAGTTGGGTGCTAATTCCCCCCCATGGGTGCGATAATTTAGGGTCAAGTCAAACGATCAGCCCTGAAAATATATTAAACTTGCTATATATACCTAATTTTGCATGCTGAGCATTGCTTCTTTGACCCATAATGACCGTCTGGTTTGTATTTTTCTGTACAGTGAAAAATTCAAAACAAGAATTCAGAACAAATTCAAAAATGAAATGATCCACTTGCTCTATGAACATGTCTGACCTAAAAATAACAGTCATTGCATAGAAAATAGCTGAGTTATGTTTATGCTCACTTTTTGCTATATTCAAATCAAACACAATTCCACTTGAGAATCTACACAGGGACGTACAGGCAAAGAATTGTGTAGTTTTGTGTCATTGCCTCCAACAATTATGCTATAGTGTCACTTGAAATAAATGCTAAGCTAATGCTAATAATCACATAGACAGCATTTGCCCTTGGGCTACGACTATGGGATTCACTCTCAGAATCACTTGGGGACACTTATCGCCACCAACTTAGTTGCCCCTAACACGCAGCCAGGCTGTGAGCACTGCTGCTAGTTTTGTTAATGTTGTTTGAATTGGGATACTTCTGAAGTTTTTTTCCCAGCTCTTCTGGTTTTCATTATACACAACCAGGTTGGCTGCAGCTACCTTAACTGATGTATTGACCTTTGAACCATGAGCATGGGTCATGTTGTAAGCTCACTATCTCAGCAAGAAAATTAGCAGATCAAAATGATCAAAATATGGTTCAATTTTTGACATCGATGAAAATCTAAGGGTGGAGGCAATAGAATCTGATAATAGATTTGTTCCAAAGTTTCCAATGGGAATAGTAATTCTTTGTTTGTAGGAGCCATTTATATACACCATTTAGTTAGGTTAATTAGCAATTACTTATTTTAGCCACTTGGGGGAGTATTGCACTGGGTGTGGTACGTCACAGGGAATTGGGTTTATTTACAGGTGTGCGAGTCGAATTAGGCAAAGGTGTGGATGGCAGGGAAACACGGTTCTTACCGTAGCCGTGATCACCCACTCCACTGACAGCATGCCACAGCAATAATTCATAAGCACAACAGCACTTTACTACCACCACGGGTGAAGTACCTAATTATATATCAGGAATTTTCTACTTTTTTAATAAACAGGAACACCACCCAAAGACAACCGATGCCTGGACCATGGATTATTTGCTACGCGTTAAGAACACTTGCCATCCATACCAAGGTTTATAGGATAGCCTCCACACTGTTAGTTTCACTCCTGGTAACGATGTACGTTGTTGTCTGGTATGCGACAATAAACTTGAAACCATGCTTCGGGCTGTGTACCTACTGTACATAGAGGGTAACCCGTTAGCGGCTCAATACAGGTAGCCTAATAATCACAGTATCGGAAAAACAGTGCCAAATTATCAGAGTGTGTTTGTAGAGGAACTAAGATGTTTTGTGTTGTTACTGGCAAACATTTCTAATGAGTGACTTCTGTATTGGAAGTAATTAATTAAAGTGTATTTTTCTTGAATGAAAAGGAGCTAGGCTACTCTAACTCAGCAAGTCAATGGAAGGAGTTAATTGAACACAAATGCAAATGCAGCAAACTCAACTTCTGGATGCACAGTGATGAATTTGGAATTAAGCAACTAGTCAGAATCTGGGTAAGCAAGAAAATGGCAAGTTACTGATAACTTGGTATATCCCTTTAAAATAATGTATGTCAGTTCAATGTCTAAATAAGTAGTGTAATCTTAATAGTGCTTAACAGAGGTGCAGCAGAGGAGTGGGTTCAACTTAATCTGGGACAGACCTGGAAAAGGCACTTCCATGTCAGCGTGTAGCATCTCGATCAGCTGGGCGGTCTTGGAGCCTGGGGCAGCACACATGTCCAGGATCTGCAAAGGAGACAGAGGTTAGAACGTAAGTGCACTAGACAAGGTGTGAGAGATTATACTGGTTGTAATTAGGTGTCACTGGTTGTAATTAGGTGTCCGGAGCTGAACCTCCGGATTAAAAAAAATTCTGAACAAAATCTAAAAAAAAAAATTCTATTTTTAGTGACCTTGTGGTGTGGTTCGATCTTCATCAGGAGAGGAGGAATCATGCTGACCGCTTCTTGACGACTGATGTTACCCTGGAAATAAAATAATATGTCGTTATAGAATTCAAATAAGGTTGTTTCATAGTCATAATATACAGTAAATGGATATTAAATGATAGGCAACTCATTCTGGTTATTGGGAATGTTCTGTTGGTGAACCCACCGACTCTGTCTCGCTGACCAGGAACTGGTGGAACTTCTCCAGCAGTGGAGACTTTCTTATTATCTTCCTGCTCATGTTGGTTTGCCATGCCAGCTCGTCTGGGTACCTTGTCACAATAAACTATCCTCAGTGAACCACACCACGGCTAACATCTCAGAACATGTTTTCAATGGTTGAACCAAACAAGACTTTTACCAGCTGAGAGGCGTGGGAGCCTCCAGCTTCACACCATCAATCTCCACTTCCTGAATGTCCTTGAAGTACTTCTCCTTGAGACAATGAAGGATCTCTTTGGCATGGCTGCAGTTGGAGAGTAAATGGTTACTTAAAAATACACAGTACAGTTGTGATTGCCCAAAGCAATAATCCAACATCAACATTTGAAGAACATGGAATGGCATGGACCAAGAACAGCAATTACAAGATTCTTGTCTTGAGAACTACCACCTAGCAGGCAGAACACCAATGTGCAGTGTAAGACAATACTTGCATTGCAAGTCAAGTCTCTACAAGTAGTAGCTTTACTAATTTAATTAAATTTCACAGTTGTGTAATGGTCACGTGACTGCTATCTGAATAAATTAGCTTTGGTAGCTAAGGTATTTCATTGATCAAGTAGTGTGGTAGAGTCCATACAAGTTAAATTTTCCCCAAGTATTTCTGAAGTTCTAGGGCAGAGGAGCGTTTCTGCTCAGGATCAGTCAAACCCAATTCATAGTCGACATGCGCAAACCAAAAACAAATTCATCATGGCCCTCTGAAATTTTGATGGTCCACAAGGTCTGAACTGTGCATACACCGCGCATACATTAGGGTCAAACGACAACAATAAATGCCATGGCCATGAGTCAATGCACTTCAACGACACACAACAGCAGCTATAACTCCAGCTTAAGTGACACCACTGCCATACACAGACCTGTATGTGTAGCCGACAGAAAACTTCCTAATGACGGTGATCATTTACCAATCCTATGACTTTTTGTAGACAAATTGGCACTGAGTAATTGATCACTGAGATAGCATTAACTAACAATTAAGTTGGTTGAATGTTAAAAAAATAAAATACAAAATTGCTTCAATGCAGAAAACTGCTTTTGCCATGTTACTATAGCTCACCATGGTGTACTTCTCTGGGGGAGTAGTGTAGTGAAGATTAATTTAAAAGTAAGGTCACCCTACACTGCTAAAGCTTGCCCATCACTGCTAATTTGAATACCTAATGGCGTGTGTTTTATCTTATCCTCACTTTTCACTGACAGAATCAAACATTTCTTTGCCCTCGCTCCATAAATGATGGGGATATAGGAAATTGGCCAACTTAACCATTCACCTCTTGTATCCAGTGATGCGAATGGTTGCAGGCAGTGGTTCTCTCATGGCATCCATAAATTGTTCAAACTCCCCTTCCGGCACTAAACCAAGCTCCTGATAGTAGTCTTCAAAGAGTTTGTTCTCCTTCACAATATCAGCATAGCCGGCTCCCCAGCTCTGGAACATATAGATGATATATTAACATATCAGCGCAAGCCAGATCTGCATGCATCTGATGTGTCCATTTGGCAGTTCAATATTACATTTACACACATTAACCAAAGGTATTATTTTCAATTTGATTTTGAAGGACTCTTAAAATGCCACTGTTCCATCATAAAAATATCCCTGCATTGACTTTGGGCATTTCTGCAGTGAGATGTCAGATCAGGCTAAACATATAAAAAAGATGTTCTCAACCAAGGAAAAATGCTGATAAGAGCTTGATAGCATAAACAAAGTTTAAAAAGAGCTAGATTAAAAAGCATGTAACCTAGGCTAGTTTTCATCCAAGGATGCATTAGGCTATGACCGTAGTGATTCCATGACTCCAACCATTTCATAAGTTCCTTCAGGTACAGGCCTTTTATATTGAGGGCCATGATACAGCAGTGCTGGGGAACAGAAACCCCCCATGACAAGTTCCCATAATATCCCATTGCATACAAAGCCAATTCGGAGCTAGAGACCATCTTTTTCAGGATCTCATTAAGTGCTATACAGAGCTTGGGAACATATGACCCCGGGAAGATAGCCTCCTGCGAGAGAGAGAACATATTATGTAGAACTGGTGAACATGGGACCCTGTGTCATTATGTGCCTCATAATCCTGGGGAACATGGGGCCCTGGGAACATAACATAAACGTAGAGAAATATTAACACCCAAATTCCAACGTTTTTTCAAACTGTTGCAGGAAATATGCTAACATATTTAAATATAAATTGACATTGGAAGCAATCTTTCAATTACTTAGGCATCGTGAAAGAAATTGCGAACCGCGAACGTCAGGAAGTTAGCAAAACAGCAAATTGCAAAACATTTAACCTACAGCATTGTCTCTGTTGTCTCGTCCCGAAGACTGTTTTTGTCTCTGTCTGCTTCTTTTCCCCATGTTGGAATAGCAGACAACTCTGGAGAATCGCCTGCAACACGTTAAGAGGTAAAAGGCTACGTAGCTTGAATATGCGCGTAACTTGTGTTGTGGCATGGGAAACGTGCTACCTCTGACGCGCACTCTGTTGGCGCAGTCATGTAGGCTAAGTCAGGACCGTATGGGTGGCCACAAAATATGCCTGAAGTACAGTTATTTAAGCTATCCGTAAAATAAATATATGCTCTTGTTTTCCGGTCCATTGTATGTTCGTTTAATTAAAATGTCTGAATCAAAACAATTAATAAGTCCCTTTGCATTAATAGTATAACCGAGCGTTATGAATATCGCCTATACTGACAATTATTGCAAAAATAACAACACGGTCTGGCCCCAGAACGGCCAACTTTTATTATTCCATTTTAACACACTTTCTTCAAAGGTAACACCTCTTAGTTAGTTCCACTCCTTCCCTTACTCTCCTTCACAATAAAAGCCCCGGGCATATTTTCAAATCACCCTGCATTCTCTAAACAGTAACTTAAATAAAATAGCTTCCAATAGTTTTACATTCGTAAACATTGAAAGAGTTGTCAACTCTTTAGGTGTTATCACTAGACTCTAGTTATCACGACCGAGTTGCTCAAGCCCCGCCGATGATTGGTTGCGGATGACGACTCGCATATTGGGTAATTGTAAGACGTAACCAACCAAAATGCAGAGCAGTGGTGTTGCATATACGTAACAGTGTTTGTAATGTTTATATTTACTTAATCTAAATATTGATCGTGTCTATGATGGACAGATTGCTAGCAATGTTTTTCTCCTCTGAGCTCGAGGAGAAGTATTATTTAGACTGTATTGGATACCTCTTTATAGTCATGGCTGCATGCACCTTCTTTACATTGCTCTTTGAAAACGTGCCCTATGGTCGATATGCCTCGAGTAAATATGGATTTCCAGTCAACGTCAAATTTGCCTGGTTTGTTCAAGAGTTACCTGCATTCCTGGTGCCTCTTTGCCTAGTTTTGTGGACGCCTTCTTCAAAAACTTCACAGCTACCGAATGGATTGTTGATAGCAATGTATTTTTGTCACTATGTTCAAAGGTGGGTAGCCTAATACTTCTTAGAACTCTTGCAGATTAAAAAAAATAGTCTTGGCTGTATTTAATGGCAATTAGCTCACCAATTTTGCACTGCTGCGGACAGCTTGGGCCTTCCTATTTGTATCGACTTGCCTTTGACTTCATAAAAAAAATCAAACAAATTCAAGACGAATAGGGCACTCCAGGGGGGTTGTGGAGGTCGCAAGCTAGATAGTACGGGTCGGATTTTGATATATTTTAAATCTCTGCTTTTGTTTTCTGTGATACTGTATTGAATTGGGTAAGGTATTTGGACTTTTTTTTTTTAACAGGTTTTACAAACAAAATACACGACTAACGCAATATCGCAGAAACGCCTAACAAGACCGTTGCTTCATTATATTGTATGTTATATTGTATTTCTTAATATACTGCTGTTGTATAACATCTTCTACTCTCCATTCTAGGTCCCTTGTTTATCCCTTTTTAATTAGAGGAGGTAAACCTACACCTGTGGTCTCGTTCGCCCTAGCCTTTGTATTCTGCATCTTAAATGGCTATATGCAGATAAGATATTTGAGCCACTATGCCGAATATCCCGTTGGCTGGGTTACACACCCCTGCTTTATCATAGGTAGGTAAAAGGTGGCAGTTGCTTGGCTGCGTCACATGCGAAGGATAATTGATAAAAGATAAGAATAAGAACAGTACAAAATATAAAATTCTAAAATATGTAACAAGAATGTACTTATGACAAATACATACATATGCACTTCATCTTTTAAGATTGTAAACAATACACAACGTTGATGTTATTAGTTTGAGGAGCTTGTGTCAAATGAATGCTGAATGATAAGTCCAGTTGCTAACCTATCCTCAACTTTACTCATCCG
The DNA here is from genome assembly GCA_036785325.1 of Urophycis tenuis. NCBI lineage: Eukaryota > Metazoa > Chordata > Actinopteri > Gadiformes > Phycidae > Urophycis > Urophycis tenuis. The sequence continues at coordinate 144,788 of JAXIVH010000098.1, forward strand.
TTTTTTGTTTTTCAGGATCTGCTCTGTGGTTGGTGGGCTGGCTGGTGAATGTTCACTCTGACCACATCCTACGGAATTTAAGAAAGCCAGGAGAGACAGGTTACAAGATCCCCAGAGGTGAGACAACTAGGCTGGTCAAATTGAGAAGGGAGAAGACAGACAGAAATTTATTGATCTCTCAGGGAAAGTGCATTTGTTACAATACTCTGGGAAAAGAAAAGGCAGTGCGGAATTGAACAACAGTGCTGAACAGTACCATATAGAAATATAAATATCTTATATAAACATATGTAACAATATACAAAATATGCATACGTCTAGGCATACACTATAGAAGAAAATAGTATACACAAAGAAATAGCATGGCGTGATTAACTTATGGTAGCCTGTTGCATTATTAGATGCCATTAGATGCCCGCTGCAGCAAGGGAGAAGGCCTGAATCGCGCGCCCCCCTCCCCCTCCCCCTCCCCCTTCCCCTTCCCCTTCAGGTTGTGTGTGTGAGACCAGCACAGCGGTAGGGCGGACCTGCACCAAACGGAGGGCGCACACACTCCCCACAATGAGATGGGCATTAGAAAACCTATCGGTGCCCATGTTATCAATCAAATCATGCACTGGCATGATGTCTGGGCAGCATAGGCGCTCGTCCAAAAAACAAAAAAAAAATTGGCGAGCCTCCGATGCCGTCCCCCCAAAGATGCCGCCCTGTGCAACCGCACATGTCGCACATACGAGAAACCGCCCCTGTATACGGTAATCGGAGTTAATGGGTGACCAGTTATGAGGTGACCACAAGGTGATAGTGACCACATAAAGGGAGGGAATGGCTGTCAGAGGGAGGTGTTGTATAGTTTGATGGCCACAGGCAGGAATGATTTCCTGTGTCGCTCTGTGGTGCATCTCGGTGAGAGGAGTCTTCTGTTGAAGGTACTCCTCCTCTGGTGTGGAAAAGAGTGGGTGAGAGGACTTTTCCAAGATAGACCGTAGCATGGACAGCATCCTCCTATCTGCCACAGTCGTTAGTGTCCAGCTCCTCCCCCACTACATCACCAGCCCTCTTGATGAGTCTATTAAGTCTGTTGGTGTCCGCAACCTTCATCCCACTGCCCCAGCATGTGACAGCAAAGAAGATCGCACTGGCAACAACAGACTCATAGAACATCCTCAACATTGTCCTGCAGATGTTGAAGGACCTTAGCCTCCTCAAGAAAAAGAGTCGGCTTTGGCCCTTCTTGTAGATAGCCTCTGTGTTCCTGGTCCAGTCCAACTTGTTGTTGAAGTACACCCCTGGGTACTTATACTCAACAGTGTCGACAGGAACCCCCTGGATGAACACAGGGCACACCGGAGTTTTTGCCCTCTAGGTTCAGATAACATGCTGATTGCTGTGTTTCTGGCTATAATTGTACAGTTTTATCACAAATTCCCTTAAAGCAAAACGCCACCGTTTGTCCATACTGAACTGCGTTCTTCCCTGATCTTACATGAGTTGATACATACCTCTCTCACTTTCGTGCATGCACTCGATCGCTCTGGCGTGCAGCGCTACTTCGATAGCATGTAGCTTGGCCCAGTATATTCCTTAGGATCCAAACGGGGGTGAAGTTAGAAGCAACCAAGCACTTCCACGTTTTTCCTATTTAAATTTGGTTACATAAGTAGTTACACGACCCAAGTACACAAAATGAAACATGGCAATTTTCTAAGCGGATAAAAAAGGATAACTATAATGTATAGCGAAATAACTCCTGGGAGCACTTCGACGTCGGCACAGTAATATCATCACGTATCAACGTTACCTCATCATCAAACTATGACTGTTGACTATGACTATGATTTGTTATTGTTTTTGTTTTTAATTATGTTAAATGAAGGACAAGCATTAATTCTGTGACAAAATATAATGACAGCGATAATGTCCACAATTTGTTTTTAAGTTGACCGGCTGGTCACCAAATGCACATTAATTCGCACAGCCCAAACAGGAATAATATGACAAGAAGAGAGTTAAAATATTGTGCTTGAATGATGAATCCGTTTTTGCATTTCACACTGCTGCATACTAACTGAATGGAAAGATTGAAAAATATCCACTCCTTTGGAAGTGACCAATTGTGCTTAACAGGAAAATCTGGTGTAGAGAACTGATCAGTTTGGCCTGATCACCAGCCCCTATATTCTTATATCCTCATCCATAGGTGGCGTGTTCGAGTATGTCTCCGGAGCAAACTTCCTAGGCGAGATAACTGAGTGGGCAGGTTTTGCTCTGGCTGGTCACTCAGTTCACAGTACATCCTTTTCCATCTTTACCCTGGTTGTCCTCGCTAATAGAGCTGTAGCCCACCACAGGTGAGATAAACCCATAAAACACTGAGTGAAATTGTTTTGATACATATACACACACACACACACACACACAGTGAAACCTCAGTACTCGAACACTTCTGAAGTCGGACAATTCGCTTCTCAAACAAAAAATTTGACCGACTTCTGTCCCATAACACGAGGGGATGGTGAGTTGAGCATCAGTACGCTGTGGAATCTGTCTGGAGGAGACTCGCGCTCCAACGGTCTTTGTTCTGTGCATCATTATTTGCTATTCTCTTTTTTCCATTTGAACAGACATGTACTAAGCCCTCCATCATGCCTTTAAAGAAGAAGTTAGACCGTTAGTTAGAAGGTTAGAACAGCAACTACATTTTGTTGTCTCTGTACTTGTACTCTGCGCAATGACAATAAAGTTGAATCTAATCTAAAAAAGTAGTGCTGGTGGTCAGGAAAAGCGGAATTGAGGAGTTGAAGAAGGAAATCAGGAAGCATGAAAACGGCATGCGCGTGTCTGATGTTGCTTCGCCTTATAGAATAAATAAGTGCTAAAGATGTTATCGTTATTTTATTACTGTTTATCCAGGTGAAATGTAAGATTTTATACATGAAATACTATGTGTGAAGGTCTATAAGTACGCAATTATCTGGGACTCTGGAACAGATTAATCCATTTTACATTAATTCTTATGGTAAAAATTCACAACTCGAACAGCCTTTTGGAACAAATTATATTTGAGTGCTGAGGTGTGTGTGTGTGTGTGTGTGTGTGTGTGTGTGTGTGTGTGTGTGTGTGTGTGTGTGTGTGTGTGTGTGTGTGTGTGTGTGTGTGTGTGTGTGTGTGTGTGTGTGTGTGTGTGTGTGTGTGTGTGTGTGTGTGTGTGCACTTTTTAAAAATATTAATTGTATTTAAGAAAAACTAATTTCTCAAAAACAACTCTTTCTCTCTTAGGTGGTACCTCAATAAATTTGAAGACTATCCTAAGTCTAGGAAGGCCCTGATACCCTTTGTGTTCTAAACAAAAAGGTAATTGAAACTCTTGCCAGATCTCTCCATTACTGATGGCCATTACTGAAGGGATGGTGTCCACAATAATTGTCCAAATTATAAACAATTCCTCAGCATAGAACAGATAAATAGTAGTTACCAACTAGTTGCTATAGGACAGGGCTCCATTAACTGCCTCTCAGTAAAGATGGCAAAGGGTGGTCAGTAGTGGGGCGGATCGTCCAACCGTAGTGTCGGCGGTTCGATCTCCTTGTTCCCTGTGAACTGTCCACATGTCAAACCCCACAAATGTACTGATTGTAAGTCGCTTTGGACAAAAGCGTCTGCTAAATGCCCCTTTACCTTTTAGTGGATTTATAAAGCATGCAGTGCTGCAATAACCATAAAACCTCTCTGCATATTTAAGATCACATCTGCATACATCTCTGTGTGTGATTGACTAGATTGTTTGTGCACACTGTAACACTTGAAAAGAGAGTGAAATCTTAATGTAAATGCTAAATGTAAATGTAATTCTGGTCAGTAAAGTCTAACCACTGCACTTCCTCCCACCATCCCCCTCTACATTTTTTTCTACCGAACAGCCATTTGTCATCCCTGTAGAAGTGAGAGTGGGTACCTGGTGTCGGAGTGGAAGCTGATCAGGAGATTCCTACATGACATGTCAGGGGTGGGCTACAACAGAAAAAAACTAACCAGGGATGGAAAACAGCACTCAAACATAAATTCAGGCCTGAAATGAAAAGGATTTGTTGCCTCACAGTCTCAGTGGAACAAAAGCAAAGAGACTGAAATAAAATGGTGGATGAGGTGATGGTGATAGTGGAGGGACCGGAGTCTCAGTAGGGAACTCCTTCAAAATGGAGCTATTTGAAAACAAGATGAGTGGTGCTGTGGGCAAAAAGAGATAATAAACATGAATATAGATTTCATTTGTAGTAGTGTTACTGGGATATGTCCTCCTGAGTTTAAATAAATACTCAAGACTTTTTGGGCAATAGTTTTATAATAGTGTTATAATATAGTTTTTGAGTCCAGCCCTCAAATTGACTGAGTTTGAGTAAGTTAAACTATCAATAGTCAATCTTGCCTGCTTACATTAAATTTGGCTATCTTGGTCAATTGCAATACCGGGTGAATTAAGCACTGGGCTGATTCAGAAGAAAATGTTAAGGTGCATTTTGTTTGACTATATGGGCAAGTGGAAACATTTTCTTGATTCCCCAATAAATTTGGATTCCTTTAATACATATTCCATGTTGGCCATCCTAAAATTGTCCATTCCCACTAGAGGATATGTGTATTTAAATGGAAATACATTGATACAATACATTTTTGCCTATTGTTTTGTGTGTGATAGAAATCAGTGTGTGTTTGTTACTCCTCACCATACATTTATTTTCCTGCTTCATAAAACATGGAATGTTTTAAAGTGTGCAGATCTGTATTCATTCTTTCAAACCAAACCTCTCATCCCTACCTCATTTCTCAACCCTGTAGCAGAGAGAACCTGAACATTGCATTACTGATGTCTGCTGGTGACTGCAGTATATTTTATTTTAATTCAAATCCAATGCTATTCTTAAGCTAAGGACTTTTCTTCTAAATGAAGTGAGACCGTATGCAATGTGCAAGTTATGTGGGAGTTGATATTGCAGTGTACATGCAGATTCCATCTGAATATGGTAAATATTTGGATGATGCTGCAATATTAGTCTATTTACTATTCCACCACACCTGGCTGTACACCTGGCTGTCCAGGCAGTGGCGTAGCCAGGATTTTTCAACAGGGGGGACTTAGGGACGAATTAGGGTGTGCCACTATTTCTAAATTTTTGTATTCCGATATAGGCAGTATGCCTACTGCAATTATCCCAACATTGAACAACACATGATTTTATTACAGATCAGACGATTAATAGCAATAACAGGCTACATTGATAAATAGCAGGGGCACCGCCAGGCTTGGATTGTACGCACAAGAACTTTAACCTAACGAAACCGAAAGGCTTAGGCATGTCGCAAGAAGTGGAAATCATTCTTTACACTTTTTTTTATTATTCCGATATAGGCAGTACAGCAATAGTCCCAAAATTAAACAACACATGATTTTATCACAGATCAGACGAATAATGACACATTGATACATTGCTGACATTGACACATTGATACATTGCTACATTGATAAATAGATTATACTTCACATACTATTCATACGGTGGCACATTGCATTCACATCACCAAAAAAAATCATGTTGTCTTGTAATTATGAGATCTTTTAATTACAAGAAAAAATCTTATTATTACAAGATACTTTCTTTTAATTATGAGATAAATATCTTGTAAGTATGACATAATATCATCTCCGCTAACTGTATAAATCAGTCAGTTCTGCTTCATTGCATGGCAACGGAATTGCCTGGAAATTGATGTTTCTCACGGTATATGCTTTTATTTCCTACTTGGCATGAGACACTGGGAAATATTATCATGTCTTGGGATGTATGGTATTCAAATAGGCCTAAGCATGTCAACGCTACGGAGGGGACTGAAGTTTTTGGGGTTGTTCAGGAGGAAAGCCCAGTCTGACAGTCTGACCGAAGCAACTAAAAGAACTGGCTGATTTGTACAATTAGCCTAGCCTGGGAATTCCCATGCTGCTTTGCGCGCGATTTCATTCTCACTGCAAAGACAGTCTGGAAACCACCGCCCTTATTTTCCCCTGAGTTAGGGAACCAATCACAGAACGGGGGGGGGGGCAGCAATACGATGACGACGTCTATGCACGACACCGAAGCTTGTAGCGTGTTAATCCAACATGGCAGCGAACACAACGTTACCGTTCGATGCAGCTTTAGAAAGTGTATTAAGTAGCTTTTGTAGCAATTAATTTAATTTTAGTAGCTAATTTTTAGTAGCAATTGGCTATGAATCGCGCGCAAAGCAGCATGTGAAGAACCAGACGCCATTTGATAGACATTCGTAGCGCCCAATAAACGGCTCTAGGCATTCGTAAACCACGCCTCAAATACGAGAAAATGCACACCTAGTTCCCAGACCACCATCTCATCGAGATGTGGACGCGTCAGCCAGGCTAACAATTAGCCAGCAGTGGCGGCTGGCCCATAGAGGGCGATAGGGCACCGCCCCCCTTGACCCACAATAAATATATAAATAAATAAATACATAGAACTAATAATAATTAATTATACAAATTGTTGATATTTGTGTGTTTCAAATATGACTGTACCCAGTGTAAAATATGATAGAAAATCATCTGTGCAAGCTCTACATGTCCCGTGTCCCATGCTTCAACAGCTCTGGGGCGATGGAGAAATCGCCCCAAGAAGGCGGGTCTGTGTAACTTTTTAGCCAATTACTAATTTAAGATGTGAAAGCATGACATAAAATTTGGCCAATCAGCGTCCTCAAATGCAAGCCGATATGGGCGATTACTTTATCGCCCCAAGCGAGCGAATGCTCAGGTCAGGGCGAGTCTGTATATAGTTCTATACAGTTGTATATAGTTGACCTTAGTATTTTTTAGTCCTTAATTTTCACTACCTATTAATCTGCTGATTATTTTCTTGATTGTTAAGTATATAAAATGTTTACTGTAGAGCCCAATGTGACTACAAATTCCATTTCAAATGAGAAAATTGAAAGCTTGTGTTTGTGCAATATGTTGTTTATGTTTTGTGTTAGAATGTTAAAATTGGCATTCAATAATTATTGACTATTTCACGGAGCACTCGTTTCCTGTAGTTTGTGTTCAATGTATTGGGATGGTTACTGAAATTGACTGAATATGGCAGAGCCCCACCTAGAATATTCTTCACCAGCCGCCACTGTTAGCCAGTTCTTTTAATATCAAGTATCTTGTAATAACGAGATTTGTTCTCAAATCTCAAATTCCGTATCTTGTTATAACAAGATTTGTTCTCATAATTATGACATGAAGATCCCATAATTATGGCATAAGATCTCATAATTATGAGATAACCTGATTTTTTTTTTTTTGAGATGTGAATGCAATGCGCCACCGTATATTCATCCCCGGGGGGATTTAAGGCACAACATGCATGCATGCATGTGATTTTAAAATCGAACATAAAGACTTGTCAAATAGATAGTAAAGACCATGGAGAAGAGAACCATATAAAGTAGCCTGGGCTAAATATAACCAAAAACACGTACGCCAAGGTTGTAGGCAATTGATGCATGGAGAGAGCTGAACGACAAGGACTGAAGGTGGGTTGTGGAGGTGGACGTGGTGGAAGGCCACGAGACAAAGTCATCGTTGTTGGCATTGGTCCTTTCTGTATTGGTAAAATCTAATCTTGGTTTCTTAAAAAATTACGCCAACGAAGTTTGTTAATAGCGGAGCTATTTTTTCGTGCCTTAAATTTCAAGTTAATGCCGGGCACTTCTGACAGGGTGGGCCAGCTGTCAATCATAGTGGCACTGGCCCACATTGACCCTTATGTGGCTACTCGCCTGGTCCACGGCAAAAATATGAGCCTCTGTTTGGTACCTGAGATATGTTGGCGTATATTTTCCTCAATATGAAGCCTCCAATCATATCTGGTTCTGTTTCACTAGCACCTGGCTTTGTTTTTTTTAAGTGTGTGCGTGTGTACGTTCAGGCCACATTTACACATAGATATTTATAGAAACAAATATTTCCCCCCCTCTGCTTTCAATAATAACATCGTGCACACAACATCGTTTTCAAAAAAGTTGTCATTTACATCAACCCGCATAAATAGCCAAACAAACTGTAAACATGGGGCACTCACATGACGTTAAGCATTTTCTGGCGCATAATGTGACATTTGAGAACCCAAAACCCTCTTTCTCTCAGTTGACACAGCAACACATGGCCAGCATTTTCAGAAATCTCCACTTTGGCCAGAGTTTTTAGAAATAATCGTTTTCTGTGATTAAAAACTGGGCTTTGTGTAAATGAGAGGCCAAACTGCAGGGAAATATCTGCGTCTTCCCTTTGTGTAAACGGGGCCTCAGTCAAGCTTAATGGCGTTTTTTCCATTAGCAATTTTGATCGTGCTGTGTTGATTTGCGTTTCCACTGCCACTTTTTAAACGCACCGAGGCGTACCCAAGATGGACCATCCCCAAGGTAAAAGTGTGATGTCAGCCCTGGTTGCTTTTCGGAGCGACAACTCACCTCTCAAATTCTAGGAATATACTAATACTTAAAATACAATAAACTACATTCTTGTGTATTAGACACCTCGAGTTCTCAACGGCTTGATACTTTAAAATTAGTTTGTTCCTATAACGATATAAGCCTACTTAAAAATCGTAATGAATGTTTAACAGAAGCGCACAGTGGTGCTGTTAGTTTGATAAAATCGTTTTATTTTGAAAGAGTCGATCTAAAGAGGAGTGTGTGAAACAATGTCTGATGTGTAAACAGGACTAATGAAATAAATCGCCTCTCAATGACTTGGGATAATGAACCTCATACTGAATTCATCCTAGCAGATATCACTGTGTCACCATCATCTGAAACAACCCAATTATATTAAATGTCAAACGAAACAATTCGATTTTACGGCAAACTATAACACAAAATAAAGGGGTCAAAAATAAAAGTTTGTGTTGTTGTGTCATCGACTCAAGACAAGCGCGTCATCAGTTGAAGACACGCTTTCCAGCAACTAACCTGGTTGTAATGGAAATGCAAATCCCAGCTGCGCTGGGCTGCCGCACCAAGTCGAACCGTGTCGAGGTGCACCACGGTTGGAAAAACACCATACTGTGCTGGTTAACTAAGTGGTCAACCACTGCTGTGAAACACGAATGAAACGATTGCAGCATGCAAGAATGCAGGGCTATGCAACCCCTGATAATTTTAAACTAAAGCAATAATGACGGCGGCACGGTGGTGCAGTGGTTAGCACTGTCGCCTAACCTTTCTGTGTGGAGTTTGCATGTTCTCCCCGCGCTTGCGTGGGTTCTCTCCGGGTACTCCAGCTTCCTCCCACAGACCAAAAACATGCAGGTTGGGGATTAGGTTAATTGGTGTCTCTAAATTGACCATAGGTGTGTATGTAAGTGTGAATGGTTGTTTGTCTCTATATGTTAGCCCTGTGATTGGCTGGCGACCTGTCCAGGGTGTACCCCGCCTCTCGCCCGTTGTAGCTGGGATTGGATCCAGCCCCCCCGCGACCCTCTAGAGGATAAGCGGTATAGAAAATGACTGACTGACTGACAATAAAATGACGCAGTTAGGAACTTAAATTGAGATTAAAGCTGCAAGCAGCGTTGAGCGGTCCCTCCCACCTCTGGGAATGTCTGTGCGTGCTGCAGCCACGGCCTATTAGCTGGACGCTGAGTGATCGACATAGAAGAAGAAGAAGAATTACTCTTTTGATCCCGTGAGGGAAATTTGGTCTCTGCATTTAACCCAATCGTGAATTAGTGGAATACACTCAGCACACAGTGATGGTGAGGTGAGGTGAAACACACACTAATCCCGAGGCAGTGAGCTGCCAACAGCGGCGCTCGGGGAGCAGTGAGGGGTTGGGTGCCTTGCTCAAGGGCACTTCAGCCGTTACATAGGTCTGAAATGTAATGTATTTTGTACTCTCCATGAAGGAATTTCATGTCACTTCCTGTGCCCACTATCTGGCGCTAGAGAACACCCACTAATCATATTTCATGTTTCAATATATCAAGGGCTCATCCATTGAAGGCTTGTGGGGGTGCTATCGAGCCATCTTGCCACGCCCAAGCCCAAGACCCTTGCCAGATATAAACCTTAACCCTTCCTAATAATGTGTGCCAAGTTTTGTGAGGTTTCAAGCATCCTTAACCCCTGAAACAACTTACTGTTTTATGGCGAATTACATGTCGCCATGGCAACAGCCTTTGATGAAGACTCAAAAGCTTCAGTACTGAGCATCATCAACGTCATAAGGCCATTTCTGAACACAATTGAGTTGTGTGTGTTTATCTCGCTCGTCTGAGTACATCAACGTATAAACCATATTTCCTGTTGCACCATATGCATTATTATTTGTATCTTATTTTGACTTAATAATTTTATTTTTAAGTCTTATATTTTCATTTGTCACTTACACTACTGTCACTTGCACTAAAAACATCCCTGTGTCATGTTAAGGTCCCGAACCTCCTCACATAATCATGACACATCGCACAACATCCAAGCACCCATTCCAATATTATCCAAGATTATCATTAAGACATTATTAGTGTCCATAAGAAAGTTTGTTCAATTCATTTTTTATGGCCTGACAAGCCGCGAGAAAGTGCTGCTCTGAGTGACGCGGTGCATTATTTTTTAAAATAGACATTTTTGACAATCAAGTGCCACCCCAAATAAAAGCTGCCCCCCCCCCCCCCCCCCCCCAGAAATAATGTCCAGGCTACGCCCCTGGGGATGGGTTATAGGTCCTGCAGCCAGTTGCACAATACCTACGTTCGCTCAAGTTGTGGTGCAAAACCCACACTAAACAATACTTTGAAAGTAGTTTGTTTGATACTGAAGCTGTGTCGGCGGTTGTTTGCACCACGGAGACGCAAGGTTCTACTCTGTCATAAAGTCCATACTAACTGAAACATGTTCAGAGGGTGACTTTCACTTCCTGTGGCCAATCAGTGAAAGGCGCAATTGCAGCGACTATTACCGTAGTCCATCATGCACATGGATGTATAAGAAGCTCGTGTCTTTGAACATTCTAAGTAACAGCGAAGAGTCTAGCGGCTCGTTTCCAATATGTTTAATCTGTCACGGAGAACGCCTTGTCGACGTAGAACAGCCGGCATAATTCTCCTCTCCACAAGTTTTCCAAGCTCTCCAAACGATGCGCCATGACAAACCACTATTTTAAGGAGGACATTACACCAAAGGGCTAGTTGTAAGATTTAAATTGTAACTTATGCCTACGTTTAACTATTTCAGCTGTTACAACCCTTAAAATGTTAGAAAATGTAGCGCGTAAACCCCGACCTAAGTTAGAAACTAAATTAAAAACTAGGCTTTTAAATTTAAGCATAGCTGGTACAACCCACTGCAAGCAATTTCCCGCTGGGATTATTAAAGTATTTCTGTCTGTCTGTTTGTCTGTCTGCTGTTGTATTTCGGCCTACGCGTTGTAGGTTGCTTTTAAGGGATATGTATAAAAGTAATTTTGGAAAGGAGTAAAGCAATTTGTCGGATAAAAAAATCGGCAACGGAACAATATGCACATAGCACATTTATGATTTATCATGTAACATTTTCTCCAGCTGAGAGCTAAAGTAATGAAAGGTGGGTGGCGGTGGACGGGGGTGTGTTCGCGGAGATAATGTAAAAATTCTACTCCGTACACATGCGCATCGATTTGAAGAGAATACGCCATATTGGATTCCCGTTGGAATTTACTAGCCTTATTTCAGCTAGCGGTGTAAAGGATCATTTTATTAATGGTCTCTAAACGGTTTCATGTTTAGTCCTCATCTTTTCGTAACCTAGGTATCGTAACCCTTCCCCGGTCCTGGACGTCGCGTAATTGTAACGGGCAGGCTTTTTTTTTTTAGATACTCTGAGGGGCTACCGACAAGAAGTTGAATGGATCCGAGGGTAGCTTGGATTCAGCCCGAACAGAAAGGACCTGCGAACGCCTTATGGATGCATGTCTGGGAGACTTCTCAGGGAGTACGGGCACACTCCGGCCAGCATCACAATCAGAAACACAGCCAGTGTTTGAACTACCCTGCATTGGACGTTTTTAAAAATGCGGCCGTGGTATCAAATAATAGCATTTGCAGCAGCAATGGTAATGTGACGGCTAGGCTGAGCAGCAGCTACCATAGCACCATGAACGGCACTAGTATTAATGGCACTGCAATTTCTTCCTTGGGAATGGCGATATCGAATGGGAACGTACAGAACTCTTTGACCCCGGCGAACACAAATGGCAACGGTGTAACGGTTGATTTAGGTGAGGGAAAAATGTCACAAACGACGGGATGTGTTTCCTCATCTTTGCAGGAATCAGGAACGGACAGTCTTTCTTCGAATTGCTCATTAGACAGGACTTTTGGTGCAAACGTAACGGGGAATATAAATAAAAACGCTGGCGGTGCCAATTTTATCTTTAACTTCAGTGACAGCATGCACAATAATGTTAATCATTACCATCGCCACCACCAGGAGCATCCACCTTTCAATTTGCAACAAATTTGTGTAAAGGGGCACCAGATTCCCCCGTCCATACCTCTAAATCACCACAATCACCATCCAGGCCGAAGGAAAAGTGACAACAAGGCGAGCACTTATGGGATGAATTACTTGCTTTCAAACTGCACTAATGGTAATTATGCGATTACCTGGATGCCATGGAACACGAGGAAATACAATGCAGGACTTATTGGGTAAGAGAATGGTTATATCTTGGAATGATGGACAGTTTTGGTTTCTAAAAAGGCTAACATTATTACTCTATAAAATCCATTGTAGTCATAACTACAACATTTGTACAACGAGTTTCGTTTCATTCGTGATATTCATGTAATCTATAGGACTACACTATATTCACCGATTCAGTTCTCATTGGATTTTGCCTGGAAAGCGAGTGTGCTAACATTAGCTATTGCTGATAGCACCGCCTAGCTCGATTAACGGTAGAACTCGCTGGCTACTCAATAGCCAATCTAGCTAACGGCTTTCCGTCTTGCCAGTGTTGTGGGTGACGTTAGCATGTAGCTTAGTACCCTGTGGTGATGTATCCGGAGGTTTAGTAATCGTAAACGTGTGCAGTGTTATACTAAGTAACAGGTGAAAAGAGCTGTCTATACAACTCAGAACATTGTGTTAATATGCATATAAATATGTTTTGGCACATGAACAGCTTTTATATTAACTCGCAATACAGCCGGCAACCAGCCATAAAATTGTAAATCTGGGTCCTAGAATGAATCCAGGTTATTTCTGTACATTCCCACAAATTATGTGCGATGCCAAATGCAAAACACAGTGGTAGTCTAAGGCACATTGCAGAGCGTAATGTTTATGCATAGGCTTACATCTAAAAGATCTTTGCTTGAACATACCCTTCTAAAAAAGACGTGGCAGATGCGTTTAAACATTTAGAGCACTACATATCTCTTATTTATTCTCATTTCTCATATGGTCAGTCAACTATTGTAATTTCTAGTGACCCCTTTCCATCTTTAGGACTCCAAGATTCGGGAAATCCATCCCTTATTGAGATTATCACATTTCATTTACACACACCACGGTAACATTTTGAATAGCTGCTAGTAGCCTACTATTATACCATATGATTCTTCTATGATTATATTATTGTTTATAATACCGAAGTCCTTGCAGTAATTGCAAATAAGATACAAATGTGTTGTGATGCTTAAAATGAATGGTTAACAAAGGTTAACTTTTCCTTAAATAAATGTGCGTGAATTGTATGTGCGTGCATAGATGATATTAATGACTTTATTATTTGGAAATTTGGCACAATATAGATTTGAAGGGCTACTACCACATAGTCTTACATTCAAAATAGTTAAAGAATTATAAAAAATTAGCTTAGTTTAATCACAATTTGCTTGAGGTATGGTAGAATGTCAGACCAAAGCTATATACAATTAGCTTTACCAATGCCCTGATCATATATCACGTGTAACATCAGGAGGATTAATGCAATAATCACCTTATACCCTAAAAATTCTGCTAAATTCTCAAAGTCAATATAAAGTTGGAGTCTTGGAGGTTTTTGGGTGAAAAGCGAGGACAACATAAACTTTATTTTCAATACTGTTGGTGAGCTGGTTCTCTCTCTCTCTGTCCAGGCTCCATGAGGAGATTGTTGATTTCTACAACTTCATGTCTCCTCGACCGGAGGAGGCGGCCATGAGGAAGGAGGTGGTCAAAAGGATAGAGATGGTCATCAAGGAGCTCTGGCCCACCGCTGATGTAAGGCGCTAATCATTACTCGTACCATAGTCTCACAAATCAGATTTGGATAAAAACGTCTGACGGCAGACAACCTCAAATCTGGGTGAATGGGATTTTTTTACCTTCTTTTGCTTGATATCTTTTTCAACTTTTGTCTTTTGCTGGAGGTGGGGATCTGTGAGTGTGTAATTGGCGAACACAAACTCCGCCAGCAGAATTCAGCTGTAAAAAGATGTCTGTAAAGGTTTCAAATGAACACTGAAGATAAGCCATTGTAGAAATACACACATGAGTTTTCTTCAGTCGAATATCTCCGTGACGAGAAACAAGAAAGAAACCAGGTGTAATTCCACCTCTTACAGTTTTTGTTAGGGGTGTTTATATTCTGGTGTAACGGGACAGCTGCATCCTACTCACGCCATACAGCATTTCCCACAACTGTACAGGCAAGGCCTATAGGCCTGTGCTAAATGACAGTGACCATTCTGTGTGGAGACTGAGAGTTCCAATCTCTCTGACTACACAAGGTACTCCAATCATGACAAAACCCCAATTGATAAAGAGCATGTAAAAGCGTTTGTCTTAAATTGTCAAATACATGTGAACGATGCATTTTGGGGTATCTCCACGCTTTTCATTTAGTTAATGCGTGAATGTGGTCAATTTATTTTGGTCAAGATTGTGATTTAAGCAAGCACCGGGTTATATTGGAGGTTGCGTTATATCGATGTGCATTACTGCGAAGTCGAAATGTCCTTAAGGCACAAAAAGCAGTCCGCAATAAAGCGATTTAAAGCAGGTAGCAAACGACTCAGCGGTCCAAGTCACCACAGGTCTAGCGGCGTTAACTGTTCGAGCGCATAAGCGATAAACGGTTTATAATTGCTTTATGCAGAGCTTGTTTTAGTGGCAAAGTTTTTAGTTTCAGATCTCATTAGATACATATAATATATAATATATACATACAATATATATATCTGTATATAATATTATTACAAATACATTGTTCCTTTTGATAGCATATGAACGCCTGATGCAATTGATGTAGTGCTATCAGAATGTCATGTAGGCATAAGTGCGTGAAATGTAAGAATAAATGTTCCTAGTTGACCGTACTCTGAGACATTTAAGCTTTTTAACCACTCCTGCTTTATTTCTTATTTCTGACCAATCAGGGCATCTCCTCTCATTGGTTCAGGAAATTCATCTTACATGTCAACACATCACATAATCTAAGCTCCATCAGAGGTGTTTGAATGCAACACTTCTCAATGGCAGAAAAAGTTGGGGAGGGAGGGGTGTCTGTGGGGTATTTGATGGAAAAAAGGCCTCTGCTATCCTTCCAACTGCCAAATTTTATGTATTGCAACCTCTATTTCTTGTTTGAATTGGTTATTATAATGCACATGATTTTGTCCGGTCAGTGTGTGTAGGAGCTGCCTGAGCCCTGCCCCTGACACAGAGAGCAGACGAGAGGACAGAAGCAGGACAACTGGCTAAATGTTGGTGACATTAAGGGCAATTTACTTAAGGCACATAAAGGCATAAGGCACAATAAAGCGAGAAAAACAGATAAAGCTGGCAAACAAAATCACTTCAACTATTTATATCACTGAATCAGGCTACAAGTTTGGTTATTTGACTGAAGGAAACTCTACAACATATAACTGCTCTTGCAACTAAATGATTACATGCAACAATGCTTGTCTTCGGCAAACAATGTGTTTTGTCTTTCAATCTTTGAATAAATGATGATGCTTCCATTCCTGTTGTACCTTTTGGTATAATAACTCAATAAAATATTGAGTTGTTATACCAAAGTTACACGGTATAGCCAGAGCAGCATGTAATGAGTAGGTAATATTAGGTACAC
This sequence comes from Urophycis tenuis, assembly GCA_036785325.1. Classification (NCBI taxonomy): domain Eukaryota; kingdom Metazoa; phylum Chordata; class Actinopteri; order Gadiformes; family Phycidae; genus Urophycis; species Urophycis tenuis. The sequence goes on from JAXIVH010000098.1 coordinate 160,941, forward strand.
ACGCAATGTTAGGTCAAAGTCAATTTGATTGGTTATTATGCCCACTGGTTATTAATATAACCAGTGGGCATAAGATAAGATAAGATATTCCTTTATTAATCCCCCTTAGGAGAAATTCATGTTGACCAGCAGTACAGTGGGATCAAGGAGAGCAATAAAACCAGAGTATATATACAATAAATAGATTTACTGAATTGAGAATAAAAATTATATGAAAGCTATTAGAATAAGATAAAATAAAAACATACTAGATACATACATAGTAACCTTCCTATTGAAGGTGAACTGTGCAATTGGTAGATGGATCTGACTGAAGTGTAAATATATAAATGTGCAGATGTAAATTTGCAAATGTGCAGGATTTCACAGGTAATGTAAGAAGACCTAAATAATGACAGTTTCGAAGCCCTATGTTCTGCTAGTTGCACAGGTAACTTCACAGACCACGCGTCAAGGCAAGGGTCTGTTTTGCAGATGGATTGTTACAAACAACCCATCTGCATGCATTCATTTGAAAAGGTTAACTAACTTAAAATAAATTGTAAAATGTTTTGATTGCATAGGTGCTCGTCTTTTTTTTACAGCCAGTGTCTTGGCAAGTCTTTCCTCACGAACCAAACCTTTGTGCCCCTCCTCTTTAAAAAATGAACTATTAATAACAGGCTGGTAATTACCGGTAGGTTATTTACTTTTATGTAATCCGATTAATCTTTTCATTTTCTGGTTATCCGTTAACCAGAATGGTGTGTCCATACATTTTGTTTGGCAAATGCAGGTATTTGGTTTGATACATGTGTGTATTAAGTGTAGGCCTACTGCAAAAAAACAAAGGAAATATTTAATTTCTTCAGTATTTAAATTACTGGAGTAAGAGACATACGATCAGAATATTAACTGTAGACCTATGTTAAGGTTTGAAGGAAAATGCACTCAAGCGCACATGGAGAAAATTAAGAATAGTAAGAATAATTTGGAAAAAAAAAATTGGTAAAAGAAATTTGGTAATGGCGACTCTGGGCCTATCATGCTTAGTGAGAGGGGTGTGCGTGGCTCTGCGAACAGAGTGCTGTGATGTCTGGGTTGATTAATGTTAGCTTTAGCCTCAGACTTCCTTCAGCATCCAACCTGCTTCTGTATTTAGTTTTAATGAAGGTGAGGGAATCGAAGTCTTTCTCGCACAAATACATGGTCACAAATGGAATGAGAGCACAAGGCCTTGTCAGAAAGCGCAGGATATTCACTGCATCGCTGTATCCAAAAGTCCTTTATTGTCTGGCCTCTGAAGGCGGATTTCAATGTCTTGTCACAGGACAGTTCAATTAAAAGGTCCTGCTCAAAAGCCGATAAGTCCTCCTCCAGTATGTCGGAAGCCTTAATGAGAAATGGACCTCACCAGGTATTCCCCATGCACAATCGCAGGGAAATATTCAGCAAACTGTTGTTGGAGAAAGTTCAGGTGCTCAACAATGTTGTCCCTGACTTGATTAGCGAGCCTTAGGTCATTGTCAGAGAGAACAGTCTCCAGATTAGGGAACGCTGACACATCACCTGTCCTTTTTTATTTCAAACAATCCCAGCTTTTTCAGCATTGCGCTGAATTTGTCCTGCACATCAAGGCACTGGCAGTGAGTCCCTGTAGTCCCAAATTCAGCTCATTCACACAGGAAAAAAATTCTGAAAAATTGGACAGCTGACTGAGCCACACAGTGTCTTCAAAAACATCTGATGCAAGGAAGTTTTTGTCCTGTGAGAACACTTGGACCTCTCTGTGCAATTTGAAAAGACTGGACAGTACCTTCCCTCTTGAGAGGTATCTTACTTCTGTAAGCAACAGAAGTTGGACATGAAATAGGCCAGAATGCATTGGTCTGGCTGTGATGAAATGTACTGTTTTCACAGCAGTGTCTAACACAGCCTTAAGTTCTTTGGGAATTTTCGTCACTGCGAGAGCTTTGCAATGAATGCTGCTAGAGACGCTCCGATCAGCTTTTTTGGGCCCGATTACCGATCACCAAAATCATGATCTGCCGATTGCCGATCACTGCCGATCACAGAAAGGCAGGGGTATGGGAATCTTCCATATCTTTTATCTATAATCTAGCAGAGTGTGCACCAGTTGTAGTAATGAAACTAACTATGAATTAACTATATTTTGGATAAAAGCGTATGCGTTTTTGGCTTTATCTGTTAAAATCGCGTGGATCTTTCTTCTTTCGATCCCCCATGACTCAAACATGCCGTGAAATTCGTTCGCTAAAGCATCCGCAGAATGTGACCCCGTGAACTCCTGACAGTGGAGCACAATGTACAATTTAATTCACAATTCACAATTTAATTCACTAACTTTTTCCTTACACTTGTGAGTTTTGAAGAGGACTTTTACGAACTTATCCGGAAAGACGGAAGAGACGTCGACGCAGCGGTAGCCTTAGCAACAGCTAGTTGAAGCTATCAGAAAAGAGCTCTTTTAAATAAACTCCTTGTGTACTTACAAACTTTAAAATGCCTCGTTTTGTGAGTACAGACCATATATGTACTACTACAGAAGTTGGGTAACAATCCATGCATTATTAGTGGGGTAATTTACGAGATATACACACAGCACCGGGCACTCCAATACTAAGCCTTATATACTAATACTAAGGCTTATACCCCTAAACTTGATAAATATTGACCGTCGCTAAAAATGCATCTGAGGGGAGATTTGGCTGGATTATTGGTGGAAATTAACTCAGGGTGAATTTTACTCCGAACCATCACTGTAAGGACTGAAACATGGAACATAAAACTGAGAAATGTGACCATAGTTACTATGAGAAAGATTCCCGATTGTGATTGGTTAAACAGATACATTCACAGGCTAGAGCTGTCAAAATCAACCTCGGTGCAATTTTGCAAAAAAATATATATTGCGATGTTGGTGTAGGCCCATAGTCCATAGTATAAACGCATAATATACAGTGCCGTGCAAAAGTCTTAAATCACTCTTAAATGTTTCAGATCATCAAACCCAGAAGTAAAGGAGTAAAGACAAAATGCAGTTTTTATATTTTTTTATTTGTTGAGTAAAAAAAATCCAAACCTATCTGCCCCTATTTGAAAAAGTAATTGCCCCCTGAAACTAATAACAGGTTGTGCCACCCCCAGCGGCAATAACTGCAATCAAGCGTTTGTGATAACTGGCGATTCTTTGCAGAATTGTTTTAACTCAGTTTTAACTTTGAACATGAACTGCCATGGTTCCATTAATTACAGCAAGTCGTCAAGGTCCTGAAGCAGCAAAATGGCCCCAAACCATCACACTACCACCACCATGCTTGACTGTTGTGATGTTCTTTTTATCAAATGCTGTTATTTTAACGCCAGATGTAATGGGACACAGACATTTTGGTAGGCCGACCACTCCTGGGAAGGTTCACCACTCTTCCCAGTTTTCTCTATTGTTGGATAATGGCTCTCACAGTCATTCACTGGAGACCCAAAGCCTTAGAAATGGCTTTGTTATTCTTTCCAGACTGATGGATTTCAATCACTTTGCTTCTCATCTGTTCTTGAATTTCTTTGCATCTCTGCATGATATGTTCCTTTTTCGGCTCTTCTTTCTTCATCTGCTGTTTTGTGCTTCACGGAGACGTGGCTTTGTAAACTAATACCGGACTCTGCGCTGCAGCCTGCAGCCTTCCAACTCTTCAGAGCGGACAGAGACACAGAACTTTCCAGAAAAACTAAAGGTGGAGGTATCTGTTTTTACATCAACAGTGGTTGGTGCAACGACATGACAGTGATCCAGCAGCACTGTTCTCCTGACCTGGAATCTTTCATCATAAACTGTAAGCCTTTTTATTCACCCCGGGCGTTTGCTTCATTAATTCTGGTTGGTGTTTACATCCCGCCACAGGCCAACGTGCAGGACGCATAGTGCACACTCGCCGACCAGATACTGTGTGTGAAGCGGACCAACCCGGACTCTTTAGTTATTGTCGTTGGTGACTTTAACAAAGGAAACCTCACTCACAAACTCCCTAAATACAGAGAGTTTATTAAATGCCTGACCAGAGAGGAGAACATTCTGGATCACTGTTACACCACAGTCAGTGATGCTTATCACGCCGTCCCCTGTGCTGCACTGGGACACTCTGACCACGTCATGGTCCACCTGATTCCTGCGTACAGGCAGAAACTAAAGCTCTGCGAACCTGTAATGAGGACATGAAGGAAGTGGACTAGTGAGGCTGTGGAGGATCTCCAGGCGTGTTTGGATTCTACTGACTGGGATGTGTTCAGGACTGCTACTAACAGTCTGGATGAGTACACAGGCTGTGACATCCTACATCAGCTTCTGTGAGGACTGCTGTATTCCATCACGCACCAGGGTGAGTTACAACAATGACAAACCCTGGTTCACAGCCAAACTCAGAAGGTTAAGGTTGGATAATGAAGAGGCCTTCAGGAGTGGGGACGAAGAAAACAAAGATGCGAGAGACAAAGATGCGAGGTACAAGTTTAACAAGGCGGTTAAAGAGGCTAAACAACGGTTCTCAGCCAACAACTCTGCGTCGGTCTTCAGCCTAAAGCCTAGCCTAAAGCTCCCCACTCCATCAACGACCAACGTCTGGCCAATGAGCTGAACGAGCTGTACTGCCGCTTTGAAAGACAAAGGGACAGTCCTGCAACCATCCCCCACGACACCTCCCAACAGCTCCAGCTACAGTGTATCACCTTCACCTCCCCCACCTCAGCTGGGGTCTGGGCACCTCCACCAATGCCCAACTTAAAGGTCCACCCCTCGACCCCCCCCCTCCTCCCACCCACCTCAGCGACGACTCTTTCCATCCACGAGAGGGATGTCAACAAACTCTTCAGGAGACAGAACCCCCGGGAAAGCTGCTGGACCGGATTCTGTGTCCCCATCCACCTTAAAGCACTGCACTGATCAGCTGTCTCCAGTAATCACAGACATTTTCAACACCTCACTGGAGACATGTCAAGTGCCAGCCTGCTTCAAGACCTCAGCTATTATTCCTGTTCCCAAGAAGCCCAGGAGGACCACAGGACTTAACGACTTCAGACCCGTCGCCCTGACGGGTCTGAAGTCGTTAAGTCCTGTGGTCCTCCTTTGAGTGCCTTGTGCTCGCACACCTAAAAGACATCACTGACCCCCTCCTGGACCCCCTGCAGTTTGCCTACAGAGCCAACAGGTCTGTAGATGATGCAGTCAACTTGGTCCTCCATTACATCCTCCAGCACCTGGACTTCCTCACCTCCTCCATCAACATCTGGATCGCTGCTGCCACCGCCAAGGGCAGACTGCACCGCATCATTCGGTCTGCAGTGAAGGTGATTGGCTGCAATCTGCCATCGCTCCAGGACCTGTACGCCTCCAGGACTCTGAGGCGTGCAGGAAAGATTGTGGCTGATCCTTCCCACCCTGGTCACAAACACTTTGAGACACTCCCCTATGGCAGTCCATCAGGACCAAAACCTCACGTCACAAGAACAGTTTTTTCCCATCAGCTACTAGCCTTATCAACAAGGCCTGGCGCCCCCCCTGACAATGACTCTCTCCCTCCCCCCATCCAGACCTACATGCTACATTAACGTAGCATTTTCAGACCTTCTGCGTTACATTAACGCACAGGTCTATTTATTCAGGACCACTTCAACCTACCGTATTTCTGCACATTTATAATATTTATAACATTCTGTAAATACAGTGTGAACTATACTGCCATACTTGCACATCAGCTTGCACTACTGCTCCTTTGTTCCTGTAAGACACTGTGTATATATATATTTTTTTATATTGCTTATATTTTAATACTTGTTTTTCTTTTATCATCCTGTATTTTTTTTTCCTTTGACTTAATGTTTATTCTGCACCAATTACACCAAGTCAAATTCCTTGTAAGTGCAAACCTACTTGGCAATAAACTTGATTCTGATTCGGATTCAATCTACTCTACAGACAGGTTATATTTGAGCGATTTCTTGATTCAACAAGATGCAGTAATCAGGCTTAGGTGTGGCCAGTGAAATTGAACTCAGATTTCCCAAAAAATGTGGTTAATCACTAAACTCATGATTTAAAAGGGGGGCAATTACTTTTTCACATAGGGTCAGATAGGTTTAGATTTTTATTTTTTACTTAATAATTAATAATTTTTTAATTAATAATGTAAAAGTTGTATGTTGCCCTTACACAGACTATCTTTGTCTCATATTAAAATTGGTTTGATAATCTGAAATTTAAATCTGACAAATATGCAAAATTATCTAATCAGGAAGGGGGCAAATGCTTAACTGAACTGTACATAAACATAAAGGGTAAAGGGGCATTTAGCAGATGCTTTTGTCCAAAGCGACTTACAATCAGTATATTCGACATGTGGACAGTTGGAGGAGGGGGATCAAGGGGATCGAACCGCCGACCATACGGTTAGTGGAAGACTATTTAAAAAAAAATGTAAATAAGAAGAATCCCTACTACTCTGTGAATACCTAACAACAGTAGTGTGAATACTGCTGCATCAGCATTGAGTGTAATAGTGGTGAAAATTAGGCATTTTCAAAAAAAAAAAAAAAAAAAAAAGGCAAGTTCAAAGGTGTTGGCAACTTTAGATACATTGACTGAACAGGCTAGCTGTGCACTAGCTATACATTGACTGAACAGGCTAGCTGTGCACTAGCTGTGCACTAGCTTTTTCACTTGTGGGCCTGCAAGTGAAAAAATATTACTTTTTTTGCATTGATTTATTGAAAAACACACTACTCACAAAAAGTTAGGGATTATTCGTTTCAGTTGAAATTTCAGGATGAACCTAAAATGCACTATAACCTTTACAAGTTAACTTAATTTGACCTCTAAACTTTTGAATACACATGTCCAACTGTTCAATGTTTCAGTACTTTTTGCACAACTTGCTTTTCTCTAACAAGGAGCTGAACGGCAAAATTCACAATGACTCATGAATTGACCAATACATATCCCGTGGTTTTAAGTTGATGGAGGTCAGCATTGTATAGCGCTGAACGGTTTTAGGAAAAGATCTAATTGCGATTTTTCTGGCAGATTTCGATTTGATTCACAATTTTCTTCAAATCATGCTTCAGTGCAATATTCACAATGTACAGTAACATTTACAGATATGACAGACATTATATCATTCCATTTAAAAAAATTGATGCCATTACTCTAATGCAAGAATGAAAACTAGTTAAGTTATGAATTTATTTCAAAAGTATTTATTAAGAAAAATGCATGCACAAGTTAAATAAAATACAAAACAATTCCCAAAACACAAAAACAATGTTAAGTAATTAGATAAACAAAACTCACTACCAAATAATCTTGCCCAACAGCAGTAGGTATGGGTCAAGGTCAGTCTTTAATGCCTCAAGAGAACTAGCTTATCAACTTTTATAGCAGCAGTTAAAGTACTTTATTCAACCCTATAATAAAAAAAACCTGGATTATCTTTTTACAGAAAGTGTAAACTGTAAAATTAATGGTAATAAAAAGCTTACCATAACAAAATTACCTTATCTCTTCCCTTCTGAAAAATATGTCAGACATTAATTTAGGTGGGTCATTCATTTATAGCACCAAAACATTTCCCTTATAGCATTAAACATAGTAATAGCGAATATCTCTTTAAAAAAAAAAAAAAACGCTGATACCACAAGTCATGGTTAAGTGCATAACAAACAATTAAAAATTCTAAAGTACTAAAACAATGTTACTTGCTTTTACAGATTTTTCATTAAGAAAACCAGCATGTCAATCTTTGATGGTTTTAGACATGAGTGCTGACATGTGACAACATTGCCACTAGCACTAAACAATCTCTCTGGTGAACTGGTAGCTGGTATGCATAGGAATTTACAAGCTTTTACGCAAATTTACATGTACAGCTGTGGGATGGCAACCTGGTTGAAGTAGGTGCGGGAGGGAATCACGTATCTTCTGTCCAGCATGCGGAGGAGATTTTTAAATCTGTCCTTGGTGACAGACACCATGTCCTTGCCAATGTAGTGTCTGTGGCTGTCGTTATCTCCCGGTGTCTTCGGCTGCTCTTATCATATGGAGTTACACTTGTAAAAAATGCTGTAATTGTAGTCTGTTTGCTACTATGGGCCTGTCAGACTTTTCACCGGACTTTTTCGTCATACACTCGTCATGCAGATTCCTAAAGCTCAATCTCACAAAGACTGCGCTTCTCTACATACCGGGGAAAGACTCTGGGTCACAGGTCCCTGGGATGGACTGGTTTCGGTCGAGGGCAATACAGTAAAGGGCAGGTTATACTTCTACAGCTGCGTATTCCGCTATCCAACTGCGTAACCACAGAGACCCCTTGAGCCCTCATAGTTCTCCGTTGCGTTGCCGGCTACGCAATGCAATTTCCCGCCCGATCAGTAGGGGTTGCCACGCAAGACTGGCCTAGTCCCATTACGTTAATGGGCGGTAACGTTGTTGGTGGTTGGGCTTCAGTGAGCAATGTCGTCCAAGAGAGAAAGACTGTTGTTGTTGTTGCAGCTGAATAACACTGAAACACGGATACTTTTGTTACAAAAATGGAGACGTGAAAGACTGAGGAGACGTGTCCGGAGGGTGTATGTACGTCCACTAAATGTACCGAGACCGACCGTGGTGTTTTGAAAATGGCACTGCCAGTGTTTACGTTGTGATAGTAGTCAGACCGGAAAAGTAATTCAGAAAATTACATTTTTAGAGGACCAATCGCAGCACTTGCCGTCTCCGTTGTCCGTTGACGGAGTGACGGACACTTAAAAAATATTTCATGCAGCCGGAGACAACGGAGAGGCTCTCCGTCAGGCTCTTTGGCGACGTAGAGCACTTTACGCAGGAGTGTAAATTAGGCTTATGTCCTTCACCGACCACAAGGAAACTTGGTGTTATACTCAACAACCAACTGTCCGGCACTGCAAACATCACTGCAGTGGCCCGATCCTGCAGATTTGCTCTTTACAACATCCGCAGGATCCGGCTATTCTTGACGAGGGAAGCTACACAGCTCCTGACCCAAGCACTTGTCATCTCCCGCTTTGACTACTGCAACTCACTCTTAGCAACCCTCCCTGCTCTACTCCCTGCTGTCCCTCCCTACTCCCTGCAACCACGATAAAACCTTTGCAGTGGATCCAGAACGCTGCAGCATGCCTCGTGTTCAACCTACCCAAATTCTTCCACGCAACCCCCCTCTTCCATTACCTCCACTCCCTGTAGTGGCTCACATCAAATTCAACACAATGGTACTGGCCTACAAAACTGTTAATGGAACTGCCCCTACCTACCTCCAAGCATTAGTGAAACCTCATGCACCTGCTTGAGCGCTCTGCTCAACTACCTCAGCTGGTACTTCCATCACTAAAAGGAGGAAAAGGTTGGACTGCAAAATCACAACTTTTCTCCGTTTTGGCACCACAGCAGTGGAATGAGTTCCCTGCCAATATCAGGACTGCGGAGTCACTCCCCATCTTCTGGAAGATTATGATTGTTAAGATTAAGATTATTATTATTGTTGTTATTATTATTATTATTATTATTATTATTATTATTAGTCACTTTAATCTATTTTAAGTCTGTCTATCTGTACTTTTGCGCTCCTAAAAATGTGGTGTTGCGTTACAACCACTCTGTTGTGTAACAAAGCTAAATGCAAATACCTGGAAATAAACCTGAATAAAAAAAATATATAACCTGAAATGCTCTTTTGATTTCAAACCCAAATGTGGCAAAAATGCAGGAATTGGCCTCGCTGTTACAATATTTTCAGAGGGGACTGTAGGTGTGCAACACCTCACTTAAACTGCCGAGAACATTTTAGTGAAATTGCAAGACTCCCTACTCAACAGAAATGTTGAAGCACATACATTCTCTACTCTTCTTTTCTACTATATAAATTGTATCTTCAATAGCACAAATTGTACGTGGCATCACTAATTATTCCCATCTTTTTTTTCATAATTTTTCAGGTCCAGATTTTTGGCAGCTTTAGCACAGGACTCTACCTTCCAACAAGGTAAGCCCTAATATCCGTGGTCCAAAACCTTTTGTGCATTGTACAATACATTTTCTCCTTTGCAATTCCTTGTTACAATTTCATATTCCATGCAGTGACATTGACCTGGTGGTGTTTGGGAAGTGGGACCGCCTCCCTCTCCAGGAGCTAGAACAAGCCCTCCGGAAACACAACGTGGCCGAGCCCTTCTCCATCAAAGTGCTGGACAAGGCTACGGTGAGTAGTGGTTCACCTGTGTTCATCGCCGCCCATTTCGACTCCCAGCCCCCATTAAAATTCATCATATACGCCAAAGGTCGCGTTGAGTAGTCCTATCACTTCAACAGCCAAAACAATGGCATTTGATAGCAAAAACAGCATTTTCGATTTTGTAACATTAATTATTATTACTTAATGTCTTAACCAACAGTTCAGGAACCTAGCTAAAAACCACTGCCAGCCAGCCTCTAATCTACACCTTTCCTTGCAGGTGCCAATCATCAAGCTGACGGACCAGGAGACTGAGGTTAAGGTGGACATCAGCTTTAATGTGGAAACGGGCGTCAAAGCAGCACGCTTCATCAAAGACTATGTTAAGGTGAGTCATGCTAATGAGCAGACCACACTGTAAGGTCAATATCACACATTAATGAATTTGAAGGGCCATGGAACTCTAAACTTCCCTTTTTAAACATATTTTAATTTAATCTTGGATTACTTCTTGCATAACTTTTTGTCATATTTGCTTTCCCCCCCCCCCCCCCCCCCCCCATAGTATTTTAGAGCTTTCACAATTCTGGTTCGTGGTTATGTTATTGGCTACATCTGGTGTGATCCAGTGTGTAAAATTGGGGTGGCCATTAGCGGTGATGTTGAAGATTACAACAAACTGAATTCCCCCCACCCCTCCCTCCCAACAACTACGTTGGCCTGTACTGGCCTATATTAAGTAACGGAAAACCAAGGTAGAGTCATGGCGGTGCAAAATAACAGCCTCCATGGACAAGGACCCATTGTTGTAGATATAAAGGGCTCGAACTAAGGTCACAAAAACACATTTCTTATTTTCATGGCATTAAACACTAATTTAAACATTATTGTTATTATTATTATTATTATTATCAGTGTTATATTCTGATTCCGACAAGTCTGTTCGGTTGGATTTCACTAAATTCTACATACTGGACCTTTTTAGTTGACTGCAGTATTTTAAATGTTTTTACCACATTCGTCTCATTCATCACATCATATTACATCAAATACATAATTTCAACCTTTGGATAATCGTTAGGTTTTTCCGAACAAATATTCAGATTTATATTTGGTTCATTGGTACATGGTTCATAAAAATATATTGCGAGACTTGTGAAGATTGTGATGCACTTTAACCCTAAACCAAATTTATTATCATAATCCTGTGTTATTTTTTGTTACTGTGCGTGACCCATTTTCACACCACATAGCATTCGCCGTTGTGGAATAATGCATTGTTGTTTAGGGGCTGTATGAAATAGGTTTATTTACCAAGGTTTAGTGGCTTGGGTGAGTTCCCGTGCGTTCAACAAGTTTTACAATATTGGGCACCCACCAGGAATGTCCTGATATGAAAACAAAAAAAAGGTTTTTAATTTATAGCAGCCTAGCGCTGCTATGGTGGTGTATTAAAAAAATATTTCATATCTCAATAGATGCTGTTTGAAATCCTTTTTTTTTTTTTTTTTTTTTTTGAATGATGGAAAGATATTGGCTATCAACAAACTAAATTCACACTGTGTATTTGCGAAGTGACACAGGGAACTAAAGACTTGATCGCCATTATCAGTCCCATGTGTCTAGCAGGGTATACCTTCCCATATGACGGCTGGGCAGTAGCATACTGGAGTACCATTGGCAGAATATAAGAATATAGAACCATTCAATATTTCTAATACAATAGGTGAATTACAAAGTAGCATACCCCTGCTGTATCGAAAAAATAATTCAATTAGATTGTCAAGTTTGATAAATTCCCTGTATAATATACAGATTAAAACAAAAAAACAAAAAATATATATAAATGGTTGAACCGTTTTGAGGTCTTGTTGTTGGAAGGTGTAAAAGTGGTACAGGGGTACGAGGTATTTGAATAATTTTCATATGTCTGAATACAAATCTAACAGAATATTTAGATTATTGGAATATTTGGGCCAACTCTCCTTGAAGTTGAAATTGAATGCAACTTGGACTTATTCTCTTATTTTGTTAGATTTGGAAGTATGTTCTGGAAAAGCCAAAATTCTAATAGATGTATTAATGGCAATTTGTCTTAATTCCCCCCTTAATCTTTGCCTTTTTTTGGTCAGTCAAACTCTCAAACTCTCAGAATGTTCTCTCCCCATGAGAACGTTCTGAGATTTTTTTTGTCTTTTTTTCTTGCCATTATTAAAATAAGACAGATTTATTTAGAGAAAACAGGAAAACCGAGTTTGCCAACCAGTTTGTGGACATTCCACTCTCTGAAGGTGTTCTTTTTGTAACATTGAAATGCCTTTTACAGACATGCAAACTTGTCACCTTTCAGCTAAATTTGCCGTTTTGAATCCAAAATAGGCCACTTACTTGATTTGTGTAGATCCGATGAGAAATTATATACCGTAATTTCCGGACTATAGAGCGCACCTGATTATAAGACACACCCAGTACATTTTTAAAGGAAAAAACATTTTGTACATACATAAGCCGCACCTGTCTATAAGCCGCATGTGCCTACATTGAAACATGAGATATTTATAAAGAAAGAGGGTACACAGAAAGTTTTCAAAGTTTTAATAATATACCTTAGCTTTTCTTTCCAAACAGTGCCTGTGACGCGGCAGTAACACAGCAGCAATACTGTAGTAACACAGCACTAACAGGGCTGGTTAAAAAAAAAAACATACCGGTACAAGTCACTGAGACGCGGCAGTAAAGGCTGGTTTATGCTTCTGCGTAGGGATCGCGTCGTGATCACGCAATGGCCACGCCGTTGCTTGGACGCCGTGATACTTCAACGGAGGGATTGCGTGGGGTTTACGTCTCGAAATGCAATTCGTTGCCACACCGGTAGAGGGACCAGAATGACCATTCTGGTCATTACATACGGATTACTAGTTAAAAAAAGTTTACCGAAATGAAATGAAGGCATATACTGTATATATATAAACATATACATATATAAAACTTTTGCCTTCATTTCTGTTACCTTTTTTTAACTCGCTAGTAATCCGTAATGACCAGAATGGTCATTACATACGGACATATATATATATATATATATATATGTTGTCGCCAATCAGTCGAAGCATTTATCAAGGCTGTGTTTACACCGTGGCGGTGTTTACGAGTGGAAACCGGAAAAGCGATCTCCAGCAAATGTAGTTCGCGGCCCAATCACAGCCAAAGCCAACGCGTTGGGACGGCGTCGCCTCGACGCGCGTCTAGGATTTGGGGAGGTGCACGTCGAGGACGTAAAGGGTCCGCAAAGGGTCCGCCGTCCCAACGCGTCGCGTCGACGCGGAAGTATAAACGAAGCATAACCCAGCCTTAACACAGCAGCAACACGGTAGTAACACAGCACTAACAGGGCTGGTAAAAAAAAAATACCGGTACAAGTCACTGAGACGCGGCAGTAACACAGCAGCAAGAGTAACACAGTAGAGGGCTGCATTGGGATTGGGTCCCGCCGGGTCCCGCGGGACCCAACTCAAATCTTGCGGAAGCGGGCGGTTTGAACTTTGCTGCGGGCGGGAGCGGGCGGCTAAAAAAACCATTGCGGGATCGGGACGTAGCGACAGGACACAAATCCGGCACCTCTGGGTTGAGGCGACACACCTGCTCTGTTCTCCCCGGTCAAAGCAAGCTGCTTTTCAAAGATAAAACACTTCTCCCTACACACATTAAACAAGCAACTTCTGAGAAATGTGTGGAAGTGTGCTTTCTAGACATACGGCCATATGACTTTGTCGCCGGGGAAGGCTTTGTTGACATAGTGCAACACTTTGTTGATGTCGCCGCTAAATATGGCAAATTGGATGTAAAAGATGTTTTACCTCATCCAACCACTGTATCCAGACATGTGGAGGGGCGAGCACAAGCGCTGCAGGCATCAGTGGCAGCGGAGATAAAGCCGATAAAGCTGATTGTGTTAATGTTGCATTAATGTTTCTTATTCAATCACCTCAATCACTGCGTGATTACTTAAAGGTAGAAAAATAAATAAAATGCAGAAGATGAGAATAGATTATGAAAAAGCCTTTATTTAATTAAAAACTAAATGAAAACAATTAGTGCTATTTCTGACCAGTGCGTGCGCCTGGTCACGCCTATTAGTAGCCTATAAAATGACGTGTTTTCTCCTGCGGGACGGGACAAGACACAAAATCAATGCGTTTCTATTACTGTGCGGGCATAAATTCTCAAAGTTTTGCGGGTGCGGGCGGGAGTGGACATACACATTGCGGGAGCGGGCGGGAGTGTAACACACACGTTGCGGGAGCGGGCGGTAATGGTCAGAAATTCAGCGGGAGCGGGCGGGAGCGGGATGAAGAAAACAGTCCCGCGCAGGGCTCTATAACACAGCACTAACAGGGCTGGTTAAAAAAAACATACCGGTAAAAGTCACTGAGAGCTGTCTTCATCTTCCTCCTGTGCACTGAAACCATGGAAGTCTTCCTCCTCAGTGTCGGATTGAAATAGCGTCAGATATTCTTCGCCACACACTCTCTCAGTCTCTCTTTCGTTGTCACTGTCAGTGTCACTCTCATCCTGAGGCAAATTCACTCCTGAGCTTGTACTGTCCTCTCCATCACGCAGCAGACCGGCTTTTCGAAACCCGTTGGTGATGGTGGATTTTTTCACACTGCTCCACGCTGTCAGGATCCACTGGCAGACTTGTGCAAAAGTTGCTCTTCGCATGCGGCCAGTTTTGGTAAACGATTTCTCGCCGCTGGTCATCCAAGCCTCCCATTCAACTCGGAGGGCCACTTTAAATGCACGATTCACACTAATGTCAAGTGGCTGCAAATACTTCTTTGTGCCCCCAGGAATGACAGCTGGAATGGAGTTTGTCCTCTTGATGGCTGCTTTCACAGAATCTGTAATATGGGCCCTCATGCTGTCCAAAACGAGTAATGCTTTTTTTCTATGAAAAAATCCTCCCGGTCGCTTGCCATAACACTCGGTCAACCATTCTTTCATTAGGCTCTCTACCATCCACCCTTTCGTGTTAACTTTCACGACAATGTCTTCTGGGAGGTTTTCTTTTGGCATAGTAATCCGCTTAAAAATTACCATTGGTGGAAGCTTCAGTCCGGATGCAGTGCAGCCCAAAACACAGGTGAAATGCGTTCTTTCATGGCCGGTTGTTTTTAGTGTGACAGATGCTTCACCTTTCTTGTTGACGGTCCTGGTGAGGGGCAGGTCAAACGTCAGAGGTACCTCATCCATATTTATGATTTCGTCTGGTCCGATGGAATTCTCTGCTATCTTTGTTTGAATTAATTTGTGATAATTTGCGACTTTTTCCTCGTAGTCGGGAGGGAGTCGTTGACACAGAGTTGTCGTGTCCTGATGGACAGACCTTTTCGTTTCATAAATCTAAGACACCACGACGGTCCTCCTTTGAAATCCTGAATTTTCTTTTCGGTGGCGATTGTTTTTGCTTTCAGTCTGATCTGCACAGTGGAAACACCTCGGGCATCTGCTCTCTGTGTGTGCACCCAGTCTTCAAGAATGTTTTCCAGTTCGGGCCACCTGCTTTTATACCCCTGAAAGCTTTTTTCGTCTTTTTACATTGTTCCAGTTCTTCCCGCTGCCGTTTCCAGCGTCTCACCATCGATTCATTCATGTCAAGTTTACGTGCAGCAGCTCTGTTTCCTTCTTTATCAGCCAGCTCGATTGCTTTTAACTTGAAAGCTGCATCATATGCATTTCTTCTTGCATTTTCCATGATGAGGGTCAAGCTAATTTTATTCATGCACAAAGTGCGAAGTTACATTAAACTTGGGTCTTCCTTGACACATAATATATTCCAGCTGTCTCACTCTTACCTTTTCTGCTCGAGCGCCCCTGGCGGCCGTTAGAAAAAATCCATAAATTAGCCACATCATTGCATAAGCCGCAGGTTTGAAAGCGTGTGACAAAAGTCGCGGCTTATAGTCCGGAAATTACGATATATAATTTTTTTTTTGGGGGGGGGGTCTTCAAGAGCCTTCCTACTCAAAGCGACTTCCATAGAAAGACAAGGGAGCGCTGTGAATGTGCGTGCATGCGCGAATCGAGTGTCAACGCTTGTGTTGGCATAGTAACGGACACGATTACATCACCCTGACACTATTTGGCTTCAGAGAGCCAACTAATTCACTAGTTACAGTACAGCGCAAGGCCAGACTAGAGGTCTGCATGGGGCATAATGTTTAGTCCCGCTCCCGCCCTCAAATGCCTACAAGACGGCAAGCAGGATGGATGTTCACTTTCTGTCGCAGAAAGGAATTGTCTCTAAACACATGTGCGCAACATTAGGCCACTCCAAACGACTACATCCGCAAGTATATCATTTGTATATTTTACTTTACACTCATATTTAAATTGCGGGAGTGCAGTGTATCATCCCGCCCGCCCGCACCAGCAATGAGCTTTCAAAATTTGTCTCGCTATTTTGCGCCGCGTCCGCGGGTTCCGCAGGAGTGCAGACCTCTAGCCCAGACCATCGGTCTGTGAACTGCTGTGTGGAAAATGACAAAAATAATTGTAATTAGGTTTGTACATGGTGGGTAATGTGTAAAGGTACATTTGCAATGAATAAATGGGTGAGGCTATTTGTACCCCTGGTACAATTATCAGTATATGCTATTTGCACCATGGTGCAATTAGAAGTGAATGCTATTCACACCCTGGTACACACAGCAATGTGTTCTATTAACACCCCTCAACCCCCTGTGCAAATATAATATATGCTATTTTCACCCCTGTGCATTTACCCTGGGATATTGATCACACAATGTTATAATAATAATAAAAAAAGAACTGCTGCAGACAAGGTAACTCTGACTGGATCTTCTCAGAACATTTTTAATTGTGATCAGATTCTTCAAATACATTTGTAAACACCTATGATTGCCTAGGATAGCATTGGGAATAGAACAACAGCAAGTAAAACAACTTACTTTAATTTTTGACTTATTGCTAGATTCAGATGTAATGTGTAAGTGTTCTCCAAGTTAGAATATCAGAGGCATTGAATTTGAAACTTTATGATACAGGAGTTCAATCCACGTAGGCTTTGTTGTATGTAAGTATCACTGACTAAGGACCACAAAAATCCAAAGTTTTTGCTTTTGCTACATCCTCTGCCTACTGCTCACCACTAAGAATTTCTCTCATGCCAACTACATCTTGAAATTATACAACACACAACTACATGTGTACTGATGAGCCTAATTTCATTCAGTTGCAAAATGGCATGCAAATACCGGTATCAAGTCCAAAATGAAAGAAAAAAGCTTGCATCACCTGGGGATCGAAGCCCCAATCTTTACATTAAAGAGCTATCCTCTAACCACTACACCATCAGGACTTAGTAAATGTAATGCAAGAGTTGACGAGTTGTTGATCAGTGATCAGTCTGTAAACTTCGGTTGCTTGGTAACGGTAAACAAAGAGATCGTTTTTTTTTTTAACTGCTAACTAACAAATGGGTTTATGCGTTCACTGAACAAAGATCATGGAAATAAAAGACCACTTTTCCATCAGAAAATTCATCAGAAGCGTTATTACCAACCCATAGACAGTAATAGCCAAAACCTTTCTGATTCGCCATGTTCTCCCAACAAAAGCCTGCGCAATTCCCATGCACGTGCATCGCGAACATGGTGTTAATAGCCTTAGCCACACAGATAGACTAAAAGTACCAAGGGTACGAATAGAGACTCCGTAAATAAATTAATACTTTGTACCAGAGGCGTAGCCCACGGGCAGGCCTGCCTACTTGTCAGTCTTGCCCATCCAATCAGAGGGCTTTCCTTCATTTATTCATTCAATAAATGTGACGCACCAATGCAGTTTTGAGCAACTTTAAATTTTTTCTGTGTAATTTGTCAGCTATGATCAAATGCCTTTGATCGTTTCATCCTCAAATCTACAATATTCAAAATCCCAATACCCCTCCCCACTCCTCACCTTTTTCACCCCTGACCAGTTTGCGTACCTGCTTTTTGTTTACTCTGCAATGTTAGATGGGACACTAGCGACAAAGTGTTTGTGGATGTATAGAGATTCAAGATTCAAGTAAACTTTATTGTCAGTTTCCGTGAATGTACAGGCCATACACGAAGAACCGAAATGCCGTTTCCCTCAATCCCTGGTGCAAGACAGCATGCAATATAAATATAAATATAAATATATAAAAATATAGGTATCAAAAATCTAAATAAAAATAAGAATAAAAATGCTACGGTGGTCGCGAGTATGTGCAATGAAACAGTAAATGGTAAACAGTAAACAGTAAAATGTGCAAATTGTAAACATTAAACAGTAAACAGTAGGTGCAGTATGGGGGTAATGACAGTAATAGTAATAAATAAACAGTATGGACGTTATGAACATTATGAACAGTATGGACAGTATAAACAGTTGTGACAATGTATAAACAGTACTATGAACAGTTATTTGACAGATTTATATACGGAACAGATTTATATATGGAGAATGGGTGGGGGTTGGTGTCAGTGTCCAATGTTTGTGGGGGCAGAGGGCAGAGAAAGAAGGGGGGTCAGTGCTGAGTGGGAGTTCAGCATCCTGACCGCCTGGTGGATGAAGCTGTCCTTCAGTCTGCTGGTCCTTGCCGGAGCTCAGTCCGTGCAGTGGTTGATGTTGAGGGCCACATTCAAGAGGGTTATGCTTTTCGGACAATTTATTGAAACGCCATGGTGTATGGTCGAATTCATTTACAGCATCGCTCATTATAACACAACGCCTAAAGTATTACAAAATTGGCATGGGCCGTCATCATCAGTTGGGGCGGCTAGCTCAGTGGGTAGAGTGGACAGAGCGGGTCGTCCACTAACCGTAGGGTCGGCGGTTCAATCCCCTTGATCCCCACTTCCAAAACTGTCTGCATGTTGTACACTGAACCCTAAACCCCAACTTGCTCCCCGGGTGCTGATCATAGCAGCCCACCATCCTATTGTACATAGCAACCCTCTGTACAATAGGATGGGTCAGATGCAGAGAACAAATTTCATTTCCTTGTCTAAAAATCATGGGAATGACAAATGAAGACCGAAAGGTCCCAATGAAAAAAAAAATCATAACCATGGGAAGTACACGCCCCCCTCCTGCCAACGCATGGCTTGCTCACTAGGCATGGGCTGGTTACCGGTTTCAAGGCTATACCAAGGTATGAAAAAGTCAAGGTTTCAAAACCACTAAAATTTTCTGTCATACCGTATGAGCTTATTTTTATTTTTTTTCAATATGATGTCTCATCAGAGAGAAAGTAGAGGTCCCTCTCTCTCTCTCTGTTTGTTTCTGCTTGTGAGCAGAAACGGTTGCAGTGGGCCTAACAATAATAGTCTTGTTTACTGATGAGTGCAAGCCTGGATGGTCCAGATGGATGGAGTAGTGGATGGTTGGTGGATGGCCACCATGTCCCAATAAGACTGTGACATCAGCAAGGAGGTGGCGGAGTCATGTTTTGGGTCGGAATCATGGGGAGAGAACATTCTGAGAGTTTGAGAGTTTCTGACTGACCACTTTCTTCCATGGAACAAAAAGAAGAACCGTGCCTTCTGAAGCAAAATCATCTTCATGCATGACAATGCACCATCTCATGCTGCAAAGAATACCTCTGTGTCATTGGCTTCTATGGGCATAAAAGGAGGGTAACACATAGTGTGGCCCCCATCCTCCCCTGTCCACAACCCTATTGAGAACCTTTGGAGCATCCTCAAGCAAACGATCTTTGAGGGTGGGAGACAGTTTGCATCAAAACAGCAGATCTGACACCCTGCAAAGAAATTTAAGCAGAAACACTCCAAAAACTCACACGTTCAATGGATGCAAGAATTGTGAAAGTGATATTAAAGAAGGGGTCCTATGTTAACATGTAACTCGGCCTGTTACGATGTTTTTGATTTTCAGCTCACCATTTTCACTTCTTTAAACCTATAAAATGTTGTGAATCTCTGTTGGCATAATAATTTGATTAACAGTGCATTTTGAGTTTTTTATGTTTGAAAAACATAGTTATCTTTGGGAGGTTTGTTCAATAAAATAAGAATTGTACCCTAACGGTTGGTGACATCCAGATTATTTTGGATTATCCAGCACATGACATACAACATATTAGTAGATATCATGCACCAGTGTTTTTTATGTATCAAGTCTCCAGTAAGCTTCTATAAATACATCTCTCTCTCTCTCTCTCTCTCTCTCTGTCTCTCTCTCTCTCTCTCTCTCTGTCTCTCTCTCTCTCTCTCTCTCTCTCTCTCTCTCTCTCTCTCTCTCTCTCTCTCTCTCTCTCTCTCTCTCTCTCTCTCTCTCTCTCTCTCTCTCTCTCTCTCTCTCATTTCAGAAGTACCCAATGCTGCCTTATCTAATCTTTGTGCTGAAGCAGTTTCTCCTGCAGCGCGACCTCAACGAGGTCTTCACCGGGGGCATCAGCTCCTACAGCCTCATCCTTATGATCATCAGCTTCCTTCAGGTGTGCTAACGTCTGCTAATGCTAGTCCATGTGTAAACTTCCTTGTCTTGATAAAAAATGGGACATAAGGAACAATGCATAAGGTATTGTTTTGGTTGGTAAGGTTTGTGTTCACACTTATTGACAAAATAATACAAGAGGTGTTTTCATCTCCATCCTTTTTTATTTATGAATTTTATTATTTATTTATTTTACTATAATTGAACAACGTAATTGTCATAGACAATATTGTCAAGCCAGGCTTCCCGGGTAGCAGATCCTCAGGGAATCTGGTTGCTTGGTCGGACATGTTGAGAATATGAAAAAGGGATGTTACCAGGTCTGTGTTCTTTAAGTTTTTTAGTTTTTGTTTTTTTTGCCACATGTCCAGCAATTTATTTTAGTCTTTCAATTTCAAGTCAACTTAAAAAACCCCTAAAGTATGGGTTGTCCCCAGGTGATGCTTGATCTAAAGACGCTTGCAGGTCATGCTTGATCTGAAGAAATGTATTCAGGCCAGTGCAATAAACCCTGCTGCCTTGACCCCTTCAGCTCCACCCTCGCATCGATGCCCGTAACCCCAGTGAGAACCTGGGCGTCCTGCTCATCGAGTTCTTTGAGCTGTATGGCCGCCATTTCAATTACCTGAAGACGGGCATCCGCATCAAGAACGGCGGTGCCTACATCGGCAAGGAGGAGCTCATGAAGGCCATGAACGCCGGCTGCAGGCCGTCAATGCTTTGCATAGAGGACCCCTTGCTCCCAGGCATGTGTGTGTGTGTGTGTGTGTGTACACACACACACAACGTATATTATTGATTGATCATAATTTTGTCAAGGAAGATATCTTTCTAGCTAAACTGTACATAGATGGAAATCTATGGATATATATATATATATCAATCTAATTGGCCTTGTGAAGAGAAATAAAACCTTAATTTCTGATACTGTTTTGCACAGGCAACGACGTGGGCAGGAGTTCTTATGGTGCCATGCATGTGAAGCATGTGTTTGACTATGCGTACACAGTCCTCAGCCACGCTGTGCCACCCCTGGCACGGTCATATCCCAACAAAGACTGTGAAAGGTGGGATAAAATGTTGAGATGGGTAGAATTTGTATTTTATTGACTCCAATTGATGTTGAAAAAAAAATGACCCTGGATGACCACAATCCAACTAGTATCTGGTTGATTTGGCTCTTGGTCTTCCAGCTATGGTAGCCCGCTCCAATATCGATTTTTATTCTGATTTGTTTTCAAGGTTCGTTGGGCAAAATAGTCTTCTGAACATATGAATGTAATTGTAGCACTTTCCCTCCCCTCTGCCTTCTCTCCAGCAGTACCTTAGGGAGGATAATCCGCTTGACCCAGGAAGTGATTGACTACCGGGAGTGGATCATCAAGAAATGGGGGGGCAGGCACTTGGCACGAACAGAGAGCCGTGGTGAGACACTGTCCAATACTGCTACACGCACTGCCTTTCCCCTAAACCAATTTTGTCCTTTTGGCTATCAATGGTGTGTACAATAGTATCGGGTAACTTGGGACTAGTGGGTCGTCAAATCAATGTCCTCCTTGAGAATAATGCACATAGTCACAACCTTCCAAACTGCAGTGGCAGCACATTGTTTAGTGCATAGGAACTTTTTTTGTGATTGGCTCAAATGTTTGCTATGTGTTTTAAGCTAATCGGTGATATTTTTGGTACCGCCTGCATGTATTTAATCGCCATCTTTGAAGATAAATGCAACTCTCTTTGGGGACTGAGGGCATTGTGTTGCGAAGTTCCCAGCTCATCAGTAGCGTCTCCTTCTTCCTAGGTTGTCTACCTAAGGAGGCCGTATCCGTGGTGGATACCGAGCCTGGATGCGTGGGAGTAGAAGAGCAGCAGAGGGACTCCAGCTCCCCCAATAGCGCCGACTCCCCCATGTCCCTCTCCAGTCCCCAGCAGCACTCATCTGCCTCCTCTGTGTCCTCACTCTCTGGATCGGACAACGTATGCACAAAATACATCAGGACGGCCACCATAACTGGACGATTGTCCAGATATTATAATACATTGTTATTCTTTTTTGTTGTTATTCTTAAAGTAGATTGTTTCGGAATGTATTTGAATGTATAATAAGGTATTTTCTTATCTCTCTCTGCCAGGACTCAGACTCTACGCCATCGTGTCCGGTGCCCCCGCCACCCGTGCACCCATATGCCTCCATACAGACCCTGGGCCTGGCCCTGCCTCCCAGCCTGGCCCTGCCTCCAGGCCTGCCGCTGGGCAAGCCCTGCCGCCTCATCGTGCCTCCTGGATCACAGGTAGACTGCTCTGTCCACACAGAGCTTTAGCTTTCTTTTGACCTTTCATTTCATAGTGGCTTTTAAGAAGCCTGGTTTTACCAATCTATTATCTAGGTTATATTGCATTTATTTAGCAGTAAGTGCATTGGACAATTAAGGTATGACCTCAAAAGTGCAAGAATCATTTGAGTACATACATTGGTTTTCAGCCTGCAGTGGAAGATGGGTAGGGTTTCAGCTGTCCTGATGTCAGTAGAGAGCTCGTTCCACCATTGTGAAGCCAGGACTGCAAAGAATCAAGATGTTGTTGGGTGGTTGGCATGTAGTGAGGTGTAGTGAGTAGCTAGTCGTGGCGTATAGTGGATGTGGGGTGTATGGTTTGACCATGTGCTGGATGTAGGGTGGGCTGCAGCTGTTCATAGCACAGTAGGCAAGTACCAGTGACTTGAAACAGATCCGAGCAGCCACTGGTAACCAGTGCAGGGAGTGGAGGAGTATGTAGTGTGGGAGGTTGAAGTCACCAGTCAGGCTGTCACATTCTGGGTGAGCTGCAGAGGACGAATGGCGCATGCAGGCATACCAGCCAGAAGCCAGACCTGCAGTAGTATGGGTGTAGGTGCAAGGATGAGGAACGAACCTTTCTGTCTAATGTTGTATAGCATGAATCTGCAGGAGTAGGTGGTTGCAGTGGTGCTTTGCAGTGCAGGAAAGCTAGTCGTCCAGTGTCACTCAGATTCCATCTGTGTCACAGGCATCCACAGAGTTGTCTGAGAAGGCCAGTCTTTCTCAAGAACAATTTGCCTTTTGCCTTCACCCAAGTGCCTACCCGGGACCCAAACTTACAAATATGCATCATAAATAACCTCTACATTTATAAACTACTGATAAAGAATACAAGAAACAATAAATCAAAAATGGATGTACATGTATTTATTTAATTTTAAAGTTAATCACAACAACAATCCAATGTGCTAAGTGGATTGTTCTGTTTCTCACCACCTTATATAATATGTACAGACACTTTTTTCACACTTTTAAATTGAGAAACACGTTCTACTCTCTTTTCTGTTTCTAATACCTTTCTCAACTCTCCATTTCTTAGCCTCTTTTCATCACTCTGGTTCACGGGAGGTGGGGGGGGGTTGCTGCACAAGGCATCTGTGCTGAACAGACCAACGTCACAACAAAGCATGCTCTTTCCATCAATTTTTTCACATATAAAATATTTGTGTAGCATGTTGTAACCTTAGCCAAAAGTGCCTATTAATACTTCTACACTGTGTTACTACTGACAGTTCGTTAATTAGTTCTATAAATAAAGTGAGCCTTAAAATAAGTGAATTATGGCTAGATATATTATACACAAAAAATTATATTATGGAACAAGAAATTATTAATAGGATAGATTGACAGGCTCAGTTTTTCTGCTTTCCTCCTTTTTGGCATTCAATATGATAGGATGAGAATTCCAACTTGTGTATGGAAAATTGAGTTAGAACTTTATCTGTAAAGTTAGAACTCTGTGTTTCGGTAGGACAGATTCCATCACTTTCTACACACACTTTGAATGCCTATTGAATTAACTCTGGTCCATTCACCACTCATCGTAGTGTGGTACTGTTTTTGTTTTTATTTTTACATTATTATTTTTGTTTTTAGTCTTTTTGAAGTGTATTTATGTGATTCTTTTGATATTGATAGGTGGTTATTAGGCTTAAAGTGATGGTTCGGAGTAAAATTCAATCTGAGGTAATTTCCACCCACCAATAATCCAGCCAAATACCCCCTCAGATGCATTTTTAGCGACGGTCAAAGTTCGTAAAAGTCCTCTTCAAAACTCACAAGTGTAAGGAAAAAGTTAGTGAATTCAACACTCCATCGAAATGTATTGACAACTGAAATAATTGAATACTTGATATTATGTACATTGTTTGTTGTGTACGACAGTCCCCAAATCCATATTTTAGATTTTATATTCCCATTTATTTGCATATAGTTGAAGAGGACTTTTACGAACTTTTCCGGAAAGACGTAAGTGAAGTTGACGCAGCCGTAGCGTTAGCAGCATAGAGTTGAAGCTATCAGGAAAGTGCTCTTTTAAATAAACTCCTGGTGTACTTACAAACTTTAAAATGCCTCGTTTTGTGAGTACAGACCCTATATGTACTACTACAGAAGTTGGGTAACAATCGATGCATTATTAGTGGGGTAATTTACGAGATATACACACTGTACCATTCACTCCAGTACTAAGCCATTCGGCTTATACCCCTAAACTTGACCAATATTGACCATCGCTAAAAATGCATCTGAGGGGGTATTTGGCTGGATTATTGGTGGAAATTACCTCAGGGTGAATTTTACTCCGAACCATCACTTTAAATGTAAATGTCTTTATTTGAGTTTTGATGTATTATACAATTTTGTGGTGGATATTTATCATTTATAAGTTTGTTGAAATAACGGCACAAACTGTGGAAATATAAACATAAATTAAAGTGTTCAAACAAATGAGTAGATGACCTCCAAGCAGTTAGTATAGTAATTGTAGGAATACAAAGTTAGGATTTAAATAAAATGGTTACATTACTTAGGGCTTACTAGGGTAAATAGTCAACAGACATACTTACCTTACAATTGTGAAAAGCTTTAGGTTGTTCTCTGTAAGTAGACTATTATATGTTCAGGGTTATGGATATTGTTA
This sequence comes from Urophycis tenuis, assembly GCA_036785325.1. Taxonomy (NCBI): domain Eukaryota; kingdom Metazoa; phylum Chordata; class Actinopteri; order Gadiformes; family Phycidae; genus Urophycis; species Urophycis tenuis. The sequence continues at coordinate 186,656 of JAXIVH010000098.1, forward strand.
TTGAATCATTCTAGAGTCAAATTGTTATTTTTTTATGTTGTGTTTTTTTTTTTTATTATAGAACACAGCAGCCTCTGATTGGTCTGTCTGTAGACTTGACATCTAAGAGCAACCAGTGAGGACAAATCTCAGATGTTGTACAAGGAAATACTCATTTCTGTGCAAGGGTTGGGCATTGCCGGGCTAGCACACTTTGCAAAATGTTTTGTATTCAAAATGCATTTGTCCCAAGTTGGATATATTTTTGGATGTTTTGTTCCAAGAATCACTGCAGTCTGGTCACCCAGATTTATTTTTGGTAATTTTCATAAAAGCACTTGTGATTCTCCTACTTTATTTAATAATCATTTTACTTCTGAGGATGTTATATGTGTACCACTGGTGCTGTGTTTTTAAATTTAAAGTTAAAAACATTTCTTCTCCCTTCTTGTCTGCGTCAGGCGCACGTCTCGCTGCCCAGTGGTCTCTCAATGCACTCCATACCTGGCCGGCAGGTGTGTATAGATGCCAGCAACCTGCCCACTTTCTTCCACATGCCCCCCCCAGCCCATGCTCATGTCTCCGCCCCCTCCAGCCCCCAGCCGCCACCCAGCCTCCACTCCAACCACACGCACAAGGTAGGCACCGGACGGCCAAGCACACGCATTGTTTTTACTTTTTTAATACAAACCATGGAGTAGGCGATGTCCACTATATCCATTATTGTCATGTTATAATCTGAGCCACTAATAATAATAATAATAATATATTTAGCTGTATCATATATACCAGTGATTGTAAGCATAAGCTATATGTTTGATGATACATTTTAGCAAACACTTTTTTTAAGGTCTTAGACACATACAAAACCTAATGTTTCATAGCCTCAAACTACTTCTAGTGTGTAGTATACTACACACTAAAAGTAGTTTTCACTATATTGAAAGTAACAATATATACTTCTTTTTTTTTTGTAATGATTTTCTTGGATTTTCTTGAATACTTGGAGTATTATAGTCACAGGTTTGCATTTAATTACCTAATTATCCATGTCTTTTTCAGAATACAACAAAATTCAATGTCAAGGGCTTCCACAACCCAGCACTGGTCAGCAGTCCTGTCCTGGCCAACCGTGGACACACGCACGCCCACACACACACACAGTATCACCACCGCAACACCTGGCGGCGCAGGAAACGAGACAGCCTGCCTGTCAGCCTCAGCAGATAGAGGCCGCCATTGCATCCCCTTCCTGCCTCCTTTTCTCTAATCTATCTGCCCACCACTAGTTTCGTCTTGAAGGACAGATGGACAGGCAGGCAGGTAGGCAGACTGACAGCCAGAGCAGCTAACTGTTTTTAGTGGGCTGCGCTCACACAAAATGACAGCCCATCAGCCCCCTCCCTCTTTCGCAAGCTCTAAATTCCCCCTTTCTTCATCTTGATCCTATAATGTCATTCTTTTATTCTTTTGTTCTCCCCCCACTCTCCTACTGAATGACTATCCAGAGCAGGGGGCCAGAAGACCAGGCTCCCCAAACACTCTTGCCCCTTGGACTCACCTGTAGAGATGGGATTGGGCTGCCTGGGACAGAGATGTGTTTGGATTTTTATTTTTTTCCACCTCTTATTTTGTTCCATGCTTTGTATTTTTTTATCTCTTTATTTTTATCTCTTTCATCCATGTTCTTAAAGGAACTAGGGTGGAGTTGATGTCATGGTCTACTGGGAACTGTTGAGTCTCATGTGGGAGAAGCTTTTAGCTTAAGGTTGCCTCTGTCACATTGCAGCCAAGCTGCCTGTTTTTCTACTCGCAGATTTCTTCTTTTTTTTCTACTATACACACATACGAGCGGTTTTGTAAGTCGTGCAATAATTCAGTTCTCTTTCAAAGTAAATGTTTATTTAATTTTTTGGTGTGTATATGTAAAGGCATTTTTTATGTTCTTTTTCTATAGAGCATTTTAATTTGAAAAGTGTTTACAGAACCTTTCCCTCAGTAACATCTATAGATATATGGAGAGTTGTATAGTGTGCTGGTTTGTTGTTTGTATAGACTGTGTTCTGTTCAGCAAAGTGTGTGTGCGTGCGTGCGTGCGTGCGTGCGTGTGTGTGTGTGTGTGTGTGTGTGTGTGTTGGCTGGTTAGCTGGTTGACATGGAACCTAGGTCAAAGCACACCCTGCTTCACGCACCCATATCCCCCTTGACGTGCACTATGTGTCGTCTTCAAATGCACTGAGTGTCACAGGGAAGTATGATTAACAATGGCGAAAGGTTGTGTTGCTTCCAGGGCTTCTCTATTGATCGTGATTAGGAGCACCGGATCAAAAGAGAGGATCTGGCTGTGGGCCATTTGTTTCAGTGTGGATGGAGGTGTGAAGGCTTCACATAGATGTGCGCGTGTGTGTGTGCGTCATTGGACTGTACAGTTTCATGTAGAAGGCTAGGCTTTTCTTTGGCATTTTTTCCTTCTACAGCTAAAGTTTTGGGCACAGCTCCATTGCGTTTGTAACCCCCCACCCCAACCTGTGTGTTACAAAATTGCTGTGATTCTCATCTTTTTATGGATCGCAGGAAGTGACTTTTGACCTGACCTGACTTGATAATCTTAAGATGAAAGACTCAAGATAATAAAGAGTTGCCTCGGGGTCAGACCATGACCTCACATCCTTTACTGTAAATTTAGATTTGGGGGAGGGGGACAGAGCTTTGATGCCAGTTAACCTGATCAGGTGTCAACTCTTTTAATAGAAATGGAGATCTGGGTTCTTCCCTATCAAGGACTAGTGAAAGGGAAATTAAATTTCTAGTTCCTTTCTGGAATCATGTGTATATTTGATTGCCAGGTACTTCTGCTAAGTTATTTTGCAATGCCATCTGTTGTGTTTGCCCAGGAGTTTGTTGTGCTCTGTGTGTGGGTGTGTATGCACCTTGTTGGGACGTAACCCTGTCTTAAAGCAAATGTGTACACATGCAGAGCTGTCAGTGCCAGAATGCACGCGCGCGCACACACACACACACACACACGTTATTACTATGCAAGTGGAGTCCTCCAAGTATTGTCACATTTTGTTAGATATTTGTCCCTCCTAAATATTACTACCGACCACTGCTTGTAGAACAATGGGTTATGTGATTGACTGTCCATGGTCAATTATGTCCTCTGATTGGCTGACACATCCACAATACAGGGGGCCATTTCAAAAAGTCTAGTCAGTGACCTTTTGACTGTTTAGTAAACGGATATTAATCTGATTGGTCTGGCCTATGCTAGTCTTTCACAGAACAGCTCTGAGAATTAACCTTCACCAACACCTTCCTTTTTATTTTTTAAAGTGTTTTAACAGTCACTCAAGCCGCTGTGCTCCGCTCTTGAGTGCCTTGTACTTCGCTAAAGGTGGTTAACTTAATGGTTGCCATGTTGTGTTCAGGCCCCTGCTCCCCAAGTCATACCTCAAAAGACAAACATAGTTCAAGGTACCAGGAAAAAATGAGCCAAAAGTAAGTTCTACATAATATTGTAATCAAATATATGACATTTCCTGGAACATTTCTCCATATGCAATCAAGACTCATTCCTGTCACACACGCAGTCCGATGTCAGACACTGTTTTATCTGTCGTGAGGCCATTTTAAATCACCAATAAACCATGTCCAGTTCCAAATAGCTGGGAATGATTTTTCACCCAGGAATGGATGTAATAATAGTACACACTTGACCTACAGTCATACGTCCATGACGGCTTTCCCTTTTAAAGAATACTACCAGCATTTATTGAAGGGATGAAATCCACATAGGAGGCCCAAATTCTGGGTTTGTGCTGTCAGCCATGTTTTGACAGAAGACTGATAAGCCAGTACTCTATCAAGTCTGTTTTCACCATCTTGGTGGTCCTTTTTCTACTTTCCTCCAATATGATGAGGGTAGGACCATCTAAAGCTGGCACCCTCCCCCCACCCCGTTTGTTCCTTTGGTTTTCATCCATTTTGATGACATGTTTCACGGTGAAAAGAAGACGAATGAAGAGTTTTAAACCTGGGACAGCTGAGATTTGGACTTACACATGGAACATGTAAATGCAAATACAATACACCGCTCCGTTGCAACACAATGAGGGATTTTAAACCTGGCGGCTATCGTTTTGAGACGACAGTGGTAGCCGCTCTACATCCTGGCCTATTTCATGTGAGCACTGGGCCTCAAGATGGCTGACCAGCTGGTGGTGGTCTTGGGGTCCATTTGTTGGGCTTATGTTTTCAACATTTTTATGTACTGGTATATTTTTTTGTATTTTATTTTTTAATAAACACTTTAAAACTGCCAAAAACGTTCTGTGCTTGTGCTCTCTATTCTTCCCTCTTTTACTTTTAAATAAAACTTTTATCTTCAATTGAGTAAATTACTGCATAAAGGTTTTTACAGTCTGCACAAACATAAACTTCACGGTTTTCTTTTGCCATTAAAGCTGATGTGAAATAACATTGAAACCATACCTTGCTTGCATAGTGGGACCCATTTGTAAGACTGCAACAGAATATCAGAAGGATATGGAAGGGATTTGGTCATTGGGTCGGTGTCTACTCTTCATATCTGTTGTAATGCTCCCATCAGCACAAACTCATCTGTTTTAGTTAGACCTGAGATTTTATTTTTATATAATTTATACAGATAATTACAATGGATGTATTTTTTAAACTGACCATGAGAAAACAAGTTAAATTATTTCTGTGTTTTTATTGGAAACGCAATCATGGATTCAGCAGTCTTACTAAATCTAAAGTCTGATCTGTGAAGACTGGTGAAAGTGATACATGCTGAAAAAAACGTCCATACAAAACTGATCAACTGTCATTTTTTATATAGGCTACTCCGTTTCTGAAACCAATCCAAATAACAAGCAGTTTTAGTTTTAGTATTAGTATAGCACCAGTATTTTAGGAGCCAAATGTGTTACTGTGCGTCAGCTTACTTTATAGAGTAGATCTGGCAAAAGCCTAGTTACTGCCGGCAAAGCGGACCAAGCTCTGGCACCGGGAGTACAGGGACCCGATGGCCCGTATCAGCGGGCCCGGTACCCCATACTCCCGGAGCACCCCCCACAGGGCTCCCCGAGGGACACGGTCGAACGCCTTCTCCAAGTCCACAAAGCACATGTAGACTGGTTGGGCGAACTCCCATGCACCCTCGAGGACCGCGCTAAGGGTATAGAGCCGGTCCACAGTTCCACGGCCGGGACGAAAACCACATTGCTCTTCCTGAATCCGAGGTTCGACTATCCTTAGGACCCTCCTCTCCAGGACCCCCGAATAGACCTTACCGGGGAGGCTGAGGAGTGTGATCCCCCTGTAGTTGGAGTACACCCTCCGGTCCCCCTTTTTGAAGAGGGGAACCACCACCCCGGTCTGCCAATCCAGAGGCACTGCCCCCGATGTCCACGCGATGCTGCAGAGTCGTGTCAACCAAGACAGCCCCACAGCATCCAGGGCCTTTAGGAACTCGGGGCATATCTCGTCCACCCCCGGGGCCTTGCCACCGAGGAGCTTTTTAACCACCTCGGCGATCTCAGCCCCGGAGATAGGAGAGTCCCCCCCCCGAGTCCCCAGACCCTGCTTCCTCAGTGGAAGGCGTGTTGGTGGGATTGAGGAGGTCTTCGAAGTATTCCCCCCACCGATTCACGACGTCCCGAGTCGAGGTCAGCAGCGCCCCGTCCCCCCCGTACACGGTGTTGACAGAGCACTGCTTCCCCCTCCTGAGACGCTGGATGGTGGTCCAGAACCTCCTCGAAGCCGTTCGGAAGTCCTTCTCCATGGCCTCACCAAACTCCTCCCACACCCGAGTTTTTGCCTCCACAACCGCCGAAGCAACGCTCCGCTTGGCCCGCCGGTACCCATCAGCTGCCTCAGGAGTCCCACGGGCCAAAAAGGTCCGGTAGGACTCCTTCTTCAGCTTGACGGCATCCCTTACCGCTGGAGTCCACCAGTGGATTTGGGGGTTGCAACAGCGACAGGCACCGACGACCTTACGGCCACAGCTCCGGTCGGCCGCTTCAACAATGGAGGCACGGAACAAGGTCCACTCGGACTCTATGTCCCCCGCCTCCCCCGGGACATGGTTGAAGCTCTCCCGGAGGTGGGAGTTGAAGCTCGTTCTGACAGGAGATTCAGCCAGACGTTCCCAGCAGACCCTCACAGTACATTTGGGTCTGCCAGGTCTGACCGGCATCTTCCCCCACCATCGGAGCCAACTCGCCACCAGGTGGTGATCAGTTGACAGCTCCGCCCCTCTCTTCACCCGAGTGTCCAAGACATGCGGCCGCAAGTCCGATGATACAACTACAAAGTCGATCATCAAACTGCGGCCTAGGGTGTCCCGGTGCCAAGTGCACATGTGGACACCCCTATGCCTGAACATGGTGTTCTCTATGGACAATCCATGACGAGCACAGAAGTCCAATAACAAAACACCACTCGGGTTCAGATCAGGAGGGCCGTTCCTCCCAATCACGCCCCTCCAGGTCTCACTGTCATTGCCCACATGGGCGTTGAAGTCCCCCAGCAGAACAAGGGAGTCCCCAGAGGGAGCGCTTTCCACACCCCTCTAAGGACTCCAGAAAGGGTGGGTATTCTGAACTGCCGTTCGGTGCATAAGCACAAACGACAGTCAGGACCCGTCCCCCCACCCGAAGGCGGAGGGAGGCTACCCTCTCGTCCACCGGGGTGAACCCCAACGTACAGGCACCGAGCCGGGGGGAAATAAGCATTCCCACCCCCGCTCGGCGCCTCTCCCCAGGGGCAACTCCAGAGTGGAAAAGAGTCCAACCCCTCTCAAGGACGCTGGTTCCGGAGCCCAAACTGTGTGTCGAGGTGAGCCCGACTATATCTAGCCGGTACCTCTCAACCTCACACACCAGCTCAGGCTCCTTCCCCGCCAGAGGGGAAGAGAGAGGTGACGTTCCACGTCCCCAGAGCTAGCTTCTGCAGTCGAGGGTCGGACCGCCCAGGTCCCCGCCTCCTGCTGCCGCCCAGCTCACATGGCACCCGACCCCTTTGGCCCCTCCCACGGGTGGTGAACCCATGGGAAGGGGATCCCGCGTCCCTTCGGGCTGTGCCCGACCGAGCCCCGCGGGCGTAGGCCCGGCCACCAGGCGCTCGCCAACGGGCCCCTCCCCCAGGCCTGGCTCCAGGGGGGGGGGCCCGGTGACCCACGTCCGGGCAAGGGAAACCCAGTTCCAAAATTCTTCTTCGTCATTGGGGTCCTTGAGCCACTCTTCGTCTGGACCCTCGCCTAGGACCTGCTTGCCTTGGGTGACCCTTGGGTGACCCTACCAGGGGCATGAAGCCCCAGACAATATAGCCCCCAGGGTCATTGGGACACGCAAACCCCTCCACCACGTTAAGATGGCGGCTCAAGGAGCGGGTTATTATTATTATTATTATTATTATTATTATTATTACAGCGATCTTACGAAGGGAACTAAATGTAACGGATAAAAAAAAGGATAGCAATACATTTTGGTGTTTTTATTCATTTATTTTATTATTATTAATTTCACCAAAATCTGTCACATGTGTTTTAGTTTCTTTTTACTGTAAATAGGGAATTCTGTTAATATAATTCAATTTTTGTGGTTTCATTTTCATGTTTCCTCATTTTTACAAATCTGAGCTTTTATTTTGCTTTTCATGCGTATTTCCCGTCTCTCCTCAGTCTGAGTTGTTCCTGACTGAGAGAGGTACGTTGTTGAGGTTCTGGAATCAAAAAGTTTTGTTTTTAAGTTTTAATGTGAATTAATGACAGAATATGAACGTGGTACTGTTTAGAGATGTGTTTTCTGTCATGTATAATGTTTTTAAGAGCTGTTTTGAGCTAAACTAGGAAAAGTATTTTGCCACGATTTTTCCCTGTGTGTGTGCGTGAGCGATGGTGAGTGTGTGTGTGTGTGTGTGTGTGTGGTGCATGTGAGTAGCATGACGCTGCTATTCTCCATGTGCTAGCCTATATGCTAAGTGGGTTATTATTTTGTGATAGGATGGGTTTGGAGAAGGTCACCACTCACTCACCCATTTTGTTCATGTCACCATCATACAGGTATGTCTGTGACTGTTCAGCTTCCATTGTTGTTTTCAGATACGTTTAATTGTGATTGATATGCGAAGAAATAGTGTTGCATTGTGAGTCTGAGTTGTTACTGACTGAGAGAGGATTGGTTTGGAGAAGGTCACCACTAGCTGTGTCCAGCTGTGTACCTGCCCAGGAGATGTTTGGTCAAAATTATTATAGTGATTTAACATAGACTTTATATTATCACATTGAATTAATCAGACTTTCCATGTGTACATTGGCGGAACCTATGAAACTATTTCACGAACTTTAGACCATGTTTTTGAGTTTTCTTTGTTGGTATTTCTGGTATCCTTCATACTGATTCTTGAACAATGGATTTATCATATTCATGAATTCACTCAGCCTTCTTCTCTGCGAGGAAGAGCAAACAACAATCCCTCATCCCTGCGGAAATGTTACATATTATACCTTTAACACCAGGACTATCAATTCAGTATCATTTAGGCCTTCATACTCAATTGCAAAATTGAATTATTAGTATCAGAAAAAGTTATACTATCTTACACTTATTGTGTGTGTGTGTGTGTGTGTGTGTGTGTGTGTGTGTGTGTGTGTGTGTGTGTGTGTGTGTGTGTGTGTGTGTGTGTGTGTGTGTGTGTGTGTGTGTGTGTGTGTGTGCGTGTGCGTGCGGGGGGGAGGGGAGAAAAAAAAAGATTTTATTGTGAGTGACGGATTGCCATAAAAGGAAAAAAACATTGCTACCTGTTCTATTCATGTTTATCAAATTACCAATCAGTTATTACGGGTGGCTATTGGGGTACTGGTGGGTATTGGGGCTCCTGGTGGGTATTGGGGTACTTGTGGGTATTGGGTTACTGCTGTGTATTTTTGCACTGATGGGCATTGGTGGTACTGGTGGCCATTTGGGTACTGTATATATTAATATATACATATCGCTCTACTCCCTCCCAACAGGTGCTCTTGGGGCATGTTTGAGGAACTACATGTCAACCATCTTAGAAGAGGCCCCCCAGTGGTACATCTCATCTTGTGATTTCAACATCCAGACTGAGAAGTCAAAATCTCAACAATTGTTTCTATTATTTTCTTTCTGTTATGGTATTAAGAGTGAGCGGACCTCACTTATTTGTTGCCCTCAGAAGTTTACTGAGGACCTTCCCCAGTCTATTGCCCCCGACCTCCTCCCTTTTCTCGCCCATCTCATTTAAACGTCTTTGACTACTGGTTCCATCCATCCATCCATTTTCCTCCGCTTATCCGGGGTCAGGTCGCGGGGGCAGCAGCCTGAGGAGAAAAGCCCAGACTTCCCTCCCCCCAGCCACTTCGTCCAGCTCTTCCGGGGGGATCCCGAGGTGTTCCCAGGCCAGCCGAGAGACATAGTCCCTCCAGCGTGTCCTGGGTCTTCCCCGGGGCCTCCTCCCGGAGGGACGTGCCCGGAACACCTCCCCAGGGAGGCGTCCAGGAGGCATCCTCACTAGATGCCCGAGCCACCGCAACTGGCTCCTCTCGACGCGGAGGAGCAGCGGTTCTACTCTGAGCCCCTCCCGGATGACCGAGCTTCTCACCCTATCTCTAAGGGAGAGCCTGGACACCCTGCGGAGGAAACTCATTTCGGCCGCTTGTATTCGCGATCTCGTTCTTTCGGTCACTACCCATAGCTGGAAGAAGCTTGTTCTCACGATAGAGCTTATCTGCTTATCGAACCTAAAATCACTATCCAAGATGACACCAAGGTTCCTTGCAGATGGGTGACAGTGAGGCTTCAGGGGGCCAATGGCGCTGTCATAGCCATCTAGGAGATTTTGTTGCCCAAATAAAATGATCTCCGTTTTATTCTTGTTCATGGAGAGAAAGTTCACTTCCATCCAAGATTGAATGTCCTTGAGGCAGTCTAATAAGACCTGGACAGAGGCATGGTCATTTGTTTGTAAGGGCAAATAGATTTGTACGTCATCCGCAAAGCAGTGAAATGAGACATTGTGTTTTCTAAATATGGAGCCCAATGGCAACATATATATTGTAAAGAGGAGGGGGCCCAGAATAGAACCCTGAGGAAACCCCACAGCTCAGGGGCGAAGTGGCCGAAGTATACTGGCCCAGCTGGACAGAAAAGCTTCTGTCAGAGAGGTATGACTGAAACCAATGAAGAACAGTACCCTTGATGCCCACACAGGTGTTTAAGCGAGACAGGAGGATGTTGTGATCCACTGTGTCAAAAGCAGCTGACAGATCCAGAAGGACCAGGACAGCAGAGTTCCCCGAGTCAACTGATGAAAGAAGGTAATTTAAAATCCCTAAAAGTGCCGTTTCAGTACTATGGTAAAGCTTAAAACCAGACTGGAACTTATCAGAAATGCCATTTAGGTCAATAAAAGTCTGCAGCTGTTCTTTAACCAACTTCTCCAAAACCTTAGACAGAAAGGGAAGCTTGGAGATAGGCCTAAAGTTGGATAAGACTGTGGGGTCAAGATTATGTTTTTTGATGAGGGGCTGGACCACAGCATGTTTAAAGGCAGCAGGGACACATCCAGACACCAAACCAGATCCATATCAGATCCATAATACAGGGCCCAATAATATGGAAAACATCCTTAAAAAGACGGGGTGGGATACTGTCAAGAGGACAGTGAGAAGGTCTGAGGTGCTGGACAATGTCAGTTAAGGCTGAAAGAGACACTTGCTCAAATGTGTCAAAAACAGCAGGGCAAACGGGAGAGATGGCAGGATCCAAAGCAGACATCAAAAGAGAGGACCTAATATCGGAGATCTTGTCGATAAAAAACCTTAGAAAGTCTTCACACAGTTTATGTGAAGGAACAACACCATTGTGGTCACAGGGGTTTAAAAGAGTATTTAAGGTATTGAACAGGAACTGAGGTTTGTGACTATTAACTGACACCAGATTGGAGAAAAACTGACTCTTGGCAGCTTTAACAGCTTTCTGATACTGCAGAAGACTGTTTTTCAAAATGTCCAAGGAAACATGTAGGTGATCTTTCTTCCACTTCCTCTCAGCGCGTCTACATACACGTCTTAAAGTGCGGGTGGTGTCATTAAGCCATGGCTCTTTTACTGGCTTAGGGCGTTTACACCTAAAAGGAGCCACCAAATCTAATATGTCAGTACAAATATAATTAAAAGTATCTAAAAACTCATCAGGAGTAAGAGAACCATAATGATCCTGGGTATGTAGCACAGAGTGATTAAATGCTGCAGAAGAAACAGAAGCAGTTGAACGGTTAATTGTGCGCACACGGCGGTTTGTGGTGGACAGTTTCACATGGGAGGGAGGCAGTGTAATATTAAATAAAACAGCGAAATGATCAGACATACATGTGTCACAAATCTCACTGACATTTAATTGCACACCAGAGGATAATATAAGGTCCAGTGTGTGTCCCTTCTCATGTGTTGGATCAGACACAGACTGAGTACGATTAAAAGAGTCAATGAGATTCAGAAAGTCTTTCACCAAAGGACGGGATTCACAGCAGACATGGATATTAAAATCCCCGACAATTAAAAACCGATCATGGTTCACTGATACTCCTGCCACAAAGTCTGTGAAGTCCTTAATAAAATCCTTATTGAACTGAGGTGGACGATAGACTACAGCGCACAGGACAGGTGTGGTAAAGTCTACAATGAAGGTCTGCAGCTCAAAGCTGGAGAACGAGATCAACGGTGACAATCGACATTGAAAACTGGATTTAAATACAGATGCGACCCCTCCGCATCGGCCAGTAGTACGGGGGGAGTTAAAGAAGAGACAGTTAGGGGGTAGCAATTCGGAGAATTGGATAGACTCACCGACTTGAATCCACGTCTCTGTCAGAAACAAAAAGTCCAATTCACGTGAAGTGAAAAAGTTGTTCAAGATAAAAGTCTTGTTTGCTAACGATCTAGTGTTCAAGAGAGCCATGTTTAGGGTAATCTCCTTGCGGGCCTGGGTGGAAACGCGGCACAGAGGTTTAGGGTTAGTTGACCTGGTTGGATTAACTAGGACGCTGTGATCAACAGTTCGTCTGCACCTGTGCCTGTGCATTGGTTTGCGAAGTAAATTAACAACGGGAATTGACAACCTGTTAATCACAGTATTGGAAGTAGCTTTATGGCAGCTAGTAGGAGATAGTGGACCATGGTAGGGGCAATGAACCAGGGAAAGTGTTGGTACCTGGGTTGATCGCCAGGGGGAGCTTGTGAGTGACGCAGTACTGTCTACTACCGGAATAGGCGGAGAAGAAGAAGGCTCTGGGAGGGGGGCGTAGGTAGTGACTAGTCAATCACGGGGGACAGCGGTCATGGAGGTCAGGGGGGCAGCGGTCTTGGGGGTCAGGGGGGCAGCGGTCTTGGGGGTCAGGGGGGCAGCGGTCTGGACAGCATGCTGGATGTTAGCTGCTAAAACTCTGCTACCCAGACTGTTAGGGTGAAGTCCGTCGGCCCGGATTAGGGAAGGACGGTTCCAGAATAAGTTAAAGTTATCAATAAAACCAATGTTGTGAATTCTGCAGGCGGACTGGAGCCAGGTGTTAAGGTTGAGGATTCTGGAGAAGCGCCCAGCTCCGCGGCCGTCAGTTGGCAGGGGTCCGCTGAGCCAGACATCCTTTCCACAGCTGTTTAATAAGCTAAAAAGAGCATTAAAGTCCTTTTTAGTCAGCTCCGACTGTTGGCGAGACGTGTCATTGGTTCCCAAATGAACTAGGACCCAGTTGATGGATGATGGGAGAGAGCACAGCAGGTCAGGGAGCTTGTCCAGGATAACCGGCACCGTGGCCCCAGGAAAGCAGCGTGTGACTGCGTTGTAGAAGCGAATGTTTCTGACGATTGAGTCTCCCACGATCAGTGTGGTCGGAGCGAAGAGGGGTCGAGGAGGCGACGACTGCGGACCAGTGCTCTGCGCCCGAGCAGGGGAGCGCAGCGGCCGGGCAGCAGCCACGCACCCAGAAGAGGCATCGACAGCCGGCTTGGGATGGGGACGAGCAGCAGCATCGTACCTAGGAGAGGCATCAATAGCTGGCTCGGTGCGAGGAAGAGCACCCGAGCAGCACATCACAGCCTCTCTTACGATCCGGCGCCGGGAGGAGGAGGTCTTGGGCCGGGCTGAGGGTCGTAGATTCGGGCCCGGGCGAGTAAGCTGGTGCTTGAATGGTGCTGCGGAGTCAGCAGGCGTCGTCACCGGGCAAGGAGCTGCAGGAAGATCATCTAGGCGAACCAGCTTGTCAGAGGATAGGGCTGCATAGCGGTTTGAGAGGTTCAGGCGAGGCGGAGAAGCAGACCCACCTGAGTCCCTCTTGCGACCGGGAACCACAACCTCGGTCCAACATGGCTGTTTGGGTGTTGAGCAGGAGGAGAGTTGTGGACCGGCCGGGTCCCAAGCAACTGTGTCCCAGAGGATTGTACTGAGTGAGGCGATCTCTTTGGATTGTACAGATGCTACATCCATGAAGTTGGACAGCAGTGACTCTTTCTTCTGGAGTTCAAAGGAGAGCCGTCGGATATCATCCTTGAGGTCAGAGATCTTTTTGTTTGCTTGCTGCAATAGTTCACTGTCCATATCAGGCATAGTTGTTGTGGTTAACTTAGCCGTGTAGCTGCAGATAACTTAGCCGTGTAGCTACAGATCAAGTCTCAGGTTCTGGCGTTCTTTGAAGAAGTAATCCAGAAGTAATCCAGAATGAACTTGCGGACAGAATGAACTTCCAAGACACTTTAAAGTACAAGTATAGAATATTAAGCGGCGAGCAGGCCTTGTCTTAAACTGTGTGTGTACCACAACAGCGAAGCCATCTAGATGAAGCCATCTAGAACACACAGGCTAGAACACACTGCTAGAACAGCCTACCTCTCCTTCGAGACCATTCTGCTGTACCTTTCAGCAGCTTTTGTCACAGTGAACCAGATCCTTCTGTCCACCCTCCAAGAACTGGTAATTTTCCGTTTCTGCAGTTTCTGCAACCACCCAGTTCAAATTCTACCTCACGGATTTCACTTACAGGGCAACCTGGAAAGGATAATAATAATAATAATAATAATAATAATAATAATAATAATAATAATCTATCTATAAAGCAAGAAACGTCTGTCACTGTCTGTGTGAATGTCTGTGGCTCGCTTATTGTGCTGACTGTTTGTCAGATCAATCTAAGATTTTAGATATGGGTTGAGCATGGCACGATGGTGTGCATCCTTGATTTTGAAGTTGTTTTACGAATTTAAATTTAAAAATTAATTAAATTTTCACTGAATTTTCATGCTACGGCCATGCACATTTGCTACGGACGGGAAGGTGAATATATAAGATGAATAAGATCGATCCAAGCACAGAACGTTGTGAAACTCCATGACTAACTTTGGCGTGTAAGGAGGATTCTTCATTAACATGTACAAACTGAAATCTATCCTATAGATAAGACTTAAACCAGCTCAGTTCGCTTACTTTAATATCAAGTAAATGTTCCAGCCTCTGAAATAAGATCTGATGGTCAATGGTGTGGAAGGCAGCACTAAGATCTAACAAGAAAAGAACAGAGACAAGTTCTTCGTCTGCAGCAATTAAATGGTCACTTGTAACTTTTACCAGTGCAGTCTCTGTGCTATTATGTGCTCTAAATCCTGGCTGAAAGTAGTCCTCAAATAGGTTATTATTCTGAAGAAAGTGACACAACTGATTGGCAACTGCTTTCTCAAGGACCTTTGAGAGAAAGGGCAGGATAGATAGAGGTCTATTGTTCGCTAGAACCTAATGATCAAGCATAGGCTTTTTGACAAGAGGTTTGATTACAGTACTGTGGTATATAGCCTGTTAATAAAGATTAATCATATTAGTGCTGATTAACGGCAAGACCTCTTTAAGAAGCTTAGTGGGTATGGGGTCCAAGAGACTGGTGGTTGGCTTAGATGAGGAAATCATAGAGGTTAGTTGGTGAATGTCAACAGGAGAAAAACAATCCAAATACATATCAGGAGATACAGTTCTATCTAAAGTGTGGTCGGTACTGGTGGAGGGCCGGAGGTACCGAATTTTGTCTCCAATAATTAGTTCTTTTTCATTAAAGTACCTCATGAAGTCGCTGCTACTGAGAGCTATAGGAATACATGGCTCAAGAGAGCTATGACTCTCTGTCAGCCTGGCTACAGTGCTGAAAAAAAAAAGTGGGGTTGTTCTTATTTTCCTCTATTAATGATGAGTAATAGGCTGCTCTGGCATTTCGGAGATCCTTCCTATATCTAACCAGGTTAAACAAGCTTCTTCCAGTTTGGCAGAGCGCCATTTCCTTTAAAATATTTGTGAAGTTTGCTCTAATTTCCAGGTTTGGGAGTTATACCATGGGGCCAAGCTCCTCCCACCCCATACCCCCTCCTAATGGGTTCAACAGAGTCAAGTGTAATTCACTGTGAGCTTGCAGTATCAACAACAAGACGATCTATTGCAGGATTAAAGTTGGTAAGGTCTGTTGTATTTTGACATGGCATTGAGTTTAGTGCTAATGGAATTGTTTCCTGAAATGTAGATATAGCACTCTAGTGCTATAGTGTATTATTTTTTTCTAATGGTGTGTAGTCCAGCAGTGTTAATTCAAAAGTTCAATTTCAATGCCATATATCAGAACAAGGTCTAGTGTGTGGTTAAAACAATGACTGGGTTTATTTACACTCTGACAGAAGCCAATCGAGTCTAATGATAAGATAAACACAGTACCAAGGCTGTCATTCTCAACGTCTACATGAATATCAAAATCACCTATAACAATTACTTTATCTGTCTTAAGGACTAGCTTTGACTTGGGGAATTCAGATAAAAAATTCTGAGTATGGCCATAGGCGAGTGGTACACTGCAGCAAATAGAATTGGTTGTAGTGAATTCCAGGTGGTGTGTGTAAGTCTAAGAACAGGGCTTCCGAATGAGTTATAGTCAAATTTAGGTCTAGAGTTGGTTAATAGGCTAGAGTCGTAAATGGCTGTGATTCAATGTCACCCACTCTGGCGCTAGGAAAGGATGTGACTACGGTCACTGGTGTTGACGTGTCTTTAGGACAGGGAAACTTCATGTGTCGGACTATAGAGCTGCCAATGACCAGAGTTGGTTTCTTGGTTTGTTCTTGGGCCTCAACGGGTGTGTCTCTAAGTACGTTTACATGCAGCAAGAAATTCGAATTTCTAATCGTATAAGACATCGTTCGGACATTTTAAGTGCAGTAACACCTTAATCCGACCTACTTCGGACCTACTTCGGACATCTCAAAATCGGATAACAACACCTGGATAATTCGTTCATAGTCGGACTTTTAACGGCATACATACTCAGCAATCGGATCTGAATCGGATTTTGCATTCTGCGCATGCGCAGTGCCATTCTGCACATGCGCATTGCCACATAGTGTCCAGAGTCAGCCCATGCTCCGGCTGTTAATCCGATTCTCTGAACGGCATGTATACTCGGACAAGTGATCCGGTCATTATCTGATCCGATCAGAAATTCGAATTTCTTGCTGCATGTAAACGTACTGTCTGAGTGGGGAGAACTGGTTAGCTGCATGAAGTGGTTGATGGTGATCCGTGGACTTTATTTTAGTGCTATGCATCCTTCGTACAGTTACCCAACCAAGCTAATTCCCTGGCTGCTCGGGAGCTGCTGGGAGATGACTAGCCGTAGTTGCACTCTGTCGGCCCAAACCGGCTACAGGGGGCCAGCTAACTACAGCAGCTAATGTTGGAGTTTCAGAAGTGCAGAGCTGCGCTTCCAGGTTGTTAACCCTCACCTCCAACTCTGTAAATAAACTACATTTATCACATGTACCATTATCACTTAAGTGAATAACCAAACATCTGACACACCGAGCAAAAGAGAGCAAGAGATGAAGAGGAAGAAGCCATGATCCCCAACCAAACTTCTAAAATAAACAACGGTAGATCACTGGCACAACTGATTAGCAACAACACGCCACCGGTACCTACAGCAATGCTCACCTTTACCCAAAACTTAATAAACATATCAACTACACTTACCTTCTGGGAAAATACTTCCCATGCACTTGTCTTCTAAGACGTGAAGTGACTCACGATTAATAACAATAATAACAGGAATTAACATGACATATTTGGTGTGTCAGCGTGTGTGCAGCGTCCTCCTCAGAGGGCTCTGGAAATCTACTCCCTGTAAATCTTAAGAGATTTTAAGATTAAATCTATTAATTATTTGTTATCTGTGCCACAAGAGTCCGCCAAGCTCCACGCATTGTTCACCACCATTCTCAAAAACTGTATCTGCTAGGAAACACATACATTGAGTTATTACATTTACAGCAGTAGCAAGCAGTCAGTCCCCACCAACACAGACTAGTTATAATCCCTGCCAAATTTAGGCTATAACCCTTATAAACACTAATTAACAATGAAAATATGCCCAACACTCACCCAACCTCCAACAATCACAACAGTTATAATTTGTAAGAAGTCACCATCACTGCAGCATCCAGTCTGTCATAATAGAGGATGAAGAAGTAGTGCTTCCCTGAGGGCGAATGTTCACCTCTTGTAAACTGCTGTAAAAAAATAGATATATATGATAGAAACAGAAGCAAAACATTAGTTAACATTGCCGTTGCTTTCCACCGCTGGAGACAGCAGTTGATCAGGAACTAAATTGAAGCTGAACTCGCAACGTTTCATCTCTGACTGTGATGCTAATGTTGGCCAAGTTGTAGTAGTTTATAAGGTACCTAATTTTATTTTGTAAATGTGTTTTCCAAGTCAGCTGTTTGTTGATACATGGTTCAGACCACCTTTGATAACATGTTTGAAGTAAAATATGTTTTTTTTAATATATTTTTTAATTGTTGCAATTAGTAAGATGACTGAGGAAACATTTTGTTTTGATAATACTATTTTTTATAATAAACAAAATGGCACTGCCATTGTTGTATGAATACTGTACTACTGTAAGTGATTTGTATACAAAGCAGCTGTCAATGGAAGTCAAATGGCTGTTGTTCTTTTGAGATTACCACTTCACACACTGGTCTGTTTATACAGCATAAAAGACTCAAATGGGCAGCCAGTTACATGTACATTTTCATTTGTTACTAAAAATCTAATAATAATAAGTCCATAATAATAGCTCTGTTGCAGAAGCAGTTTTCGATACAGAAATCACCAGGCCATAGAAGAAAATAGTACAAATATATAACCAATTTGACTGCTGTTGTAAAACGTATGTGGCAACAATAATTCAGATTACAAATATTGCCCTAGAACTGAAGTGATTAAAAAGATCATATTACATACAGGGACATACTTACAGTGTATATACCGTATTAATAGTAATTAATACAGTATAATACAGTGATCCCCGATATAAACACGTAACATGTGTTACTTAATTTTAACTTCTGTTATTTTTTCTCTTCCTCTCCTACTTCTCCTGCAATGATCCTCTGCCCCCTGCTCCACCTCCTCTTCTTTCCTCACCTGCTCCTCCTCCTCTTCTGCTCCACCTCCTCTGCTTCTCATAAACTGCCCCTTCTCTTACATTCCTCACCTGCTACTCCCCTCCCTTTCTCCTCCTCCCCAGTCAGAGCGCCACAGCCCCCACTTGGCCATGTGGTCCCGGCCCTCCTTGGATGGGGGGAGGATGAGGGCGTCCGTCAGGATGACCTGCTACCTGGAGTCCTGGGGGGCTGCCAAGCCCTTTGCTAACCTCCATCACAGAGACAACCGACAATGGCAAGATTAACACCAGTGTAAGGACATACACCCGGGATATTCAATTGGCGGCCCCTGGGGAATTTCTTACCGGCCGAACAGTTGACTCAGAGAACAGGCAGTTCAACAAAGAATGGACAGAGAAATATGCATTGCCGTTGATGCGAATCCTTTGTGCTTAATCTGCAACGAGTGCATTGCCGTGTCCAAAGAGTATATTATAGTATAGTACATAAAGTATATTTGAGAAGACCTTTCAAGACAATGCATGCTAACTTTGATGCTACTTTCCCACCGGACTCTGCTGCTCGGAGGCAGAAGATAACTGGGCTTTCATCTTGTTATTAGCAAAGATTTAGCATTTTGTTTCGGGCCTGTACGGATCAAGAGAGAGCAACTGCGGCATCGTTACGAGTGGCATGAATATTGGGCAACAAGAAAAAGCCGTTTACAGACCCAGAGACAGTCAAGGAGTGTATGCTGGCATCCTCATGGTGGAGAAAACCCCAAAAAAGCATTATCAATTCGATCAAGCAAATTCCAATTTCTGACACATCAAATGTGAGAGTCGAGTCCCTTACATCGGACGTTTTCGAGACGCTTTTGGACAAGCTGAGGAAGGCCGAGGTGATGTCTTTGGCCGTGGATGATTCGACTGATAACAGTGACGTTACACTGTGTAAAGGATTGGAACGAGCGGTTGCTTGAAAAGATAAAGTGGATCAGGCCAAGACAGCAGAGGGAGCAAAAATCCAAGCAAAAGTTTTATTTTTCTAGCTTGGTGGCTATTTAGCCAAAAGATGTCAACAGTTCAAAATTACAATGTCCTTTTTTTTTTTCCAAAAAGTGAATTTTTGCAAAAATGAATCTTCAAAAAAATTAATGTCAAAAATGGCAAAGTGAACAAACTGTTCAATGTCCCAGAATTGCTAATGTCTCTTTTCCAACAAGCAGAGAACACAATGGCAACAGAGTTCAAGGCACTCACCATATGAGATCAAACGCTAGACTCCCGACATCGGACTACGACAACATATATGAAGGAAGTGGCCAGCACCATTCTAACACATTCACTAGACAAAATAAACAAAACACAGACTGATGCATCAGCGGGACATAACACCTCATCTACATAACCATTTGCCTAAGTGAGAAATAACATCTAACATCGCCAAACATCATAGGAAATATTGAAACAATCAACGGTTTGGCCACAACCGTCTCAGTCAACCCTATGACGTTTTAGCCAGTTGCTCCAGACCGTTTCCGGGCGGAGCGAAATAAACTAGTCGTTGTTCCTTGACGGCACTCTTTGTCGCCCGTGGGTCCGTCAGCACCAAAGAACAACACAGTGGTATGAAACTTACTTTCTCTCTATGTACTTACAAACCTCTAGAAACTTTCTAAGCACAATAAAAAGACAAGCATTTAAACTAGTTTGCTTTGTGTGGTCTTTTCAGGTTTTTTTTTTTTGTCCATTTTTGCACACCTAAACAGAGCAGGAAAAGCCTCTTGGTTGCAGGTTAGCTTCGTGGCGTTTTGGGTAGCGCTTTCATCCAGCGCCTTTGGGGAAACTGAACGCCAAAATCGGCGTGTGTGCAAGTGTATGTGAGTGCATGTGTGCGTCTGCAATACAGTATTTGAACTGGGAAAGGCAAAAAGGAAATGTGCGGTCCGTCCGTGACGGACCGCACATTTCCTAGTGTGCACACTACCGGTCTTCACCAAAACTGCTTCAGAACAACTTGGATTTGGCGTGCATCAACATGTTGGTGACGGATGGTGGTCCCTCGATGGTGGGATCGAGGGGCTCGCTGGGAGAATGGTAGCTGCGGCTCCACATGTGAGATCTCTACATTGCCTCATTCACCAAAGCCTTCTCTGTGCCAAGCTCAGAGGTGAGTTAAAAGAGACCATGGCAATTATAAACTTAATTCGTTGTACCTCCAGTTTACAGCACCGCCTTTTCTGCAAGATGACTTGACAAGTTGACTGACATGTCTGCAGGCCCAGCTTCCGGTGCGGTGAGTATGGCCATTGACGAGGGCACCGACCTACTTCGAAGGATTTTCTGTTTTAAAAGTGTTTTTATTGTATTTAGTGTCTTCATTTCTTTTTATGCATACTGCATACTTTTTATGCATATCGCGCATCCAGCATGACACACTGCTATTTATCCGATTGGAATATTCTGACTCGGACAATGGACGTTTTTCTACGTCCGAAAGACCGCACGGTGCCCCCTTTGTTCCGCTGCCGCTTTGTTTACAAACTCACCGCTGTTTACAGATGCGCCGCCGGAAGAAAAAACGAGGCTCACGAGCCAGGATACTATGCAGAAATCGGAAACGTTATTTCGAACCACCTCTCCCCAGTATTCCACTAGCTAACGTCCAGTCTTTAGACAACAAGCTAGACGAATTACAGACTCGGATAAGCGATCAGCGCGACGTTGGGAACTGCTGCGTCCTGACGTTCACTGAGACATGGCTCGAGCCGACAATACCAGATTCCGCCATCACACCGGCGGGTTTCACTACCCACCGGCATGACAGGACCCAGGAATCAGGCAAGAGCAGAGGAGGCAGCGTTACATTTACAGCACTTAGCAAACACTTATCCAAAGCGACTTACAAAGAGTACATTTGTCATAAGAAGGTGAACATTTCATTGCTGCTAATACAGTAAGAGAGTCACCAGAACAAGTTTCAAGCATTTCAATTGCCAGGTTAACCATTGCTAGTATACAACATCTCTGGCTAAGTACAACATATAAGAGCATGAGGGTAGATTTTTTTTTTTTTAATTGAATTTGGTTTTTAAGAGGATGGATCATGATGGATGGTGAACTCTGAACAAGGGAGTTGAGTCTCTTCCGGAAGATGGGGAGTGACTCTGCAGTCCTGACATTGGCAGGGAGCTCGTTCCCCCACTGCAATGCCAAAACGGAGAAGAGTTGTGATTTCGCCATCTGACCTTTTCCTTCTTTTAGTGATGGGGGTACCAGTCGACCAGTAGTTGAGCGGAGTGCACAGGCAGGGGCGTGGGGTTTCACTACCTTGAAGGTAGGTAAGGGCAGTTCCATTAATGGCTTTGTAGGCCAAAAGCATCATCTTGAATTTGATGCGAGCCACTACAGGGAGCCAGTGGAGGTCTTGGAAGAGGGGGGTCACATGGGAGAATTTGTGTCGGTTGAACACGAGGCCTGCTACAGCGTTCTGGATCCGCTGCAAAGGTTTTATCGTGGTTTTTTACATTAGCCTACATTTTTTGGATAGGTGCCATTGTAGAAAATGTGCTACTATGCCCACAGAAGCTGAGAATATTTGCTGTTTGGAGATACCACAGGTAACATTCTCACCACTAAACTAGAAACTAATTTGTCTCTTCATAAGGTAACTAATTGTGCTTAAAAAATGACACTTACCGTTTCTAATTCAAATTCTAAATAGGTTAATAGACGACTACGGGAGGTCAAACAACAGCTCACGTGTATGGTTGACCATCCTGGATTGGAGCCTGTCTGCCTCAATGTATACTCACTACAGAATGCCAGCAAAATATACAGACCAGACTATGGTCCTCTATAGTTGAGAGGAATACACCAGTAAGTTGTGCTTTGTTAAAGAAGTTAATAAAATAAGTTTAGAGTTTTGACTGTGTATTCCACCAACAAATGTTGTGCCTTATTTACATCAGGGGGGGGGGGACCTTTAACATCATCACAAAACAAGCATATCATATGATTTATTGGAGCTAAGAAATATTTTTTAAGGTAACAGGTTGGTTTAATATACACCCTCTGGTGCAACCTAGACACATCATCAGTGATGTAACCTGAGGACATAGGGTGTTTCGGGTCTCTCAACATCAGATACCCTCGCCCAGGCGACCCAGCTGGGGGTGATCAGACCCCGGCTTGTGTCTAGGTAGCTTGTGTGGCCCACGGATCACCCCTCCAGAGCCATCTTGATGCCTTCTCAGCAGCATCAGTGGTGTTTTTGATGGCTTTCTTGCTGTGCAGTCCCCTTATTCCCAACAACTTGAGGGTCCTGCAGAGTGACTGGCATGCGAACCCTCGGCATCCAACCTCAATGGGGCTGCACCGAGTCTTCCATCCGTTGCACCCTCTTCCTCTCAAATGCCTCCTCCATCCGGTCTTCCCAGGGCACAGTCAACTCCAGCAGTATCACCTGCCTTGTTGATTCTGACATAAGAACCAAGTCCGACCTAAGTGTGGTCACTGCAATGGTCTCTGGGAATTTAAGCTGTTTCCCCAAGTCCACCTTCAGCTGCCAGTCCCTAGCTGTTGTCAGGAGCCCCCCTGTTTGGCTTGGGCGGTGTTGTGGCTTCTCTCCAGCTTTAAAGAGCAATTTGCAGGTTAATTTTTTAAAGAAATGTATCCTCAACCTTGTTTGGAAATGAGCATTTGAAAAGTTAATGTAGGAATTAATATGCTTACAATACATAAGGGCACAAATTTGGAGGAAAAAGTTTGAGCAACTGCTCCTAAAAACTGTTTTTTTTCCAACACCGCGTCATATGACGTATCAAAAGGGAGACGTCCAAAGAGACCCGCATTAAACGCACTGTAGCTGATCTGGAGTTTGACCAAAACAAATGGTGAATCATTGTGTATGTGCAGGTTGCACACATTCAAACTCTTCAGGAGGACATCGAGTCCACAATTTTTCCGATAGGAAACTGGAGCGTGTTAGTTTTCGTGCCTGGGTGCGTTTTGTGTAAGTGAAGAGACAGGACTTCTCTGCTGTATTCGTCGATTCAGCACTACGGAAACGTGAACTGTTCAAGGTAAGTACAGTTTTCTAACGTTTGCTAACTTCCAAATTAGTCAGCATAATTAATTAAATAATGACAAGCAACGTGTGATACCTGTTAATTGTAGCAAAGCTATGTCGTAAAACCGTGTAAAACCAGCTAATAATGTATGATAGCTCACGTTAGCTAACGTTAGCATTAGCAGACTATTCTGTAAAACCTTACCATATGATAAGTAGGGTTGCAACGGATCAAAAACCTCACGGTTCGGATAGGTTCGCGGATCAGAGTCACGGATCATTTTTCGGATCAGCAAAAAAAAGACGGATCACGGATCAATGATGATGATCCGTTGCACCACTAATGATAAGACATAAGTGATTACATCAGTTTGCTAACTTCAGAAATCCTGGAGTCAAATTACAGCTCGGTGACTTTGTTTTTACTGCTAAAAATGCAGAAACCCTCATCCATGCATTTATCACATCATTGTATGTAATAAATGCATATATAGTCAGTTCTAGTAACATCTAAAAAAAAAAAAATGTTTATACAGGATCAACTGCAGCAGTTAAACTGGAGAGTGTCCACTAGGACAGCACTGGTGAAGGATGTCAGGCAGTTGTCCCCACAGCATCAGACCTTTTCACTGGAGGTGTTTCACTCACTCATCCTGCACTTTGGCTTTTTCATCCACACAGGCTTTTCCTTCCTTGGGATGTACAGCAGGTAAATCCTGCTCTTCCATCCACCTCACTGTCCCCTCTGCCCGGCTCACCACCATGGGGAGCAGAACTTTCAGCCGCTCTGCCCCCAAACTCTGGAACTCACTCCCATCTGACATCCGAAATATTGACTCCCTCCCTCAGTTCAAATCCTCTCTCAAAACCCACCTTTTCAGGACAGCTTTCTCATTGTAGTTGTCATGTTGTTTTTACTTGCACTTTTAATGGTTTTGTTATTTGCTTGCTCTTGTTTAAATTGTAAAGTGTCCTTGAGTGACCTGAAATGCGCTTCTAAATAAAATGTATTATTATTATTGGTTTGAACTACACATTCATGTTTTCTACAAACTTCTCTTGGCAGCCCTGCATTTCATTGCTAATGGCAGCAGAGAAGTTGCTCGAAACAGTGATGGTGAGGTACGGTATGCGGTTCCCTACCCAAGGTTCTGCAAAGGTGGCTGGGTAGTCCGTCCTATCAAGGAGAAGCCATCATACGGTTAGCAGTTTGTCGGTCCCTAAATATGATTTATTATGCGAGTCGGTCCATGAGTCAACTATAATGTCACTGAATGTGATCTAAATATTTGTTTCCTTCCTCCAGCATATGCATCAGCCCTCATGGAGTCTCTGAGAGTGGGATACTCCAGGTCACCACAGGCTCTACGAGAGAGCAGTGCTGCCTTGACTTCAACTACACCTGCACCACTTTCCAGATCCTGCCAGAACATCACCAAGGATGAGGCAGTTGGCTTGTATCTTGCACGACAATCATGTTTTAACACTGGCTATTAGCGTGAAACTTGGCATTATGCCTGCTGTTATATTATTTTTGCACTATGTTTTAACCTTTGTTTCTGTTGGACAGGTACTGTAGGCTGTCGGCGGCAGTTCTTCCATGGTGTTGGTGTTCCCCTTTTCACTATTTCCTTTACAGTGTGAGTGCGGTGCCGCAGGTGTTTTAGTTGGATCCCTCTATCTTGGTTTTGCCTCTCTGCCTTCCGGTAGGCCCCCACCCGGTCCCTTCATTTATTCTCCTCATGCTCAGCATCATTTTAAAAGAAGAATCATTAATTGTGTGAATAAAGTGTTCCCTCACCGAGCTCTTGCCTCGTGGGATTATTTCGAACCTGAGTGACCTTAAATAGTAATTTAATTTTCCGCGGGGCTAACTTCCCCCAAGTGGCGTTGTCAGAACCATTCCACCCTCGTGATTCTGCCACATGTTTGTTATTTGGTTGCTGATGTATGCAGGCTTTACTATCAATGCAGACCTGTTACATATATGTTATCTTAACTTCATAAAAAGGTTTTATACAGTAAGACACTTTGTGATTGTGAGTATTTTTTATTGATCATCACCCAAATGAGGCCAGTTAAAACCTTCATAAACTCCTCCTTCCTCTGGAAACTGTCTTCTGATGGCAGACACAACACATGGAGGTAAGGGCTTCCTAATGTGTCTGCCCAGAATGCCATAGGCCCAGTGGACAAGCTGTCTGTAAGCTGTGTAGCGGTATTGCCTGGGGATATGGACATAATATCAATATTTGTAGTCATATTAATTTTGAAAAGTGTGATATAAGTAGAGAAGTTCTAAATACGGGCAACTTGTAATAGAGAAAATAAGATTGAGATTGTTTTAATATCTCAAATTTGCTATTTATCTCCATATTCATACTAAGTTGTACTGTTCACTATTCTATTTCAAATTGGATATAGTATGTTATTTAAAAGCAATGACTCCTAGATTTAGAAACCTGCTACAACATCTATATGTACTACACAAGGCTTCTATTATGATAATATAGAAAATAGGAGTAATAACTGAGTAATATACTCATGTCTGCTGGCCTGGAGAGGGCCATGCTCCTGCCTGAAATTCATGTAGGCTATCTGTAGCACAAAGGGGTTCAGACAGCATGCTTCAAAACCTGGGTGCAGTGTCAGGCATGGTATGTCACTTCTGGGGGTGAGATTCTCCACCAGTGCCCAGAAGACATCCACCTCCCTGCAGCACATACTTTCCACAGGTGAGGCCATGGGCTGGCATCTCCCACACAAGCACCTATCAAACAAGATGTTTATCAGGAAACTGTTTATGCTGTTTGTCTCTCTCTCTCTCTCTCTCTCCTCCGTCAACCTGCCTCTCTCTCCTCCGTCAACCTGCCTCTCTCTCTCTCTCTCTCCGCCGTCAACCTGCCTCTCTCCCTCCCTCCCTCCCTCCCTCCATCATTAACGGTAGAGCGTTGTATAACGTAGTTGTAGTTATATTAACGTTACACAGTGCGAGTCGAGATATGACTGATACGTGCACGCAGGTTTCTGTTCTGGGTAAGTATCATTACTCATGCCGGTATTAATGCTAGTTTTCTTATAGCCTGATACATGACAGCAAACTTTACAATGCTGTGATGTGAACGTAGCGTTAGACATCGTTAGCCAACGCCGGTCACTCACCAAGACACCTGCCCAGTACTCCACCGATTCTCCTCACACCATAACTCAATTTCTCTCCTCTGACCGTTATTCCTTCTAACCCTGGTCTGTTCCTGGTCTATTTGACATTTGGCATTTGACATTTGACATTTGGCTCATAATTATAAGGCTGTGGTCCATCATATGCCTGTGAATAAACATTTACAACCTCTTCAGTGTCAAAACTGGCTTGCGATCCATTCATTTCTATTGTGTACAGTCTGACCGAACTCCCTTTTTCTACGTCACTTCCGGTTTGGCTTTTTTAGCTGCGGAAGTAAAATTAATTCACAAAAATGACCGCAGAAGTCAATGTAGTGTATATATGAGTATATTGTTGTGAGAATCTAGTGCCTAAATTATCTT
Source organism: Urophycis tenuis (assembly GCA_036785325.1). Classification (NCBI taxonomy): domain Eukaryota; kingdom Metazoa; phylum Chordata; class Actinopteri; order Gadiformes; family Phycidae; genus Urophycis; species Urophycis tenuis. Next base: position 213,768 of record JAXIVH010000098.1, read on the forward strand.
CCTACATATTGATCCACTGGAGTCTCTAACCTGCAAGCCGCTCTTTAACAAAGGTGATTGAATGCCTAGCTGGCTGTTGCTGCTTGCTGAGTGAGATCCCTGCGCAGATGGTATCTGCTATCACCTTCAGCACCTGGTCGTGGCGCCACCGGTAGCGCCCCTCACCCAGGGCTTTCGGGCAACAGCTTAGGATGTGCTCCAGTGATCCTCTCCTCTGGCACAGAGGGCAAGCAGGTGTTTCTGCCAGACCCCAACAGAAGAGGTTGGATGGGCTGGGGAGGACGTCGTAGACTGACTGGATCAAAAACTTTATCCGGAGCGGCTCCGCCTTCCAAAGCTCTGACCAAGAAATCTTCCGTTCCAGTGTCTGCTCCCATCTAGTCCATGCCCCCTGTTGTCTCATCCCGACCATCCTGCTCGAGCGGGTCTCCTCCAGTCCTGCTCGAACCTTTTCCTGGATAAGCTGCCACCTCTCCTTCCCCTAGGCCTTGTTGTACTGAGGTCTTGGGTTGCTCCCAAGCCCTGCCCGGCCTGTCGCAACTGCTCCCACCAGAACACCGTGGCGCAGCCATGCTTCAGCTTGCTCAACTGTCTCCTGGGCTCTCCACTTCCGACCAGTCTGCACTTCAATCCCAGCTGAGGAGACTTTGGTGTCACTCGAGTCTCTCTACAGCAGCACTTCTCTTGCACGGGTAACCATGAACTCCTCCAACAGACGACGGAAGGGAAGGGAAGTCACAGCTTGTTCTTATGCCCATACAAGGCTATGCTGCTGAGGCTTCTTGGTAGGCCCAAGCACCTGCGAAAGAAGCCACTTACCTTACTCTCGAAGCCCTCAACGGTGGTTAGTGGGACATCGTAGACCAGTAGTGGCCAGAGGAGGCGTGGCAGGATGCCATGCTGATATATCCATGCTTTAAACTTACCTGGCAGCCCTGACTTATCCACTGCCACTAGCCAGGTTCCCAGTTCTCTGCTGGTCGCCTTGAGTGCTGCTTTGTCCCTCAGGGTGCCATCAAAGATCTTTCCCAGGCTCTTCACTGGCTCCTCTGAGACCGATGGAATCTGGACACCTCCCAGCGAGAAATTGTCTGTGACCTTCCCCTTCTTCACCATCAGGGAACGGGACTTAGCAGGCTTAAAGCCCATACGCCCCCAGTTGATGAGCCGCTCAAGGCCTTGGAGAACCCACCTAGAGCCTGGAACTGATGTTGTGGTAACTGTCACGTCATCCATAAACGATCTGATGGGAGGCTGCCGTACACCTGACTTAGTGAGCGGTCCTCTGCACTCCACCTCTGCTGACTTAACGAGCATGCTCATGGCCAAGGCAAACAAAATCACTGAGACTGTGCACCCAGTGATTATGCCCTTCTCCAGCCGATGTGATTCTGATGTTACTGTTCCCGAGGTGACTCTCAAACTGAAGCAGTTGTAATAGTCCAGTATGAGATCCCTGATCTTGCCTGGAACATGGTGCCGGTCAAGTGAGGTCTCCACCAGTTTGTGAGGAATTGACCTTTAGGCATTGGACAGGTCAAGCTACAAAACCGCCAGGTCCCCACTGCATACTGGTACCTTTGAAATCCCCCCCTTCTGCACAGAGGTGTCGATGTATGCATTCTTCAGAAAGAACTCTGTCATACGTCAGGCAACAATGCTGAAAAACACCTTGCCCTCCACACTCAGGAGTGAGATGTTTCTAAACTGCTCGATGGTGCGTGAGTTCTCTTCGGAATCCATACGCCCTCTGCATGCCTCCACTGCTGAGCCACCTTCCCCCGCCTCCAGATGACCCTGAGGATCTTCCACAGTTGCTGCAAGAGGCATGCCTGGGGCACCTCTTGTAGACAACATATGGTACTCCACTGGGACCTGGAGCTGAGGTGGATCTAGCTGCTCTGACAATGTCCTCAACTTCTCTCAGGGTTGGCTCATTGGTGTTAAATGCTGAAATGGGTTCTGGTGGTGTTATCAGAAAGCCCTTGCGCTGTCGCTGTAAGTTGCCCTGAGGTACTTGTCAACCTCTTCTTGAGAGCATTTAGGCGTTTAGGCTACCAAATAAAATAAGACGGTGCGCATCAACAAGTGACACGAGTGTCTCCATTTCTGTTTCTGAAAAATTCGGCTTCTTCTTTGCCGTTGGATGTTTCTCCATGTCGTAAAAGTTAGGGGCGAGACTTCTGAAGACGTGCTTTTATAGGGGCGTGTTACGTTAATTACGACTGATCTCAGCCGCCGTATTTATCAACACCAAGCTACTTCGTACGCTGGGATTGGTGTGATACGAAAGTTTCGTAAATCTCACGTGGGTCCTATCGTAAGATGAATCATGCGTTTAGATTTGCGCTCATTTCTACGTTCGTTTGATAAATGAGGGCCATTGTGCGCAACTTCTGGTCAGCATCTCCTCTGACTGTGGCTTCAAGAATCTGATCGACATCCGCATCGTACTGGCACCACTCCTTCACCATGTTGGCCAAAGGCCACTTGACCCGACGGTGTTCTGACTGCCTGACTTGGGGTAGGGCTTGTGGGGCGTGGAGGGTCTGGGCACTGTGGGGTGACTCCTCCTGCGTCTCATCAGGCACTGGTCCTGTGCGTTGCACCACTTGCCTCCCAGTCAAGCATCTCATCTTGGTCTGGTGGATCTTAAGACCATGCGGGTTTTCGCAGATTTTGCCACATATGCAAACTGCATTCATAATCATAATTCCGTTAGCTTGGGTCAATATGTGTCCGTCCTGTTGGGGTGCTCATCCTCCCCCCCTCTCAGCCACCCCCGGGGGTATGACTCTTCAGGGTTTTCCGTAGCTTATTTGTGGGTGCTCCCTCTCGGGGGCTGCAGTTTGGGGTGCTAGCCCTCCCTGCCCCGGTTGCTGTCTCTCCAGCTGTCTAACAATAACACACACCAATGATAAATCTCTGAAAGACTAAATATCAGAATCAATTTTTCAAATGCTACAGATATCACTCCTATCGCTCTTTTATGAGCTGGTGTTGGGGCTTTCATGTATAAACATTAATATCTTAGGCTACAATTCTTAAAAGTAGTGAGTAAAGTCAATACTTACTTACTTTACCCGCTGCGCAGGTAAAAACCTGCGCAGCGTTCCAAAAAAGAGAAATACAACATTTTTTGAGGCAAAACGAGGGATGACGGCATGACAAGCCTCCAAGGATGTTTGGTGGTGGTGGCTCAGTTTTGCTGCATCCTTCAGTGTTCTTTTGTTTGGCAGCAGCTTCTCCAACTTGTAGTTGAAGTTGCTGCAAACAATAAAAAAAGATATTAGAAAACATTACAGTAAAAATACAGCAATGATCTCTGGTGCATTTCTGAAAGTGCCTAACTATGTGTAAAGTTTACTGTTTTGACACTTAGCCTGTGTGGTGAAATACCTGCCAATGTTATTATTTTCAGGGTGGGTGATGGGGACCTCTGCTGGTGACTATTTAGGGGAAATGTATATTAAACCAAACCAAGAAACATGTTTTCTACGTTGATTTAATTTCCAGTGTTCATGAACGATGATTAAAAAAACAGAAGGTGGCCGTTTAAAAGTTTTTGGATTAAAACGGAAAACTGAAAAAGTACTGTGTGTTTCATCTTCCATTTGTAAAGGCAAATGGACAAAGTTTTGGAAAAAAAACCCGAAAAAATATGTAATCCATGTGATTTGCGTTTTTCGTTATAGGCCTATATCAATAACATATTTTCCATAAGCACCTGGACCAAGGTCCACACATCTAGTTTTGTGATTTTTTTTTATACACATGGTCAGCCAACTGGCAAACTCCCTCCATGCTGTCGCCCAAGACACTACAACGATTAAATTAATCAGTAGGCAAATTAATGTATATATATGTATATAATATGTTTGATGGTTTGTTTTGTCCTGTTGTCTTCGTGGCTTGTTTGTCTTGTTGTCTTGATGGTTTGTTTTGTCTTCTTGTATGTTTTCTGTCAGATTGTTATACTATATGCTATGGACCTTGTACTAGTGTCTGTGATAAATAAAGAATTGAATTGAATAATCTCACAATAAAGTGGGATGAATACAGTTTAAACATATAAAGCTAGTAAACTGGGTTAGTTTTACGTGTGAGATAATTGACGCATTAAGTACCGCACTTGCATCGTGCAACATGCAAGTACAATTAAGACTCACCAGAAATAACGACATGCATCTACTGGAAGTGCGCACAACCGCACTTGCGTGTTGTGCTGATAGGTGGTGGGAGAGATACGTCTGTCAAAAACACTACACATTTGAAGAGAAATCCTACATTAAAATAACTTATTTTAGTTTAGGTTTCTTCTCAAATAACAACGTATACTATAACTGCACCCTCTCATACGAATAATTCCTCATCTGAATTCCTATTATTTTAATCACCATATCCAAAAAAATCTTCGTATACGGAGAGGGCACAATACAGTATATGTTCACAGCAACACGAGACATTATATGCAAGATGAGGTTCACACGTTTCCCCTTTCTCACATGGAGCATTCTGCCCATGAATCACCCATTGCCTGCTCGTTTCCGAAAGCTTACGGAGATTCACCGAAAAGCGACCCAGCCCCTACTGTGGCCCATTGCCCCCTCCTCCCATCTACAGTCACTCTCCTCTCGGTTCCACTCTGAGGAAGGAGCCCCTGGTACGGCGATTTCATTCTACCTTACTCAAGATGGAGGTTTGCAGATAGCATGAATGATAACTATTTGTACGCGTAGTCGTCCGCTTCCCTTTACAAGCGCTCTTCGGAAGACTAGATTGATTTGGACAGCTTGATAGTCTGGAAAGAACGGGCTTCTACTTGGGATTTTTAGCTCCTGTTCAGATTGGCAGCCATGAGCTCAGGGGAAGGTGGAGACGAGACGTCAAAAGACGCTGCCGATATAGCGGCGTTCTTCAAAAATGGTAAGCTAAAAACGACTCGAATCAATCGAATAGATCCGAAGCGGAGCCGCTCCCGTCCGGCGACGCAGTGGACATTGTTCACATATGTGTTGACTTTTTTGTAGCATTGGGGAGACTGGTGCTCGTGTTTTACAAGGAAACTGCACTTCATAGCCGTTATAGAGTGAAACAGAATGAATAACAATAGGTCTCATGGGTTGAGAAATTGGAAATTGTTGCAACGGCAAGTATATGCAGAGCCCTAAAATTAAAGGCCGTGCGATAAACAAGCAGGGGACGTTTGCCAGTAGCTAATAAGCTATCTGCTGACACTAGCGTCCCAGCAGCTAGCCTGAAAGCTAACGTCAAGTAACCAAAGCTAGACCACTAGCAAGCTAATGCTCGCCTGTAAGTGAGTTTGCAAAGACGCCCTGCCAACCAATACACATTTGTTGGACTGACGAACTGCAGTGATCAGACACGTGTAATTAATTCTTACAGTTCGTTGTGTTTTGTTGATACTTTTCTTGGCTGTAAAAATTAGCACAATATCGCATGTAATGTAAACAATACATGGCGTGGCTGTGCGCTGTTCAGCACAGCTTGCCAGCGTTATTTAGGTCAAACTGTCTTTTCCGCCAGACACGCGACAAGCCATACAAACATACATACATACAAAAAGCCAAATAAACGCAGTTTGGTTACCTATTTATATATACGACCGAAAAAGTTCGCTCGCAATTCACTCAGTCGTGTGTCGTTTTATGTACTACTATATTGCTAACAATTGCTAACTAGGCCAGTTTGTCAGCGATATCTGGGGCACGCAGTCCTGACATAGGCCTTTACACTGATTTAACAGGCAGCCCTAAGACCCAGTGCAAACATTGTCGGAAAACGATGATACCCTTACCAAAATGACATACTCTACGTTTCGCCTTACTATTGCAGACTCTGCCACGCTTAACAGCAGTTTCTGTTACTGTCCCCAAAGTGTAGCTAGATGCGAGTATACAATAGCGACGGAGGATGATTAGAGTATGAAGCAATTCAAGCGTATTGCGGCATTGCTGACATATTGAAATAAGAGATGTTAGGGTGTCATGTATGTATGTATGTATGTATGTATGTATGTGTGTGTGTACACACACACACACACACACACACACACACACACATAACACCCTAACATCTCTTGCCTGTTGTCCTACTAACCGGCATCTCGGTTTAAGCATATAGAGCATAGAGAGGAGTAAACACTGAGAGGGTATTGATATTCAGCCTCTGGCTCCTGCTGTTTGATCCGACATAATTAGCCACAGAGGCAAGTTCAGCTGGAGAGGAGGCTACAGTTTCAGGACCGCGTTTCTGGGACCCTAGTTTTTCGTGACTTTACCTTGGTAAACGCAAGCTTATTTTTCGTACGGCAGCAAAGCAATCTCATAAGTTAAGCAAGACTAATTGAATGAATTAATTGAATGAACGTGATGAAACAGAATACCTACCTAACCTAATGCCTAAACGGAAGATATAAAAATGTACCTGGCCCAGTTTATAGTCACCAATTTTTCCATAAAGTCTGATGACACAGCCATTAAGTGTTGTAATGTTAAAAATGTTTTTGATTTCTTTGAAATGCGTAGGATGTTCTCATCAATGACTCTTTTTACTCTCTGCAGTAGAACTCGTTGGTGTGCCTTAACATATCAGGCCAATAATTTGAGGAATATCAAAATCGTTCTTGGTGTCATTTTCCAAACAAACAACCTTGTTGGTGTCATCCCTGATATGCTGAACTTGAATCTTGGATCAATAAGCATCGGCATTATTGTGCAAGGTTAATACATTGTTGTTGTTGTGCACTGTAGTTAAATTGACAATGTAAAGTATGACCCCAATTTTTGCAGGGCAGGCGTTGCCGTGGAACTGGGGCTTATTATAGGACAGCTTTGGCTTGGTCTCCTCCTGAGAGCACTCAGTGATGCTGATGTCACAGTGGGCACAAAGGTGTTGATTGACAGGGCCTATCCAAGTGTGTGTGTGTCTACCTGTATATGCTTTGTGTGCCCTATGTGTGCTGGCAGAGATTTGGTCTGAACAGTGACACTGAATACTGAAGTGTATTTCTGTAGTAATGGGCAATAGGCTGGTGCATAATCACACTGTTTTTTACACATTGCAGGATAATAATAATAATAATAATAATAATTACCCTGCATCCCATAGTAATTGAATTCAATTAAACATTTTTGGTAGACTCCATTGAGTCAGCCTAAGAGAGGGAAGGGTGGGTGAAAAAAATAATATCCAGATATTTTCTGTAATTTTGGCAATGTCAATTTGATTATATTTGTCAATTTTCATAAAAATAATTCTTCTGGCATACAAAGTCACTTGGATCAACTACCCTAAAGAAAAATTAATTTGTTAATAAAAACAGCAAACAGACATCATAGGCTCACAAACTTCAAAGGAAAACTTCAACCTGGACCCTATTTTGCTATAATTTTTCATCAAAGGGACTTGTAAGGACAACAATTTTTGAAATTGGTCCATTTTTGAGCGAGAATGCTGCAGTTGTAATGCATGAATAACAGGGTGTATTGTAGTCCTTAGGGGCAGTAGTGCTGCATGAATGTATGTCCTCTAATACTGACAGGCTCAGATTATCGTTCTGCAAGAGTTAAGTTCTTATATGAAGACAACAGAGAGAAGCGTTAGGATTGTAATGACAATAGGGAAATTTCCTGCAACAACTAGATTTCGGAGTGAGACTTCTCGTTGAGCAAGACTGGACACAATAAGAAACAGACTGGGATCAAGTGAAAAGTAAAGATTATTTTTTTATTTCTTTGTAGAATCATTTCCATAATGTGGCAAAAACAAGCACTTTTGGGGCCCGTCCACATGGAGAAGATTTTCGAGTGAAACCGCAAAGGTCTTTTGCGTTTAGGCCGACCGTAACAATGGATCCGGCGTTTTCGGTGCCTGAAAACGCACTTTTTTGAAACCAGGTGCCAGGGTGGAAAAGTCAAACGTTTCAGGTTTTGGGTTCGTGAGAACACCAGAAACGCTGGTGTCACGATGATGTCATCAGCCAGAGTCGGAGCGAAATAAATGTGGAGGATATGCCTTTAGAAATAAATAAATAATAAATATGGTTATTCATCTCCTTTTGGATTGGTCTCCATGAATTAACCATTTAATGGGCGGGTAAGTGAAATCACGCCGACCTAACATCACACAACATTGAATATATATTCCAAAATTGATAATTTATAGTCTATCCGATTTTCTAATCAGTGCAAACTAGTTTACACGTTGGGACGCCAGTGTCCGTGAGAGGAAGATGTTGGATGATGAATTGACTGCCTGTGTTTGACTTAAGGCTGGATCGACTGTTGAGTGGTTTAGGTACAGTTAAAAATATGTCTGTAAAATTACAGTAAAATACTGGCAGCAGTTTCGCCAGTAAAGTACTGCTTTTTTACAGTATAGATACTGTAACTAGAAATACATTAGATTACTGTATATATTATTACAGCAGTTGATTGTATTATTACAGCAGTTAACTGTACCATTTACAGTAAAGTACTGGTAGCAAGCCAGCAAGATACTGTTTATGTACAGTGCTTTTACTGTAACCTAAATCAATCCCAGTACAATACTGTTTCTGCAAATTACACCAGGTTATTGTATTACTATTGATGTACTGTGGAATTACAGTAGTATACCAGTTTCCAGCTTTTTGTTTATTTATAGTAATATTTATTTTGCCTTCTAGATTCTCTGCACAAAAACATTTAAGTTAATTTGACCTAGTCATTGATATTAAAACACTGCTCCATTAGTAACAGCCCACACTCATTACAAACAACCAAAAGATAAGAACATTTAAAGGTTAATTTAATTTAACCCTGCCTTTAGAGGTTAAGGGTGTATGTGTTCGTGTGTCATGAATTACATCAAAGTAAAAACAATATTAAAAACAAATATGACACTATTATTATTATTGACATTAAAAAACATTGACATTAAAATACTAATAAATTAATATATTTCATATAGGCTATTATTAACAAAACTGATTTGGTCAAAGTTGATCAGCAAAATGTGCATATTAGATATATTTATATTTGAAGTCCATGAGTCCTTTCATAAGTGAGCAGACTCTAACATTGAAAGGTTCGGCTTTTTTCTGCACTTTTTTCCCAGTGAGCTTGCTTGACACTGGCTTGTTTGCCTGGATCTTCGTGCCATGCTCCGGGTTGATCCCGACGAAACATCTAAAAAAAATACAAACAGAATAGCATGCCTTTTTTAACAACACAATGTGGAAGCTGTCTGACCTGACCTGAAATTTGTTTGGGGAGAGCATGGGGTGAAAACATATTGGCCCTCATTTATCATTGTAACGTAGAAACCAGTGCAGATCCAAGGGCAGAAATCATCGTACGACAGGGTTCATGTGGGATTCATGTAACGTTTGTATCTCGTCAATCTCAGCGTAAGAATGATCGGGCGTTGATAAATGTGGTGTCTGAAAACAATCGTCATTTAAATATCACGCCCCTATATATTCTCGGTTTAGAGGCCTCGCCCCTTGAGTTTACGACATGTAATGTCACGCGTAATACGACATGTAATACGCGTAATACGTCCAAAAAGAGAAACTTTTCTGACCTGAACGCTACCGTTCAAGTCTAATTGAACCAATTAGTTCTATTTTGACAGCAAACAAACCAAAATGTATCTGTGGCGGAGGTAAATCGCTCACTTCTAGCCATCAACAACACTTTTGATTAAACGAAAACCTGAAACGTGCATCACATAATCAAAATGTTTCACTAAACATTGTGCATTGTCTGTTTCCTGTGTAGCCTACTCGCCAAACATAACTATTAACACTTAAAATTTTAGAGGCAAAGCGATGAATGAGGTCCTGTCTCCTTTGTATAGCCCCCAGTTAGGGCTGTGCTGGCCACAGCTCTCTAGTTCATCTGGCTGCATTTGAACATCAAATGGCATCTTATATCCTTTGCAATATTGTGCAGAACCCCACAGGCCAAAATTATATCACAAACTTTTTTGATGTGAGATTTGATCATAGGCTCTGGTCATGTTGATATTGGGAAAGGGCTAGCTTTGCGTAGAAATGACCGTACACCCACTTTTCAGTCGTACGTTCGTTTCATAAATGAGGGCCAATGCCTGAACAAGATATTGATAAAATAAGATATGAGAGCTCCAGTAGCTCCAGTGGTGAAGTTGATAGTCCCTTAACCATAGAGAACCCAGCCATAACCATATTCACCTTTGAATAAACTCTAAAGTGGATGCAGCTTCTTCCTGGTACTCCAGATTGAAGACGTAGTAGCTTCCAAAGAGGACGCACAGCCCCGGCAGGAACGACAACCCTTCAAACATGATCCGGCCTTCGATGGACACCATCCACTTGCTACTCGCGCCAGTTTTGGGATTATCTGAGCCTGAAAGCACAAAAGTAGTAAACATACCAAAGTGACATTAGCCAAAAAAAAATGTAATTACACGAAAATAGGATGTTCATCATAGGAGATAACCTTGGTAACCAGTGGTATACCAGAAAGCATGCAATTGTCATAACTTTCAATCTAACTTGCTCTTACCCAACCATGTCCTGCTCAAGGCACATCATTATAATACTTATTGTTAACAACACGTCTTTGTGAATCATCCTAAGAGAAAAGTTGTTACTTACCCATCATCAGTCTTGGACTGCTAGGCAAACAAAAGTTTGCCTCCAGGTCGGCAGCAGTTGCAGACATCACTTTTAGAATAAGAAATGTTGAATAATTGATGAAGTATTCATCCTACATTCAATTTAGCTACAAGTAGGCTACATCATGAGACAAACTAATAACTAATAAAATGTATCACATATTTCTCAAGATCAACAGTTAATAGTATGAAACACTCCTTTGACATTTAGCCTGTCAAATACGCACACCTGCATTAATGAAGAGGCCGGCCATCTGCTCTTTGAAGTGGGCCATCAACAAGAGTAGGATGCTTCTTGGGCTGCCATCTACACTGGCCAGAGCAGCCTTCTCTGCTTCATTTGTGGACTTTAGATTAAAGTAATCAATTACATCCTTGCCATGTTCTTCAAATGCTGGCTCCATTTTTCGAACAATTGAGATATCGGTGAGCATTTTGAAATGCGCACACATGCTCCGTGTAGCAAAGAGGTATGGCCACTCTGATCTCAGCAGCTCAAGGGAGGGTGCTGGGATGACGTTAATCATTTTGCGTTGGAGATGGTATGTTGCAGTGAGACCTCTCTGCACTTCAGTGCAATCCAAACCAAACATACCCTCACAGGAAAACAGCTCCAGCATCTTTTCTTTCCAATGTTCCAAGTTTTCCATGGTTTCCCCGGGGGGCATCTCTGGCTGCCAACGTGTGCAGCCATAGCAGTCAGTTGGTCCTCGGGTTGGCATTGCCACATCTTTCTTGGTTCTATGTCTAGCCAGTGTATTGTTCCTATTTACATGATCCACCCGGATCTTTATTTGAGTTAGTAGTGAAGAGTATCCGCCTCCGATCATCGTTTGTCCATCATCCAGTGTGTCCGCAAAAGAACGGGGGTACTGTTTGACTATAGCCTTCACAACCACGAGACACTGGCCTTTCGTTGGATTTGCATCATGTGTTCTCATGGTGTCAACAAGCATTTTTATCATCTGCCGTCTATCGGCTGGCGAGGGCCTCTTCCCATTCTCAATGGCATGAATCACACCGGGGGGCATCTTTTCCCATGACACCCGGAAAGTTTCAGGCCAGTCTCTCTGTGCAGCTGAGACTGAAGATGCTCCAAGAGGTGCAGATGCAGAGACGGACAAAAACGGGGGAGAATAAGGATAGGATGTGGATGTTGTTGGAGGAGGTGCGGATGGGTTGCTTGTGGGGAGAGGAGGTGTGCTCTCAGGACCTGCACATGAAAAGAAGTTAAATTAAAAGGACAGAAAACTTACAATAATCAAAAGCCTTTACCTAAGTTGGTATGTTGACAAATGCGATAAAGCAACTGGATTGCAGTAGCGATAGCAAAAGCAACTAACTGCAGGCAAAAGGTAACGAATCTTTGTATATCACGATATAGCCTAAAAACATTGCAAATATTATTTATAGGCCATATTGCCCAGCCCTACCACAAACTACATCCTCCAAAATGATCATACAGTTTAATCGCCAATCTCAAACTGTTTCAGCCTAAACTGAACATCAAGTTCTTGCTATTGGGAAGAGCATTTAGATTATAAGCAACAGATTACAAACAGATGCAGCACACCTAGGAGAGTGTACAGAATAACATGGCCTACCTGTATGTTTCCATTTCTCCAGGAGTTTCCTGCACTGAATTGGTCGAATGATGTATGCAATGTCCGCCTCTATGATGAATCTCAAATCTTGAATACTTTCTACTCCTGTTGTTTGAATTTTGGTGATTAATTGATTAAGTGTGTCCTCTGATAGCATTGGCAGAATAGACAGGACAGCAGCTCTGAGGTCGGTGACATCAGACATCTTGAGCAGGGAAGGAATGGTGCAGTGCAATTAGTGACAGACCTAACATACTGGCAAAGGGTAATAGTCTAATAGCTTTGATTGATCTATGCAAAGATATTGGGCATCTGTGTCATTAAGGCTATGGACACCTTGATCCACTAACAAGACAGAATGGCATTTCTCTGTGACAAAATAAACAACAGAACCATTGTGGATAAGAATTAACTTGATCCTACCAAAGACTAATCCATCATCAACTTTTCCAGCTACAACACACAAATTCTTTTTGTAAATGGTCCCCTTAACTGTTACTTCATTAGATGCAACTGTGTTTTCTGATGAGAAACCAAAATGGGCAACACATTCCTGGATTTTGGTATTGTAATCACTTGCAAAGAATTCAGTGCATTTTTCAGCTACTATTGTATTTGGAAAAATATCTGACACACTGAGATACACTTGCAGAAGTTGGTGCCTTTCTGCAAGAGAGAGGCAAAGGTTTTTGAAATTATGTAGCTTACGAGCACACTGTTTAAAGTATGTGTGCTTGCTCTCAAAACGGAGAGTCCATAACCGAATTAAAGGGTCAAAACGTACTATAAGGTCAGGATAATGAGAGAGGTAATGGTGTTTTGGTTTTAGTGGGTGCAAAGGAAATGCCTGCTTTCGTAGATCTAGATAATCATCTATGAGAACTCTCAAAAAAGCAACCTGGCCATTGGTAATGGCTGGAGCACATGTCAATTCGACAATTTGTCTGAGCTGCTGCATTAATTGCCATATGTCATTGCTCAAAGGGCTGTCAATCTTGTCCCCAATCAACCGACCTAGAACAAAAGTGCGGACAAAAGTGTGATCACGGTATATGTGACATTTGAGGTTCGACACTTTTCTAAAAGAAAGTCTGCAGTCCCTGATAGGGCACGCAAAACTGGCATTGGCCACGTTTCGGTGAAACCTCATGTGACGAACGTACGCATATTTTGTATCACATTCATGACCACAGTATTGGCAGGGGAACATGGTTCTCTTCTCACCAGTTAGATCTCACTATCAATTCAGGTCAGCGGTCGCACGATACAGGCGAGCGCATGCCGGCTGTGTCAGCAGTGGCGGCGCCACGTTAGCGTTAGCGCACAAGGCAAACTAATAACAAGATCCGATGGCTTATGCAGAAATTATGGATGGGGAGACATGGAGAGCAGCAAGAGATCATGAAGCTATTTATCTATATATTGTGTGCTTGTAAGCAACACTAACGTTAGCTTGCTATTGCATTAACGTGTAACGTTAGCTAACTTAGCTTGCTACATGTAACGTTAGCTCAAGCATACCGGAGCTCAGCTCGCACAAAATACACTTTTAAACAAACTTTTTTAACTCGCACAAAGAAATCTGGAGGCTTGACAACAATACTCGTAGAATAGATCATATGAAAATAAGTATTGCAGATACTTACAATGGCCTGAACACTCCTACAACTAATTAGCTCATACATAAAAGCACTGAATGACAACAAAACGGGCACACCCCCTCCACATTGACCCTTGTTTGTGGCTCAGTTAGTTGTACCTAATATGTAAATAGTAGTATAATATATAAATATGTTTACAAAATAAATAGCAACCGCACTTTTCTTGACGTCCTCCACCTGCTCAAGACCGTAAACTGTACAGTAACCTACTGTAAAATCAGACCATTTTACCTTCAATTTTCCAGGAATGCTTTGCAAATTACACTTTATTGCTGTAAAATCTGTTTACAGCAATTTTTTTACAGTCATCTATTGTATTTAAGAAATACAGCAGTTTACTGTTGAATTTCCCTGAAAAATTACAAGAATTTTTTACAGTGTAGTTACATGTTGTTGGGGATCTGTCAGTTAGGCATACTCTGCAACATGAAACTGTTTTTCGGTGGATTTCAGTAGCTGAAATAGCGCCACACACAGGCCTGGAATATGTACTACAGCGTTTCTAGAGCTAGATGCGTTTCAGCAATGACTCCATCGTTACGGAGAAATGTCTGGCCCCCCTGCCGAGAAAAATGGGGGGGTAAAGATTGTTTTCGAAATCTGGCTTCGTGTGGATGTGGCCTTAGAGGACCAAGATTGACAGGGCACTATTGACCCAAATGATTACATTGCAGCCTATTTTTGTAGATTACGACAACAGCCTTCTCGCTTAAAGGGACCAATTTCAATAGTTGTTGTCTGCATTAGTCCCTTAAACCCAAAATTTTGGATCTGAGGGAGTTTTCCTTTGACAACATGTAAAATTAAAAATAAAATCCACTGTCAACTGTTCTATATGAACCAATTTCTAGCTTGATTAGCAAAAAAATTCTAGACCCATATACTGTATACATTCATATATCGTAACGATGGAACAGATGAGAAACGCAAGGGTAGCGTTTCTGGGGAGCCTCTACTTTTATTAGGTGAGTATTTCTGGTAGTGCTCAACTGTTTTTATTTGTAGGCTTCATTATTCTTTCATTATTATTTTCTCTGAACTTCGGGACCTTACTCCTACAATTTTTCACCTAGCTTGCTTGGAATCATGTGCTGGAATTATAAAAAATATATATACAGTATATACGTTTTTTAAATAGTATACTATTAAGATATAATATTTTATATTGGAAGTCAACAGCTGTTCTCTAATACTTCAGATTCACAACTCTTAATGTTTTGCCTTTTAAACTTAATTCAAACGTTTAACAAATCAATTTTTGATCTTAATGCTCATGAAAACGGATTATGTATGCCATTTATACTTCAACAAGATTCAACATTTTTGCCTCATAGAGTCCTGTTTAGAGCGTGATGACATCACCCTGCTCTGACCCAGGCTGGTTTTAACAAAAGCTAAACTTTTTGAATGTTGTGGAGCCATACAATGTCAATATTTAACCTAGAGGCAATGTAAAGCTTAAACTCTTATCTTAAACAGTGGTTCATGTTTCATTGGTGTTAACATTATTTATCATATTACAATGGGTCCCAATGGAGTCTCTTGCCTTTCTTGATGCGGCCTCGTCTTTTAGAAAAAAATTAAACTTACAAATAACACATACTTGAATGGACACACATCTTTAACATCCATGTGTTTGTCTACTTCTACTGCGCATGACCATGTCCAATTTGTATAAGTCTGAGTTATAAATTTTGACATTGAGTCTATGGTTTGAGGCTTAGTTCGTCCACAGAGTCCCAATAGTATGAGCCTAATCTTGATTTTTATAGATGTCAAACGTTAAGATAAGATAAGATATTCCTTTATTAATCCCCCTTAGGAGAAATTCACATTGTCCATCAGTACAAGGGGATAGAGGAGTGGGATAAAAAACCTGAGTATAGCACTAAACAATAAATAGATTTACCTGAATTAAGATAAAATTATATGCGAGCTCTTAGAATCAGGTCAGATAAAAAAAAGAACCTATATACATACATAGTAGTCATCATTGAGATGGACAGTGCAATTGGTAGATGAAAATACATAGTAGTCATCATTGAGGTGAACAGTGCAATTGGTAACTGAGTCTTACTGAGGTGTAGATATAAAAATAAAAATAGATGTGCAGATATAAGTTGGGCAACCAACTTAAGTGGCAACCACAAATGGTGTCTTACTTTTTATTCATACTTTTATGAACATACTGTGCTATACTTACGATTATGTATAGCACAGTGAAACATCCATACTCAAATGCTTCTCAAGTTGAATAAATTAACAACAAATTTGACCGAATTCTGTCCCAGAACTCAAAATTTCAGAACTTGTACCCTGTACTTACTGTATACTGTATAACCAAGCCCTCCATCATGCCTCCAAAGAAGGAAAGGCAAAAGGAAAAGCAGAAAGTAGTGCATACAATGGGATGCGTGTGTCTGATATTGCTTGTAGCAGGGTCACCAACCTTTTTGAACCTGAGAGCTACTTCAAGGGTACTGTGTAATACAAAGGGCTACTTGTTTGATAGCCTTCAAATTCTTCACATTCTTCTCATCTTTGAACAGTGTTTGCAATTTTCATCATTGCTCCTTTCAAGACCTCCCTGTCCAAAAAGTCTTTTTTGTTCTTTATCAAAACATTTGCAGCTCTAAATTAAGTTTCTGTTGTTTTGTGACTTTTTCACTGGCCTTGTGAAAAATGACCGTTTACCCAATGCTGCTTTTAACTCTCAGGCCTTTTCTGCCTGTAGGGCACTGCCAGGCGGATAGTTAACATGCTAGTGTGAAAGATATTGTCTCTCCACATTGTGCGCAAGTTTTCTTTCACTTTTCTGCCAAGTTTTTCTTTATTTTGTGGGTATAACTTGTGTCTAACTCCCGATTTTATTTGCACTTGCTAGCTTGTCTCAGCAAAGAGTGCACGCAATATTGAACTTTCCAGACAAGTTGAGTTCATAAAACATTTGTTTTTAAAATATAAAATTCAATATGCCATTCCCTTCAATCTACATCAATGTGTCATGTGCATCATATCATCATATCATAGCTAAATTTTTCTCCATGGTGACAAGGTCTATTTTTAGAACATGCCCTATGGGCAACTCGCGTGGGCACCATGTTGGCCACTCCTACTTTACAGCATGCCCAAATTGAGAACATGTACGATGTTAAAGAATAAATACTTGATACAGATGTTATTGTTGTTTTATTACTGTTTATCCAGGTTAAATATAAGGATTTATACATAAAATTCTATGTGAAGGTCTAAATATGCACTTATCTGGGGCTCTGGAACAGATTAATGCATTTTACATTAATTCTTATGGGAAAAATTGTTTCAGTTTTGGAACAATTCACAACTTGAGAGTAAGTTCGAGTGCCAAGGTTACACTGTACTAGGGATCGACCGATATGGATTTTTTAGGGCCGATACCGTTTTTTTTTTCATCAGCCTTAGCCGATGACCGATACGAGCTGCCGATTTTCTTGAGCCGATATTTGGAGCCAATGCTGCTTTTGCTCCCTCAATTAACATAATAAAAATGATACAATGATGAAAACAAATGTTACAAGTCTCAATTCGGGGGAGGGGCAATGCATGGTCTGCACGTGGACTGCAGTGTGCCTGTGGACGCCTTTCTGTAAGGCCCTGTCTACATTAACCCGGGTAAATCCAGAAACGCATAAATATGTATCCGTTTAGCCCTTCCGTCCACATTAGAATGGAGAATTCCGACGCTGAAAACGATGCTTTTCAGAAACGTTCGCTGAGGTGGATGGATGTGAAAACTCCGGGTTCGCATTGTAGTGTGATCAGGGTAGACGGAGGCTTTTAGAAACGCTGACGTTCAGTTGCCATGACAATGCCACAAGCTTGCGCTCGAGACTGAGACGATCATCTTAACAAACATGGCAGGTGAAATGGAAAGGATGATCTATCTGAGCAATGTACTTGTGTATCTTCAGTTACTACTCGGCATACTATGTAACACTTATTCGTTACTCCAACGCCGAAGGCGAGCGCTGTACTTGTGCTTAAGCGAGAGTCGCGTGTATTAACGCTATCAGCTGATCGCGCGTCTGTAATATAAACAGAGAGGCGTGGCGGGAGTCACATAACCATGACAATCATTGTTTATCAAAATCATTTCAGTGTGGAACGTGGATGCAAAACATTCCGTAAACGATATGAAAACAATAGTGTGGACGGAGATCGTTTTCATTGCGAATGTGCGTTTTTATATTTACCCGTGTTAATGTAGATGGGGCATAAGTCATGCCAGAAAAAACTATCGGTGAACGCACCCACGAATCGGCCGATGCCGATACACGAAAAAACACAAATATCGGCCGATAATATCGGCCGGCCGATG
The DNA here is from genome assembly GCA_036785325.1 of Urophycis tenuis. Taxonomy (NCBI): domain Eukaryota; kingdom Metazoa; phylum Chordata; class Actinopteri; order Gadiformes; family Phycidae; genus Urophycis; species Urophycis tenuis. The sequence continues at coordinate 232,055 of JAXIVH010000098.1, forward strand.
TATCGGTCTATCACTACACTGTACTGACGCTGTATCATACCAACACTTATCATACCAATACTACTATGTAAAGTACTAATACTGGATCATACAAATAGTAGTAGTAGTAATAGTTAATACTGAATAGTTGAATCGTCTTGGATCATGCTATATATCTTGTCTAAAGCACACTCTTATAGGCCTACATCAATTGCATTAAGCTTACATAGGCTATGGGTCAGAGAAAATATTAATAATTGTTCATGTTGGATCTAATGAGATCTAAAAACTAATGGGGGAACGCTCCGCTTTGGTAAAAGAAAAAAAGAATTGAACACAAGCTGTGTTAGTGTTTACTTTATAATCACGCCCATTAATAAAAAAAAAAAAAAAAAGTGATAAGTTGGGAATGAATGGGACAATCCGTGGTCCAAGTCCAATGTTAATTGAAAACTGAAATGCCGAAACAACAATGTTAAAGGGGGGCATAAAGGGAGGTGATCCCCTGTCCTGGTTCCAGCAGTTAACACCGCTAGACCCATGGGCACAAAACTGAATCATTTACGTGTATTTAACATTTTATCATTCAAACTCTTTTACATTCTCTTTATCCGTGCATATTTTTTCATGATAAATTATAAATCATGCGTAATCGGAGAGAACGGAGCTCTCCATCTCCACTGGCCGGCCACTGTCTGATTTTCATAGATGTACCATCAATCATATTCATTTTTTGTTATAGTATATTTGGGTGATAGTAGCCTATTTTTTGTCAAAATGAATGCAGATACTGAAATGAATGTACATTCACATTGTTGTTATATTGTGAAATGGTAATGCGCCTTGTCTATAGAGAGCTTTGGGAAATACGGCAGAACAGAGCAAAGAATATGATTTTCCATGTTTTAAACGCACTACATGCATGCACTAATTTAGTTTGTTGTATGCCAACAGACAATGTGCACATAGATGCACCTTGTTTTTCTGATTTTCTGAAACGCACCAGTATGTTTATGCCTTGTGAATAAGCCATGTTTAGTGGCTTTTCACATGAGGTCTGAGGTCTGTGTTTTTGCCAACAGAAATACAGATGTAGACTGGGGCTGTCACTTTTTATTCGATATTCGAATATGCATTCGAACATGACGTGAAATATCCGTAATCGAACTATAAATAAACTAATCGGTTTTTAAAGGCCAATTAGCGTAGTTTTCAACTCGGCCACACGCAACACTAATGGTATCCAGGAGCTTCAAAACTACATGACTGAATCTCCTCTCCCCGCAGACAGCAACACGCTGCATTGGTGGAGAGACACGGCCTGCAACAAATACCCACTTCTCTCACTATTGACGCGCAAATACCTGTGTGTGCCCGGCACGTCCGTTCGCTCCGAACGTGTGTTCTCAACCGCGGGGAACATCGTTAACAAAAAGAGGACTGCACTTGATCCAGATCAAGTCGATAGATTAGTGTTTTTAGCAAATAATATAAAAAAATGAATTTGGATAGGCTAGGCCTTACTCCTTCTGCTGTCTAAGTTGTTACGTGTGTTTGTGGCGTGCTGTTTGTGTTTGTGTGGTGCTGTGCTGTTCCGTTCCGATCAGTTTTTTCCATGTTGCCAAATTTTGTTATAGGCTATGTATATGTATAGGCTATGTGCTAGATATTCGAATATATTCGAATACATTGCTTGATATTTGATATACGTTCGAATTTGATTTTCCTCAAAAGTGACAGCCCTAATGTAGACACACACAAAAAAGTCACTAATGGGTATTGATGGTTGTATTGAAGGAGTCTGATTGAGGATCGGAGGGCTAACGGCAGATAGAGCAGATCCCCCTAACTTTTTGGTTGAGAAAGCCATAAAAGCCAAATGCTTCTGAATGTATTTCCTTGTGAGCCAAATCATGTTTAATTAAATTAGATGCAACTTTATGCATGCATTTTTTAAGTAAGACATACATTTTTAGTGTAACACATCTCTGACCATCTAAAGCACTATATATGATACATATCTTTATTCTTCATAATAATATTATTATCCAATGCAAGATTTTTTTTTTGCGAACTCCAAGAAAGACTTCAATCGATCCTCTCCTCTTGTTGATCCCTTCATTGGCAAAACAGCAACACGTTCCTCACTCAGTGTCACCTGCAGCATACCTCACAATTATACTGAACTGGCTAACATCTGTTGACTCAACTGAAGTGAAAGAAAAGTATGTCCCTGTGTTTATGTCCCTGTGTTTTGTGTCGCTCCGCTTTATCCAATGAGAATAGTTGAGAGATTTCACTGTTCACATTCTACTTTACTCCTAAATCCACATCCTAAACACCACTAGCTTGTTCACTGTTAAGAATTGACTCCAATACTTCTGTTGTTGGAGATTAACTTTTGAACGCATATTTTGCACTCCCCACTATTTTGATAGCTTCATCCACAGGTTGTACACTGATGCCTTCATCAACAAGTTGGCTGCTGTTGGACACTCTTTCATTTAAGATTGCAGGAGACTCATTCCATAATTTGTGCAGCCAGGACAGGATGCTGCTCCTAAAAGATGGTATTATTTTGGCTCTGTATTTCCCACCACAGGAAGCGCAAGTAATCTTTATCTTCTTGACTTACATGAAACCTGTGGAAAAAAAATTCAACATCACAGGTGGTGACTGCAATTGTGTGAAATCAGGTCCAGTAAGTAAGTAGTCATTCAGACCTGCCATCATACTTCAATCAATAAACAGCAGAGCAGTCAAATACAACCCTCAGTTCTGAAACTTCTGATGGGCTGCAGAGCTGCCTGCAAACAAGCTGCAAACCTATTTCGACTTGGACCAAAAGTGGATACAAAAGCCACCTTCTTCCTCCACACAGCACTTACTCATGATATTGTAGCAATATTGTGTGATGTTCTAGCTTTTTGAAGCAATTAAAGGTGGTACCTTTAAGGAGGTACCTAGAATCTAAATGGTGGGAAAAACAACAATATCAACTAATCTCTACATCACAATAGCCCTGTTCTGAAGTGTTACATTGTGCCGCTGGAAAGGAGCATGGTGGCGCAGTGCCACTATTACATTGTCGGGGGGGAGAACCCTAATACATAGAAATAGTTTTATTTTTTTACTGGCACTGAAAAAATTACCTTGCAACCATGTAATGCATGGCCGCAAATGCAACGATTTTGGTTGCATTCTTTAGCCCTGCAGTGACTGGTGTCAATGGTGGAAGTTTCTTGACGGATACACAATGATAGACTTGTTGACTTCACCTGTGGTGAACTCATGGAAGTATGGATATCGGAACACGGCCCAAGCCATGAGATCAAAGGAACTGCCTGCAGTGCTCAGAGACAGTATTGTGTTGATGCACAGATCTGGGGAATGCTACAAAAAATATCTGCATCATTCTTAAATGGAAGAAGTTTGAAACAACTAGGACTCTTCCTAGTGTTGGCCGCCCAGCCAAACTGAGCAATAGGGGGAGAAGGGCCTTTTAAGAGAAGTGACCAAGAACCCGATAGTCACTCTGACTGAGCCCCAGAGATCCTGTGTGGAGATGGGATGAACTTCCAGAAAGACAACCATCTCTGCAACTCTCCACCGATCTGGGCTTTATGGCAGAGAGGCCAGACGGAAGCCTGTCCTCAGTGAAAGACACAAGAAAGCCCACTTGGAGTTTGCATAAAAACACCTAAAGTACTCTGAGACTGTAAGAAACAAGATTCTCTGGTCTGATGAAACCAAGCTTCTCCCTCAATTCTAAACGTTAAGTGTGGAGGAAAGCATGTACCCCTCATCACTTGCCCAATACCATCCCAATGGTGAAGCATGGTGGTGGGAGCTTCATGATGTGGGGGTGTTTTTCAGCAGCAGGGACTTGGAGACTGGTCAGGGTTGAGGGAAAGCTGGAGCGAAGTACAGAGATATCCTTAACGAAAACCTGGTGCTCATGACCACAGACTGGGCCGAAGGTTCACCTTCCAACAAGACAAGGACCTAAAGCACACAGCCAAGACGGTGTCAAAGTCAGACAGACAGATCAGCGGGGCCTGCTGTGTAGGGCCGTTATGGCCGCAGGGATCAGGCTTTTTCCCAGACGAGCCCTCCTGAACTTGATTGTTCTGTACCTGCGCCCTGAGGGTAATGGGGTGATGTATTGGTGCAGTGGGTGAGTGGTGTCTTGTACTATTGAGTTTGCTAGGCGGTTGATGGATTTTTTATTTAGTTCTGTGAGGTTGGGTGTGGGGAGACCAATGATTTTAGCGGCTGTGTTTGTGATGCGTGTGAGTTTGGCCCGATTGGAGACAGAGAGCATGGTGAAGAAGCATGTGGAACAGTACAGAAGGATGCGTTGGATAATGCTTTGGTAAAGTAACAACAGGAGGTGAGGTGCGACGTACAATCCTTTAAGTTTTCGGATGGCAGACGGTCTCTGTTGGCTTCTTTTTTTAATGTCTGTGGTGTGCTGGTCAAAGGTGAGTTTATTGTCCAGAGTTATTCCCTAGTATTTGAATGTATTTACTGTCTCGACTGTTAGGGTGTTTATGATGGTGAGGTGCTGGGGTGAGGGGGGGTTGAAAAGTAGTTCCTTTGTTTTATTGACATTGATTTGGAGATGGTTGTCTGTGCACCAGCTGGCGAAGTGAGTGACTGTGTTGTGATAGTCCAGAGTGGATTGGTTGTCTGAGAGGAGTGTGAAGATGGCTGTGTCGTCAGAATATTTCAGATATGAAGTGGTGAGTGAGATGCTGAGGCAGTCATTGGTGTAAAGAATGAACAGGAAAGGGCTCAACACACACCCCTGGGGTACCCCGGTGTTGATGGTGAGTACAGGGGATGTGGTTGAGCCCACTCTTATTGCTTGCAGTCTATCGGTCAGGAAGTTGTGGGTGAGGTGGATCAGCTGGGGGGATATTGAAGTGGTGTAGTTTCTGGATCAGCAGGTGTTTATGTAGGGAGTCAAAGGCAGAGCTGAAGTCTTTGAAAAGGATCCTGGCGAAATTGCCTGGGGAGTCTAGGTGCTGGAGGAGGAGATGCAGCAGGCAGGCCACGGCATCCTCTGTGCCTCTTTTCGCCTTGTAGGCAAATTGGAGGGGGTCCATGTGTGGGGAGACAAGTAGAATGATGATGTTCAGCAGCAGTCTCTCTAGGCATTTCATTATAATGGATGTTAAGGCTATGGGATGGTAGTGGTTAGGTTCTGTGGGTCTGGGTTTTTTTGGTACTGGGATTATGGTGGCGGTTTTCCATAATGTGGGTATTATGGCAGTCCAGTAGGATTGGCAGAAGAGTGAGTGCAGTATTGGAGAGAGCTCCATGGCACAAGTTTTAAGCACCCTGGCTGAGATGCCATCAGGCCCTGGGGCTTTGCCGGGCTTACAACGGCTGAGCTGGTGCCGTACCTCCTCCTCTGTGAAGGGGGCTGGTTCTTCGCGGTCTATTGGTGGGAGGGCTCTCAACAAAACATGACACTCAGATGAGAAGTCCTGGTTGTCGTGACGGGTGAAGGTTTCTGGATCGCTGACTGTGCATGTTGATTAGGGTTCACATCCTGTCAGGATTTTCACCTTCTGGAAAGCTTGCTTGGTGTTCATATTGCTCATTTCTGTTTCAAGTTTCTTTTTGTAGTCCAGTTTGTCTTTAAAATTATTAATGATTATGTAGTACAGTTCAGTTACAATGTTTTTTTTTCCTTTTCTGATGATCGGTCATTCAGAATAGTGGATGTGTGTTTTTTCTTTGCATGCTCATGGATAACGCTAGTGCTGTGGTGCAATATCACTGAAAATGTGCACAATGTGCACATGTACAAACCACCTTTTACAGCAAAGCAAAACCTTTATCCATTGCCACCAATATTTTCCACTAAACAAGAACTTAAATCTAATCTTCTGATATACCTTGTCCTTTCTACAAAGCAACTCATTCATGACACATCTAGTGTAGGAGTATGGAGTCGGGCTTGGACCAAGAGTGGGTCCAATTATCACTGTCTTTTTCCTCACAGCATTTACTGTTGTTATTGTAGTTTAACTTTTTGCAGCATTATTAAAATATAACGTTTTTAAATCAATTGAACACATTTCAATGGGAAAAAATGACATTGTCAACTAAATATCCACGATGGGACAGCCCCATTTTATTTTATTTTACATGGTGTGCCACCATTATGTTCCTTGGAGAGAACCCGGATGCATTTTGAGATCTGGTGGTATGAAGCCTGCATATTACCTTGTTTCTTATCTGCTTTTTAGGGAGATTGTCTGCCGTGTATCTGTAATTTCCCAAGATACCGATATAACTGTTATAAATGTTTTTAACTGCTGCATGTCTTTGCCCTCAACGTAACTTTGCCAGTAGTAAGCAGTGCGAATATGTCACCGTAAATATAGCTGTTTCACCTTTGTCTCATACATTGAGGGAATCACAGGGTAAGGGAAATTCTAATTTTGAAACCTAAAGGTATAGTTTTAATTGTAAAAAACTATAATACATTTCCTCTTGGAAATGTTTTCTAGCCTTTCTAGCCTTTCTATTTACTATGTGCTTTCATTAATTATAACTCATAACCCATTGCATTGAACCCTATGCTACTTAAAACATAGACCTAAGATATAAATGCTTAGACCTTTAATGTGTATTTTGTAAAAAAAATAAAAAAATAAAGAAAACATACTACACTATTGATCCCATTAATTTCATGGCAGAACCTGTGAAATGTAATACATGTTTATTAAGTTATCTACTGTATAATACATTTCAAAGTGCATAACCTCATCGATTGAGGAAATGACTTGTACCTGTATAACAAGCAAACCCTTATAAAAACCATAAGGTAAAACATCAAAATAGATAAGCTATTATAGAAACACAAACCAGCAGGTTGGCCATCTTTTTCTAGACTTTAGTTCTTGTATTTACCTCAGAGAAAAGGAAAAGAAAAGAAAAAGACTGAGCTTTCAGTGTTCAGTTGTGTGTTCAGTGCAATTGCCAGCCATGAAATTTGAACAGTTTGTCAGATTAATGATGAAGTAGTTTGTTTTCTTAGAACCTCTGCTTTGGAATGACTACTACTGTGCACACAAACACACTCCTTCTCATGGTTTTTCTTTTGTCTTTTTGCACCAGAGGCTGTCCAATCTTTCTCTCCCGCACATCTCTTGCGTCTCATTCTGTAATTTTTTGGCCACACTACAACAAATTGGATGTCAGCTCTGTCAAAAATATTTTGCCTCCCAGGCTGGAGTGAGGGAAAATACTAGTTAAGGGGGAGTGATGGAGCTGAAAGAGAAGGCAGGAGGTAAGGTTGGAGAAGGAGTGGGGGGGGGGCGATGTTCGTTGTGTGTCCATCGTACAGTACTCGGTGTGTACACAGCATGTATAAGCTCATGTCAACTACTCTTGCTGAGTCTTGCTAGCCGGAACATATTCTCAGGTCTTGATGTAGGTGATTTGTATTGGTCCCTTGGGGAGCAAAGTCTGCAGAGCCCAGGTAGGAAGATAAGGTGAACAAAGTCAGTGAAAAAAAAAAAGGACAGAGAACTCAAGTGAACTTTTTGGGGAAGGCTGGGTGATTGACATTTGTGCCAGAATCCTAAATGAAAAGCGCTTGAAACGGGCCACCAGAGTTGGCATGTCATTGATTAGTGTTGGCATGACAACGTTTGCCAGAACTCTCTGTGTGTGTGTGTGTGTGTGTGTGTGTGTGTGTGTGTGTGTGTGTGTGTGTGTGTGTGTGTGTGTGTGTGTGTGTGTGTGTGTGTGTGTGTGTGTGTGTGTGTGTGTGTGTGTGTGTGTGTGTGTGTGGGGGGGGGGGGGGGGGGGGGTGTGTGTGTGTGTGTGTGAGAAACTGGGACGAGTCCTAAAAGACCATTGTGCTCTTTTTCTTTTCTCTTTACCGAATGAGTCTCTCGTGGATTACAGAACTGCTATCTCATGGTGTCCCCCATCCCTTCTTGCTCTCATCTGGCTGGTTGGATGTATGGGGGTGGGTAGATAGGGAAGTGCTGGGGTGTTAGACTCCCAGCCGAAATGTTCTGGGTGCATATCCCAGTTTCTGCAGCCTATACAGTCTTATTTTGTATGAAACTTAGTGGATGCAACCTATTTTCCCATAATTTGTTTTAATTTGTCCATTATTGAGCGAGAAAGCTTCAGCCATAGTCTGTGAAAACAAGCTGCAATGTAGTCCTTTAGGGCAATGGCGTCCCACCCACCTCTAAAAGTGCTTGTCTTTTCCACTGTCAGGCTCAGTTTATATTCTATCATTGTGGAATGGATCGCTGCAGAGAAATAAAATGTGTTTCTTTACCTTTCGCTTCATTGTTTGTTATATTGTCCAATCAAGTGGTTGGCCACCACAACGACTTAAAATGATTGGAAAATAGGGACCAGGTTGAAAATGCTCAAGTTTTCCTTTGTTGACGCTTGGAAACATGCCTGTTGGTAAAAATTGTGTGGTCGTCAAGGCTTTGGCCCTTAATATGATTATTATGAAGTATGTTCAGAAATAGGGAAATAAGAATGAATATAAAAACTAAATTCTATATATTTATCAGTTTAATTTAGGTATTAATTTATCGTCAATTTATTTGAGCATACATACAGTAATTTTTACCAGTTTTTATGTTTGGGAGCTGTAAAAAAAAAACTCTTAACATTCCTAACCCTTAATAAGTGTATCACACTAGCTGCCCACATCAATTTCCAGAAAGTACAATGCAATTAGGGCCAATCAGGGACTGTGTCAAAATTGATGACGTAAACGGGCCAATCGGAGTGAGCTGTAGCTGATAACATAGAACACTGCTGGAAAAACGGTTTAATAGCGACCCCTAAGCAATATGCGACAATGTTACTAGAGTAAACACAGCCATAAGTGTAGTTATTGCTGAAAAAGACCCGATAACCACTATTAAACAAGATCCAGAGAATGCACTACCGTTTCTCTGCCATGTTCGCCCTTCTTTATTTGTTGGACTGGCTTAACGAGTTTGTTTGTCAAGGCAAATACTCCCACCCACTGTAATTGATGTGGGCAACTAGAGGTCTGATCTGTGTAGCAAAACAGAATGTGAAGTCTCATTATTAGGATGGTACTCCAGCCTAGATGAAGGTAAGAATTAAGAGAAATGCCACAGCCATCCGTCAGCTATTAGTGAGTGAAATTTCCTGTGAAAATATATAAGTGGAGGGATATGAAGGGAGACATGAGCAGAGAGGAAGGGACATTTTTTTGATTGTTTGGTTGAAAAGTATTTAAGAAAAGTATTGTAGTATAAAGCCTATAAGCATCTCTGAGAATTTAATCGAAGGCCTACAGTTTGAATCACTTTTGTTTAAAAAGCAAGAAAGTAACAAGCAAATACAATCAATCTATGCACTTTAAATGCCAATCAACCGATGGGAATCTGTAGCCTGATACAGCCTTCTTTTCCACCCTCTTTTGCATAGTTTTTTCATTGACATTCCCCATTTTGACATTCACCATTGTTGGGTAAAGAAATATAGAAATTGTAATTGTAATTGTAAATATGTATTAATCATGTTGAATAAATTAAATTAATTAAATAAATTAAATACATAAATTAAACTGGACAATATATATATACTGCTAAATATGAAAATAAATCACATTTTTACTATTGACATTAACTCCAGTAGTTCCTTATTAATTAGCATTTATGACGCATTTATTGATTCATATTTGACATGTATTGATTTATTGTCTCAATTCTGGGACCTTGTGGTCTTCATTTGTCATTCCCATGTTTTTTAGACATGGGAACGAAATTTGTTCTCTGCATTTGACCCATGCTATTGTACATAGGAGCAGTGGGCTGCTATGATCAGCGCCCGGGGAGCAAGTTGGGGTTTAGGGTTCAGTGTCTTGCTCAAGGACACTTCAACATGCAGACAGTTTTGGAAGTGGGGATCAAGGGTATCGAACCGCCGACCCTATGGTTAGTGGACCACCTGCTCTGTCCACCCACTCTACCCACTGAGCGACTGCCGCCCCTAATTATTAATTAATTAATTATGTCCCTGTTGGTCCTCCATCGCAACTTGTCGCAGTGAGAAGTGACAAGCTGCAGAGTCTCAATGTTATTCCAGACAATCGGCATGTTAAAAGAATGGGGTATTTCCTCAATTCAGTTCAGTGTAAGCAACAACAAGATGACTACTGTATTAGTGATAGACCGATACATCGGCCGATATTTGCGTCTTTTACGTGTATCGGCATCGGCCGATTCATGGGTGCGTTCACCGATCGTACCCACCCGTTCGCCAGTTTTTTCTGGCATGACTTATGCCCCATCTACATTAACCCGGGTAAATATAAAAACGCACATTCGCAATGAAAACAATCTCCGTCCACACTATTGTTTTCGTATCGTTTACGGAATGTTTTGCATCCACGTTCCACACTGAAATGATTTTGATAAACAATGATTGTCATGGTTAAGCGACTCCCGCCACGCCTCTCTGTTTATATTACAGGCGCGCGATCAGCTGATAGCGTTAATACACGCGACTCTCGCTTAAGCACAAGTACAGCGCTCGCCTTCGGCGTTGGAGTAACGAATAAGTGTTACATAGTATGCCGAGTAGTAACTGAAGATACACAAGTACATTGCTCAGATAGATCATCCTTTCCATTTCACCTGCCATGTTTGTTAAGATGATCGTCTCAGTCTCGAGCGCAAGCTTGCGGCATTGTCATGGCAACCGAACGTCAGCGTTTCTAAAAGCCTCCATCTACCCTGATCACACTACAACGTGAACCCAGAGTTTTCACATCCATCCACCTCAGCGAACGTTTCTGAAAAGCATAATTTTCAGCGTCGGAATTCTCCATTCTAATGTGGACGGAAGGGCTAAATGGATACATATTTATGCGTTTCTGGATTTACCCGGGTTAATGTAGACAGGGCCTTACTGTACGTACACACCGCCAGCGACTTGAGCTTCCAAAGATTACGGAAGTCATTCACTTTCAATGGAAGCCGGCTTCTCTCTGCAAGAAGCGGCAAATCCGTCGGCGTCGCGTTTTGGGCGTCTTGAGCGACTTGAGCGTCAAGCAGAAAAAAAACGACCAGTAACCAATTGGAATAGGCATCCTTTGCGCGGGCTGATTCCCGAGAACATTCGATTCTTTCGAAACTTTCGTTCCTACCAAGACATTAGTTCCGAGAAAATGGAGGAGAAGCTAATCATTGCGGTTGCTGGTTTCCCAATCATTTACGACATGAGTTTGTTCGCATATAGATAGCAGCGATTGTTTGCTTGGCGGCTCCTTTAAAAGATAGAACATGATCGTACATAGAATACCGCTACGTCAGAGCGGCCAAAGCGTCTGAAAGCTTCCCCCTACTTTTGACAAGCGTCCTTGGCGGGGCGTCCAGAGCTTCTTGGAAGCTCAAGTCGCTGGCGGTGTGTACGTACAGTAACAAAAAGGCGTCCACAGGCACACTGCAGTCCACGTGAAGACCATGCATTGCCCCTCCCCCGAATTGAGATTTGTACCATTTGTTATCATTGTATCATTTTTATTATGTTAATTGAGGGAGCAAAAGCAGCATTGGCTCCAAATATCGGCTCAAGAAAATCGGCAGCTCGTATCGGTCATCGGCTAAGGCTGATGAAAAAAAAATCGGTATCAGCATCGGCCCTAAAAAATCCATAACGGTCGATCCCTATACTGTATTTACATTTAGCCAAAATAAAAGTAGCTTTATTGTCAATTCCTTCAATTCATTTACGGCATTTAGCAGACACATTTGGAAATATAGAAATGTATGTATATATGAGTCAAGCGATGAATGTGTTTGCCGAGAAACCTTGCTGCTCTTTCTCGCATCTCTCCCTCACAGCTCTACGCCACCATCACCCTCGTCATTAAGAGTTAATAAAGTACTATGTTAAGTACTGTGTGTTCCTGCACCCCACCCCTTCTCCCCATACAGGCATAAATAACTACTGGGATGCCTTCTAACGACTGATTGGTGGTTGTGATATTTGAATTTTGGCACCACTTCAATGGCGCTCACTGTTTATTTTCTGATGAGCTGTGGGCTCTCTCTCCGCTGAACGATGAGGATGCTGGGGCTCTCCCCCTCAATGCTGCTGATACTGAGGCTCTCCTCAATGCTGGATGCCCCCCTTAACATTGCTGATACTGGGGCTGTCTCTCACTCAACACTGAGGATTCTGTGGCTCTGGCACATTCCTAAGGCTGCGCAAATATGTCAAGAATGGTGTTGTTTGGTCTTTCTCCCATTACTGATCCTTTTTTTTCTTTTCCTGCGTGTTTACAAATGACAACGCCTGCCAGACACTGGTGACGGTCATCAACGTTCATCATTTGAGGATGTTTTTAAGTCATTTGAATCCTATTAAGAACAAATACTCTACACTCGTGCTTTGTTTCGACCTATTAACTTCTCACCTTTCTCCTATTTGCTTGGAAGCTCTTGGATGACCTGTGTTCATACTTAATGATCTGTGGTGCATCACACACACACACACACACACACACACACACACACACAGCTATGCCTGTATGGGTTAATGGTTGCAGTTGCTATAAATTCCAATTTGTAGTTGGCCATGAAGAATCTCATTCTTTGCTGTGCCCAGATGGACATGTGCAGTGATCAGTATTTTTAATGATTTTGAAATGATTGATTTTGGAAGGTTGTGGGATTGAATAATAATGAAAAACTAGACCAGTGTTCACAGACAAGTATTGGGACCTCCAGGTACTACCCCTCTTTGACCCCATTATCTCTTATGGCTCTCAGGCCACTAGGGTCAGCCCCCATCTTCCAACAACATACCCAGCCATCAGTGAGGTGACATCACAACAGGAAGAGGAAACAGGGAGCATGTGTCAGTGAGTCAGCAGAATAGTCAGCCAGTCTGATTGCCTGACTTGGACTGGCTGGCTGGTTTTCATATCAGCAACACATGATGTGCTCTGGGTCAGCCCACTTGACCTCCCTCTTCCTTTGTCTCAACACACGCTCATTCACACATGCACGCATGCACACACACACACCGCTTTATTGAACCACTCCTCAATAAATCATTACTTTTTTTTACAGCATGACTGGATAGATAAACTAATCTGCTCCTTTTATTGGATATCTCAATAGCTGTATTACCATCTGGCTAACAAGTTATGGAGACCAAAGCTGAATTCACAGTTCAGAGTACCCCACGTTTGTGAAGATCCGAATCATGACTCGCATACACAACACAGATCTGTCATTGTCCAATCAGAATAGTCAGATTCAAGTCGTGTTTCAAATTGTCCCGCCTCTCTGGGCGATTTCATTGATGTGTAAAATTGCCCAAGCATTCCCCCATTGACTCTCATGTTAAAAAAAACTTTTTTGTGGAAAATTACCCTCTGATGCATTTTGAAGGAGGATTTGAGACTCGCCCTAACGCGCTTGTGTCATGCATAATGCAAGCGCATTACCGAACCCACACTTCCTCAACTGGCTAATCCAGTGTGTAAAGTTTTGCGGAGTGTTCGAGTTGTCTTTGCGAGGCAAGGATGTGACGGGGGGCTCCACCAACCCAGGTATTGTTCTTGGATTGATGGACTTCGTGGCACAGTTAGACAGGTTTTGATGAGTATGTTGTAAAGGTTGTGAAAGCTCTTGATCCTTGGTCAATTAATAAATACTTGACTTAATATGCTGCCCCTGTCTTTATATGTTTGCTGGACATATCTTGTGTCCTGTTTAGCTATTTTACATCATACAACATTAGATTCATGTAAATAATTAATTCTGGAGCTACACAATTTTTGTTTATCGAGTTGCCATCTAGTGGACACAAGAAGGACTCTGTATGAGTTAATCATCTAATAACAAACTGATACTGTCTTGCTTAATGCACCTACTGAATGGGTCATCTTAACCATTATCAGAAATGATAGCAAAAATTGCCCCCGCTGAGATTTTCTTCTGGAGCCACCACTTTACAGGGAGCCAGTGGAGGTCATGGAAGAGGGGGGTCAAATAGGATAATTTAGGTAGGTTTAACATGAGGCGTGCTGCAGCGTTCTGGATTCACGGCAAAGGTTTTATCACAGTTGCAGGGAGTCCGACCAAAAGCGAGTGTCGGTAGTCGAGGCGGGAGATGACAAGTGGTTGGGTCAGGAGCTGTGCCGCTTCCCTCGTGAGTAATGGCCGGATCCTGCAGATGTTGTAAAGAGCAAATCTGAAGGATTGGGTCACTGCAGTGACGTTTGCAGTACAGGACAGTTGATTGTCGAGTGCATCTTTGAGTTTGACACTTTTTAAGCTCTGAGAGTACTACACGTCATTGGATGCGCAGGTCCTCAATCTGCAAATGATGTGTACGGTGTCTGAATAACTGAGTTTGTTTGGGGATTTTCACATATGCCCAGGATACAGAAGTTTGATTTGGCCTTAACATAACACCCTTTTTCCTTCGCTACCCCCTACCCCTGTTAGTATTTCAAATAAGTATTTTGTGCATAACTGACATCCTTGTTATTGATGTTGTTTTGCAGATGGTTCCCTCCCTAAAGAGCCAAAAGGAGATGTATCTAGCCACATAGCAGGTAATGTGAGCACACATTCACACACGCACGTCATAACAAATGTGTGTGCTCTACACTTTTTCCCATGTTTGTGTGTGTGGAGTGCTGTCTAACACTTCACACCCTATATCAAATGTTGACAAGCACATTGTTCAACACGATCACACACAAAGAACACATTGGTTTCATCTGTAATTGTTCCCAGTGACGGCGACACAGGCTGTAATCAGCTGTCATCTATCTCACACTGTACAAACACACACACACAATTACTGGGACACACAGCACTCTCTTGCTCTCGTCTTCAAACCTTCTGTGTCACTGGTCCCCTGTTTTGCCTATCCATCTTCTATACTGTGATTGGTCACCTATTTCGGGGTCACCGTAGCAACGCAGGTCTGATGATGGCTAGTGAAGAAAACTTCATCTCTTTATCACTTTCATTCCTTTATCTAACCACCACTTATTAGTTTTGGGCTGGAGAAATTCTCATCAACATTCTTTTGAATAAAAAGACTTGATTTCAAAAAAGCCATCTCTGCCATCGTTGAATTTCATAAAACCCTCCCTTTGACAGCTGCCAGTTGATAATTATTCTGATATGAAACCAGTAACAAATATGGTTTTGGGTTAGCTAATATATGTTTAGCATAAATAGCACTACCCTTCAACAGCTTGCCAACTACTAATGTAGTGTTCATTGCTGAAAGAATGATTTTAAGCATCAACATGGTCATTTTCTTTTGAGGCTTTTCATAAGGAACCCGGTGGCTTTGTTAAGGAACCATTGTTGTTTTTGCCTCTCCTGCTGCTTTCCAGGGATCATACTTCCTTATTGTGTTTGTGTGTATGTGTTTATATGTGACGTTTGTGTGTGTGTGTGTGTCTGGAGCGGGGTCAGCCAACCCATCTGTTAGTGGAGAGATGGCACTGTGTTGGGCAAGACGGACCCAGGCCGAGGGGCAACAAGAGGAGGGTGGCTTCTCTCTGGGCTGTTGTAGCACCTAGTTGACATGTGATTTTCAAAACACATTAAAACACCAGGCAGTAATTTTCATGCTCTTGACTCATGAGGAACACATGATGAACTGTGTGCAATTGAGCTGCACACAGTTCCTCATGTGTGTCTGTGTGGGTTTAATTGTGTATGGATCTGGAGGTGGAAGAAGACAACGTTTCAAAAGAGTCAGAGGGTGAAGGAGAGAGAGGAATGGAGAGGAATAGAGGCAGTGAATGAGGGAGAGGACGTATTGTGGCTTAAATAATTACTATCAACAAGCTGGTTGATTAATTAGCTAACAGTGAAGGATTGCGACTGTGCTGCAGGCTGTACAGGAAGACAAAATGAGGACGAGAGAGAGAGATAATTGATGCCGTGGTGGCCATCACGCCATCTTCATCCCAAATGCTTCTCTGGCTCCGACACGAGGGGGCACCTGCATCCCACACACACACACACACACACACACACACACACACACACACACACACACACACACACACACACACATCTGTCCACACACACACACACACACACACACACACACACATCTGTCCACACACACACACACACACACACACACACACACACACACACACACACACACACACACACACACACACACACACACACACACACACACACATGCACACACACACACACACACACACACACACACACACACACACACACACACACACACATGCACACACGCACACACACACACACACACACACACACACACACACACACACACACACACACACACACACACATCTGTCCACACACACTCTCATGCACACTAGAGCCTAGTTTTTGCATATCGTCTAGTCTTTATCAGTCGTCCGTGTTTTGATAACATTAGAGCTCTACAGTTTCCTTGACCAGGGGTTATCTACAAATGGAACATTATGGGCGATTCTGAGTTTAAATGTAAAGCGTACAGTATCTATGGACCCCTGGAAATCATGTTTTCATATCAATTTTGAGTTTATTGTAAATAAGTTAAAGATGGTTGTGTTTTGGTATCAAGTTAAAATCAGTGTAGTATATTACTATACTATGGAGTTGGATTCATGCCATAAGGTTTGTACATCAGTACAATATTTTGGACATGTGTTTCACATTGGGGTCGACCAATCATGTTCTTCAAGGCCCATAATATATATAAATATATATAAATATAATATATAATATATATAAATATATATATATATATATATATATATATATATATATATATATATATATATTGTATATATATATATTTAATATATTTTAAATATATATATATATATATATATATATATATTAAATGCAAAAAACATCCCATATTGGTTTTACACATGCTACATGTTATTGAACTAAACATTTGCTGCAAAGATTAATTCTTCCTTGGAATCTGACGAACATAGCACTCTAAACTCTCTCCATAGAAATGTTAAGTCAGATTTTTAGATGTATGATATGGTTGGAATCTGATGAACATAGCACTCTAAACTCTCTCCATAGAAATGTTAAGTCAGATTTTTAGATGTATGATATGGTTGATGTACGTCTCTAAATGCACACACACATTATATGTAGGGAAATCAACCGCTTAATGTTACGATCGACGCAAGCTAAATTTGGAGGTGATGGGTATTCCTGCCCACTGTAAGAATTTGCAAAGATATTGTTTTTTATGTAATAACCAGTCTATTTAGTGAGCCTTCACAAAAGACAAGTGATTGTTTATAGGCAGCTTATCACTGTTGCCTTAACTGAAAAAAACAATGACAGACAGCTTAATTTACAAGAGTTAAGTACCCTTATATCAAGAGCTTGATAAAATGACTTGTATGACGATGTGGTATGACGATTGATGTGGAAAATTGGTTGTTGGTTTGGATATCCTTTAACATTTTTAATTGAGCGAGGCTTGTCAAATTCATGCCAAGGTAGATTGTTGCACAGAATTAAACATGATCTGTTTTTGTATTGCAACTGTAGTTAAATTAAGTTTCTGACAATATAAAATAGAAAAAGTAAAAACCTTTGTGAGCAATAATTGGTCTTTTTGAATCAATTTGTGTGGGTCAGTATGGAGTTTGTGGATAACATAAGTCAATTGCAATACAAGTACTTTACCAAATGTCTCATCCCAATGACCAAAGTGCAATACTGCTATTATTAAAATTTGTGCCAACCGAGGACTGTCTTTCTTTGCAAAGAGAGCAAACGAAGAGATTTTGAGAAGTTATATTGGTTAGGGATATTTGAGTGAAGCAGGAGAGACATGGTTTGATCACCCAGGCTGGTATTTAACTGGATTCAGCCACCCTTCAATTTTTGATGCTGCAGATGTTTAATTTTAACCAGCTTTATGGAAGTCGTGCAGCACCCCGTCAAAGTTGAATAATTTGGCCTGGTCAGTTTCTATGTGCTTACCTTTGTTGGACAAAACAATGCTACAGAGCTGATACACTGAACACTCGTTTGGAATATAATATAATTTAAATGGCTTGCCAACTGCCCTTTTTCAGAATGCGTGGTCACCACAAGAGGGGTGAGTTGAAGGGAATTCAGCTGATATACATCTGACCTTAGACGATGTCAACAATTAACCTGGCATCTTGGGAAAACAGCCACATCCTTTTTTTTTTAAACTGATAAGGTACTTTGCCTGAATGTTCTCTGATCTTATTCTTTTAGGTTTTGTTTCCTTGATTATATTTTTCAAATAAATAATTTCTTTAGAATAATATATTGGTATGGTTGAGTGGAACCCAGAGGGTTTTTAGAGGTCAGGTCCTGGCTCATCTCCAGGCTCATCCCTGATAATCTGTGAGAAAATGACAGGCAGGTCCCGTGCTCAATGCACATATTGTGTTTTCCATTATGCTTTTATTGTGAATGCTTTGATCACATGATTAAAAGAAATAGACTAGGACAGGGATTAAAGTTCTTGTTCTGTTGTTTTCACATTATGGTTGTCTTTGAATTTTTTTTGTTACTCATTGTTTTGGGGATACTATGAAAATGTGTTACTGTCCTGTTTTCTGTCATCAGGGACTGTAAAAAGACACTTTAACATGTTAATTTGTTAAGGTTAATGGTTAAGAAACTTGCTAATAGTCTAGTATGAAAAGGAGATGCGATAAGTGAGTTGTACAGTTGCACAGCCAGTCAGTGGACAGAACATTGTTACGGAGGTTTTTTTATTTAGAAATTATCCTGCCTACCAACAGGGAGGGGCCTAATCTTACACATTGCAACTTTAAAATTCAGATAAGAAAGCAGCTAGCATTTTCCTGTTTCCAGCAATGTCCAAACCCAAAGAAATCTGTAACTGCATTCACAGTCACATGTCAATGGTGTCAATATGCTCTTTACCCCCTCACTTCCGAAGAAATACGCAAAAACAGTGATACAGTAGATAACACATTTATTAAGATATTTCAATATTGATCTAGCTACTTTTACTGGTGGCTCATGCCAGCCACCAAGCCAAGGCAGTTTTTCCCACACATAGATTTTCTTGGGCTGGCCATTTAAAAAAAAAAAAAACCTACAAAAAACAACAATTTAAAACAATTTTGTATAAGTAAAATATTATTAAGATATGTGCAACACATTCGCTCTTGTCTTCTTACCAAAACATTAACATCTGTGAATAGCCCCCCCCCCCCCCCCTTCTCCATAAGGAAAGCTAGTGCAAGCTAATGTATGATATAGTAAGCTGTATTATACACTGCCTGGCCAAAAAAAAGTTGCCACAGTTTGCCAAGCAAATAGTTAAGAGACTCCTATTGGACAATTACTGCATGGGCGATTATCTTTCAGCTGGCAACAAGTTATTTAACCCCAACTGATGCAATGAGTAGCTTCTCATTTCTTAAACAACCATGTCAAAAGACACATCCCGTGGTCGTGGAAAAGATGTTGGTCCGCTTGATAAGGGTCAAATCATTGGCATGCATTAAGCAGAGAAAACATCTAAAGAGATTGCAGAAACTACTAAAATTGGGTTAAGAACTGTCCAATGCATTATTAAAAACTGGAAGAATAGTGGGGAACCATAATCTTTGAAGAAGAAATGTGGTCGAAAAAAAAACCTGATTGATCGTGATCACTTAAATGTTGCGGTGAAATCAAATCATAGAAAAACAACAGTAGAACTCAGGGTTATGTTTTATAGTGAAAGTAAGAGCATTTCCACACGCACAATGCAAAGGGATCTCAAGGGATTGGGACTGAACAGCTGTGTAGCCTTAAGGAGAACATTAATCACTGAGGCTAATCGGAAAAAATGGCTTTCATTTGCTAGGGAGCATAAAGATTTGAATCTGGAGCAATGGAAGAAGCTCATGTGGTCTGATGAGTCCAGATTTATCCTGCTCCAGAGTGATGGGCGCATCAGGGTAAGAAGAAAGGCAGATTAAGTGAAGCACCTATCATGCCTAGTGCCTACTGTACAAGCCTGTGTGGGCAGTGCTATTATCTGGGGTTGCTGCAGTCGGTCAAGTCTAGGTTCAGCAACATTATGTGTCCAAAAAATGAGATCAGCTGACTCAATTCCATCAATGGATTTTTTCTTCCCTGATGGCCTGGGCATATTCCAAGATGACAATGCCAGGATTTATCAGGTTGAAATTGTGAAAGAGTGGTTCAGGGAGCATGAGACATAATTTTCACCTTAACCCCATTGAGTGTGGACAATTGACATAAAATATAGACTAATATACATGTCCGTATTTAATATAAAACCTATATGAAATCAAACAGTGGCCTGTCTCCTTTCTGTACACTTCTGCATGGAATTCACTTCCTAGCATGCCAGAACTTGCTTCTATATAGAGAAGTAGAGGAGTTTGACTGATTATAATTATGAAATGCATGTGAGTGATGCGACTAAAATGCGCGAAAACGACTACCGGCTGAGAGAATAATTGTCACCAGCGCAAGAGGTATGATATGACTGCTTTGCAGTGTACTTTATTTGGATAATCTTTAATATAAAACCTACGCAATGTCTTTCTATCAAAGATATTTGAATCATCGAATATTCACGCTCACCCTTAGTTTAAAGTTCTCCCAGTGAAAAGAAATCTGAAGAGCTCCGTCTGTCTTGCCGTTTCTTAAGCAGTACAATGTACTATTGAGTATGCAGAATAACACTCGTGAAACATATTCTGCGTGTGTGAGAATGGTATACTTACAGTACAGTACATAATTCACAAATCTGCCACTCACAGAGAACACGGGCCCGTAAGCAGGATGATCAAGACGGACCCGCCCCCCTATAGGCTACAACACGTAGTGACGCAACGTCCACCAATAGTGTACCATAGGCCATTAGGTCAAACAGGCCTACAGAATAGTAGAAATGAGACTACTCGCATAAGTAAGCGCACCACAACAAATAAAAAAACGGCGTACCAAAAGGAACAAACTCCAAACTGCACACCAAAGACACAATAAATCCAAAAGCAATACCCGATCATTAAAATACATTTAAGTGTAAGTGCTGACTTGCATCATAGCTGCATTTTCCGGGCTTTCCTCTGCGCAAAGTTGTCAATTAAATCCTTAATGTTCAGGTGACGCACACTGACATTTTCAATCGGCAGTATGGCAGGTCCAGTGAGACGAGACTGTGCTATTGAGCTCCTCAGGTAGCTTTTTTATAAGTTTAAGTTTGGAAAATGAGCGCTCTGCAGATGCCACTCACTGCCAGTCACTGGTATTGTCAGGAACAACATGAGAACAGTGCAAACTTCCCCAAACCTCGCAGTGGTGCATCTATTCTCAATGATGAGCATCTTCGTCAGCTCTTACACTTGCATTTTTGAAATGCGGCCTTTCAAACATGCACGGAATGACAACAATTGAATGGGAAAATCAGCAGTTATGTCATCTTTGTAAAAATCCAGAAAGCCACTTTTATGTTTGTACTCCTCCATTGCTATCTCTATCGCTAACTAAAGTTCAACATGTAATGACTGCCAACTGCAGTCAAACCAAATGTAGTCCTGAAACTGCAGCCTCCGGTATTGCAGGCACATACTCTGCCCAGTAGATGGCACTATCGTACAAATATGAGGGTCGTAGAACTGCAGTCTCAGAGCTGCGGGTCTGAATCTGCAGCCTCTCGATCTGTAGACACACGCAATTGGCCAACTGAACTACGCACGTGCACGTTCACTACCATCACACAATCCCAAGTCGCAATATAAAACAAAATACACAAATACATCGTTTTGAGCTTCAAAAATGACTTAATGATCACTAAAACATGTTAATGTCAATTTCAATTCAAATATGTTTGTGTAATTTTGATGGATATGCTTCCAGAGACACCATGAACTAGAAGTGTGTGAGTTTCTGAGGAGTTCATACATGGCCCGATTGGCAGGACATTTATTAGGGACCGAGCCTGTGAAACAGGACGAAGGTCCCTATTGTAATTGGTTCGTTTTTTATTATTATTTCAGGGATCTTTGACGTTGATTTTAACCCCCTGAACATATACGAAAACTCTTTTTTTTTTGGCAAAGTTGTCAGGCCTGGTGAAAAATTGTATATTCTATGCGTGACGTTCACGTCGCACACTAGAAAGGCTTCTAGGTGGTGCTGTTTATGCGCAACCTCTGTAACGCCTATAACTTACGCATAGATTGTCGCACATTCAAAATCTTTATATCTACGCATGCGGGCATGCGGGTTACAAATAGCAGTACCAGGACCAGGATTTGGCTGAATACCAGAAATCAAAAGTAAAAGAAACAACAGAAATCTTTTCCTAGTAATTTCAGGGTTACTAGGTGTTTCTGTTTTAGAATGTAATCTAGCATGCAACATGACAAGAGATTTATCAGACAATACAAGGTTTGATTCTAAGACAGAGATGCAAACAAGACGAAACCATTGTGCATAGATAAAAGGATCCATGTTAGATGGGTCAGCACTTGCTCACTGCGTTCACTGACCAAGTTATTGGGAGGGGTGATGAAGCTGCAGCTCCAGGCTTCATACAGTCCAGAGGCAAACTAGGCCTCAAACAAACAATCCTTAGGCAGAAAACCTGCTATCTTCATCAAAGTTAAGCTCATGGGGTGTCAAAATGGGGAATGTGCAAAGCGTCCCACATTCATGCCCAGGTTTACATAAAGTAAGTGACGTACAATGACAGAAGACAAAGAAAGTTCAGACCTCAAAGACAAGAAATTGACAAGGACTTGACTTGGCTGCCATCTTGGATTTTTGCCTTGATTAGAATTGTACCTCTAATGGATGTGAAGGAGTGGCTCGATTTTTTACTTAGCGCTGGATGAAGGACCCCAGCGGGAAGATGAAATTATTGTTGTGGGTGGAGATTGACGGGCCCCTTGATTGGCTGGGGCCCGTAAGCGACTAGAGTAGCTGTTTACCGATAGTTTCGCCACAGTATACAAGTGATGAATATACAATGTTTCACAGACTGTGGCGTTATACTGTTAGTGTCCAGGAACCCTAACGCTCACTACAGTCATCAAAATCAACAGCTACCAAGAATGAGCTTCACACATCCGTACATCCAAACACATTGTGGCGTTATACTTTAGATGTCCGAGGAGCTTAACCCTCTCTGACGCAGCAGCCAACCGCTGCCCAGACTACAGGTCCACACACACCTCGCCGCCAATCTCCCTTGGTTGAAGTGCCTCTAAAAAGGCATTTTGACATCATGCCACGTCATAGCAATATCACATGAGAGGGAGTGTCAGCCAAGTGTCTGTTCTCCCCTTCCTTACAATCTATGATAGAAAACAATTGTTGATGTAACGCGGGGTGATACATGAATAGTTAAAAGTCCCAGTGCTGTTATACTATGTTTCCTTTGCTGGAAATAACTGTTGTATAATGTCTGTCAACATTGATATTTAATTACTCTGGGATCCAATAGTCCTATCTTCTAGCAGAACTGAAACGCGGAGACGGCACAGAGCCTCAGCCAGAAACCAAAAACTGGGGTGGAGTAGTGCCAGGTTATCGAATATACTTGAATGTCTTCCGGATGTGTATACTTGTTATATGTGTTGTATTGCGTTGTCTGCATGGGGTGTACTAAATGACTATGTCGCGAACATCGATTAGATTGACACTCAATATTTTTAAAGCTGTCGGCATGAGAGTGGCTTTGGTGTTTTTCTTCTCTAGCTCTCTCCGTGCTCCCTGCACTTGATTTTTCCTACTTGTGCATTGACAACGCTTCTATCAGCAAAACCAGATGGTATGTTCTATACAATATCCGTCCCAATGTAGAAATGTGATGTTTAATTGCAGAGTGGTTGTGACAGTCACCGCTTTGGATAGGCTACTGGTGCGTGCCATGAAATGAATCTTAGGAAAGGTGTAATTTAGCTGAGTCACTAGGGTGCATTGTTGTGCAGTGTCACATAACCGAAAAGCTGAGACCAATTCAGTGATTTTTGCCAAAAGGGAACCTCTATACAAGTTGGCTACAGTATGTGGGCAGCTGGTCTACATCATGTCTGTCTGAATAGATTTCTCTGTACAGTGAACATTTTTACAAAACTGAAAAAATACATAACATAACCGCTAAACCAAATGACACATGATTTAGATGAGCATGATCAATTGATGTATCTAATCTGAAATTTTAAAGGGATTTTTGATTGCTATAAATATCTTGAGTTATGGCAAATTAAAAATATGCAAATTTGCAAACATTCTATAAACCACAAGTCTGCTTCAGAAGAGAGGAGGTACTTGAATCTTGCCATGCTCATAGACGGCATCTCTCTAAACCTGTGTGCAAAATTTGCATGCTCATAGAAGACATCTCTCTAAATATGTGTGCACACATGTGCCAGACCGTTTTGCCCCTCTCTCCTCCAAAGAAGTCCTGAAACTGGTCACATCCAACCATGTGACCACCCGTCCTCTTGACCCCATCCCTTCCTCCCTTCTCCAGGCCATCTCGACCGACATCCTACCGTTCATCACCTCCGTCGTTAACTCTTCCCTCACCTCAGGTCTTGTCCCTACACCCCTCAAAACTGCCAGAGTCAAACCATTCCTCAAGAAGCATACCCTCGACACTGCTGACATCCTGAACTACAGACCAGTATCTCTGCTATCATTCCTTTCTGAAACCCTGAAACGTGCAGTCTCTTACCAACTGTCCTCCTACCGCTTGCTTGATCCCCATCAGTCTGGCTTCAAGACTGCGCACTCTACAGAGACGGCCCTCCTGATGGTGACCGAATCCCTTCGTGCCGCCAAAGCCTCTTCCCTCTTGTCGGTGCTTGTTCTCCTCGACCTGTCTGCGGCATTCCACACCGTGAACCACCAGACCCTCCTCACCTCTCTCGCTGAACTCGGCATTACTGACCCTAGCCTGGTTCACATCTTACCTTATGAATTGCACTTGTCAGGTCACATAGAACGGCCTGTCCAAACCCCGCTCGCTAAACACTGGTGTCCCTCAGGGCGGTACTAGGACCGCTTCTGTTCTCCCTATATACCAAATCTCTAGGCTCTGTAATCACATCACGCGACTTCTCCTATCATTGTTATGCGGACGAAACTCAACCTGGGACGACACACAACTTCCTCTCCTTCCCCCCCTTCAGACAATCTGATTGTAATGTGCGAGCCAAGCATCTCAGAATGCTTGGCAGACAAAAGCACTTGGACAACTGCGCATTACCTAAAGCTCAATCTCGCAAAGATTGAGCTTCTCTTCATACCGGGGAAAGACTGCCCTCACAGGGACCTGCTGGTCTCGGTCGAGGGTATCACAGTATCTGCCTCACCGGCAAGGAACCTGTGCATAATAGTCGACAACCAACTGTCCTGCACTGCAAACATCACTGCAGTGACCCGCTCCTGTAGATTTTCTTTCTAACATCCGCAGGATCCGGCCTTTCCTCACGAGGGAAGCGACACAGCCAAGCACTTTTCATCTCCCGCCTCGACTACTGCAACTCGCTCTTAGCTGGACTCCCTCCAACCGCGATTAAACCTGCAACACGCCTCATGTTCAACCGAAACAAATTCTCCCACTTGACCCCCCCTCTTCCAAGACCTCCACTGGCTTCCTGTAGTGGCGCGTATCAAATTCAAGACGATGCTACTGGCCTACAGAGCCGTCAATGGAACTGCCCCTACCTACCTCGAAACATTAGTGAAACACCACGCCCCTGCTCAAACACTCCGTTCAACTACCTGAGCTGGTCGACTGGTACCACCATCATTAAAAGGAGGAAAAGGTCGGATGGCGAAATCTCAACTCTTCTCCGTTTTGACACCGCAGTGGTGGAATGCCAATGTCAGGACTGCACTTTGATGGCTCTTTGTAACTTGGCACTTAGTCAGAGATGTTGTATACTAGCAATGGTTAATCTAGCAATTGAAATGCTTGAAACTTGTTCTGGTGACTTTCTTACTGTATTAGCAGCAATGAAATGTTTCACCTTTTTATGACAAATGTACTCTTTTTAAGTTGCTTTGGATAAAAGCGTCTGCTAAATGCCCTATTAAATGCAAATGTAAATATATCTCATTCCATGATGTCAGTGTAAATTATAGTATTTCGTCTTTGCGTAATGCAACACTTCACCTATAGAGGGCGCAAAATTACAAATAAACGGCAGCAGCTATTAAACCGTTGTCTGTGTTGATGATTTTGTAGGTGTTTGTGTTTCTATGGGTGTGTGCGTATGTGTCTGTGTCTAAATGGATGTGTGTGTGCGTTTGTTGGTGTGTGTGTCTATGTCTGTGTGTGTACGTGTGTGTGTTCCATTCTGTGTGTATTTGTGTGTGCGCACATGTGTGTCTGTGTCTGCATAGATGTCTGTGTTGATGTTTCGGTGTGTGTGCATATGTGTCTGTCTGTGCATGGATGTGTGTGTGCCTGTGTGTGTCTTCTCTATTTCTGTGCCTGTCTGTATTTCTGTGTGTGTATGCTTGTGTGTGAGAATGTGTGTTTGTGGGTGGGTGTGTGTGTCTCTGAATTTCTGTGTGTCTGCGTATTAGTGTGTGTGTGTGTGTGTGTGTGTGTGTGTGTGTGTGTGTGTGTGTGTGTGTTTGTGTGTGTTTTTTCTGGAGTAAGAAAAGCTGGGTGTCTGAACCATGTGAAAAATGCGGTCGCTAGGCGGTGTGGTGTGTGTGCTGTGAATACCTTTTGTGACTGCTTGCACTCCTAGTTTTCATTTAACAGCTGTTAAATAAATATTATACTGGTGTGATTGTATGCATCAAGGGTTAAATTGGGCATTAAGAGGAGATTTCAAAATATCGAGATTGTGTAACATGATATACTCTAAAAATATTGCACTTTTATTTATAGGCCATATCGCCCAGGTCCTTTTTATTTTCGTTTATCGAAGAAAGGTAATTTGCATGGGTGAATGGATACAATGATCAGTCTACACTGTGTTGATTTGAAAAACTATTAATACAAATATTAATCTAAAGTCTGATTTGTTAGACTAGGGTTTCGCTGACCTTTGATTGACATGCAGCTGGGTGGCAGCCAGCAAAGTAGACAGCCTGTCAATGGCCATCATCAGCCCTGGTGCCCCTGCAGAGACATTGAGAAAGTGGCATGGGTTTTTTTACTGCACTATATTTTCTTTGCTGGTGCTGTAGGGTTACATCCAAGTGGAGAAAGACAGGGTGCCATTGTTTTTTTTGTTTGGTTTATGATTTCATTTTGAATTAGGTTTTGGGTTGTTTTGTTGCCAGAGAGTGTCAATAGAGTTCACACCCTCTGTGAATCTAATGATTTTCAACACTTTCGACTGAAATTGCTGGTGTGTGTGTGTGTGTGTGTGTGAATTTCTGCGTGTTAGTGATGGGAATATTATTCAAAGGGATTAACTCTGTTACAACTCACTTTCACAGTTTACTCATTACGTAACAGCTACTTGTGTGTGTGAGAGCTGCATACATAGTGTTCTGAAACAAAAACAGTGTTCTGTTGCTGTCAGTCCCAACAGGAAACGCGGAGAACCATGGCATCAGCGGCTCATTTGCTGCCTGTTTATCTTATCTATAATGACACATTGTTCATCTTAGGCCTGATGATAGGGCTTTATTTTTTCTGATTACGTGTGTGTGTGTGTGTGTGTGTGTGTGTGTATGCACTTGTGTGTGTGTTGTGTCGCTCATGTATGTGTTTTAACATACATGAGCGATTAAGCTGGCATGAAGAGATGGAAATGGAGATTGGAAATTGAAGTGAAGGAGTGAGTTGCAGATATACATAAAATTGAACATGCTATATTTGTTTAAATCAAGACAAAATCCGCACAAAAATGTGGAAATTTGTTGGAAAAAAAGTTGGATAGATGACGGGGAGATGGTAACACTGTTAGCGTTCTTCTTATCCGCAAGTTCCCAAATCTGTGACCAAATCATATTCTCAAAGCGTGAACATGTAATGAAAGACTTGGATTTCAATACTGCTGTCATATTGTTTATCTGATCATTTTGTTTAACCCTTCTCTCCATCCAGCTTTCAAGCGCAATGAGGAGATGAGAGCTATAGAGGTTCTGCCCATCCTCAAAGAAAAGGTTGCCTTTCTATCAGGTGAGTGCACATCTGTATGCAACAAAATCCTAAATCTGATACCATTTTTTTATTCCTGCACACATTTCCGATGAAGCCTGAGATTGAAACCGCAATTCATAGTTTGTAGAAGAAGAAGAAGAATTACTGATTTGATCCCGTGAGGGAAATTTGGTCTTCTGCATTTAACCCAATCGTGAATTAGTGACACACTCAGAACACAGTGATGGTGAAGCACACACTTAAACCCGATGCAGTGAGCTGCCTGCAACAGCGGCGCTCGGGGAGCAGTGAGGGGTTAGGTGCCTTGCTCAAGGGCACTTCAGCCATGCGCACTGGTCGGGGTTCGAACCGGCTTCGATCCGGTTACAAATCCAAAGCCCTAACCAGTAGGCCGGCTGCCCCACTGTACCCATTGTATCTTACCCTACTGAACCCAACCTAATGAACAAATATCCACATTTAAAAAAAATTGGGCTCAGCACTTGGAGACACTTAATAACACACTCTGATGTTGCTTAGAACAAACATGGGAAACACGTGAACAACACGCCTTAGAACTGCAAAATATTTAGGGAATTCTAAACTTACTTTATTACCTTTTTTTATGTTTCTCTTTCTTGGCTGCATGTCCAACAAAGCAACTCACCAACTTAAAGGCTCCATAATGCAGAATGTTTTATTGAAACTTTAGACAAACCACCTTTTTGGCCATTTCTCTTAACTGGTACTGGTGGGGTGTATCTCCAATAAGAGCACTCACAGAAGCGAAACTCGGAACAAGACCTAAAATCGAATCAACTATGTGATGCTGCCCAAAGCAACACTTCCCAAAAACTGCCTGAAAAAAATGGTTGATTGTGAATTGATTGAAATTGAAGCTTTTTAGGAATCAGTGTTGGGTGACATCACTCTTAAAAGTAACTTGTACAAAATGAATGTCATTACCCAGTAAACCCCTTAGCGATTCCTTGGGCATGTTGGTTTTACTGTCCAGAGGGTGCATTGCCTGCTGTACGTCTACCTATGGCCCATAATCTCTAACTCTGCAGGTTAATAACAGGAATGACAGATGCAATAATCCCTTTACAGCTCATTAAAAATGACTATGTTTGATTTACATATAAAATCAAAAGGGTACCGGGACTCAAATGATATAGCGTAACAAGTCCATACGACATGTAATGTTGTAACTTTTTTTTTAACTTCTTCAACTGCAGTAAAAATAGTCTAATTATGTTGAGTACATGAAAGTAAATAGTAACAGAGGGTACCTGACTGGTGGCTCCTGGGCTACTAATAATCTGATGACAAACTGGGCATAAGCATATTAGGTACAGCTAACTCTTTGAAGACAATAATAATATAATTGTTTTCACATACAATAACATATGTTATATTTCATCTTATTTTAATAACAATAAACAACAAAAAATGTCAACAGTAACAATTGCTTATTTGCAAAATAAGCACTAAATACAACAGAAAAGTAATCTCTGAAGGTGGAGTACTCTAAAGTTTGCCATATTTATGTCAGGCACACAGCTGCACACACAGTACTGCCACACACTATTGGTGTATATGTTTGAGTCAAGCATGCTTTCACAACTTGTAGGCAAGCAGTGTCTTAATGATTGATTCAAGTGGTGTCTTCACTGTAAATTGCCAACTAGTTTGTGAAAGTTAATAAACAATCATTGTCCCTTTAAAATATAGCTCTAATGTAACATCAACCTTGTCCCTGACAACCACCACATCACTCAAGCTTTGTTAGCCAACTATAGTTTGTCAGTAAGTACAGTCAGTATTACCATACCAGTGAAACAAACAAGTAATCTCTAAAGGTAGAGTACTCTAAAGTTTGCTATATATTTATGTCAGGCACACAAATGTGCACACAGTACAGCCACACACTAAGCACTCAACCTGTCATTGGTGTGGAAGTTCTTAATGTGAGTGAAAAAGACACAAAGCTCACAATTTGTAAAACCTGTAAGCCCAAATTCACATGGGGAGGTACACCTGTGAGAACATTAGTGTTTAGAGTTATTTTCTTTTACCACAAGATGGCACAATTCTCCATAACATCAGGCTGGGTTCCAATAATAACCTGAAATGACATAGGCTACATCAGGTGTGTTATATAGATCAGTTTTCTTTTAGGAAGGTATAACTTTTTTCAGTTTGATGGTATTTGTACAAAAAAGTAGAGCCGGGCCTATCAGATTATATCTGTATCGGTGTATATGTTTGCCGATATGAAAATTAGTGCGGTGGTAGTGTTGTTGTTTTCAATCAGAAAGAATCAGAAAGCTTTTAACCAGTAGCGATAGGGATGGGCGATATGGCCTGAATAGTGATCCATATCATATCATATCCATATCACGATATGGAAATTATAATAGAACCATTTAAGAACAGGTTACATAGACCCTAAGGAATATAGTTATATAGTGAATGGTCAGGCTGAGGAAAGGCTCCATGGTACGGCTCGACCACAGGTTCCGTTGTAGTGGCAAAGTATTTCAAGTCACATGGCTCTTTTTCAACCTATTCGCCGAGCTCGGCATACAATTTTGCCATCTCTGTAAAGTATTTGCTGCTCGGCACCTCATATCGTGGATCAATAGCTCTGATCATGGCTTTAAAGCCAGAGCATGATCTCTACCATTGTGGGCTCTTCCTATTGTAAGGAGTAACTTTGAAAATGAGTGAACTAAAGTAAACATACCTACAGATAAGAGATAAAGATTTTAAAAAAGACGATACAAGTAGTAAAAATAGTAGTAATTAGTAAATTAGTAGTAAAAAGAAAATATCGCGATAGAGCATATTATTAAAACCTCTATCGTATGCCATTTGTTATCGTTTATATCGTATATCGTTTATATCGTGCATTACTAAGTAGCGATGCTCTTTCATTGATCAAGTACATCTACACAAGCCAAGCATTTCTGAAGCTCAAGCACAGCCACGTTTTTCTGCTGCAATCTGAAATAAAATGGTGCCACCGCCATACACGGCCCCATATTTGTAGCGACAGAAGCACACCTATCAGTCCTGCGACTTGTCTGCTGCAGGGGAATACAGAGGCGAAAATATCGCTATTTTCATTATTATGTGGAGCAGATGTTAGGAGTAGATTTTAGCACCGCTTATTTTTTTTTAACAAATAATTTAACTGAAAATGTTTTGCCTGGTAATGTTTGATTGACCGTTACATTGATAACTGAGAATGCATAGCCTTGGAATTAAGGAGGTAACATCAGTGTAGTTAAGCTTAATTTAATGCAGAGTAACTGGTAACTTAGCCCATAACGCTTTCCAAGTAGCTTGCCCAACACTGCCGTTAACGTTTAATATAAACTGTAAATTATTGCTAAATATGACTTCACTCATTCAATTCAATTTATATAGCACCAATTCAGAACAGATGTTATCTCAGGACACTTTACATTTAGAGCAGGTCGAGACCTTTTTATGTAGTTATTAACAGAGACTCAACAGATTCCCACCTTGAGCAAACAATTGCAACAGTGGCAAGGAAACACTTCCTTTTAACAGGCAGAAACCTCGGACAGACCAGGCTCAGGGCGGGCGGCCTTCTGCCTCGGCCGCGTGGGTTGAAGTAGAAAGAGAAAAGGGGGGGATGAACATGGCACAGTGCAGGCTGGCGAAGGAATGCAGAACAGCAGTGGTGGCAGTGAAAATATCAATAGCAATACCAGCAGAAATTGATAGTAAGTATGAATAATGTGAATATGATATTAATAATGATAATACATCGTAATAACATTAATAATAATAACAATCACATTAATGATCTTATGACAAAAAATAACAGATTCTAACATTTATAGTTAAGCAGGAACATGGGGCAATCAGATTGTCCCAGAGACGCCTGCATGGGCGAGAGAGCACAAGACTCTGGGGACGAAGTGTTAGTGACATAGTAGTGGTTCAGTATTAACTTGAATAGCCTTAAGTATAAGCCTTATCAAAGAAGAAGGCTTTAAGGTTACTCTTAAATGTAGACAGGGTGTCTGCCTCCCGAACCCAAACTGGGGTCTGGTTCCACAGGATAGAAGCTTGATAGCTGAAGGCTACGGCTCCTAATTTGCTTTTATATATTCTGGGACGTTATGTTCAGTTATTTTAGATATCCCTAACTATTAAGATAAAGGTTAAAGGGGGGCATTTAGCAGACACTTTTGTCCAAAGCAACTTACAATGAGTACATTTGAGTACATTCGACATGTGGACAGTTGGAGGAGGAGGGGGGATCACAGGGATCGAACTGCCGACCCAACGGTTAGTGGACGACCCACTCTGTCCACCCGCTCTACCTACTGAGCTACTGCCGCCACAAGATAACACACAGGCAAGAGAGTGAGACAAAGTAGGCCTGAGATGGGGAATCCATACATCCACCATCCGTTCGTTTACTGTTCCAGTCCATCATGTTGTTGACAGTTTGATTAGTTTTGAGGGTGATAAGAATGTTCCCATCCAAAAGACAATGATTTGAGTTTGCTTGTTTTGCCCTGTCCAATCTCTACTACTCCTTACTCTTATTGTACCGTTGGAGATTAAGTTGGCCAACCGTGCAACCATCTTCTCCCTACCTGCTGTGTTTTTTGAGCGTATATAAGTTTGCAGGCTTTAATTGCTCTGATTGTCGCCAGGTTGTGTTACCTCTAGGTTTGCCAGAATTGGGCTTGGGGAAATCACTCTTGCTCTCTTAGGATGTTGTGGGCTTGACTGCTGTTCCAGCTCTAGGATCAGTGACGGCTGGTGATTCAATTTGTTGGGCGGGGTGCAGTTGCGGACGGGTCAAATAGCCCCCCACAATCAGAACACATTACACAAAATCTAAAAACCAGTTAAATTAAATAATTGTTAAACTATCAAAACATTTAGAGACAGACATTGGATATTGTTGAACTATTAATACAATCAAAAGAGAGAACAAACAGTAGTGTCCATACTTGTAAAGAAATTTAGCCCTCCTGTCTTTCAGGCTTGCACATTTGTCAATTACTTTTTAAATAATTTTGATTAAAGCCTGTCATCTCAGTCACAATCTTTTTCTCCATGGATAGGATGGTTAAGGCATTCAGCCTTTCCTGAGTCATGGGCTTTGTTCCGATATCCATCCTTCCATGAGTACACTTAAACGTAGTACACTATCCGCACTCACTAAGTGTGCAGATTTTCAGATGTTAGTGTTGTTCCAAGTCCAATACTCTGTGGTGCACTTACCGGAAATTACAGCTGCGCGGCCCCGTCACCCACCAAACACACGTTAATCACCGGTAGCCATGTTTTGTTTTTTCGAACTGAGCCTGGCTCAGCCTGGCTTTACCTCTTCCGCTACGTAGCTAAGATGGCTGCCATTGAGTACGAAGTGTACACCGTTGCACACTCAGCATTCTGACCGTTTTGAGGGCACCATCCGGGTTCTTTCAATATACTTTTCGCCGCAATCGTAATCAGAACACCCTACGTACTCAAACTAAGTATAGTAAGTATGGGAAATATAGATATCAGAACATGGCCATGGTGTTCTTGGGGAAGGTTTTGACCCCTCAGCCTCTGCAGTGGACATGGGTGTGGTGATAAACCCCACGCCCCTGCTCGAGCACTCCGCACAACTACCTCAGCTGATCGACTGGTACCTACATCACTAAAAGGAGGAAAATGTCGGATGGCGAAATCACAACTCTTCTCCGTTTTGGCACCGAAGTGGTGGAACGAGCTCACTACCAATGTCAGGACTGCAGAGTCACTCCCCATCTTCCGGAAGAGACTCAAGACTCACTTGTTCAGAGTTCACCTGAACCCTGCATAACATCCATCTCCTACCTCTATTAAAAAAAGAAAGAAAAAGAAAAAACCTCCCCTCATGATATGTTGTACGTCTTGGCACCTCATAATTACCCTTTGTAACTTGGCACTTAGCCAGAGATGTTGTATACTAGCAATGGTTCACCTAGCAATTGAAATGCTTGAAAGTTGTTCTAGTGACTTTCTTACTATAATAGCAGCAATGACATGTTTCACCTTCTTATGACAAATGTACTCTTTGTAAGTCACTTTGGATAAAAGCATCTGCTAAATGCCCTAAATGTAATGTAAAATGTAATAATAATTTTCAGTAGTGTGACAGTCTCTGTAGTGTGTAGTGTGACAGGTTATTATCCACAAATATTGAAAAAGGTCCACAGCACCACAAGAGGACTTGAATTCATCCTTATCATAGAAAAAACTCATCTCCGTCCTCAGCTTACTTCCATTCAGCATTGGATATATCTTTAAGGTGAAGATCAGTGCAACTTCAGGGAATGAGTTGTGCTACTCTCCAAACCGGGTGGTGGCGGTGGCTCAGTTGGTAGAGCAGGTGGAGAGAGCAGGTCGTCCACAACCGTAGGGTCGGCGGTTCGATTCCCCTCCTCCAACTGTTCACATGTCGAAGTGTCCTTGAGGAAGACACTGAACCCCAACTTGCTCCCCAGGCACTGAACATAGCAGCCCACTGCTCCTATGTGCCATAGGATGGGTCAAATGCAGAGAACAAATTTCATTCCCATATCTAAAAAAAATACTGAGAATGACCAAATTTGAATCTAACATCTCACATCTAAACCGGTTGGCCTGCAGCAAGTGGCACTGATTAGTTGATCTGTGAAGGCGAAATGTTCCTTGGTGTGTCCCATTATGGTATCACACACAAACAGACAGAGAGAGATTTTATTTTAAGAAAAAGATGTTTAGGTGGCATGTCCTATCACCTACATAGGCCTACTGCAGCTTTCACCTGAATTAAAAATATATACATAAACATTAAGACTACTTCATAAATCTGCTGTGATAATAGAAGAAATCAATCAATGTGAACTTGGGATCATAGTAAATACAGGTAACCAAACATAATAGTAGTGATGATGCAAAATCTTCAAATATTCAGGAAAAACAAAGACCCATCAAAGGGTAGGTGTGTCTAATGTTTTGAGGACTAATATAAAAGACAACTAATTACAACAACTAATTTCTACAACATCACCTCTGCAGCAATCCTACTGAGGTCTTCTTCCCCAAGAGCCCGGCGCTGCCTCGGCTCAAGAGCCACTGCTTTGCTCCAACACCATTGCGTTGATCGAATCTCTGTGAATAAAACTTATTTTGATTAGTCTTATTATTACCATTCATGACTGATTTTATAGAATATAATAATAATAATAATAATAATAATAATAATAATAATAGAAATACTGCTAATACCTTTTTTTTTTGTATGTCCTTTTGAAACTGCTGAATGCATCCATTGATGTGAACTGAATCTATGTTTCTCTTCTTGAGCTTGGCATGGGGGATGTCCACATGTGGCATGATGTGATGGAACAGTTGAAGGAAAAAAATTGTGTGGTTAGGATCCTCCAGTACCCTAATGTGACCTCCTGCTTCTTTGTTGGTTTTGTCGTCAAAGCCACTTGATGTTCGAATTCTCCTAAAGCATTCAATGAGGTATTTTCTGTGCTGAAACACAGTATTGATGGCCCGGCTGTGAAAGTTCCCACCACGTTGCTGGATGTTGGCAGTCTGTGAGCCACTTGTTCATCAAGGACACTGATCTGCATGGGAGATATTGAAAAAAAAAAACTTGCAAATCCACCAAGATCAGAATGTGTTTTTCTCACTTTAGAAATGTGAGAGGTAGCCTGTTGCATTATCAGGTTTTGTTGATGTGCATGGCAGTGGATGTAGTGGCCATTCGGGTACTCATCCTGTATTCTCCCCTGAACACCTGAAGTGGCACCCCTCATAACACTGGCTCCATCATATGCCTGGCAGATGAGTTTACCTTTCTGTTTATCAGGAAGGTTTCCAGCAAGACGTTCACTCAGTGCTGTAGCAATGTACTCAGCTGTTGCTGACTGCGGAGCGATGAATTCAAAAAATCTTTCCTACACTGTGTTTCTGTCATTAATGTGGCAAAGCACAAGCACAAGTTTGTTCTGGGTGCTAATGTCCATCGTCTCATCTGCCTGGATTGTGGTAGACTTCTTTGATGATCTCTTCCCTCACAATAGACAGCATACAGTCAAGGAGCTCATTCTGGACCGTCTATGATGTCCCCTTGAACAGAGTTGCGTTCTCAAGGTGCTCTTTCAACGCATTGTCAAGTAAGGCAACAAAGTCTACCAAGCCATGGAATATCCCTGGGTTATCAGAGCTCTCACTCTCATCATGGCCACGCAAAGCTAACTCAAACGTGACGCAGAATTTCACAGTCTATAATTTTGGAGAGGATGTGTCTGCTTTCTGTCACCTCTTCGTTGTGGTTCCTGATGCCAATTCTGTAGCCTTCATTGAGCTGCTCTGCAATGCTAAGCCTTCCAAAAAAACGTAGTCTTTAATCTTCAAGTTATTAACAAGGTGGCTGTGGCAGCATTCATGCTTCTTGGCTTTTTCAGTAAAATGTTTTAAGTCCTTCTCCCCCGTTGTAGTCCATAACATTTCAGTCCCAGGACTTTGAAATAACAGGCAGGGGAAGCAAAAAAACACATTACTGACTGGACATCATGCTAGCAAATTCCGCTTATCATACATATTTGAGGAGAAGCTCTGTGTATATCCCACGATCAGTAGTCTGCTCCGAGATGTTTAAATCGGGTCCCAAGTCCTTCACCCTTTTCTTGTCCACATCTGACCGACAAAAACATTCAGTACGTTTACATGCAGCAAGAAATTCGAATTTCTAATCGTATAAGACATCGTTCGGACTTTTTAAGTGCATGTAAACACCTTAATCCGACCTACTTCGGACCTACTTCGGACATCTCAAAATCGGATAACAACACCTGGATAATTCATTCATAGTCGGACTTTTAACGGCATGTATACTCAGCAATCGGATCTGAATCGGATTTTGCACTCTGCGCATGTGCAGTGCCATTCTGCACATGCGCAGCACCACAAAGCGTCCAGAGTCAGCCCATGCTCCGGCTGTTAATCCGATTCTCTGAACGGCATGTATACTCGGACAAGTGATCCGGTCTTACGCATGTCATTATCTGATCCGATCAGAAATTCGAATTTCTTGCTGCATGTAAACGTACTGATTGTGTTTGATACAATGAACCAATGGAGTTTTCCTTGACCGCAGTTGCCATGATCCTTTCGCAAATTGCAGAGTCTCTGCTAGCCATCTTCTTTTCTTTGTAACTAGTGATGGTTGTTGTGCGAATGCGTGCTGAGGGATGTATTTTAATGATTTGATGAATTGCCCAATCAAGTTAAGATTAATACATTCCATAAAAATATGGAAAACAATGTCATTGGTCTGGGCGCACAAAGGTACGAAGGAGGAGCGGATTTTCATGCGCTGATGAAGAGCTGCCTCTTCTTGTACGCGCGCAAAAGGTTTGCTGGCTCATCAAGTGTTGCTGGCACCCTTGACCTAGAGGAGGGCTTTATATCGAATGACAAATAGCAAGCCTAGCCTAAAGAATTGATGTTCGGACACATTTTAATGGTTGCTGGCAGTGGCAGGTACGGTCTATCACACCATTAACCGAGGAAAAACGCAATGTATTTTTGTTGATTTATTTTTTATTTGTTATGGTTGATTGATTCCTGGTTGAACTTTTTAACTTTTTACTTATTTCATGGAGGGGCGACGCCCTTGCGCCCTCCATTGACCCACCGCCACAGTCCAGGATACCATTAAAAAAGACAACTTTCAAATAGTGGGATAAGATTATTACAATCAGTGCATCTCTAGTGTGAACAGTTATTCAACCCGTTTTAATTGTTCTCCCTTCCAGGTGGCAGAGACAGGCGAGGAGGTCCAGTCTTAACATTTCCGTCACGCAGCAACCACGACCGAATACGACAGGAAGATCTGCGCAAACTCATAGCCTACCTTGCCGGAATCCCTAGGTAGCGTACTTATATTTGTGTGTGTGTGTGTTGGAATGTGGAGGATGAGCTGATATGAGTTGACCAACCAAATCTGAGATTTGAGAGAGAATACCAGATATCTCTTGCTCAATCACCTTCTACTTCTATCTCCATCTAATAGAATAAACACTGCAGCAGCAGCAGAAATGGGGTTTAAACTGAATTACAGATCCAATGAATGAATTGTCCATATATACTTGCGATGGGAGACAGAGAGAGGACTAATGAGACCATACCAGACACGTGAGCTATTCTACAGAGAGAAAAGGGGAGGGATAGAGAGAGCGCGAGATGTGCAGCTAGAATGCAGAGAGTGCGCATGTGCTAGGTCAATTGTGAGAGAGAGAGAGAGAGAGAGAGAGAGAGAGAGAGAGAGAGAGAGAGAGAGAGAGAGAGAGAGAGAGAGAGAGAGAGAGAGAGAGAGAGAGAGAGAGAGAGAGAGAGAGAGAGAGAGAGAGAGAGAGAGAGAGAGAGAGAGAGAGAGAGAGAGAGAGAGAGAGAGAGAGAGAGAGAGAGAGAGTGTGTGTGTCGCAGTAGCGGAGGCATTGCAGTGGATGTTGTGACGGACCAGTTGAGAGCAGGGAGATCCTCACCTCTCAGGTATGAACTCCCCCTTCTTCATCAAAATGCTGTGTGCTATCTTTATTTCTTCATCCTTTTACATTGCTTGCTCTATCTGTTGACATACTGTACATCAATCCTGCCATGGAGGGATAATCTGTTATTCTTTCATCCTGTCAACTCACTCCATCCCTCTCACTGTATTTTTTCCAGCGATGCCCTGTTTATCATCTTTTAATTCATCTTGTCTCCCCATCGCCACCATAAACCCCTCCTCCTCTTCTTGCATTTATGTGGGTCATGTTTGTTTTCTTTCCTCTAATTTTCTTGGCTGTATATGCCTTTCATCTCTCGAATATTCTCGAATATAAAATGTAGCTTTCAGTCAGCTCTCTCTCCAGCCATTTGGTTTAGGTTTAGGAATACTAGAGATTTTGTTTCTATTTTGGGAAAACGCACCAAAAAAACACACAGGCTGCGCGCGTGCGTGCGTCTGTGCGTGTGCGTGTGTGTGTGTGTGTGCTAGTTGCTGTGAATATTATTCAACATGTATTTATCTGTATAAGAAGGTAAATTCATCATGAAAGGGTTAGTGGAGGGAGGTGAACACATGATACTGACTGCTGTCATTTCATCATTTGCTCTTCACTGTATGATTGATGGCAGCCGGTGCATACATATCTCCAGTGTGTGGGTGTGTGGTTGGTTCTCGGTGCTGTGGACGTTCCAGGCAGCATAAGAAAATGCGTCACATTTGTTTTGACCCCCCCTTACATTTCTGAATGTTTTGTGTCTGGTATTCCTTTGGCCTGTTCTCTCTCTCTCTCTTGCTCTCTGCCTGTCTCCATATCTCTCTTATCGCTGCCCACCCCCCTCTATCTCACCATCCACATTTTGATTACCATCAATGAATTACTACCGATTCAGCTAGCAAAAGCTGGCTGTGGAGCTGTACACCACACAAACCAGGAGGAAAGCAACATTTATAGTTTAGGACTCACAACATAATGTTAAAGGATTTTGAAAAACTTTCGTCTGGAAGATACAGCATACCAACAGCATACAAGAAACCTATTCAAAATATATGTTAATCCATCCTGTCGCCCTACTAAACTAATTTGTTTTTAATACATATTTATGACTGCTGCTGTCTTTACTATGTCTATTGAGATACATTAATTGTTAATATAATCACTTCATCCCAACCTTTTATTACTACAGGTCCACTTATTTATTGACTTTATCTCTTATTTTAATCCTTGACAGAGTATGTTCTTTGGGTATATCTATGTCTTTGACGTTTCTTTAGTTCCTAAGTGTATGTGAATTTAAAGCTAAAGACATCTAATCGCTGCTCTACTCTACTTTGCTCTACCTCCCTATTTTTGTATGTCTAAATTACAATATACATTTGCTACAGCCCTCTCTCTCCACCTGTCCCCCCAGTGAGGACGTGGCCAGACATGGCTTCACGGTCATCGTGGACATGCGCGGCTCCAAGTGGGACAGCATCAAGCCTGTGCTGAAGATTCTGCAGGAGTCCTTCCCCTCCTGCATCCACGTGGCCCTTATTATCAAGCCCGACAACTTCTGGCAGAAGCACAGGACCAACTTTGGCAGCTCCAAGTTCGAGTTTGAGGTGAATGCTTTTCCATGGGACGGAAAGGGACGTGTGTGAAAGATGGTTGTTAGTAACATGGATGATGGCTGATGTTTTCTCTTGCCAGTTAAAGTTAACGCTGCTTATAAGCATAATATGTCCACAAGTTAAATCTTCTTAGATCACATTTTATTCTCTGCTCTAATTAATTAAGAATGCTATAAATGTTATGAGAGATTATCATGCACGGCCAGATGTATCTGAGCATTAACAAGATTATTATTATGCTATATACAAACGTATCCTTAGTTTGCCAGAGATCAAATATATAAAAATAAAAATAAGATAAAAATATTTCCAATCCCGAAGGACAATCCTGTCTCTTAATATAGTCATGATCTCTTAAGAAATGCAGTAGAGCAATTTCCCTCTGTCTCTCACTCACTCACTCACTCACACACACAACTCATCAGCCTTAGACCCACAGAACACTGATATTATAGTATTGAATGGTTGATTGGATGTTACTTGCCAAAGGGCAGGACATAATTAACCACTACTTGCACTGTCCGTCCAGTGTGGACAAAACTAAAGCATCACCAAGTATACATGGAGGGATTCTGTTGAACACCCATCTACACATTCTTTTTGCCATTGTGGAATGTTCTGGAGAGGCATGATGCCCACCACAAACGCACATAGAGCGAAAGACGGAAATTGTATATGTTCAGTCAAGTAAAAACAAGGAGAGGGATCAGACAAGTGAAAACATCTTTTGTTAGGTTTTCCTGCGTGTCTTGTTCAGAGGTTTCACATACAGCAGAGCAAATATATAAGCTGTCCGACTGTCCCATGGAGCCCAGGGGCCCAAATCAATCAACTAGAATAACAATAGCCCGGCGCATCAGCTTTGTTCTTCATCGTAACTGCAAGGGTCCAAGGACAACAATCACACTCAGAATTGTTTACACTCATCTATCTGTTCTGTCTTTGTCTCTCTCTAACATTTCTTACATTTTTAAATCTATATCTATTGCTTTATCTCAGTCTCTCTGCAATATTTGGGGGTAAGACATATGTTATGGTACACACACACACAACACACACTGTTAACATCGATGCAGTCCCATCAACTGCCAGTTTACACACAATCAGAATGTAGATCCTCGTTTCTTACACCAATAGGTGTTCAGAGTCTATGATGACTGGCCCAATATGGGCTCCACTGGGCACAACAGCATGTTCTCAAGATGATTAACTGTCCCTCTCCCTCCATGTCAGACCACCATGGTGTCGTTAGAGGGCCTGTCGAAGGTGGTGGACCCCTCCCAGCTGACGGCAGACTTTGATGGCACCCTGGACTACAACCATGAGGAGTGGATAGAGGTAAGAACAGCTCTCACTTTCCTGCCTGCCTATCTATTGCTTTCTATCTAATGATCCCTGAGGTAAATGCAATTTCCCTCAGGGATCATTAAAGTATGTCTGTCTGTCTGTCTCTCTAAATGTCAGATGGGCCATGAACAAATAAGGTTATACTGTTAGTACAGGTAGAACTGACGTTACCTGATGGGTTAGATGCCTAACAAAATTATAATTTTCCTTTTTCAGGGAGACTTAGTAAATGCACTGCACATTTATTGAATAGGTGGTTTGATTGACCTGTACTTATGTTAAAATCCTTTAAAGATTACATTTTAAAGTTTTGGCTTGACATTCCTTGTTTGTTTTTTTTCTTGTCAGTCTTGACCATTTTAAAGATGTGTATCACTTGATTCTGACAAGTGTTGTGGAATGGCGAGGGTGTTGGACTCAGTAATACACAGCATGTGAGCACTACCTTTCAAACACTGACATACATACGAAGTGTATATGTGTTTTGCGTCACAGGTACGTGTGGCCTTCGAGGAGTTTTCGGGCCATGCGGGCCAGATGCTGTCACGCCTGGAGGAGATGCAGGAGACTGTGGCCCGCAAAGACTTCCCCCAAGACCTAGAGGGGGCCCGCAGGATGATAGAGGAGCATGCTGCCCTTAAGAAGAAGGTGATCAAGGCCCCCATAGAGGAGCTTGACACGGAGGGACAGAGGTACATGAACAACAAAACATGCCTCATTCACAGACATATAACATGCTGGTATCGCTCTGACCCCATATTAAGTAGTCTGGACCTACAACCTCCCTAATTAGTACTATTAGTATGATTATGTCATTCAGCAGACACTTCTATGAGAGATTTTCAATTACCGTACATCTAAAATATCAAAATTATTGTATGACTATAGAGCAGGTAAAGGTCAGGCATGTACTCAGGAATGCCAGTTAGACTGCATACATTGGGGATCAAACCCAGAACCTTATTTGTGGCATGGCAATCACCCTTAATCACTATCCTGTCACTAAATACACATTACATAACACATTATTTACATAACAAATTAGCACTAGCATGCAGCTAATGAGCTAACCACTTCCCCGCACCACACACAACCCAGGCTGCTACAGCGTATCCACAGCACCGAGGCGTTCTCCAACCGCAACGGCGGTGGTGGAGGTAATGGAGGGGGGACCAGTAACGTGGACACCCAGGGCCTGGTACCACGGGTCAGCCAGCTCCTAGATAAGCTGCACACCACACGGCAACAGCTGCACCAGGCCTGGCACGTCCGCAAGCTGCAGCTGGACCAGTGCTTCCAGCTCCGCCTCTTCGAGCAGGACGCCGAGAAGGTGGGACCGGGACCGTTGTTGGGTGGAAATGTTGTGGTGGTGGGAGTCAGACGGTCAAGGTGTTTTTCGAAAGGGCGTTGTGAGTGGCAATACGTTCTTCAAGTATATTTAAAATAACTGAAACACAAATATAATTGATTAATAGATTTGTTTATTTTTTGCACAACATAATTTGTCTTTAAATGTTTGCTGGATACAATACAATCTAGGTTGAACGTCCATAATCTGATTGAATGAAATTGAGCAACACACTGCAGTAGCATATCGTGGTAAAGAGCGACAGAGATAGAAGGCGAGCTGCAGTCTCTGACAGACTGCAGTAGTACGAGCTTGTTGCTATGGACACCAAGGCCATAAGCAAGAGTGAGCATGGGGGATTGTTGTTCATAGAATAAGTCTGTCTTCTCCAAGCCGTCCTTTGAACAATGCAATCACTTGATCTTCTTACACATATAGGGCTGCCACTGAAAATGTAATTTGTTATACTAAATGTGTTACTTCAACATTAAAATGCAATTTCTACTTCAGTCGCTTTTGGCTCCCGTCATTGGTCGCCTCCTGTAAACACTTTATTAGGCTGTTAATTCTTTTTTA
Organism: Urophycis tenuis; assembly: GCA_036785325.1. NCBI lineage: Eukaryota > Metazoa > Chordata > Actinopteri > Gadiformes > Phycidae > Urophycis > Urophycis tenuis. The sequence continues at coordinate 275,629 of JAXIVH010000098.1, forward strand.
AACAAATTATATATATATTATAAATAAAAGAGCTTATGCCACTGTGGCTGCTGCATACGCTCATAGTTGTCCTGATACCTTCGATTTTTCAACTAATGAGGTTTGAGTAGAACATTTTTAGGCTTGGATCTGGGCTCATTATGTGTTGATTGATGATGTGTTAGTATTGGGTCTGTTGGGATGTAAACCTCTGATAATTTGACTTTTGCCATTATGTTAAACATATGTATTTCGGCAGAAAATATCATGTATCAAGTATCGAATCTAACGTTTGAACAGTTGTGATCAGTATTGGTAAAGGAACATAAGGAATATAACTATTTACATTAAGTATTACATGTTAAATAATGATGATGTAATTGTTTTTCTCCTATCTTTGTGTTTTGCTCTCAGTCAAAGGCAACGCCATCTACATGAATTTTATGAATTTTTAGATGAAAATTCATAATTTAGAATAATGTATCAAATCAATAGATTAATTTAAAAAAAAGAATCATTAGTGGCAGCCCTCATAAACACACACAGGCTTGTGCTATGAACATACATATGCAAGATTTTACCAATGTCGGGGGACGGGATGGTTTGTGTGTGCATGTTCTTCTGCTGGTTTGTCACTGTTGCCTCATTGCTATGGTTGTGGTTGACCAACAATAATATTGTTTTATTAAGGCGTCTGTGTGCATGTGTGTGTGTCTGTGTGTGTGCGTGTGTCAGATGTTTGACTGGATCATGCACAACAAAGGTCTGTTCCTGGCCGGCTACACAGAAATCGGCAACAACCACCCCCACGCAGTGGAGCTGCAGACCCAGCACAACCATTTTGCAATGAACTGTATGGTAAGACATGCACGTAGGGTAAGCACATGACTGACAGATGCGCATGCACTCATGCTCAGCAGTTGGTGTGCTGCCGCCCACATGAGTCAAGTGCTCCATGCTCTGTAATCAAGTACCAGCGTGTGTTTATGTATGTATGTGTGTCTGCGTGTGTACATTGTAGCATTGGCAGATGTTAGATAATCTTATTGTTTAATCCGTAGCTGGCCTTACCTTATGTAACCAATATGAAACTGTGGGAGATACTCTGCAGTGAACCAAGTGAACGAAGACTAACCAATAACTCCCCCATAAAATGTGCACCAGAACAACAAATTCAAACAACAAACTTTACAAAAAAATAACACATTTTTAGAATGCAATGGTGATTTCCTCATCGGAAACAATTTATTGAACAAAAGCCAACAACAGTGGTGGGTATACCACAAAAAAAAGTCAATGTCTCAATAACTTGTCATGTGCCCTTGAGCATGAATTACAGCTCGACAACAATGTTTCATGCACGTTCACAAGTCGACTTATTGTCTGCTGAGGCATGGCATCACTCTTCTTGAAGGGCGGCCCTCAGGTCATTGAGGTTCTGGGGTACAGAGTTACAAGCCTCTACACAGCGACTCAGCTGATCCTGTAGAAAACCTATGGGATTCAGGTCTGGAGAGTGCAGGCAACTCCATTTGAGGTACCCCAGTCTCCAGCAGCTGTTCCCTAATGATGCAACCTCGATGAGCTGGAGCATTGTCATCCATGAAGATGAAATTAGGCCTGTGTTGTTCATGCAGGGGGACAATGACTGGATTAATGATATTATTCAGGTAGTATGGGCTGTATGTCAGGCAGTTCTGTATTAACTAGACACACCCGCCCACACTAACACCACCACCCCCAACAAAGGCTCATCTAGTGACCGTGGCTGATGAATAGCGCTCTCCTTGATGTCGCAAACATCCTTGGCGGCCATCATTTCTGCTCAACATGAATCGACTTTCATCAGAGAACGGCACTGAGGCCCACTGGTCTCTCGTCTAGCGGAAATGCTCCCTGGTCCATGCAAGACGATGACGCCTGTGCCTGGTGGTGTGGTCAGGAACCCTTGCAGGTCGTCTAGCACGCAGACCACGCTCATGTAAACGGTTTTGAATGGTCTGACTCTTTTGTTTGTCTCTCTCTCTCCTCTTTCGCCACCAGAATGTGTACGTGAACATAAATCGCATCATGTCAGTAGGGAACCGGCTACTGGAGTCAGGCCATTATGCCTCCCAGCAGATCAAGCAGATCTCAGCCCAGCTGGAGCAGGAGTGGAAGGCCTTTGCTGCCGCGCTGGACGAGCGCAGCACGCTACTGGAGATGTCTGCCAGCTTCCACCAAAAATGTGACCAGGTGTGTTGTTTATGCATGCACATGTTCTGGGGTTTGCTATGAGAAGCTTGAATTGTGGGAATCTTTGATTAGATGGTAGCACTGATACTGATTCTTTTTAGAAACCTGCTTTTTTACATTTTTATGTTTCATATTAATTAATAATAACTCTGAACGCAGACGAAATCATGGTATTCAGTAGGTAAGTGTTCAATAGGTATTCACAGCCCACCCACAACACAGACTCCAGGGACCACCACCCTTTTCCAATGATTTCCTCAGACATGTCACTCGGAGGGAATGAGCTAAGACTCCCCAAGCGATCGGAATAATTTCTTGAATATTTCACCCCGTCGGCACAATGGTGCCTTGAGCTTAGCTTGGCAATTATTGAAATTGAGACTGTAACTATGGGCCTGGAAAGTTCCTTCGATTTTTCTGGAGCAGATGCATGATTAATTAAATATTTCAATAATGTTTGATCATTGAAATATGGATTTTGGCATAACTCAGGTGTCCAAATTAGGTTTTGAGTCAAGCACATCCACCCATATGGTGTTCATTCGGTGTAATTTTCCAAACGGTAGCGTGTTTATGGCAGTCTTCTGTCAGCAGCACGCAAACATGAAAGATGAAATAAAAGTCCCCCAGGGTTTTGTCGTGCACTTGAGTCATGATTCAAGAGGTGCCAATTAAGTGTGGTTTGGAGCATTAGCTTAGCATTTATTTTGTTTGACACTGACATAATCTTTTAGTGTATCTGCACCAAACTTGGCACACATTTTAAGAGGGGTGGCCTCTATGTTCCTTTCTAGTTTCAGTTCCTGGGTCATTCTCAAAATGTTTATTTTGGTGTAAGTCAAACCTTTATTATTTGATAAAAATTCCACCAGTGGTTAAGCAGTTTTCCCCAAACTTGCAATGTGTAGGAAAATGTTCCCCCATCGGGGCGCTCGGGCTGAGCATATAACTTTGAGTGTTGAGCTTTGAATTTGAAATTGGAGACCTGCTTACTGTAATTACATATGGGTATATAGAAATAGGTACTTTATGTGTAAATAAATAATAATTATAATAAAGAAAAACATTGCAGTTTGTTAAATTGTTGATTTGAGTACTGTGTATCTTTCCCCTAAACCTTCCACCGTCCCCTGAACCTTTTTTATTGGACCACCTCCTGTGTCACTATGAAAAATGAATCGCCAAAACAAAAAAAAATAAATGCACAGAGTTTTGCGCAAGTTTAAAATGTATCTGCGTAATTTGCCAGCTTTGATCAAATGCATTTGATATTTTTGTCCTCAAATATGATATTCAAAATCCCAATATCCCCCTCCCGCTGTGGCTTCCTTCCCCCCCTGTGACTTGCCCACCCAAAAGTCAAAATGTTATTACCTGTAACCCTCATACTGAGCTGCCGGATCCACCCCACCCCCCCTGCGTTCCGGGACCTCCCACTTTACAAATTAAGCACCGAGCATAACCATATGCGGATAAATAGTGCTACATTTGTTATTTGCTGTTATTCTAGCCTGTTCTTATTAGTCCCTGCTGTTGTGGAGTGATTTATGTCATTAGCACTAGTGAATGGTCCTGCTGTGGAAAAGCATGCTTTTCCAAACTCTGGAATATGGCTGCATTCGCATCAGCCTTGAATGTTCCAAACGGAGCTCAAATAAAACACAGACACCCTCATTTTTTATGTTTAATCAGTTGATAATGGTAATAAAATGGTGGTGAGTGCCTCTGAAACATGGATGTAAGACTAGGTTCACTTAATCAATATACATTTGAGGAAGAGCAATGTCAAAAGGAATAATTTGCTGTCTAAATGTCTTAACACATTTAATTTTACACACGCTAGAAAATGTTTGAAAAGCCATTGCAGTGTGCCTTAAGTTAGACAGATTGGAACACTTGTGTGTGGGAAGTGTGTCTCATTCCTTTCCATATGCACCCCAACTTATTTTCCATAATTTTCCACTTCCATTGTAATATACTTGTGTGTTTCTTGTCCCTAGTACATGGGTAACGTTGAGTCATGGTGCAAGGCATGCGGGGAGGTAGACCTGCCGTCAGAGCTTCAGGACCTTGAAGATGCCATCCACCACCACCAGGGTCTCTACGAACACATCACCGCCACCTACTCAGAGGTAATCTTAGATTCAGCAGTCCTACTATATAGCAGAAATCAGAAACTGCATGGGGCGGAGTAATGCCTTCCTTCCTGTTTTTCTTTATGCAGCTATGCTGCTTATGCTACATACATATGTGAATATATATGAAGACGAAGAGAAGGCCTTTTGGTCTTTATTGATCATTCTCAGTATGTTTACATATGGGAATCAGATTTGGTCTCTGCATTTGACCCATCCTATGGTACTTAGGAGCAGGGGGCAGCTATGTACAGCACCCGGGGAGCAAGTTGTTGTTCAGTGTCTTCCTCAAGGAGACTTCGACATGTGTACAGTTGGAGGTGGGGATCGAACCGACCAGCCCTCCAGTTAGTGGACGGCCTGCTCTATCCACTGAGCTACTGCGGCCTCAAATGTATAAATATGCGAATAAACACCTCTCGAAAAAAGAGACCACTCCAATTTCTTCTTAAATCACCATACATCTATATATGTATGGAAGTCAATCCAATCCATTGTCTGTTGAATTCCAACACAAGCAGGCCTCATTCTACTTAACGAGGTACTGAATAGTACCTCATTGAATTCCTTAGTTCCTTGATTCAGATACCTGAACCAAACTATCCTCTTGCAATGGGACCAGCTGGATGACAAAAACAGTCCTAGTAGTACCTAAAAAGTAACTATTGACCATGCCAAAAAAGAGAAGAGAGAGTGAATAAAAGAAGGGTTCAATTCTAGCTTAACTGGCAGAGGGATACAGTGAGCATCAGGTTGCTTCCATCCTTCAAATTTCAAAGACAGCGGATAAGTCAGATAAGAATTGGTCTTGATAAGAATGGATAAGAACAAGGTCAAGCACCAGACATTGCGGAAAACAAAGCTACAGAACGGCAGAGGGCGAAAACGACTTTCCACTGGATGACCGCCAACTTATTCAAATGTCACTCAACAACCGTAGGATGACATCAAGTGACCTACAAAAAGAATGGCAAATGGCGGCTCGATTGAAGTGCACAGGGAGAGCGGTTTGAAACAAGGCTCTTAAGGGCAGGGCTGAAGTCGTACAAAGCTAGAAAAAAAGCCCTTCAATAATGAGAAACAAAGAAGAGCCAGGCTGAGGTTTGCAAAAGACCTCAAGGATTGTACTGTAGAGGACTGGACTGGAGGTCATCTTCTCTGATGAGTCCGATTTTCAGCATTGCCCGACACCTGGTCGTCTAATGGTTACACGGACACCTGGAGAGGCCTACAAGCCAGTATCTTGCACCCACTGTAAAATTTGGTGGAGGATCGGTGATGATCTGGGGCTGCTTCAGCAAGACTGGAATTGGGCAGATATGTCTTTGCGAAGGACGCATGAATCAAGCTAAGTACAAGGTTATAGCCTAATCTCCAGACCTGAACCCCATTGAAAACCTCTAGAATGGGATCAAGATGAAGATGATGGTCACAAGCCATCAAACAAAGCTGAGCTGCTTGAGTTTTTAGGCCAGGAGTGGCATTAAGTCACCCAGCAGCAATGTGAGTGACTGGTGGAGAGCATGCCAAGACGCATGAAAGCTGTGATTGAAAATCAGGGTTCTTCCACCAAATATTGATTTCTGAACTCTTCCTCAGTTAAAACATGATTATTGTGTTGTTGGAAAATCTATATTGAAAAAAAAGACAAAACAAGGATTGTCAAAATGAGGATTGTGAGATGTTAGCCCCCAGTAAACCATTTTCCTTGCATACTAATTCCATTTATGTTATTTACCATCTCACTATTTCCTCCAAGTAAGAAAGACTCCTTTTCAAAATATAGACTTATCTTTGCTTGTCAAGTACCTGTAATTAAGTGGTAGAGCACAACAAGGCTGATGTGCAGGAGGTCCCTGGTTTAAATCTGACTGCAACCAAACATTTTGTCAGAAATGTCATGAATTTATATAATGTTTGTCTAATAAAAATATATGATACCAATATCTAATGTAAAGATATAAATAAAGTAGTGAGAGAGAGGGAGAGAGGGAGAGAGAGAGAGATCTTGTTCAGACAGTTTGTTCAGATAATGAACAAGTCTGAAAGCACTGCTGTCACAAAGGGGTGCCACAGGGGTCTGTTGTGGGGTCCGTGCTCTTCATTAAATGTGTCAGGTCATAAAATCCAAGGACACAATTCACCAACACAACATTTGCACAAGTTAACAAAGAAGTGATTTTTTTCAAAATGAGTGATCGTTTCATTTTTTGCAGAATCTGTTAGTTGGGATCACAGAGAAGCCCTTCCATGTTTCAGATAACAGTATTGGTTTCTTTAAAAGTATACATTTTGTGTTTGAAATCGGGTGTGCCAATAGAGAGAGGTGACAACTGCAAATCTTTAGGAGGCTTTTTCTCAGTTTTAGCTTTTGTGATGTGCCTACTTCCAAATGGCCACAACTTCTCCAAATATTATCAGATTTCCATGTGTTACACATCGTTGGAAAGCTTAGAAACTATTTCACTCTTTCAGAATCTGAATTTGTGAATAACTCAAAATGCCCCAGGGACTACTTGTGTCCCTAGTTTCCATGACCTGACACAAATATCACCTCCCACTTGGAAGTATCTCAATCAGCAGCGTGCAGCCATCCTTGTCAATGCTTATGTCACATCCCGCATTGACAACTGCAACTCCATCCTTTCTGGCATTCTAAATTAATTACTGCACCGCCTCCAAATAATCCAGAACTCTGCTGCCAGAATAGTAACCTGTTCAAAGTCGACAAACCATGCAACACCCTTTCTAATACAGCTACACTGGTTACCAGTTACCCACAGTCCAGTTCAAAGTCCTGCTGCTGGCGTACAAGGCCCTGCATAACCATGCTTCCACCTACCTCACTGACCTCCTGGAGAACTACACCCCTTCCCGCTTACTGCGATCCTCATCAGCTGGTCTGCTCAGATTGCCCAAGTTGAACGTCAGCACCTTGGGAGAGATAGCCTTCATCTACAGAGCCCCCAAGCTGTGGAACTCACTTCCAAATGACATCAGAGTGTGAATCCATTGTTCAGTTTAAGAAAAAACTGAAGACATATCTCTTCAGGCCAGCTTATGGACTTTAAAGGGGTAGTTCGGTATTTTGGACATAGGACCTAATTTCCCAGTTAGCCTGTCTTAGCCTATTTATCATTGGAGACGTTTTCAACTAATTTTATTCAGTTCCTCCAGTTTCAGAGTTTGTTGGTGCTAGGCTAGCGCAAGTCAACAGTTTCGCCTTGCCTGCTAATAAAAACTTCTTACTCACTCCACAGTACATCCGAGGCATTATAATGCCAGACTATCGCTGATAGGTTTAATATACACCCTCTGGTGCAACCTAGACACATCATCAGTGATGTAACCTGAGGTCATAGGGTGTTTCGGGTCTCTCAACATCAGACACCCTCGCGCAGGCGACCCAGCCGGGGGTGATCAGACCCCAGCTTGTGTCTAGGTAGCTTGTGTGGCCCACGGATCACCCCTCATGATCCACAGCCATCTTGGTGTCTTCTCAGCAGCATCAGTGGTGTTTTTGATGGCTTTCTTGCTGTGCAGTCCCCTTATTCCTAACAACTTGAGGGCCCTGCAGAGTGACTGGCTTGTGTCTCAGCAGCAGCCTTATCCTTCCTGGTAGTAGGCTACGGCAGCGGCGTACTGATATTACCTAGGTCACCGGCAGAAACTAGTCCTCAAAATGCGATGATTCATGCAATGTGAGGTTAACTTGGAAATGAGGTCCCATGTCCAAAATTCCGAAACTACCCCTTTAATATGGCCCTACAGACTCTTTTTAATGTTATTTATTTATTATTTTTGTCTACTCTTCATTGTTCTTTATTTGTGAGCCGACCTTGGATGTCTTGAAATAAAATGTATTATTATCATTATTATTTATATAGATATATGGTAGATGGTAGGTATGGTAGATGAAAAAAATATGAAAAAAATCGTTTTTGCTTTTAGAAAAATATAGGCATGAGACTAAAGTTCCTAAATGTCTGAAACATAAAAGGTGCCCTGACCCCTCCCACCCGCAGGTGAGCCAGGATGGAAAGGCTCTGCTAGACAAGCTTCAGCGACCTCTAACCCCTGGTGGTGCCGACTCCCTGACCGCATCAGCCAATTACTCCAAAGCAGTGCACCGAGTGCTGGACATCATACACCAGGTGTTGCACCACCAGCGGCAGCTGGAGAACATCTGGCAGCATCGCAAGGTGCGCCTGCACCAGCGCCTGCAGCTCTGCGTCTTCCAACAGGATGTCCAGCAGGTGATGCGCACACACACACGCACCCACATATGCACACAAATACACATAGAGACATGCAGGTATGTACACACACACACACACACCCACACGCTCATATTCACACATGTATGATCACTCACACCCATACGTATGCACGCATACATACACACGCATCAGAAAGTAAATAAACACAGAAATACGCTGTAGCAATGTCAGTGCTAGTTATTTTTCATTGGGCTCCTCCACAACCAGGACGAACCAATTACCTTGTTTTCAAAGACCAAATTGATGTGCCTGCTCGAGTCGCTGGTATATTCTCTTTACTCTATGTAGTGAACAATTGACTCAGGACCGTTTTGAGAATTTGTGGATAAAAAGTACAAATAGTCAATCTTTGAGAATTCAACTTTAAATTAAAAAAAACTAAAGCCTAGTTTATACTTCTCCGACTGCGTAATCCGTAATCCGACTGCGTAACTACGGACACCCCTCGAGCCCTCATAGTTCTCCGTCGTGGTGACGGATACGCAATGCAATTTCCCGCTTGACCAGTAGGGGTCGCTACGCAAGACTGGCCATGACATTCATGCAAGTAAATAAGTACAAAAGGGAAAAATAGTTAAGAGGGGATCAATTATTAAATAGAAAAGGGGATATATTATAAATGAAATGCTTTTAAAAGTAAAAACCGTACACAAACTAAAAAAAAAAAACTATTTACAACAATTTAGTGCAATTTGCCACAGTCTCTTAAGTTTCACAAGTTCAAGTAGGTCGGCTTGCATTTTGGAGCTTTATGGGTCCATATAGTAAAGCATATACAGTATATGTAGCGTATATATAAAGCGTAAAGCGTATATACATAAATGGCGCTGCCAGTGTTTACGTTGTGATAGAAGTCGATAGCGATAGAATGTGATTCATTGTGAGTCATTCATGTGTAAATTACGTGTTTAGAGGACCAATCGCAGCCCTTGCGGTCTCCGTTGTGCGTTGACGGAGTGACGGATACTTAAAAAATATTTCAGGCCGACGGAGACGACGGAGAGGCTCTCCGTCAGGCTCTCCGTCGACGTAGAGGGCTCTCCGTAACCGACGTACGGCACTTTACGCAGGAGTATAAACTAGGCTTAAGGGTGTAAAAAATGGCGGATAATTATAAGGCCTGGATACATAGACACGCAGCATCATGGATAAACAGGTATTATTTGCACTCTTAAGTGTGTGTGTGTGTGTGTGTGTGTGTGACTCTCAGGTGCTTGATTGGATTGAGAACCATGGTGAGGCATTCCTCAGTAAGCACACTGGCGTGGGGAAGTCTCTCCACCGGGCGCGGGCGCTGCAGAAACGCCACGAGGACTTTGAGGAAGTGGCCCAGGTAACCCAGCTATCATTACTCCCCCTCCTCCACCTTTCCTTTCTTTCCTCCTCAAGTTTTCCTTTCTCCCCCTCCTCCACCACTCTAGCCTGCCAGTTCCTGGTGCTGTGCTCTGTATGACATACATCTAATCCCTACTCAATCTCTATCTTTTACACTTTCTTATCTACTTCTATCATTTTTCTTTAATTAATTTGATATCTTTTATTCCTTATCTCTGCATCTTTACCCTACCTCTCTTTGTCTCACTATTACATTCACATTTTGGGCATTTAGTAGAGGCCTTTGTCCAAAGTGACTTACAATAAGTACATTTGTCAGAAGAAGCTGAAAGACTTAATTGCTGTAAATACAGTAAGCAAGTCACCAGAACAAGTTTCAAGCATTCCAATTGCTAGGTTAACCATTGCTAGTACTGACCTATGATGACAGCGCTAAAATACAAAGAGCAATTATAAAGTGCCTAAACGTACAACATACAAGTGAGGGGAGGGTTTTTTTAGTAGGAGTGGGGTGGGGGGGTAAGAGGATGGATGTTATGCAGGGTTCTGGTGAACGCTGAACAAGTGAGTCTTGAGTCTCTTCCGGAAGAGTCTTGAGTCTTCTTCTGGAAGTGACTCTGCAGTCCTGACATTGGCAGGGAGCTTGTTCCACCACTGCGGTGCCAGAACGGAGAAGAGTTGTGATTTTGCCGTCCGACCTTTTCCTCCTTTTAGTGATGGAGGTACCAGTCGACCAGCTGAGGTAGTTGAGCGGAGTGCTTGAGCGTGGGGTTTCACTAATGTTTGAAGGCAGGTAGGGGCAGTTCCATTTAAAGCTTTGTAGGCCAGCACCATTGTCTTGAATTTGATGTGAGCCACTACAGGGAGCCAGTGGAGGTCATGGAAGAGGTGGGTCATATGTGAGAGAATTTGGGTAGGTTAAACACGAGGCTCGCTGCAGCGTTCTGGACCTGCTGCAAAGGTTTTATCGGGGTTGCAGGGAGTCCGGCTAAGAGCGAGTTGCAATAGTCGATGCGGGAGATGACAAGTGCTTGGGTCAGGAGCTGTGTCTCTTCCCTCGTGAAGAATTGCCGGATCAGAAAGACCAAATCTACAGGAGCGGGTCACTGCAGTGATGTTTGCAGTGCAGGACAGGTCATGAAGGACATACTGTAATGCCCTCGACCAAGACCAGTAGGTCCCTATGAGGGCAGTCTTTCCCCGGTATGAAGAGAAGCTCAGTCTTTGCAACATTGAGCTTTAGGTAATGCGTAGTTGTCCAAGTGCTTCTGTCTGAGATGCATGTTGCAATCAGAGAGTCTGATGGGGGAAGGAGAGGAACAGTTGAGTGTCGTATAGGAAGAACAGAAGCGGTCCTAGTACTGAGCCTTGAGGGACACCAGTTTCAAGAGAGCAGGGTCTGGACAGGGAGCCATTCCATGCAAAATGATAAGTGTGATTCATATGGTAATATGTGAACCAGGGTAGCGCAGTGTCAGTAATGTTGAGATCAGCGAGAGTGGTGAGGATGGTCTGGTGGTTCACGTTGTCCAACGCCGCAGACAGGTCGAGGAGAACAAGAACCGATGAACAAGAACAAGAACCGATTACTGCCATACTTGCACATCAGCTTGCACTACTGCTCCTTTGTTCTTGTAAGACACTATATATATTCATATTTATATTGCTTATATTTTAATTCTTGTTTTTCGGTCTAGTAGTAGCCAGTTGATGGTGGACAACAGCAGCCTGGGGTGATTTTGCTGGTTACCAATGGGGTTGGAATAATAATGCGTCTTGGTTCGGGGGGGCGCTTCTTTATAGGACCTCGCGTGGTCTTGAAAGGCTTCATGGTGGACGGTGAGGCCAGATCCTTTATAGAGCCTCTCCAGCTGACGACCAGTGGTCTTCATGGTGCGGAGTTCAGTGGTGAACCGGGGGGCAGGACAGGAGAAGGAGACACTCCGGGTTTTGAGGGGGGAATGTAAAGAGAGTCCAGGCTTAGGGATAGGGCAGCATTGTAGGATGCCACCAGGCCGTCCACTGTAGGGGGATCGGGGGCTATATGGGTCGATATCATGTTTTTTAGGGCTGGTGCGCTCACTGATTTGATGTTCCTGAATGTGATGTGGTACCTTTTGGGCGCTGACTAGGCAGGGGAACAGGGAGAGTGAAGTGGATAGCATGGTGGTCAGATACAGCTAGGTCCAGACACTGCAGATGGGAGGATGTTGTGCCAGTTGAGCACACCAAGTCTAGAGTGTGACAGGGTGCGAGCTTGAACGTGCTACATGATGTTAAAACACTCCAGAAGTGACAAGAATTCAGCGGAAAATGGGCTGCTAGAGTTAACATGGAGCATGACATGGAGCAGACAGAGGTGAGGAGCTCAGATAGCTCTGACAGGAAGGTAGTGGAGGCTTTTTGGGGCGGTAGACAGGGACCACCTGGAGCTGTGTAGACCCAGCCAGTGTGAAAGCAACACACTCAAATGAGGTAACATTGAGTACAGAACATTGTTTCACCAGGATGTCAGCGCAATATATGAAACCCTGCCCACCACCACTACCCATGGAGCGAGGCTTCTGTATGTACAGATAGCCTGGGGGTGTGGCTTGATTGAGAGACAGGAAGTCCTGTTGGTTTTGCCATGTCTTGGTTAGACATAGAAAGTCCATTTTCAGTGATGATGTCATGGATGAGTAGGGCAGTGTTGTTTATTGGCGGTGATGCAGTCAGTGTGGGAGGAACGGGCACCAACTAGTGGCCTCAGATTGCCAGTGCACACTTGTGGTTTGTTGTGATAACGAAGAAGACGTTGTGGCCGTGCGAGAGAGCGCCAGACAGACAGTGCAGATGGAATGGGATGATCCGAGTAAACAAAGTTACGTTGAGAACCCCAGTGCACATACCTGAGGTGACACAGGTGTTGGAGGGATCTGATCACGTCAAGGCAGTTTGGAATGTCGTGGCAGTTGAAGTTTGGGAGTTCCAGTGTGGAGTACGTAATGAACACCATTTCAGCAGCAGAGGAACGCCGGACAGCTACTGCGGGAGAAGTCAGGCAAAGTCCAGGTATCTTGGCAGATAAGAGTCCAGTCACCGGATACCGGAGTGGATAATCCACAATTTGTTGGGCACGCCAGCAGATTGTTAACTAGCAGGCTAACAGCTGATCGGCAGGTCAGTAGCTGACCGGCAAAGCAACAGCTGATCGGCGGAGCTAACTAGCAGGCAACATCTGATCAGCGGAGAAGGTGAGTGGACTACACAGTGCCACAGGTGTGCAACCACAAAACAGTTAGCAGCACGGGACTGGAAAAATACTGAGACAAGACAATTGCCACCTGCTGTGCAACGCGCAAGTTTATTCGGACTGAGAAGCGGCGACAAACAGTACACGCCATCGCCTCTCGCATCGGGTCGTCATTTCTTGAGGAGTGGTTTGACTCTGGAAGTTTTGAAGGGTACTGGGATGAGGCTGAGGGAGGGGTTAATGAGGGTGGTGATGAACGGTAGGATATCAGTAGAGATGGCCTGGAGGAGGGGATAGGGTCAAGTGGACAGGTGGTTGCATGGTTGGATGTGACCGGTATATTACTCTATCGCTATCCTTCTCTCTTTATTGCCTCCCTCTCTTTACCTTTATCTCTATAAATCCTCTCTGCCTATGTCTCCCTCTCCCTCTTTTTCTCTCTACCTTGGTGTAGAACACCTACACCAATGCGGACAAACTGCTGGAGGCGGCGGAGCAACTGGCCCAAACGGGGGAGTGCGACCCAGAGGAGATCTACCAGGCCGCCCACCAGCTGGAGGACCGAATCCAAGACTTTGTGCGGCGCGTGGAGCAGCGCAAGGTGCTGCTGGACATGTCCGTTGCCTTCCACACGCACGTCAAGGAGGTGACTGTTTTTTTCTTGCAAATTTTTTTTAACAATAGAAATAAATGTACTATAAAGAGTGCACTGTTATAACAATTCAATGTCACATTTCAGTGTCCACGTTGTTAACAATTTCAAAGGTATGAGGGTTAGGGTTAGAATAATTCATTAACAAATCCACATAAAAGCAGTGACATGTCTGCGTCATAGTGCATATCTTTCTCTGCTTGAAGGGAAGACAGAATACACTGTTTTGGACCATAATGGGCCTTTTTAAAATAGAAAGTTGAATAAAAACAAAGTCAACTTATTTTATTAACTTATATTCAACAGATAAACAGTCGTTTTGAAACGGCACCTAAACCTGTTAAAATACAGCATTGCCCTAGTTTTGCCAGGTGTTGACTGGCTATGTGCAGCCTTTGTGAGCCTGGGAATAAAACAACATTATCATCATTACTAAGACTTGTATTATAACCAACTAATGACAGCAGCATGAAATTACTTTCATGATGAAAGTAATTTACATATAGCAGGCTAACAGGCAGTGCTACCGTGTAGGGACTGTTGGAAATGACAAGAAACAGAATAAGATAAGATAAGATAGTCCTTTATTAATCCCCCATTGGAGAAATTCACAGGTGACCAGCAGTACAGTGGGATCATTAAAGAGTACGAAAAAAACAAGAAGTATGTATACAATAAATTTACCAATTTGAAAATAAAATTGTAATAAAAAACTATTAGAATGAGATAAACCTAGTATATACATGTAACCGTCCGTTTCTAAGTGACCTGTGTGTTTGCTAGATAAATATGACTAAAGTATAAATAAATATAAATGTGCCAATGTGCAGGGTTCCTGAGGTAATGGAAAAAAATAAATAAGTTACAAGGTTTCAACAAAAGTCAGTCCTGAGGTGTGGGGTTTAGTCCCTAATCGAGTCGAGAAAGGAGGTATTGGGGCTTTCAAGACGTTGGGAGCCAGGGGTTGAGATGATGTAAAGTTTGATAGCTGATGGGATGAAAGAGCCCCCCAAGCACGTTGAGGCACGTGGCTGAGTGAGCTTGTGGCTGAACATGCTCCTGAGTTGCCTCAGCTCGGCGTAGAGAGGGTGAGAGAGATTGTCCATGATCGCCTCACAACAACTGAGATCGAATCTCAGTTTAAAGGTACAAAATCTGAAACGACAACGTTTTCAAAGACATCTCATCACTGTCATCACACAACAATATCAAAGTACTAAACTACTTCCAAACATTTTAGAATTATCTTATCATGTCCAAATATGAAACAAAAAATGATACTTAGGTCATACGATTATGTGGGGCTTGCAGTTTTTTGTTAAATGTTAAATAGAATGTTTTTTGTTTCCTTTTTATTTGCTGATGTGGGTCGGAATTCTATTGACGGTACATGGTTAAGGTTTTTCAAGGTCCTTGAACATGCTTTTGATAACATGACGGTGTGCAGTGTGTTTGTTTTTGAACCAACTTTCAAGAAAAGTGTGACAGCGTATTTTCAGTTATTGAACTGGAAATTGTACAAAAAACGAATGTCTCCAAAACGGATGTATTATAGAATGCACCCACTTATTTTAGTACCCCTCATCCAGACTGCTTTAGAGGTTGAGAGCTTACTCCATCTGTAATTTTCTCCGGAACAATTATTGTTGTAAAATGTCACATATTTGCGTCACAGCTAATGTAAATAGTTTTGACAACAATTTCTTCCATGCTTTTTTTTTTGCTTTTTCACATTGTTTATTTGTTGCGCGTCTGATGTAATATGATCTTTAATCTTGGTAATATGTCTTGGATGATCATCAGCATTGTAATCCATGCCATTTTCTACACTGTAATTTGAAGAAAACTGGGGTAAAATTCTTTGTCTCTGACAGCCAGTTTGTGAAGGTTACAAACTGCTGGATGTGTGGAGCTCTGTCTTTGTGTCCAAGAGAGGGTTAAAGTCCCTTGGACACTATACTATAACTCAACGTGGTGGCGGTAGCTCAGTGGATAGAGCGGGTGGACAGAGCGGGTCGTCCACTAACCGTAGGGTCAGTGGACGACCTGCTCTGTCCACCCGCTCTATCCCCTCGATCCCCACCTCCAAACTGAGCAAGACACTGAACCCCAACCCCAGGCGCTGAACATAGCAGCCCACTGCTCCTATGTCTATCAAAGGATGGGTCCAAATGCAGAGAACTATAAATTTTCCTGTTTGTGGGACAAATTTGTGGGCTTAAAATCTAAATCCAAAGTGTGTTGGGTGCATTTAATTTACAATATCGCTCATTCTAACACAAAACTAAAAATGTATCACAAAGTTGGCATGGGGATAACATTCCCCCCCAAACCCCCCCAATCCTAGAATTGTACTTGCATTAAATTACAATACATGCCAGCATAGTTTAACTTCAGATTTAACTGTATTTAACTGTATTTATTCAATAAATAATCTTCTAATAATCTACTAACACTACATTGCTAAGTGATCTCTATTTAACCTGTACGCTAACCCTCTGTCCATCAGCTCTGGACGTGGCTGGAGGAGCTCCAGAAGGAGCTGCTAGATGATGTGTATGCCGAGTCTGTGGAGGCAGTCCAGGACCTTATCAAGAGGTTCGGCCAGCAGCAGCAGACCACTCTGCAGGTCACCGTAAACGTCATCAAGGAGGGGGAGGACCTCATCCAGCAACTCAGGTGACCTTCATAAGGCTGCATGCACGTCTACACTTTTCGGACGTACACCCCTGACTTACTCCTTTGACGTACTCCTCTGATGTCGATGTGTTCCTGGAAACACAAGTGGTCAAATATAGTGTTTCACCTTTTTCTGACAGATGTACTTATTGTAAGTCGCTTTGGACAAAAGCGTCTGCTAAATGCCCTAAATTTAAATGTGAATGTAATATAGGCTCAGTTTATTGCAATCACAATGACCAGTCACAACTTTAGCTTATTGGACCAGTGATCTGTGAACAGTGTGACAAATAATTTCTACCAGCCAGTTTGTTTACCTCTAGTAGAGTGGTGATAAACCACTCTACTAGATAAGAAAAAACATGGAGAGGCAAGGAATGAAAAGTGTAGTTGTAGATACATAGTGGACAGAGGGCTGAGTCGGTGGATCTGCAGTTGAGGAGAGGAAATGTAGGTAAAATGTGTGCAAGTGAGAAAGAGGTGAGAAGATCACCACTCTGACCCGCAGCAATTGTTATTTAGATTATCTCCCTCACCCTTTTGCAATCTCTCTATCCCCCTCTCCTCCACTCTCTCTATCCCTCTCTCCCTAGTGTATTGGCTCCACAGTGAATACTTACGTAAGGCTGCTTTCATAAGAGCTTGTCTTTGTGTGGCTGTATCCCTGGGAGGCATCTGCAACTTGGCAAACTTAACGCCCTCTGTGTGTGTGTGTAGTTGTGTCTGTATAACTGCGTGCATGTCTGACTGTGAGTGGGTGTGTGTGGGTTGGCTTACCCTCTCACATACTAATTGCACACACATATCGGACAATGCAATGGTCACATTGCCTAATCCACCCAAAGAAAATCAGTATCACCATGGCCTTCAGTGTTTTTTTTTATGTTGTCACAACCTAGGCAGCGCGTGTCCTTACCTGTAGGGGAAATTCAACACAGACAAATACAATGTGTGGTTCCTCACATGTAGGTGAAATTCAAACACTCACAAACACAATGTTTGGGTCCATCGTACCAATGAAATTTACCATTCCCCAATTAAGGACCAAATTACCTTGTATTGGGTAACCGCTCTTGTATTGAGTCCCATGCCCTCTCACCCTCATGTCAGGGACTCAGCCATCTCCAGCAACAAAACCCCCCACAACAGTTCCATGGCCCACATAGAGAGTGTTCTGCAGCAGCTGGATGAGGCCCAGGCCCAGATGGAGGAGCTCTTCCAGGAGAGGAAGATCAAACTGGAGCTCTTCCTCCAGCTCCGCATCTTCGAGAGGGACGCCATTGATGTGAGTCCCTGAAAACAGGGAAAGTTTGTGTGTATGTGTGAATCACATGTGATGAGTGCATCGTTAATGCTACACACAGTGGCATTTTTCTGCATTGTAAGCAGTTGAACATATCTTCAAAGGATTTGGCCAATTTGTTAAGACCCCGTGTTGACATTGTCTATGGCCAGATGTAAATCAGCAATGATTTTGATTCAACTCACCTCCACTTCTGAAATTGAGTAGTAGCCCGCCATAGACATCCATTCTATTCCAAACAAGTGTTTAGCAACTCTCATAGCTGTTTCTTTGTTTTGTTTTTCCCAGGTAAGTACATAAGAATGGCCCTGGCTCTGTAGTTTTCTCTAACAGTGCCCAGAAGTTTTGATTCCGTGTTTACACTCCACTGCACAATATTGCTTATGGCGTATTGATGGGACCCTTTTCATCAATTTGGATTCTAATAATATATGTAAATTCAATTAATATGTAATGTATATAAGTGGTAAATGGTGCACATATGCTGTGAGTGCGGTGCATGTCCAGGCATGCGCGCAACATTGAAGTCCATTTTCAATATTCTTTTACGCTGAAACATTTATGTTAAACATTTATGTTGTCTGATTTATTTCATTTCCAAATGACCATGACTACATTTGTGCCACTGGGTTTCAATCTATATGTGATTATATATGTATGCTGAAATGTTGCCTGAATGCTTCCTGGAGTCCAGTGTCTCACACACATGGGCTCCATGTCATCTCCAGTTTTTGTGAGGGATAGGACTCAAAACGTAACTGTGTGTTGGGAGAAAAACTGAATTCAGCTCAAAAATATGTGTCTCAGTGACTCAGCTCAGTTCCACATTGCTTAGGATAATACTCTTCAATGCATCTGTTGACCATCCCACCAACTCCATTAACTTTCACATTGTTATATTAGAGTGGTTATTCTAAATCCGATATCTGGTTTGGCTGAAGGATGAGTTTTCAACGCACATGTTTGATCCAATGCATGTGCGAGTTGAATTGTAAAGTAAAACACTGACATTGCATCTAACTAGACATTTTAATTGAAGAGATTGCACCACTTGCCAATGATACTGTATTTACCAAAAGTACATAAGTGGTTGAGTCTCCTGTTCTAAAAGTCCAATACCACCCCCTGTTGGCTAATCAGGGATACAATGCAACCAGAGCATCACTACTCATTTACCAATAGAAAAACATTTAAAGTGCACTCATTTGTTTCAGTCACAACAGCAAAGGCCAGCTGTATCATAACTTGTTGAATTCCTAAAAATGTTTTTCAGCCGCATTGTATGCTGGGGGATGCTGTTGTATTCTCCGCATTTCTACTTATTTCAAATCCATAATTGTAGCAAATGGTTCATTTCATGCGAAGTCAAATATGTGGTCATGCAATGCAAGTGAAAGCAAATAGTATTCTCAACTCAACTCATCTCAACTTTATTTATAGAGCCCTTTAACAACAGCCACAGCTGAGACAAAGTGCTGTACATGAATAAATAAAAATATGCAGTGTAAAACATAAAACATCAAAACAATAGCAACAATAAGAAAATAACAAAGGTAAAACAATTACAGAGTAAAACAAAAACAGAGTCTCATGCTGGGTTAAAAGCCAAGGAATAAAAATGGGTTTTAAGACGTGTTTTAAAAATGAACAGTGTAGTTGTGTAACAGAGAATGTGTTTGAAGGCTGCTTTTGATCACTATACTGCATTACTGTCTTAAAGCAGATATTCTATTACTGTTGCTACATACTATTAAGTAAATATTAGTATTTATCAAAAGTGACTTACAGCAAATACAGATACAGGTCATTGGGAATGTATACACCATATAGCAAGCACCCTTGGATCTAAAAGTTTTACTTTTAGATCGAAGTCATCTATTTTATTTAACATTTTTAATAGTTATTTCTACGTACTTCTTTGCATTGTTGAGGATGCCAAGCATATCACTGCCTTCAGTGACTTCTGCTCATTGCAATATGGATGTGCACCCCCCTCTCCCTTTCCCCAGATCATTTCAGACCTGGAGTCATGGAATGAGGAGCTGACGAGCCAGATGAGTGAGTTTGACACAGAGGACCTGACTCTGGCGGAGCAGCAGCTCCAGCACCACGCAGACAAGGCCCTGACCGTCAACAACCTCACCTTCGATGTCATCCATCAGGGACAGGAGCTGCTGCAGTATGTCAACGAGGTGCAGGCCTCGGGTGAGCACACACACACACCAACACATGCAAAGCAAACAAAGCCAACAGCACAGCTTGGTCATTATCATTACACTATTCACAGGGACTAGGTTGTCCCAGGCTGTCCCCCCCCTTTACCCTAACCCTCGCCTTTCCCCCAGGCGTTGAGCTGCTGTGTGACCGCGATGTGGACATGGCCACACGCGTTCAGCATCTGCTGGAGTTCCTCCATGAGAAGCAGCAGGAGGTGGACCTAGCTGCTGAGCAGCGTCGCAGACACCTGGAGCAATGTGTCCAGCTCAGACACCTACAGGCTGAGGTCAAGCAGGTGAGGGAGGAAGAATGCACACATCCACATTCACATTGTTCTTTATTTGTGTTTAAAATCCTGTAATAATGCATATACCTGGAATTCCTATACAAGATACAAGAAGTGTTTATTGTCATCACATCACAGGACATGACGAGATTACAGTAGCTGCCACAAAGTAAATAATAGATTGAAGTAGGAAGGGATTTGGAGAACCAAACCTGACCCCTCTCAGGCTACAACCTTAAAGGTTCAATTCACTTTCAATAAGTGAAGAACAGCTGTGTTGCTTCAATGCTTCATCAGCAGGTTACTGGAAAGTTCATCAGAGTTTATGCATGTAGTAGCACATGTTGCTATAGATGGAATCCTCTACAATCAAAACCAATGGATATTGTTGGCATGCTGGGGATCGGTTCTCCTTTACGGGTATTAAAACACTGACTTTGGCCTAGTAGTAAGCCCATAGCCTGTATACTACTGTAAGTATGTAAGTAAGTACATGGATCTTTTTTTTTATTTTGAAAAGCATGTTTTGCTTTTATAATCATGAGATCGAAATGCTTTTTAGTAGTTTTTTGATCATATCATAATGCATCAAGCATCATGTTGCATTTGGTCACCTGCCAATGGCCTATGGCTTTTACCACCTAATTTCTGGGGAAACAAGATTTCAAGATAGATCTGGCTGGTCCCTTATAGTAGTTTTTTTTTTACAATTCAAAATGGGTATAGACTTATTTAATTGTAGAGCTGCACTGCTCTCTTTCTCACCAACACACTGACAACGGACCTGTGAATAGCCCCTCCTCTCCATGCATACTGAATCAAAATATGATTATGTTCAGGATAAAGGATTGGCTTTTCCACGCAGAGAAAAATGCTGACTGAATTAATCAATAGAATCAATCCAGAGTTCATGAATCAGTACGTCTACCTTTCTGCTGATGTAGTTGGGTTTTTGTTTTCCTAGCAAACATAATTTACTTTTAAAAGTTTTTGTGTGTTTTTTGTTTTTTGTTTTTGTGTGTTTTTTGTTTTTCTGTGTTTTTGTCTGTACGGTGTCCGTTTGTCTGTCCATTGTTTATTTTGCACCAGGTCTGAGAGGACTGAAATTTCATCTGTGCTATATGCCTGCCATGTAGCACATTTGACAATAAAGATACTTGAATCTTGAATCTTGAATCTTTTTTTTTAGAGGGTTTTTTTTTTTTTTCATTGTCCCTCGCTCTCCCTCCCCCCTCTTCACCCTCTCTCTCTCTCTCTCCCCCCCCAGGTTCTGGGATGGATCCGGAATGGAGAGTCCATGCTGAACGCTGGTCTGATCACCGCCAGCTCCCTGCAGGAAGCCGAGCAGCTCCAGAGAGAGCATGAGCAGTTCCAACATGCCATTGAGGTAAAGCGTGTCTGTTTGTTGGTGTAATATTTATATATAATATAATATATAATATAGATATAGATATAGATATATAATATAGATAATATAGATAACAGTCTTAGTGTGCGGCAGCCACCCAATAACGATCAATGAACAATCAAACTCTAACCCTTTCACTTTTTATTTGGAAAAGTGTAATGTATTATAATGTATACTATACAATCCAGTGAATGTATATATATATATATATATATATATATATATATATATACCAAAATATCATATTACATTTGAGTAGGGATGCACCGAATCCAGATTTTTAGGGTTCTGCCGAATACCGAATCCACTGGTTAAGATTCTGCCGAATCCGAACCCGAATACCGAATCCTACTCCATTAACACTAAACACATTAATGAAGTAAACAACGTCAACATCAGTGTATTTTTCGTTTTATTTCATTTTCACTGGGAAAAAATTGCCACCACGAGACAAATCGGCATTGCAAATTGAACATGTAGCTCGACTTCAATCGCCTTCTTTTATCTGAAAGAACTGCCAAACGACACTTTTTCTGTCCACTACTTCCATTTTCGCTTTCTCGCAGCTATAGCCACTGCATTCCAACGCGGCACTTTTTTGTAAACGGATAATTACGTTGACCAGCGTGGCGCGCGCAGTGAAAGCGTAGGATTCGGGTTCGGTGGAAAAAAAAGCAAAGGTTCGGCAGAACCCGAACCCCTAAAAAAAGCCCAATATTCGGCCGAACCCGAATACTGGATTCGGTGCAACCCTACATTTGAGGCCCTGGTCTGATTGATCAATTTATCTTTAAAGTGCATCTTTTCACATGTCAATGTCCACCACCCCATGCAGAAGACACACCAGAGCGCTCTACAGGTGCAGCAGAAGGCAGAGGCACTGTTGCAGGCCAACCACTATGACATGGATCTGATCCGGGATTGTGCCGAGAGCGTTGCCTCCCACTGGCAGCAGCTCATGCTGAAGATGGAGGACCGCCTCAAGCTGGTCAATGCCTCGGTGGCCTTTTACAAGACTTCCGAGCAGGTACCTTCACACGCTGGTTCTGTAATTTTTCAGGCTGCTTAAATGCATGCAGTGTGGTCAGCATTGGGTACACTGTGTGTGTGTCTGTGTGTGTGTGTGTGTGTGTGTGTGTGTGCATGTAACTTTTGGCTTAGCAAAAGAATACTGGGAAAGTGAGTCCATACAGAAATCCTTATAAGGGGCTGTAGTGTAACAGCAGCTGCATGTGTGTCCAGGTGTGCAGTGTTTTGGAGAGCCTGGAGCAGGAGTACAAGCGTGAGGAGGACTGGTGCGGTGGAGCAGACAAACTTGGACCCAACTGTGAGTCTGAGCATGTGACCCCGATGATCAGCAAACACCTGGAGCAGAAGGAGGCCTTCCTCAAGGTACCCACACAGAAACACGCCCTGATACTCATGCTTATACAAGACATACACACACACATTCTTAAACAACCACATAACATAACATAAACACACTGATCCATGTATACACATACACACACCACACATACATACATACACACACAAACACACACACTCTTTCATATTTAATTGTGTGTGTGTGTTTGTCAGGCGTGCACACTGGCCAGGCGCAATGCAGACGTCTTCCTCAAGTACATGCACAGGAACAGCGTCAACATGCCAGGGATGCTGAGCCACGTGAAAGCACCAGAGCAGCAGGTCAAGAGTGAGTATGATAACCCCTGTCTCAAAGATGGCTGCCCACTTACTATTTCACTAGAACCCATGGTACTGCATACAGCAGTTTGCAAAGATCCCTGAAACACGACACGTCACTACCTTTAACTTAGGCCTTAAGAAATGGTTGAAAGCAAACCAACGTTGTGAACATTTCTAGTCATTGGTTCTTGTCTCTGTGTTTATTTTCATCTTATTTCATGTTTTTTTTTTTCAATTTATTTATTATTATTAGGTTTTTTTCTCCATTACCCAATTGTATTACTCTGTATCACTGTGATGTGTGTTTGGGTCATTGACCCAACTCATTGCATGTTGTCTTTTAATTTGATTTAAACTCCTGTCCATGGACAACATATGTAAATTAGCCTTGTGGCTATAATCTGGCCCAATTATTTATTGTGCATTGTCCCTGTCAAATAAATGTAAATAAACGTAAATAAATAAACACTTCCATGTTACGTTAAAGTGTACACAAAGGGGGGCAGTGTAGCATATCCACCCAAAAATATCCGACAAGGGGGTCGTGTATGGTCTCTGTGACTCGGATCTCAGAAGGTTGACTTGGCCTTTAGTTTACCATTTCATGGATCAGCCTTCTTGCTGCCTGAATCAAAATCCAATTTGAATCCCATTTGTTGTGGATTTTAGGAAACTGATTGAAAATCAGCAATGCACATGATTGGCATTTATATTTCATGTTTTCGGAAAAACTACAACAGTTAACTATACTAGAGATACTGCAGATAGCTGTATAGCAATGCAAAACAGAACTCTACTTCTTAGCTATCATTGAGCTATTATTAGTTAATAAATAATTTATGATAATTACTGATACGGATGATCTTTCTTTTACATGGATGTTATGTTATAGTATATCTCTTTTTATCTACATTGGACAAATCAGCTAACATTGTAACTGGACGCAGTGGTAATGTGTATGGATGAACTCTTTGAGTTGAGCATGGGGTGTTTGTGTTGCGTCTGCATGGTCAGACATCTTGAATGAGCTGCTGCAGAGAGAGAACCGCGTTCTGCACTTCTGGACCATGAGGAAACGACGCCTGGACCAGTGCCAGCAGTATGTGCTGTTTGAACGCAGCGCCAAGCAGGTAGACACACACACAAACACACACATATGCACACACACACAAACACACACATACGCACACACACACACAGACACACCCCTAACCTCTGTCCATGTCTATGTTTTCAGGCTCTGGAGTGGATCCACGACACAGGGGAGTTCTACCTGTCCACACACACCTCCACCGGCTCTAGCATCCACCACACCCAGGAACTGCTCAAAGAGCACGAGGACTTCCACATCACCGCCAAGGTTAGCGTCTCTTTTTTTAGCTCCCTATTTAGGATTATGTTTATATTTATCTGTATCTATCTCTATGTCTCCCTCTCTCTGGCCTGTTTCTCTTGCTCTCTCATTCTAACTCTTGCTTGCTCTTCCCTTGTCTCTTTTTCTCTCTCTGACACAGAAACACACACGACCCTTCACTTAACAATGCAGAATCATGCACTATGCGTATTTGTTTGCATAAGTGGAAACAGCAGAACATTCTCTTTGCACAAATTAAACTTTTAGTTGATCGTATTTCCGTCTGTCCTAAGATCTGTGTGACATCATGTCTGTCTATCTGTCCTGATGTCTGTGTTGCCAGCAAACCAAAGAGCGAGTGAAGCTGCTGATCCAGCTGGCGGACGGCTTCTGTGACAAGGGCCACAGCCATGCGGTGGAGATCAAGAAGTGGGTGACGGCGGTGGACAAGCGATATCGGGACTTTTCCCTGCGCATGGACAAGTACCGCGGCAGCTTGGAGAAGGCCCTGGGCATTTCCTCTGACTCCAACAAGGCTGTATGTGTGCTTGTGTGTGTTTGTGTGTGTGAGTATGTCTGTGCATGTCCGCAGGCTCAGTGTGTGTATGCGTGTGCATTAGTGTTTAATACAATTCTATTTTCGATTCCTTGATTAAGTCCCTTGATCTCTCTCTCTTTCTCTCTCTCTCTCTCTCTCTCTCTCTCTCTCTCTCTCTCTCTCTCTCTCTCTCTCTCTCTCTCTCTCTCTCTCTCTCTCTCTCTCTCTCTCTCTCTCTCTCTCTCTCTCTCTCTCTCTCTCTCTCTCTCTCTCTCTCTCTCTCTCTCTCTCTCTCTCTCTCTCTCTCTCTCTCTCCCTCCCACTCTCAGAGCAAGGATCTCCAGTTGGATATCATCCCAGCTAGTGCTCCGGGTTCAGAGGTCAAGCTGAGGGACGCAGCCCATGAGCTCAACGAGGAGAAACGCAAGTCGGCCCGCAGGAAGGAGTATGTCAGCTCCTCCTTCTGTTCTTAGTTACACCATGAAGGAGTGAGCCAGTACTTCATTTGTTGATTTGTGGGGGTCCACAATGCAAACGAGTGGTCCTGCCATTATAAGCACTGAAACGTCCCTGATCTGTGCTCTGCCAGCGTATTAGACTTTCAACTATTTTAATATTGGCTACTGTTCTTATAGCCAATGTTGTAAAATGGCTTAAGTAAATGTAATGTTAGCTATAAGCAATAATGTTTAACCACGCCAACGTCCTCATCTTGGAGAGAGACTTGCTTGTCAGGCAGAAAGCACCTGTAGAAATTGGTGGGTATCCTGGAGTCCAGACAGAATCTCCTCAGTCACCGGAGGAAGAAGAGCCGCTGCCTCGCTGCCTTCACGATCACACCTGTGTAGTGTGACCAGCTCCAGATGTCCTGAGATCAGGGCTCTCACCTCTGCTCTCTAGGCAGCGTTGTCACCGTCAGTGATGCAGCCGATGATGGTTGTGTCATGAGCCAACTTAATGACGTGTTGGAGCTGTGTGTGGTCGTGCAGTTGTGGGTGAACAGGAAGTACAGCAGGGGGCTGAGGACACATCCCTGTGGGGCACCGGCGCTGTGGGTCAGTGTAGACGAGGTGACGTTGCCGATCCTTACAGCTTGTGGCCTGCTTGTCAGGAAGTCCAGGATCCAGCTGCACAAGGTGGAACTGACGTGCAAGTCTGGACGGCACTATGCTGTTAAAAGCAGAGCTGTAATCGATGAACAGCATCCGCACATACGTGTTCCTCTGATCCAGGTGGGAGAGGGCAGTGGGAATGCTATTGCATCATCCGTGGACCTGTTTGGCCTGTAGGCAAAATGGAGTGGGTCTAATGTAGTGGACAGGCAAACGGAGGTTGCCATGCTCCTTTAGGCAGCTCACGTTCGCTTTCTTTGGGACTGGGATGATGGTGGTCTTCTTAAAGCGTGTGGGGGCAAAACACTGGAGCAGGGAAAGGTTAAAGATGTCTGTGAAAACATCTGCCAGTTCGTATGCGCAAGCCTTGAGAGCACGGCCCTGGTTTTGTGTGCCTTTACCTTTTTAAATGTTTTGCACCCATCTGCCCAAGATATCTCGAGTGGGCAGCTGTCCTGTTCCAACAATATCTGGCTTGTTGTGCACCTCAAAGTGGGTGTAGAAGGCATTCAGCTCCTCTGGAAGAGAAGCGGTCAACTCCCCCACACGGTAGCTGTCCGCGCTTTCAGCGCGGTGCAGACCGCTCCGTTGACCCATGGCTTCTGGTTTGGAAAAGGCCGTACAGTGTTTAATTGCGTGTGTGCATGTCTAGGTTCATCATGGCAGAGCTGATTCAGACAGAGAAGGCCTACGTGCGCGACCTGCGGGAGTGCATGGATGTAAGTTGTAATTTTATCATTTTGACGCACAAGCGAGATGCATTATACATTATATTTCAGGATTCAACTTTTTATTTATATATACAGTATATATATATTCCTCCATTGCAACGTTATCTCTCTCTGTCTCTCTCTCTCTCTCTCCCCCCCCCCAGACATATCTGTGGGAGATGACCAGTGGGGTGGAGGAGATTCCACCAGGGATCATCAACAAGGAACACATCATCTTCGGCAACATGCAGGACCTCTACGAGTTCCACCATAAGTGAGGGGAAACAAGCCGCTTTCTATTTTTCTCAATGGCCCACTGTGTTTGGAACAACTAGAATGTGTACTTACATTAGTATTATTTATATTGCTAGTAATAAAAGAGCCCTGTTTGAAAGGTTACCTTATGCTGTGTCTCTAGCTGTTATATTTAGTGATGTTATAACATACGGTACAAATACATTGTATTTTATTAATCGTGTGTTGGAGTAGCAGCTAGTCCATCTTAATCTCCCTAAAGCAATCTCACAGAGAATGTATCCCAAAATAACAGAGACAATGATTAAGAAGTTATCATTACTTTTTATTTTATTTTGTATCTATATTTTTGGTTTCTTGCATTTCACCAGCATCTTCCTCAAGGAGCTGGAGAAGTACGAGCAGCTGCCTGAAGATGTGGGCCATTGCTTCGTCACATGGGTGAGTGCTCTTGTCTTTTTTTTTTTTTTTTTTTTTTTTTTTTTACTATGTAGTCTTTCAATCTGTTGGACAACGACAAAAAAAAAAAAAAAAAAAATCAATATCTTTTACATTGTGTATGCTACAGGCTGATAAATTCCAGATGTATGTGAACTACTGTAAGAACAAGCCAGACTCCACCCAGCTCATTCTGGAGCATGCAGGGCCCTACTTTGACGTGAGTATCACCCTCCTAGTCCGTCAGATCATGGGAAACCCATGTGTGTAAAAAAAATCCAGCTTTGTTTTTCTCTGCGGTCACGTTGCAGGAGATCCAGCAGAGGCACCGATTGGCCAATTCCATCTCCTCCTACCTCATTAAGCCCGTGCAGAGAATCACCAAGTATCAGCTCTTGCTGAAGGTACACCATCCTGCTGTTTTTCCTCTCTGTAGGGCGCTCCATAGTTAGTCCCCATGGTTACCATTTCCATGATTACAGCCTCCATGGTTACAGCCTCCATGGTTACCGCCTCCATGGTTCCTTAACTTCATGAGTGTGTTTACTTTGTGTGTGTGTTTAGGAACTGTTGACTTGCTGTGAGGAAGGAAAGGGGGAGATCAAGGATGGCCTAGAGGTGATGCTCAGTGTCCCCAAGAGAGCCAACGACGCCATGCACCTCTCCATGCTGGAAGGTGGGCTTCACCCACCACATATTCCCATGATGAGGTAGTCGGGAGTCTTAGGGTCATAATGCCCTCCATATTTTTTCCCCAGGTTTTGATGAGAACCTGGAGTCCCAGGGGGAGCTGATCCTGCAGGACTCCTTCCAGGTGTGGGACCCCAAGACTCTGATCCGCAAGGGCCGTGAGCGGCACCTCTTTCTCTTCGAGATGTCCCTGGTCTTCAGCAAGGAGGTCAAGGATTCCAATGGGAGGAGCAAGTACATCTACAAGAGCAAGCTCTTTGTAAGGACCACTTCTGAATACTCCTAATGTTGTGAATACACAAAGCCATACTATAACTTAAATTAACAGGGAAATAATGCATAATATACATCACAATAGAATAATCATGAGTAGACGTGCAATTTGAAAACGTTGATAATGTTGATAATTACTTTTTGCCACTGTCCATTTTCTACGATACAATTGTGTTCCTCCTCTCTCTCCTACCAGACATCAGAGTTAGGGGTGACGGAGCACGTTGAGGGAGACCCCTGTAAGTTTGCTCTCTGGGTGGGCCGCACCCCAACCTCCGATAACAAGATTGTGCTCAAGGTAGGACTCTTCTCTTTACTCCTGCTCTTCCATTCACTTTTTTTCCCCTGCTGTTTCTTTTGCTGCAACATCTTCCCTGGGCCCTTGCGTTTTGCTTAGGGTGCTTTCACACCTAGTTTGTTTGAGTGTTTGTTCTGAACCCCGGTGCATTGTTTGTTTACGTGTGGCATTTGTTTACACATTTCAAATCTTAAATACCGCTCTGTGAGCACTGCACCAAAGTGAAAGTGCAACATTGTAACAAATGAGCTGCTGATTCAGACCAAATCAGCCAAACTGTAGGTATGAAAAGGCCCTTAGACTTGCAGTTCTCCGCTTTCTTCTTTGCATGCGCTGGTTTCGTGGTAGACAACGTTGTTTGATTGTTTCTGTAGACTCCGAGAATCTCTTTTCTTCCTCATTTGTCATCTGGTGGTGTTCACCAACATGGAGAAGTGGATATATATGTGGCTGCTTTTTCTTTCTGTCTTTTGTCTGTCTCTTACTGTGGATCATTGCATCTTTCATTCTCTTTGTCGTGTAACATGCTTCCATCACTGTGATACCTGCTGAAGCTCTTGACCTCCCTCCCACATACACTATATAACATAATACCTTCAACAAAATGTGTTATAATATAACTATATAACAGCACCTCCCACACAATGAGTTATATCATTGTTATCCCAGTAATTTACAGGGAAGTGTGTGTGAAAGGGCTTAAGTGATTGTCAGTCAAAAACTGATCGCTGTCTGCCTTTATTTGTCCAGTGTGTAATATTGAGGTGACCACTACCAGTTAAGTTGCAGATTGCAACCAACTAAATCCCCCCTCCTCTCCCTTTCCAATGACTATGGTGGCCTATACTGGCCTGTATTGTGTAAGGTGCCAGTAGATACTTCCAAAATGATGTAATCATCTATGACAGCATCGAGTAGCCAAGTTTCAAGTGATGAGGTTCTTTGACAGATTTATGAATTATATTTAGTTTGTAAATGTAAAACTATAGGTCATAGCTTACAGGTAAAGGTACCTTTAAATTGAACACGACTGCTTGTTGTGGTTTTCAATAAAATAATGACAAATAGAGCTGCATAGGACTGTACACATAAACTACGATTTCCGTTTTGCGAAAAATACATTGATTTTAATTGCACCAAGGTCGATTTCTTCACTGCTTTTTAGCCTGTGAATAAAGCCGCTTAAACAATTACACTTAGGTATATTCGTCATAGTCACCATTGACACTGTACATGTTGTAAGTAAGGCGGAGGTAATGGAACTTCTACGTTTCTCACACACAGTACTCCATAATGGTAAACAACATTCATAGACCTATAATTATTGCCATCTGTTATGTGAATTGATAATTATTTTTGATAGCAACCAGTGTTACTTGTGTTACTTTTGATAACATGACGGTGTGCAGTATCAGGGCAGGTTTGTTTTTCATGCCACAATGGATACCATTGAGACATCCTACTCTTAGTTATCAAACAGGGAAACTACCTCAAAAACTAACCTCTCCAAAACATGGATATACTAAGGAATGCACACCCATTCATAATCCCCCTAAACTGCCATTTGCTACACAATTTTTCCGTCTGTGCTTTGGTCAATATTGATGTCCACATCCAAGAGAGGGTTCATCTTCTTGGACACTTACTGTATATATATATATATATATAACACCATGGTGTATGGATGTGTGGAGCTCCATCTCTGCAGCGGTTGAAGTCCATGTCCAAGAGCGAGTTAATCTTAGCGAACACCTCCATATAATACCACAGCGTGTGTGGATGTGTGGTGCTCTTTCTGACATGAGGTTGATTTCAATGTCTGTGTCGAAGAAGGTAAAGCTTCTTGGATTCATAGTATAATGCCACCACTTATGGTGCAATATTCTACAACATTGCTCATTATAACGCTCCTGCACAGTGACAATGCTAAAAACAAATAACAAAAGGGTCGTAGCTATGGTGGTAACACACCCACTCCTTTCTACAACTTTATTTTCTGTAGAGCTGTATTGTAGTATAGCTGTATTGTAGTAGATACTTTATTTATTTTAGTTAGCTATAACCCATCAATGAATCATTTTAATTACAGTCTAGTTTCTAAATATAGTCCTAAACAAGGATATTGGACAAGGCTATTATTAGTCATGCCTGATTATACTATAAACTGCAAAGACTTCTTTGGCTTGCCCACAATTAAGGTTTTTTCGGTTACAAGAAACATTTCACAGCATAGATTTTCTATTACCACGGAAATTATGTGTTTGCATTTTATGATCAGAAAAAAAGTATATAAACTGTATATATAAACTGGGTATATAAACTGGGCGAAGCAATCACTACAAACACAAACACAAATTTGGCAGCATTACCAAAATTAATTTAATTACTTTAACACCTCCCACACAATGAATTTTAACCTAACCTATATACTATATAACATAATAACCTGGAAAACATCTCTTTAGAGAGACTAACAGGTATGCATCTTTTCTTTATTGTAAAATAGGGTGAACTTTGTTTGAAAACAAATGCTGATCCATGCTACGTAAAAAGCTCTATTTGTCAGCCATTTGAGAAGCATGTTGCCACATGTTTCACTCATATCATTGTTTACATTTTTTATGGAGACTACCTGGAAATCACTGCAAATCTGTTGTTTCATTACTAAATAACATGGTTCTCTCACGCACAACACACACCAACACATACACAAACCACTATACATTGCAACACATTGCTGTATTCTGTACGATGCACCTTGCATATCATTGGCTTAGGCAAACGTTGTGAGATCACCACCAGACTATTGTTGTACGTCTGCTCTGTGCGACCACCATCCATATTAAATCAATGTCCTGTAAAACAAATGATAATAATAATCATTTGATTATCAAAAAAACAAACAAGTAAACACTGTCTTATTCTGTATTTTAATCAAAGCTAAGTCAGGGATTCAAACACGGAGCTATGGTGAGTACCTACTTCCCCTCACTCCCCTTCTTTTCCCAATACAGCCCCCAGATCACCCTCACCATCAAGTCTGAAGCTGCCCTCCTCTCTGGCTCAATTACAAAATATAGAAGTGCATATCATAGTATGCACTTCTATACTCTAGTATCTAGTACATGTGTCTTCATGTGTCTAGTACATATCATATGTACTAAACACATAGTACTACGCACATAGTAGTTTTTTATTCAGATCAGTCTTTCAGATTACATTTTTATTAATGTGACTGCAGACATTGAAATCCAAATCCTACATTTATATAGAGAGGTAAAGAAAGGAGGCAACTTCAGATTTGTGAGACATGTTTACAGATTTAACGCTCATATCTTCAGATTAAATAATGAACATCCTCCACCCACCCCTCAACTTTCATCCTCCCCTCTCCCTGCCCCTGCCAGGCGTCCAACATCGAGAACAAGCAGGACTGGATCAAACACATCAGGGAGGTGATCCAGGAGCGCACCATTCACCTCCGTGGAGCACTCAAGGAGCCCATTCACATCCCCAAGGCCACCACCGCCAAGCACCACAAGGGCCGCAGGTACACACAAACATAACACACATATGCACACATCTACACTAACACATGTACAAACAGAAGGCCATTACGGGTGGGACAGGACATGCAACAGAAATGCGCCCATACAAGAATATCTTTATGGCATGATGATAACATAATCCCACATAAAATGATAATCTGCTGGTTTGAATTCCAAATCATAACTTGACTTGCTTTTGTTCCTGCATAGGGATGGAGAAGACCTGGATAGTCAGGGTGAGGGCAGCAGCCAACCAGACACCATCTCTCTAGCCTCCCGCACCTCCCAGAACACCCTGGACAGCGACAAGGTACACACACACACACACACACACACACACACCAACACTACATATGCACATGCATAACACATAATCTTATTTCTTTACTCTGAAGTATGTGTTTTACTGTACAGATTTGTGTATGTATAAAATGTGTAATTTGTGTTCATGGTATTCATAACAGGGGTTCTCCTGGCTCAAAATAAGGCATAGGTAGTAACCTTGTGTGATAGCAACTACTATGTTATTTTATGACCTTTGTACTTATGCAATATTACGTGCCAAGCTAGCGAGGCTACTCTTGTATGATCACTAGGCTGTCAATCTGTTCCTCTAAAGAGCCTTCCACACATGCAATCTTTCCCTGCAAAGTTCAGGAAGATTTTCTGCATGTGGTTATGTGTGAATGGGAACAGAGATCGATATTCCGGGAAGTCTGCACTGTAATTTGTCTGCACAAGACTTGATAACATTCATATCACAACACAGCTGTGTTGTGAATTAAAGCACTAACATTGCCGGAAGAGGCATGTAAAGAGTCATGTCCATCCGACACTTTCAAGTGGAGTGAACAAACCCATCACACAGGTTATCCCAGTAAATTACTGGGGACGATGTGAATGGTACTTTAGTGATCATCAGCCAAAAAACAATCTAAAACCAGGCCTGCAAGCAGTCACAAAAGGTATTCACAGCCCACGCACCTCCTACGCCAGCGACCGCCCTTTTCACATGATTCACAGGGCACGGCATTTCTTACACGAAGTAGAGGTGCAAATGTGTACTTGTGTAATCATCAAGCAAACCATAAATGATTACAAAAGTATTGTTATCGCAAAATCGTTTTACGGTAGTTCTTCAGACTTATGAATTTATTTCTTATACATTTTATATTATCTCAATGTATTTTGACAAAGTTTTCAAACAGGTATCGTGAGGAAAATAACTAAGTGGCCAGTCGACCTCTGGTGTGAATGTAACTCACATACTGTAGACTAAAGACAGAACATTGTTGAATAACATTGCAAAAACCTATCTAGTACATGAATACTCATTGAGATTTGGACCGTGTATTTAATTTGATCCCCAGCTGTCAGGTGGCTGTGAGCTCACAGTGGTCATCCACGACTTCATGGCGGGCAACAGCAACGAGCTGACAGTGCGCCGTGGCCAGACGGTGGAGGTGCTGGAGCGTTGCCATGAGCGACCAGACTGGTGTCTGGTGCGAACCACCGACCGCTCCCCAGCACACGAGGGCCTGGTGCCCTGCGCCATGCTCTGCATCGCACACTCCCGCTCCTCCATGGAGATGGAGGGCATCTTCAACCACAAAGGTAGCCGAAGCGGGTGGTTGTCATGTGTATGTGTATGTGAGAAGAAAGATGCCGCTGTGCCATTTTTGTCATCACTGTATTGGTTTCATTTGATTGGTCATTGATGCTTATGTTAAGGATTTCACTATTTGTATTGTTTTGAATAGAACAGTCAAATGAGATGGGATGTTGATTGATATGTTCAACTGTAACTTCTCTCTCTCAGACACGTTGTCAGTGTGCAGTAACGACTCCATCCTCCCGGGCTCCTCAGCCACGCTACAGCCAGGACACGGTCTGCACATCCACACCTCCCCCGGACCCAAACACAGAGCACCAGGTACACACACATATAAGCTTGTTTCCACTGACCAACCAAGAACAGGTTACACACCTCAATCGGGGAAGATGGGTGATCTCTTAAAGTTAGGGAACTTCCTTAACTGTATCCTAAATACTCTATACTACTGGTTAAAAGATTAAATCACCACCATCCTATGTGCAAGTAGCCCTAGCTTGCACAACACTAGGTCACAACAGAATATGGTGGAATATTCTATTATATATTCAGTTAGCCCATACAGTATATATGGGCTAGCTGACTTTACCTGACACAGGGCAATTTACTAATAACAATGTAAAAAGCCAGTAAAGCAGAGCAGGAAATTATACCAGTGTGTAGTCTAATAACACAAAAACAATCTACAATTATATTCAACGATGTACAATTAGATTCAGCCTGCTAACACCACTAAAGCATTACACAATTAGACAAAAATGTTTTTTAACCTAATACAGCAGAGCACTGGCAAGCAAAGACGGCCTATTCAAGCAGTCCTTGAAGCAGGATATCTCCAGAAATCAAAGTGAACATTGGGATACATATCAACTCAGAATGCTACCCACCAGTTAATTTGTTGGCTTGAATATTTTTAGGCAATATTATTTACAAACTAGAAAGTACATTTCCTGAAGAAAATGTGAGGTGGGCAAGCTGACCGCAACCAGATGTGTTTTTTCTCCAAACTGCGACTATTCTCTATGAGGAAAGCAGGGCCGACTTCAAATGGCTCTATCTCAAAAAGTATACATGTCACAGCTTAGATCTCCTACACCGTAGGAATCCAGGGAAACAGACGAACAGTTTGATATATAATATGTCCGCCTAGCTTACAAATTGTAGGAGTATCGACAAGTTAGAAAACGGGTATGAATTTGAAATGGCCAGCTGCGACCTAGAGTGGAGCGGCCATGTGTGTGTATTGGAAGAGTGAGTATCAAACAAACATTAAAAATTCAAAAACTATAACTGGTATCGCTTAGATATTTGACTGTGAGTGACTGCATGAAAATATAAACCTTTTGATGTATAATATGTGAAAGTACTGTGAAAATTGTAGGAGTGGCGGCAGTTTACAAAATGTGTGGATATTTGTGTGGAAATAGACCCGGTCGATTCCTAAAGTAGCTGAAGGTTTTAAAGTTTGAATGAAGTTTCGAGCACCACGAATGACAAAGTAGTTAAGCGGCAAAGTTTTGGAGAGAACATATCATAAAGAAAGAAAGAAATAATGGGAAAAGCAATAGTGTGCTGCTGGCTAAAAGCCCACTAATAATGTCAATATTTCACCCACAAGGCAACACCCTGCGCAAGTGGCTGACCAGCCCGGTGCGCCGGCTAAGCAGCGGTAAGGCAGACGGCCACGTGAAGAAGCTGGCGCACAAACACAAGAAGAACCGCGAGGTAAGGAAGAGTGGAGAAGTTGGCACGCTGGGCTCCCAGAAGGACTCAGACGACAGCGCAGCCACGCCCCAGGACGAGACGGTGGAGGAGGTGAGGGGTGGAGGTGGGGCGGGAGGTG
Source organism: Urophycis tenuis (assembly GCA_036785325.1). Classification (NCBI taxonomy): domain Eukaryota; kingdom Metazoa; phylum Chordata; class Actinopteri; order Gadiformes; family Phycidae; genus Urophycis; species Urophycis tenuis. The sequence goes on from JAXIVH010000098.1 coordinate 311,733, forward strand.
GGTGGTGGGGGTGTCCTGGATGGATGAAGATTGGGGGTTACATAAAGATCTTCTTCTTGCTATCTTTGAATAATTGCGCAGCTGTGGGTGGATCGTCTCTCTATTTAGCTGCTTTCTAAAGTGCTGACAATAGTCAGAAATGAATAGACAGGAATTAAAAATGTTATGTAATGAGTGACCACTGATAACCCATAGAGCAAACTCTCTCTTCTACAAATCTGTGGAGGAGGTGAGGGTTGGAGGAGGGTTGCGTCTTTGCACCCTCCACTGCCCTGGAATTTTGTTTTACTGTAGGCATCAGAATAATGGCACATTTTTACATTTTGTTTCTGCACTACTGCACTCACTAGTAAACACTTTAAAACACCTGCTACCTCAACTTTACTATTCACTATTGAAACAATAATAGGCCCGCCATCGTGTCCATCATGTTAATAGTTGTTTGTTACTGTCTATTGTTATTTTTGTTTGTTGATTGTATACTGTTTACTGTTGCCAATGAACCACCAAGATAAATTCCTCGTAGGTGCAAACCTACTTAGCAATAAACATCTTTCTGAGTTCTGAGTATCTCACTACATTTCCTGCATGTGTCTTTGTGTTTGTTTTTGTGTGTGTTTGCATGTATTTTCCCAGAGGGTGCGCAACGAGGGTCTGTCTAGCGGCACCCTGTCAAAGTCCAGCTCCTCGGGCATGCAGAGCTGCGGAGAGGAGGAGGGAGAGGAGGGGGCCGACTCGGTCCCACTGCCGCCCCCCATGGCCATCCAGCAGCACAGCCTGCTGCAGCCGGACGCCCAGGACGACAAGGTGGGGGGTCCGGGAGACGGGAGGGGGCGTGAGGATGTGGAACTAAAACCAGATACGGAAAAAAAACAATGAGTGACATGTTTGATGCATGCTGGTTCGTGTCTTTTTGAATTTGGTGGAGATGGTAACCTTCCAGCGAGCGCTAGGAGCCCGGTCAAGCAACTCAAGCCAATCGTAATTACATAAAAACGTTACGTTTTAGTCCTTGAGATATCACTGCTGGGAAATGTCGTAGTTACGATATTACATATATTTCTTCTTATCTTTTTTGAAGAAATCAAGTGAAACAAGGTTATTTTTGTAGCCATCCTAGTTATATTATTTTATTTCTTAGAGTGTCAATCTCGAAGATTTTCCTATAGATCAATGTCTGTCAAGTTGCTATCTATTGGCAAATGAGGTAACACAATGGTGAGTCTTTGGTCAACTGATTAAAGCCTATGCCTGTGCATTACTATTATGAATGTTGAACTGGTCTGTGTCGGTGGGGACACGGTAGGATCTGTAGTAACAATTACCTCTTACTGCCAAAGTTGTCAACAAATACAACAAAACGGAAATCTTTGAGATTGCCACATAATGTTTTCATTTTCCTTTTTCCAAAACAAACAAATCTTTAACTAGTTTCTTTTACAGTTTTCTCTTATTTCTTTTTTTCTTTCTTTCTTTCTCTTTTTGTGAAGTCTAGGCCTTATAATGGGAGACTCTTTATATGAATATTGCACGGCCCATTTAGTTGAATTTATTGCACTTAAGAAGTAGGACATTAAAGACTGAACCAAGTCTCCCTACCCTATCCCAGCCCCCAACCCCTCACCTCTTCTTTAAATACAAAACAAGGCTCCTCTGACACTAATTTCTGTTTCTCTTCTTTTTGTTAATGTTATTGTTTTGTTTGTTTTTCATTGTTTATTTTCTGTTTTTCTGGTTGTGTTGTTTTTTTTTGTTCCGCCATGCTATAGCATTACCTTGATTTATGTCCTGTCTTTGCTTTGTCACAGTTTCCATACCTCTCCATCTGAAATGCCCCCGCCCTCGCTCTCTCCTAACCCCCCCACTGCCCGCGCTCAGTTTTAAACTATTGTTAAGCCTTGTTTATTTTATTCTTTTATTATTTAATCCTCAAGCTCTTCCTTTTTTGGCACTCAACAGCTTCTATAGCTGACGTTAGGTTGTTGTTTTTTGGGGCGTTTGTTCAGCTCTAATGGCAGTTGATTGACAGGGCACAGAAGATAGATATTAGATTGTATTACTCACAGATTTTATACTCTAGACTTGCATAACCCATTTTTTCTAGTGTACTACTTTGTTAATCTTTAAAAGAAAAATGATTTCCTTAATAGCAGATATGACTGAACTTTTACATTTTTTTTTTTCAGTTCCTGAATCATTTTGAGATTTGGCGTTTTCAGCTTGCTTAACCTTGACATCTGGCAGTATTAATATTCTCATAACCAAAAAAAAAAAACTAACTGCAAAAATAAGACACTGTAAAGTGTTTGGTCAATGTGCAGCAGGTTTAGTCGGAAAGCTGGCATTCTGTAGGGCAGCATTTGAGGCAGATTTATAGGGATCCCCTCACACCATTATGCACAAAGAGGAGTGCAACATGCATTTACACACACAACCACACACACCGCCAGAGGTAGGTTTCCCCTCCTCTTCCTCCATCAAACCGATGACATCACCCACAAGCTACCTCCCTCTTTCATCCGTGCGTGCCCGTTACATCCCCTTGTCCTCCCCCCCCTCCCCCCCCCCCCGTCCTCCTAACCTCCCCCACTTCTCTCTGTTAACCTCATTACCCCATGCGAGTAATTGGCATCAAAACGCTGGTTGCAGCCACAAGGGGGCACAATAGCCCCCCTCCCCCCCACCCAGACAGCCTTATTGGGGGGAAAAGGTCTTGAAGCACAGCACAGCAAGGGTGAGAGACTACTATAATTACAGCTTTCTGTTTCTATCTCTCTTTGTTCACACTTTTTTCTCCTCATTCCTCCTCACCTATAGAGAACATTTTGTTTCGAGATTTGGACACATTTTCACACTCCTTTGTTAAGGGTTTGAAAGGGTTTGCTCTCCTTCTCTACCTTATATATTTTTTTATTGTTTTATCTTTTTTTAATTGACATATTTCATTACCATCTTATTTTTATTCAAATTTGTCTGAAGGTGTTTGGAGAACAATGTTGAATACAATGTTGATGCCAGTTCCTGACACCTATCCATAGTAACTAAAAACAACTGTCAAATTTGTTGATATTTTTTAATGTTAATGTGGCTTTATTTTTTTTTTTTTTTAAACTGAAAACTGACTCCTTGCAATTGGATACCTTAAATAACTGAATCTAAGGTATGCGAAAACAGGATGCACAAGCAATCAAGGATAGAAAACAATCATTGTAAAATAGAACTCTTCTAGTTACATTTATTTAACACAAGTCTTGGCTACCTCATCCAAAATAATCCTGCTTTATACATGTAAGGAACCGTAATGGTTCTTCATCGTTTAGTAAGGTAAGAAAACAATTAAAGCACAAACAGCACAAATTGTGCACTATTGTTACTCCTTTTGACAGTGACATGATATTATGATTGAACAAAACATAACAAGTTTGGTCATTAAGTGGCAATTATATTATTTTAAAGAACCCATTTATTGCAATTATATAATGTTCAGTGGTTATATTCTATTCGACAAGACCATTATCATAAATGTACTGCTTACAACCAGGCTAAGGCTCTTCAAATCCTAACATGAAATAAATAATTTGAATTTTTATTTCAGGATTTTGAAAGTTATTCCCATATTGGTGCTGTTAGGTATAAGATTGTTTGTCTCAGTACTACCCATGTGACTGGACAACTGGATGCTGGTGTCATCAAGTGTGCTCAGCTTCTATTCTTATTTCTTATACCTCCTTTCTCTCTGTCTCTCTCTCGTGTGCAGACATCTTCTCGTCTCTCTGTCCGCCCGTCCAGTTCAGAGACCCCGAGTGCAGCAGAGCTGGTGAGCGCCATCGAGGAGTTGGTCAAGAGCAAGATGGTAGGAACATAAACTCACATGTGGCGGCTCCTTAGATGCCACTTGATAGTGGAGGTATCTTAATGTAGATTAATTAAAGTAGGTAGATTAATGTTTGCACCCACAGGGTTGAAGCTCGAAAATTGTCTGCTTTTAGAGGCATTATAATAATTTGAAGGGCCAGTGAACCCAAGAAAGTTTTTATTTAGTTTTAAATGTGATAATATGTCTTATGTGATCCTGAACATAGTAATCGATGCCGTTTTGTCACATTTAAGTCCGTAATTTAGATGATGCTATCAGTGGCTCATGGCAGCTACCACACACCAGCTCCCACACCAATGTGTATGGTAATATTATGTTACAACAACATTCAACATGCTGAAATTATATTATTATATTATATTATAATATATAAACAAAATGATATTATAATTTTGTTTATAATTTCTTTGACCCCGGATAACCCTGGGGCTAACCCATGATTGAATTTGCCAAATAACGTTGGCTATATACTACCCAGCTGTGTGGGTAGTTGACTCATCTAGTGGTTAGTGAGCAAGTTAACATTACATTAGCTAATGCTACATGTGTCTATTTCATTAGAATTAAATTGCATAACGAGAATATACGGGACTAAATGTAGCATGAATAAAACTATGATTTCTGTTTTTCATTGTGCAGAGTATATGTGACAGCAGTATTAAACAGGCAGAGCATAACGTCTTCTTTGTTAGGTTGACAATATGAGGAGAAAATGGTCAAGTCAGGTGTTCTTTTATATGTCCATGTTTATTTCCTTTTGTTTTGTCATAATTACTATAATAACATAAGCACTGTGCTGTGTGAATGGGGTTGTTTCTGCATACACTTTAATTAAAACAATTAGTTGGTTTTAATTACAGTGTATGCAGAAACGATATGCACATTGGGATTTGTTTTGGCAGAATAATGACGCAATTAGATTCTCGCAATCTTGGGAATAACACGGTTAGTCATTTAGGGACCCTAATGACCACGTTATAGTAAAGTTAAGTGTATGTAGCTAAATGGCAGCAGATATTTAGATTGATCTCTCTGTGGTTAGGTTAACATTTCATTAATGCATTTTCCCCAAAAAAGGCACATTTTCTGAATATGTAATAGCTTTGAGAAAATTACTGGAGCAATGTAGCAAAAGTTTTCTCTAGTTTTGTGCACACATAGACAGCTGATTTTCTCCTCCTCCTCCTGGCCCTCCATGTTCAGGCTCTTGAGGACCGGCCCAGCTCTCTGTCGGTGGACCCTGGCGACAGCAGCTCCCCGTCCCTCAACCCCTCAGACAACTCCCTGCTCTCCTCTTCCTCACCCATCGATGAGGTGGATGAGCGCAAGACGGGTAGCCTCCGGAAGAGACGGTAAGGGCCAATCACTGTCCTCTTTTGTGTCTCATGTCTAGCAGTTGAACTTTACAGTAAGTTCTTTATTGTCCCTAAAAGAGACATTGTTTTACAACCAGGGTCACAAAGGGTCAAAATATAACACAGAGGTAATTCAAGCGAGATCATATATCAGTGCAATGACAGTAGGGTTGGGTATCGTTTGGGTTTTATCCGATACCGGTGCCTACTCGGTACTTTTTAAACGGTTCCGGTGCTAAAACGGTTCTCGAACCGGTGCTTAAAAAAACGAAACCGCACACACTTTGTCAAAAAACAATAGCCTACCCTTTTATTTCCAGGGCCAAATTACACACAATATAAAATAAAGCAATATAATTTAAAATAATATAAAATACGAATTCACATTTACGTCACATCAAATAAAACAATATTGTATCAAATATGAGTACTGAAATGAACAGTACAGCACCTTAAATATTAACAAAACATACATAATATAAAACACACACATAGAGGGATGTTTACTCACGGTGTTTATTTAAAAGCCGAGCAATGCACCGTGTTCGATAACTTGCGGGATGCAGCAAGCCTTTTCAGCCTTTTCAGCAGCAGCAGCCGGACCAGAGTCCGGCTGCTGCTGAAGTGCTTGCTGCATCCCGCAAGTTATCGAACACGGTGCATTGCTCGGCTTTTAAATAAACACCGTGAGTTGGACTCCCAGGCTGGGAGTCCGGCTGCTGCTGCTGAAGTGCTTGCTGCATCCTGCAAGTTATCGAACACGGACGGTGCATTGCTCCGCTTTTAAATAAACCATACCTGCAAACTTGTCGCTTTTCGGCTACAATCGCCGTTTTTTGGGTCAAAGGGGTCATTCACGTGACTCGTGTAGATCCGAAGAGTTTTTGTTTTGGGGGGGGGGGGGGGGGGGGGTCGGGGTCGGGGAAGGCTGCGTTGGCTTATCAAGTGGAGGCTGAGACACGCATGCCGGCCAGGCAAAAAGTGAGTTTTTTGCACGTGTAGAGTGACAGCAACAGAGTGCAAAACATTTTTTAATTTAGTTTATCAGTACTTTGTATGGACTCATCGTCTCAATTTTCATCGTCATCGCGATGTGAGCGTTCATGATAAACACATCGCAAAAGCTGGTCTGTAATGCGATAAGTTCGCCACGCACACTCGGGCCATCCTTATCCTTAAATCATCCTTAAATATTGTGGTTTGCAGTAACCCGACCCACCCTGTCAATTTAGGACCGACCCAAATATTTATTTTTCCCTTTTAGTCCGAACGACTTGCCGGTTGTATACTTGCGTTAAGACCGACCGTTGTTTTTTTAACTCTTCAAATAACTAATGCAACTACAATAAAACCCTATTAATTATATTTTAGAAGGTATCGCGAATATAAATAGCATACATACACACGTAGGCTACGTTCTTTCTTTTATATTCGCTTCATTTCATCAATGGTTCGCGCTTGTCTGTTATGATGGCTGCGGCTGCAGTAAAGAAAATGTTCGCAGTCACCTTTCAAAGTTATAGAAGGCTAAATTATTACTTTGGGTTCATGCACGGTAGCAATAGGTCCGACATGAAAAAATGCATTGAAATATCTCAACACCGCTATAAAGTGACGTGTCGACTGACGTCAAGGAGACCACTAAACTTTTACGGGATGGAGACGCGGTCAGTGACGTCACGATATGCAAATTTGTTTAAATTCATATCGACGTATTCACCATGACCAAAATTTTACTCTTCTTATTTATTATCGCAAGTCATAGCGTCATCGCAATATTGAACAGTGTGATCGCACATTTTCACAATGATCTGGTCTCAGCAGATACCTTGACTCTGTTGGTTGTTATGTCATATTTGGAAGCTCAATCTGTAACTTTTTTTCATAAAAATCTCACCAGAAGTAACCATTTAAAGGGTTATTTTTCAAAATTTTCTTCCGGGGGGGCATGCCCCCGGACCCCCCTAGTGTTGCTAGGTTACCAACACACAGCACCACTGCTACAAAAAAAATCTAGGGGAAACACTATAGACATACTATATACGGTACCTCCAGAAATCCTACTGTCAAAACGCTCAGAAATTGCGTACTTAACATATTTAAATCACAAAAAAAAATTATTGGGGGGCCCCATTACGCTGTCACCTTTTTTTCTCTGACCAGTTTGCAGGTCTGATAAACACCGTGAGTCGTTAGGTGTTTACTTAAATTTGAGGTGTTACCTCCTTTGCACGATATCGCTTTATTGCACCTGTTGCATGTTGCAGAGTCGGAATCATTGGATGTGAAATGTAGCCAAACCTTCGATCTTTCCTCTCACTGCTATCAGTTCTGATGATCTGATCAACAAGTGTGCAGCGTAGCGGCACTGACGTCACGCAGGTTGACGCCGCCCGCAGCCCCATGTAACGAGTCCGAATAAGAACGCACATTTCGGTGCGTCATTTCGGTTCCTGACTTTTTTTTAACAAGAAATGACGCATTGACTTTTTTTTAACAAAAAAAAAGTCAGGAACCGAAATGAGGCACCGAAATTTGTGTTCTTATTCGGTCTCGTTACAACCGTTTATGTCGGAACCGGTGCCCTACTGGAACCGAGTTTTGGTGCTCAACCCTAAATGACAGTAGAAGTAGTAGTAGTAGTAGTAGTAGTAGTAGTAGTAGTAGTAGTAATATGCGTACATCTTAAAATCTCCTATAAGCTTAATCCTCGACACGTGAATTTGTTTCTCTTTAGTAGAGTATTTATTCTGCTAACATGGTAGAGCTGCTGGATCCGAAATGTTATGTCTAACAATGCACAGTTTTACTAATGGTGGTTATTTCTGTGTGATATGGTAAAAGACCATGTAAAGTGGATATTTCTTTTGGTCTTGTCCCTATAGTTACATCCTGGTGGATTTGGTGGAGACAGAGCGGGAGTACATCAAAGACCTCAGTCTGCTGGTGGACGTGAGTTGTTTGTTTGTGTTTGTTCATTTATTGTGGCATTCAGTCTATATTTTGATCTAAATATATATTTGCCCTTGACTGTGTGTGTATTTCCAGGGGTATTTGAGATGGATGAGAGAAGAGGGTGTCCCGGTTGACATGAAAGGCAAGGACAAGATTGTCTTCGGCAACGTCCAGCAGATCTATGACTGGCACAAAGAGTACGTCACACATGCACGGCGCTCATGACATTGAAAAAAAAAATTGTGTTTTTGTTCATGAATATTGTGATATGACTATTAAGTGATGCTAAAATTCATCAAAATAGATTCATCACATATCAAAACAACAAGTGCTGTTACAACACAAGGGTTTATATGAACTGACATTACATAGATCATCATATTGGACCTTTAACTATTTCATAAACACTATGTAGTCACACTATTTTTAGCACTTTTATCTAAAAGAAAGTTAAAATAAGTTGTACAAATATGTAGCAAAACCGCAAAAAGGTTTTATAAAACAAAATATCTTTACAGTTTAATTGAAACACAACTTTGTTTTTCCTCCGTTGTTATGTCTTGTCCCTCAGCCAAACACATCAACTCGTCTTTTCTTTCTTTTGCTCCTCTGCTTTGCTTTGTTCTCTCTCTCTCTCTCTCTCTCTCTCTCTCTCTCCGTGTCAAAGCGTGCCCACATATTTCACGTGGCATGCTCCATAGGGTATGTTCATTTAGTAGACCCATGCACTCTTGATTGTGACAGGGCAAGCATCATAGCTGTTGCAAGATTGGGCTCTTAATTGAAAGCAACCAAGATTCACAGCCATCCACATCTCTTACTTGAGCTCCCTGAGGTTTTTCACGTTTTGCGTTAAAATATTTTTTTTCAAATGTATCTCCCTGCTGTAGGAGCACTCTTTCTCACTCATGACTGATGTATGAACACCCTTTTTTCTCCATCAGTTACTTCCTGGTTGAGCTGGAGAAGTGTCTGCAGGACCCTGACAGACTGGGACCTCTCTTCGTCAAACAGGTAACAAAGACGCCACGTTCCCTTCCTTTTTTTCTCCTTCGACTTCTGTAATATAATCGAATAACCAGGGTTCAAAATTGACACCAAACTCAGGGTTAAATATTAAAACAATTGCTTGGCCAGCAGATCTTTCCACTGACACAATTCTCAAAGGCACAATTCTAGGGGCAGGGAGAAAAAACTATTCATGTAATTAGGTTGTTTCTTTAGGGTTTAGGTATTATTGTTTTTTAACTGGAGCACCCATGTCTCCACATTGCACAGGAAAAAAACGTTTAGAAATTTGGCTCTGACTTTCTTGTGTGTGTGTATGTCTGTGGTTGTGTGTTTGTGTGTGTTTTCTGGCGTAAGAAAAGCCCTGCTCCTGTGAACCGTGTGAAAAAGGCAGTCGTCAGGGTGGGCGGTACTTGGGCTGTGAATACCTTTCGTGACTGCTTGCAGTCCTAGTTGTGATTATATATAATATATACAATATTAATGATATAAATATAATTGATTGGAATCAACAATGTTCTGTTCAGCCTCATTTGTACACAAAAACAATGGCAGACCTGTAGAACCCAAACCCCAGTGTTATACCCATATTTTCAACCACACGAAAGATACAGTCTGTAAATAATCCAGAATACAAGGGTTCTTCACAGCTGTCTGTAGACGAGGGGCAGTTCTTCTGCTAAATTACAGACCAACTATACAACCAAATTAACTGTTCACAATAAAAAGCTGTGAAAAAATATATATTTGACGATGAGAAAGTTTAAGCCTGTTCATGTCAGCATCTGCATTTAGTTTGACAGCAAATATAGTCTACTATTATAAAGCCTATAAAGCCAACTATTATATGAGCCTAAATATAAATATACTATATTTAGACAAAATATACCATACTATAATATAGACTAATAGAAGTCACCAATGGGTCCAGCAGTGTTATCTGCTGGGGACCAGGAATCACCTCTCTTTTTGCCCTACTTTAATGGCACTTTTTCGTTTTTGGTGAGGACTGCTAGACTTTGACGATGGATTGTCCCATTCGATCCCCACTGAAGATTGTTTTATTATGAAGTGTGAATATAGAGTAAACATGCAAGTTTATAAACTGTATATATATCATTTATAGATGTTTTTGTTAGTTTTTTTAGATCTCCTGAAGCATGAATTCTCTTTATAATTATTAATATAATATTTTCTCATACCCATGGTTGTTTTGTAATCCTAACGAAATTACTGAAGGAATGAGAAGATTCATCCTTCCTAATTTCTGACAAATCAGGGCATCTCTTCTGATTGGTTTGGGGACTTCAGCTTACCTTTGAAGCACATGTGCAAAGGACAAGGAAGGGAGCATTGTTTTCCAATTTGACTTTCTTCTGTTCTCTTTCCAATTCTCAAATATATCCTACAGCAGCCTATCCTATTTTATTTGGTTTATTTGGTTATGATTTTTCTCAGAAGAGGATGAATATATGAACATATACTCTGCACATTCATTTTGCAAGTAACAAAACTAAGTATCGAAGTCACATTTTTTTTATTCTCCCTTTCTGTGTGTGTGTATGTGTGTAAACCACAGGAGCGTCGCTTGAACATGTACGTGGTATACTGCCAGAACAAGCCCAAATCAGAGCAGATTGTCTTGGAGTACATCGACACATACTTCGAGGTATGGGCATGCGTGCGCCTGCATTCAGCCATTTTACAAATGCATGGTTAAAAGGAGGTGTCTTGATGTTAGCTCTCGCACTTTTTCTCTCTGATGTGATCATAATCACTTAATGCCTGCCTTGGTCCTAGTATGGCCCCACTCTGAAAGGGTGAATTGGTATGCATTGCTTTGTCAAAGGAAAGTAACAATGAATGCCATTACTGCCTTTTTCCCTCCCAACTGTCTTTTGTCTGCCCCACAGGAGCTTAGACAGCAGCTGGGCCATCGGCTGCCCATCTCAGACCTGCTCTCTAAGCCGGTGCTGAGGATAATGAAGTACCAGTTGCTATTGAAGGTCAGTGCTAAGTTGCTGTACAATGTAAATGCATTTGACTTAAAAGAACGTGCCACCACCAAATTTTTGTGAACTCTACAGAAAGATCAGTGTCAAGCTAACGAAGTGTATCATTAAACTAAACAAAAAACCATGTTCTTATAATACACCACCAACAAACAAAAGAACCATGTTCATTTGCATTCAATTCAATTCGATTGTATTTATATTGCGTCAATTCATAACAGAAGTTGCCTCAAGACACTTTTCATACAGGACAGGTCTAGACCAAAACGTTGTTATTTACAGAGAACCAACGATTCCCACCATGAGCAAGCACTTTTCATTATGCGACAGTGGCAAGGAAAACTGCCTTTTAACAGGCAGAAACCTTGGACACACCAGGCTCAAGGCAGGGGGGCTTCTGCCTCAGCCGTGTGGGTTGTGGGAGAGAGAAAGAGAGTGTCCCGCCTGAACATGGCACAGTACAGGTCTGACCAAGGGATGCAGAGCAGCAACGGCAGTGAAAACAACAATAGCAGTACAACAACAACAACAACAACAACAACACGTGGGCCCCAGAGGGCATAGGCAGTCACAGTCACATAGCATATAAAGGGGAGTCACAGGTGAACAGCACCTGTGTGAAGTTGGCACCCCATATGTTGAAAATATGAATAAAAGTACCTTCATTCGTTTGTGCATTGTCTGTGCACGTTTGTGCAGGCAAAATGAACGTTTGTGCACAAACCGTCTTGATGATATTCAACATTTAATTATTTGACCTGGGGTCACCCAGCACCCCATCAACATCCAAATGACTCAAAAATGATTGGAATCGTTCGTTTCATCCTTCATTCATCATCTTTTTTTATCATTAAATAAGCTCATGAAGTCGCTGATGGTCAGATAAAAGAGGATTCTGTAGAAGGATGTTCAATTTCAATGCCATTATGTCAAAAAAAAGGTTGAGTTTTTTTTATCCAGCAGTACTGGCAAAAAGTCATTCCAGGGAATTCTAATAGCCATAGTTTGATCCACATTTCCCAACAATTTTTCTTCAGGGGATGGGGTCTTAACAATACACAATAACACTCCCTGTTAACCCTCAGAAGGGCAAATAAAGATTATTAGTTATAAATTATTTAACAAAAATCTGAAGCCACACACAAATATTGAGAATTTTACAAAAAAAATACAATGTTCACATATTCAATGTGTATCATACTTAGTGTGGGCAGGCCTCAGCAGGGGCTGCCAGAACACAGACTTTGGCTTATTTTGTTACTATTATTTTGCAGTTGTCTGCTGGTCTAGAAATGTTGTTCACTCAAAAGAAATATATTCAAAAATGTGTAGTTTGTAATTGCATACAAACGTAGCCTACAGAGTGGAGTTATATAATTAGTAAAATTATTTCTCTATTCACAGGATTTCCTCAAATCTTCCAAAAAGGCTGGCATGGAGTTTGGGGAGTTGGAGGTATTATAATCAGATAACTTACATCACGCTAACTACTATATTCTCAAACCATACAGTGCCAGAAAGGTCAAATCCAGGACTTAACAAGCTTGTTTTGTTTGCCGACCTGAACAGAAAGCAGTGGAAGTCATGTGCATTGTGCCGAAACGCTGCAACGACGTGATGAACGTTGGCCGCCTACAAGGGTTCGATGTAAGGAACTTTCTGTATGACGTCCACTTTCTGTTGGACAGTGCCGTCTTCAATCCATTACGAGTAATGAAACACACCTGCTAACTGCAATTCCTTTCCCATCCTTTCTCTTTTTCCTTCCTATTATGTTCCCTTGCCATGTCCCTTACATTACATCCACCCATTCTCGTTCCAAGGGGAAAATGGTGGCGCAGGGTCGGCTGCTGCTCCAGGACACCTTCATGGTGCTGGAGGCGGAGGGGAGCGCACTGGGACACATGGAAGAGAGAAGAGTCTTCCTCTTCGAGCAGCTGGTCCTCTTCAGTGAGCCCCTGGACAAGAAGAGGGGCTTCTCACTGCCCGGCTTCCTCTACAAGAGCAGCATCAAGGTAGCATAGCAGAGGCGTAGCGTAGGCTCATACTGTTCTACCACCAACAGACATCGGTGGTTTCCTGATACATTGCTATGCTAATGAGATTCTTTACTTGTATAAATGCCAGTTCTCTTCCCAGTACCAATTCATAACCTTTCCAGTCAAGTAATTGCTAGTTGCAAACAGTAAAATGTTAATGTTAAATGTTAATTCGGAGTGCACAATATATTGACTGAATATCGATATTACAATATCACATTGTTGAGAGAGTTATGCTGTGAGAGATTCAGCCATAGGCTGTGGTAGCTTGGTTGTGTTCAATTTAGACTCTACTGGAAACAGCTACATAATGATTAGTTTCATTTGCCAGTTGCCCTGTCACATGCAAATGTGAGTGCACTGGTCCGCTAAACGACCATACCCTTTGGAGCATACCATATGACATGTGTGCAAGTTTCGAGTGAGTGAGTCAAGAGAAAGAGGCCTTGGTTACACTTTGAAACATTGTCTCAATGCAACATTTATCAAAGGATCACGCCAGGATGCTTTAACTGTCAGGTTTGGACAGTCCCAGATTGTATCTTGCTCACATTGTGAAGCCACATCCTGTTTGTTCAGGCTGGTATTATGATCGGATTGCAGGTGTGTGGTCAGTAATTTGGGCAGACTGCACATCAATAACACCATGCCCCATGCCTACTAGGGGCCCGTCAGGATTGTCCTCTGTCTCCTCGGCTACACTGCTAGACCCTAAGTGTGTGGAGCACTCTCTGGGCAGCTGTGTGTGTGTGTGTGTGTGTGTGTGTGTGTGTGTGTGTGTGTGTGTGTGTGTGTGTGTGTGTGTGTGTGTGTGTGTGTGTGTGTGTGTGTGTGTGTGTGTGTGTGTGTGTGTGTGTGTGTGTGTGTGTGTGTGTGTGTGTGTGTGGGGGGGGGGGGGGGGGGGGGAACTCCATCTGGGCTACGGATGATTTTGATGGTTTAGAGTTAAACTTCTCAGACACTTAGCATAGCGCCGTTTAATTTACAACATTGCTCATTCTAATGATCATATTCTATAACAGTACTAGCTTCAAAAAACATATCAGAGTTGGCGTAGGATATAACATTGGGATAACACGTCCCCCTTCTAGCCCCAAAACATTTTTTTATTATTATTTGAGCTGAAACAGGGAGTTCACTTACTTGTATTCTTTTTTCTTTTCTTTTTCTTTTTTTTTTTTCAATATTACTATATAAAAGTGTAAACCATTTGTTATGTTATGTGCTGTGTAGGTGAGTTGTCTTGGTTTGGAGGAGAACGAGGAGGGGGACCCCTGCAGGTTCACCCTGACATCTCGAGGGGCCAACGGTAGCACTGAGGCCTTGGAGCTCCACTCCTCCCACCCCGGGGTCTGCCAGGTGTGGGTCCTGCAGATCAGCCAGATGCTGGAGAGTCAGCAGAAATTCCTCAACAGTGAGACACACACACAGACACACATATGAAACTATAAACAGGGATACACTTTAGTACAGACACACACACACACACACACATGCATAATGACACACACTCATACAAATACGCATACACACACATACACTATTGCCAAAAGTATTCCCTCCTCACCCATCCAAATAATTGAAATCAGGTGTTCCAATAACTTCCATGGCCACAGGTGTATAAAATCAAGCACCAAGGCATGCAGACTGTTTCTACAAACATTTGTGAAAGAATAGGTTGCTCGCAGGAGCTCAGTGAATTCCAGCGTGGTACTGTGATAGGATGCCACCTGTGCAAGAAGTTCAGTTGTGAAATTTCCTCGCTCCGAAATATTCCACAGTCAACTGTCGGTGGTATCAACAAAGTGGAAGTGATTGGTAACGGCAGCAACTATAAAATTTCATTTATTAGTAAATGTAAAATGAAGGAGCGGGGTCAGCAGATGCTGAGGCTCATAGTGCGCAGAGGTCACCAACTTTCTGCAGTCAATCGTTACAGACCTCCAAACGTCATGTGGCCTTCAGATTAGCTCAAGAACGGTGCGTAGAGAGCTTCATGGAATGGGTTTCCATGGCCGAGCAGCTACATCCAAGTCATACATCACCAAGTGCAATGAAAAGCTTCGGATGCAGTGCTGTAAAGCATGCCACTGGACTCTAGATCAGTGGAGACGCGTTTTCTGGAGGGACAAATCGCGCCTCACCATCTCTCGATCTGATGGACAACTACACAAAGCAAGGTCCATAAAGACATGGATGAGAGAGTTTGGTGTGGATGAACTTGATTGGCTTGCACAGTCCTGACCTCAACCCAATAGAACACTTGGGATGAATTACAGCGGAGACTGAGAGCCAGGCCTTCTGGTCCAACATCACTCTGTGACCTCAGGAATGCGCTTCTGGAAGAATGGTCAAAGGTTCCCATAAACATACTCCTAAACCTTGTGGAAAGCCTTCCCAAAAAGGTTTAAGCTGTTATAGCTGCAAACCCTATGGTTAAGAATGGGATGTCACTTATATTCATATGCGAGTCAAGGCAGGTGACCCAATACTTTTGGCAATATAGTATACATACTCTCATATGAACAGAATCACACTTTTACATAGACACACGTGCAGTCTTTTACACGCATGTACTCATACACACGCACATACTCGTATAAAAACATTTCATACAGACACACACGTACAGAACCTTTTTGTTTCTTCTATGCAAGTCCACGTGGCGGACACTAATATAAGGGAAGTCTTTCCCTCAGTCCTGCTCAACTGTTACCAACTGAACGCAACCGATGAGTACGCACTCACAGCTTCTTCCCTCCTGTCCCAGCCCTTACCTCCCCAATGGAGTACCAGAGGAACAATGTAGGGGCGAGCGGCGGGCCGTGTCTCCCCAGCCTCGGGGCTCCAGGTGTCAGCAGTGGAGGAGGAGGTGGTGGTGGGGCCCCTGGAGGTGGAGGTAGCGGCACACCCCAAGATGGCTCCGGATCTCCCTCACGCCGGCCCTCCAGGATACCCCAGCCTTCACGCCTCCCCCAGCCCCTACGTCATCACCCCGGGGTGGAGTCTGACGGCCCCACCAAGGTTTCAGGTAGGGAGGCTCGCTCTGTGTGTGTGTGTGTGTGTGTGTGTGTGTGTGTGTGTGTGTGTGTGTGTGTGTGTGTGTGTGTGTGTGTGTGTGTGTGTGTGTGTGTGTGTGTGTGTGTGTGTGTGTGTGTGTGTGTGTGTGTGTGTGTGTGTGTGTTGAAAGTGATTTGACTCTCCATGGGAGTGATTTGACTGATGTAAGTGAGTTTTGCTCACTTGTGTGATCCAGGTTCATCCCCCTGCCCTACCCCTTCTCCTGCCCTCCCCCCGCTGGGTAGTCCAGAGGGCAAGCGCCCCTTCCAGCCCCCAGACGACCAAGCCCATACCCCCACACCTTTCAATGCTGTGGCCCCTAATCCCTGTGCCACAGTGGGACCCATACCCTCCACCCCCACATCCAAACCTCGACCGGGAACCATCTCCCCAATGGCCTCCCCCATGGCTACCCCTGCCTTTGGCAAAGATGCCCTTCCCCTGCCCCCTCCCAGCCCCGGACAAAAGTCTGGGTCTGGGTTCTGGAGCTCCATGCCAGGCTCCCCGGCCAGCCGGCCTGGCTCGTTCACCTTTCCTGGGGAGGTAGGGGAGTTGCCGGCACGGCAGAACCAGAACCAGACCGGCTCTGGGAGCCAGTCCCAGAGCCACAGACACTCCACGCACAGCAAGGAGGCGGACCGTATGAGCACATGCTCGTCCACCAGCGAGCAGTCCATCCAGTCCACTCAGAGTAACGGGGTAAGAGCCCTATCCGCACCACAGGCTCTAGCATGGCCTAGTGTCAAGCCTGACTAATCCAGGGTGGGGGTTGTTGAAGGATGGGTGGTCCGGGTTCCTGCTGTCTCCCGTCCTGCTGAGGCCCCTTCTTACTAATCCAACCTCTTCTCTACAACTGTACTGCTCTTCAACATGGTCTGCTCTCCACATTTTAAACACTCTCTGGCGAGTCTGTGGGCATGGTATCAGCATTTCTCTGGAGGCAACTAATGTTCCTCCAGCTCTTCCCAGAAAGGCAACCTGCCTGTCCTGGTTTTCTTCCAGCTTCTACAAAATCATACTAACACCTGGCTTTCTCATGGTCGATTTCTTCATTTTCTGCTTTAACTATTGGTGTGTTACTAAAAAACATTTCCAACTCCGCTGTGACTAACCTCCCAACGTTTGGCACTCTTCTCCTGACAAACCTTCTTTGCCAGAGGTCTTTCCTCTCCTCTCTCCTCCTCTTCTTTGTTCATCCTTGCCTGGGACCTCAGAACAAAGGCTATGAATGGGGAATCACCTCCTGGGTCTGCTTCTCTCCATCCAATGGTCTGATTTGGTCACGGTGGAGAAGAGCTCTCAAACACCCTATGTCTAAAGAGTGGATCTGTGAGGAGAATTACGAATACATGGACGTCTTCTAAAGCTTTTTGTTCTCTTTCTTGCTGTTTTTACCTTTTTTTGCTCTCTAGACACCTGTTTTGTATTCTATGTTGTGCAAGAAAAATTGCTATTGTTGTCTTAATACAAATTTGGCTTGTAAAGGCAATACATTTAACAGTTTGACAGGAAATTCAAGAGCAATTCAAATTCACATCATACATAAACTGTCTTGAAAATTGAAAAGATTCTTCTTTTCATCTTCAGATCCAACTGTAGACAGGCCGCTATAGTAAAACTAATAGATTGAATTGTGACTTTGATAGGGTAATTGGGTTTTATCGTACAAAATACACTCAAGACTAAAGGACGTCTCTCATCTGTACTACTTTTAAACACAGTTCAGTCCAATGAATTGTGTATTGATTGAACAAGCCAATAAAGCGGTGTTTCTTCTCCCTGTTGCTGTCAGAGTGAAAGCAGCAGCAGCAGTAGTGTGTCCACCATGCTGGTCACCCAGGACTACATGGCGGTGAAGGAGGATGAGATCAGCGTGCTCCAGGGTGAGGTGGTGCAGATCCTGGCCAGCAACCAGCAGAACATGTTCCTGGTGTTCCGTGCGGCCACCGAGCAAGGCCCTGCTGCCGAGGGCTGGATCCCCGGCTACGTGCTGGGACACACGTCGGCCCTTATCACTGACGGGCCCGATGGCACTGTCAAGTAAGAACTTTGTCCTCTTCTAATAAGTTATCAATTAGTGCTGGATGATTAAAATGAAATTAATGATTTTAATATGCATATTTTATTATTATTATTATTATTGATTTATTGTCGTCCTTTTTTTCAAAAATGAGAGATGCATATTTACATTTAGGGCATTTAGCAGACGCTTCTATCCAAAGCGACTTACAATAAGTACTATAAGCAGCAACAGCAACAACAACAGCAGACTGAGTGACTACTAACTGTATGAGTTAGCTCTACCAACTGAATAGTTACAACACAATTTCTAATTCCTTATGTACTCACCAACAGCAACTATCATGCTACTCCTTTAACAGACAAAATGTAATTGACTAGCTTTGACTTACCTTTCTCAGATTACATTATGCAGCCTTAGCTCCACCCAGCAATCAAGGCTATTGTCGACACCTGAGAGGCCTAAACTGACTGATTAACAGCTCGAGTGGCCACTTGTAGTCCTATTATTCAACAGCAGCAATAGCAACTAGAAAATGTAATTACACGCGAGGAATTACCTGTGCATAGGAATGCCCGTGATCATTGAGTTGAATTCAGTTGAGTCTGCCTGAGCTGGAAAGCAATGAGCGGAGTCAAACGTAATAATTGGAAATCTAGGCTCATTGTTATCTCTATGAGTTTATTTGCTTCTTTTTTTTAATCGCAAATATCTCACAAAGTATAAAGTTTACAAAAAAGAAAAATATAAAGCACAGCCATGCGAAAGTAGACCTTTGTAATACAGTCAAGGTTCAGTCGTTTAGCTTCCCTTAATTTCACGTTTTGGTGTGAATAATAATAATAACTAGCTATCCTACTAACACTCGTTGAGTAGGATTAGCACTAGTTTAGCGCTAGTTCTAGTTGGTAGGACTAGTAGCTGCTAGCAGCTAGCACTAGTTCTAGAAATGAATTCGACTAGCAGCTAGAGTTTGCGTTCTCATATCGAGACTTAACGTAACATTTGACGACAAAATGAATGACCCAAAAACAGTAGCACTTAGCTTAATTCAGAATGTAATTTCAGAAATATATCTCAAAGGCGAGTCTACGAGCGAATCAAACGTTATCACTAGGATCACGAAGTCGAGCCGACGATAAGGTTCACACAGCAGCGTGTTTAAATGTACCCAGCTGGAAAGGTAGCCTCATTAGTAGTCCTCGAGCTGTGGTCAAACAGCTGTGAGCCATTGAAAGCCTATTATATTTTTACTTTTTAAATAGTTTTTATCTCAAAAAGTATAACGTTTACACACCTAGGTTCAACAAGACCTTTGTCATGACGTTTGAATTGTATCATATGATCCAGTATGAAGAGCTGAATTAATTTCACGTTTTGGTGGGAAGTATAATGAAAAAGAAGGATAACAGGATTGTGCATTTCTATGCACAATAACAACAGCAACAGCAACAACAGCAGACTACTAACGGCCGTACTGGAGTATGGCCACACTGACGAGGGTTCCACTCTTAATTAGAAGGTTTTTTGTTGTAAATGTGTTATTGTTATGTGTTATTATTATTATTATTATTTATGTATTTTTTATGCATACTGCACCATCTCGCATCCAGTATGACGGATACACTGCTACACATCCGAAACAAACAAAGCACGCCAGCCGGGATACTATGCAGGACTTGGAAACGGTACTGCAAACCACCTCTCCCCAGTATCCTACTGGCTAACATCCAGTCTTTAGACAACAAGCTCGATGAACTACATGGATCAGCGCAACGTTAGGAACTCCTCCATAAGGCCATCAGAACAGCCAAGCGGAACTACAAGGACAAACTGGAGTCCTACTGCAAAGGTTCTGACCCCAGACAGATGTGGAGTGGCCTGAGGTCCATGAAAGGCTACAAAGGGATAAGTAATGGTGCTGTTCAGCCCTCTGCCTTGCTGCCAGACGGGCTCAACAAAATGTATGCTCGTTTTGAGGAAAGCAACACCTTCCCGGCTGCAAGGTTACTTGAAGAGAAAAATGACAGATCCTATGGCAGATCCTTTAAAGCAGGCGGTATCCCAGGCCTTGTACTCAGCTAACTGAGGTGTTTGCTGACATCTTCAACCTCTCCCTGAACCTGTCTGTCCTTCTACCTGTCCCCAAGAAAGCCCAGGTAACCAGCCTGAGCGATTTCCGCCCCGTCGCACTGACCTCCACTATCATGAAGTGCTTCGAGCGGCTAGTCAAAACACATATCTCCACCCTTCCTTCCACCTTAGACCCTCTTCAATTTGCATACCGCCCAAACCACTCTACTGATGACGCCATATCCATGGCACTTCACGTCGCCCTCTCCCACCTGGACAAGAGGAATACATATGTACGAATGCTGTTTGTTGAATACAGCTCAACATTCAACACTATTCTTCCTGGGAAGCTCATCATCAAGCTCAAGAGCCTAGGACTGAGCCCCTCCCTCTGCAACTGGGTCCTGGACTTCCTGGTGGGCAGACCTGAGGTGGTGAGAGTGGGTTACTTCACTTCCTTCGCACTCGCTCTGAGCTGATGCCCCTCAGTGCTGCGTCCTCAGTCCCCTCCTATACTCTCTGTACACGCACAACTGTGTCACCACTTTCAGCTAATGCCATCATCAAGTTTGCTGATGACACCACCATCCTGGGACTCATTACGGACGGCGATGAGACTGCCTACAGAGAAGAGGTTAATGCCCTGGCAGTGTGGTGCCAGGACTACAACCTCTCTCTCAACGTAGGAAAGACCAAGGAGCTGCAGGAAGGTGCAGCGGGGGTCATAGACACTCACCCATAAACATCGATGGAGCTGAAGTGGAGAGAGTCCCCCACTTTAAGTTCATTGGTGTTCAGATATCTGACGACCTCACCTGGACTCACCACATGGACACCACAGCAAGGACGGCCAGCCAACGCCTCTTCTTCCTGAGGAAGCTTAAAAGGTTGGCTTGTCCCCTGACATCCTCATGAACTTCTACAGATGCACCATCGAGAGCCTTCTCTCTGGCTGCATCACCTCTTGGTACGGCAGCTGCTCTGCTCAGGACCGTAAGGCCCTACAAAGGGTGGTGAAAACCGCCCAGACATCACAGGCAGGGTGCTGCCCACCCTAGACAACATCTACCTCACCCGTTGCCTAAGGACGGCACATAACATCACCAAGGACGGCACATAACATCACCAAGGACCCCAGCCACCAAGCACACTCACTTTTCACCCTGCTACCTTATATCCACATGCACTTTACTCCTGCACATCTGTATCGTATCATATCTTACCACTGCTTCCATCAAAGCTCATGTGCAACTCTCCAGTTTATGTATGATGTAAATACTTACATGCTTTCACTTATTTTCAGTCTTCATCTTTCATTCTCCATTGCTGCTCTTACTAGATCCGCAATGCCCTGATTTTACTGTAATACTTACCTACTGTATTTTATTTAACTGTTTTTCTTTGATTTTCCTTCCACGTTGGAACGGGCCTCGTCCAATACATTTCATTGTACAGTATAAGTGATGCTGCACATTTGACAATAAAGGACTTGAAACTTGAAACTTGAGTTAGCTCTACCAACTGAATAGCTACAACACCCTTGTAGCCATTTTATTCCTTATTTACTCACCAACAGCAGCTATCATGCAACTCCTTCTTGGAGTTGCATGTATGTAATTGGCCAGTTTTAAGTCACAGATTATCAAATGAATGCTTTGTTCTTGGTCGCTAGTCAGACAAAGCAGGGAAATGTAAAAAATCTTTTTTGGGATGTGGTCATTTTTGATGGTCAACTTTAAATTTTATAGCCATCCTGACTTGAATTATCGTCATTCAAGCAGGAAGTCTTCTTCATGGCACACATCCCTTCGCATCCGTAAGAAGTCTGAGAAGAAGGACAGGGATGGGAAGAAGGAGATCAAGCTGGAAAATGGTTACAGGAAGTCGAAAGATGGCCTGACCAATAAGGTTTCTGTAAAGGTCAGTGTAATTGGTTGTTCAACATATCACTTGGTATCTGATTGGGCAGTTCTACTCTTACTTTGACTCATTCATTCTATTTTCATTTACAGCTACTCAACCCTAACTACATCTATGATGGTGAGTTTGGATTTTTTTTTTTTAAGAAATACTTTATTTTTCGTTTTTATACTGTAAAGTACAGATAAAAGGGGTGTCCTCACTAAGATTTTGCATAATCCAATCTGTTGTAAAAGCGCCTTTCACACACTAATATCTGACTCAAAATTATAGTAAAGTAATAGCTCTTACCTACGGTACGAACAAATGATTGTTATTTAGTTACCTATTAATTATGGCCATTAACAGTGTGTGACCTTTGCCTCTGCCATCTTTCCAGTGCCCCCGGAGTTCCTGGTGCCCCTGGCTGACGTGACATGCGACAGCGGAGAGAGCGTCACCCTCAGGTGTAAAGTGTGTGGAAGACCCCGAGCCTCAGTCACCTGGAAGGGACCCAATCAGGGCTTCCTCACCAACAACGGACACTGTAGCATTGCATACAGGTATGTATAACACAAAGATAACAGTACACACAGGTAGGATAGCATACAGGTATGAATAGCACACAGGTAGCATAGCGTACAGGTAACATACATCACTGGTAACCAGTTATTGTCGAACATCAAAGAAATCAATATTGTGTGATTTGTTTAATGTTAATTGTTAGGCACAATATTATGGTTAAAGGTAAACAAAATGTAACCATGGCACCAACTGTTTAAAATTGGTGCTGCAATTTGATGTAATGTAAAAAAAAAACAGGTTGTTACTGTATGTAGGGGTAATGAAGATGGATACCTTGAGGTTGCCCTGATGGCGTATTCATAATGTTAATGATGTACCCAGTGGTGCAATCAAAGCCTGGTTCAGAGGAAGTGTTTCCAGTGTGTTTCCAGTGTGTTTAGTGAAGGTTAAATGACTCTAGATGTTGTTGTGGTAGTGACACAGGTGAGGCGACCCTGAGGATCATTGGCGCTGCCTCGGAGGATGATGGCTCCTACACCTGTGTGGCCACCAATGACCTGGGCACTGTGACTTCCTCTGCCAACCTGAGAGTGCTTGGTACGAACACCTACACCCCCTCCCCAGCACACAAACACATCCATCACTCCCCCTCCCACCCAAGACCACACCCAGATGAAAACTCACTAACGAGTGTGTTGATTTGTTTTGCAGCTGTGTCCAGTGATGGTGTCAGGGTCAGCTGGAAGGATAACTTTGAGTCTTTCTACAGTGAGGTGGCAGAACTGGGCAGGTAAATGCATTGTACCACACCCCCACCATACAATATGATACTCAACAATAAATACTCAAATATACTGAATATTTAGGTTTGTAACATTTTGAAGAGAATTGTATTGAATAAAAAGTGAATATAATAACATGTACCGCTAAGTGCATCTCCCACTTGTAGGATTAATATTTTCTTCCTCTTAACTTGGCGTTAATTTACTAACTTACTTCCCCCCTCCGGTCCCCAGGGGTCGGTTCTCTGTGGTGAAGCACTGCGACCACCGGGGCGCGAAGCGATCAGTAGCGGTGAAGCTGGTGAACAAGAAGCTGATGAGGAGAGACCAGGTCACCCAGGAGCTCACCCTGCTCCAGAGGCTGCAGCATCCCCATCTTGTGGGCCTCATAGACACCTACGAGACCCCCAGCAGCTACGCCCTGGTCCTGGAGATGTGAGTAGTGGTTACATATTACAACCCTCGTGTGGGGACCACTTGTTTAGTGTAATATAGATTGAAAAGGATATTCTTTGGTCATTTTTAGCCTAAGATTAAATAAATGTGCCCAACGCATTGGCTCCCATGTTACGATCTCATCATACCTTTTTTCAGGGCCGATCAAGGCCGTCTCCTTGACTACATCGTGAGCTGGGGGAATCTGACAGAGGATAAAGTAGCCTGCTACCTTCGGGACATCCTAGAAGCTTTACACTACCTACACAACAGCCGGATAGTACATCTTGACGTAAAAGTATGTGTATATTGCTTTTTTCCTGGTGTTATATTGCAGATTGCATATTGTGTGTTAACTTGTGGTGAATTTCTCTATTATATTTTGATAAACAAAAATTATAAACACTAATCATTTTGATATAGCTGCAAGCAGCAATAGCCAGCCGGTATCAACCTGTGCCCAAAATTGAAAAATTAAGGAAAAGGTGAATCAGTGAGACAACTGCTGGAGGTCACTTGAAGTTATAGAGCCAGAGTCGAAACTCAACCCTTCACCCAAATTTCTCACAGTCTGAGATGGTAGGGCTGTTAAGAAGCAAAGCACCCTAATCATTGACGGTGATTTTGTTTCAAA
Source organism: Urophycis tenuis (assembly GCA_036785325.1). Classification (NCBI taxonomy): domain Eukaryota; kingdom Metazoa; phylum Chordata; class Actinopteri; order Gadiformes; family Phycidae; genus Urophycis; species Urophycis tenuis. Next base: position 336,407 of record JAXIVH010000098.1, read on the forward strand.
CAAATTCTCAAACCAGACTGCTGGAATTAGCTTCAACCAGCCCATTACAGTCAACTGCCCCAAAGTTAGGGTTAGGGTTTAGCCTGGCTGACGCGTCCACATCTCGATGAGATGGTGGTCTGGGAACTAGGTGTGCATTTTCTCGTATTTGAGGCGTGGTTTACGAATGCCTAGAGCCGTTGGGCGCTACGAATGTCTATCAAATGGTGTCTGGTTCTTCACATGCTGCTTTGCGCGCGATTCATAGCCAATTGCTACTAAAAATTAGCTACTAAAATTAAATTAATTGCTACAAAAGCTACTTAATACACTTTCTAAAGCTGCATCGAACGGTAACGTTGTGTTCGCTGCCATGTTGGATTAACACGCTACAAGCTTCGGTGTCGTGCATAGACGTCGTCATCGTATTGCTGCCCCCCCCCCCCGTTCTGTGATTGGTTCCCTAACTCAGGGGAAAATAAGGGCGGTGGTTTCCAGACTGTCTTTGCAGTGAGAATGAAATCGCGCGCAAAGCAGCATGGGAATTGCCAGGCTAGTTAGGGTTAGGGTTCAGTTCCAAATGTGTCCAAGGGCGGTGTCTCCATTGCTGGAAGTAGTAGACCATTGCTTAGTAGTAGACCATAGATAAAACTGTATCCTTAGACCATATTAGGTACCTGGTGTGTTTCGACCTGTGGACCTTCTGCCTTCTCTGGGCTCTACTCACAGAGCTATTAAGAGCTACCAACAGTGGGAGATAAGTACATGTTTAGACATGCGTTTTCTCCTCACTTGTTTTTTTCACTCACACGGTTTGGTTTTGACCCTAAAATAACAATAGGTATCCACTGATACACTGTGAATACTTAATAATAAAACTAGCTATAACAATAGGTGGCTGCACCTTTGGTGCTTGACACCTAATAATATATATTGTTAATCTGTATCTGGTGTTCTAAAAGTATGCACATTATGTACAGTTCTCTGAAATATGTATTGATTAATGTGGGGCATGCCTTGTTGCTTGTTCTCTGATATGGACAACATTTAATATCTAAAATGTCTCCCTCTCCTATCTACCCCAGCCTGAAAACCTGCTTGTGGCCCAGACTTCCGGTGGCCAGCCCTCCATCAAGCTCACCGACTTCGGCGACGCGGTCCAGCTCAACAGCACCCACTACGTACACTCTCTGCTAGGCAGCCCCGAGTTCGCCTCCCCCGAGCTGGTCCTGGGAGAGCCAGTGTCTCCATCCTCAGACTTATGGAGTCTGGGAGTGGTGACCTATGTGCTGCTGAGTGGCGCCTCTCCCTTCCTGGATGAGAGCGCTGAGGAGACGTGCCTGAACATCTGCCGGCTGGACTTTAGCTTCCCCAGGGACTACTTCCATGGTGTTGGCCAGGGTGCCCGGGACTTTGTGTGCCTGCTGCTGAGGACTGACCCCAGCAGGAGGCCCCCGGCCAGGCTGTGCCTCCAGGAGCCCTGGCTACAAGGCACCGTAGCCGAAAGCTGCCTTGACACCTCCCGCCTCATCTCCTTCATCGACCGCAGGAAACACCAGACAGACGCACGGCCCATTGGCGGCATGAGGAGCTTCATCCATAGCCGCCTCCAGCCGGGGGTTTGATCCCTGTGGTTGACAGATCGATGAACACAGTCGTACTGGGGAGATGCCTGACTCCACACTGGTCCTTGGCCCCTTCCCACCTGTGATCAGATCAGATGGACTGTGGACCTGGTGGAATAGGAAATTAGACTTCTGATTAGAGATGGGGTTCCAGCAGTTCAACCACATGATCTCCAGCTGCACCAAGCCAACATGTGGCCTGGAATCAGACACCTCACCTGCCTGAGAGAGGGAACCTACACGTCGATCTCTTCCTCTTTCTCTTGTTCACTAATTCAAAGTCCTGTTCGCCCAATAAAACCGATGACCTATTGTTCACCTAAGCCAATCAAAGCCCTGGAGAAGAGTTCTCAGCCAACTAATGGATGGATGTCCTTGTCTACTGCTGCTTGCTGTTTTCAAATTGAACTCATTTTATAGTAAAGCAAACAAAAAAACGTTTTAAAAAAATAAAGATGAAGAATGAATTAATTTATTTTGCAAGACATCGGAATTGATCAAAAAAGCCACATGATTGAGCCTTGATGCTACTGCACACAGTAGCAGAGCTTTCACAGGAAAGCGACGTGAGCTAGTGGTAGCCAAGCAAAGACTCCCTTTAACCTCTGACTGCTAAGGGGAGGGAAAGAGAGGTGTTATCTCTTTGGTTTTGTTCCTCTTTCACACTCAATCTGACTTTTAGAAAAAGCATCCCTTTGTTATATAAACTGTATAGAAAGGAAAATACTGTCCATAGATTTTCAATTATTTGTTTTCAAACAAAAAAAGCGTTGTTAATTAATGTTCGCTAATTGAAGGTTGTTGTTGAGATCCAGAGCATCCTTATATGACCTAGTATGCCGGCCTGTCAGCCAGTCTCTTTGCTGTCAGTGCTTCTTGTATATACCCTATCTACAATAACAATGACGACCACATTGCACGTAAAACCGCGCTGCACTGTCTGACCTCTGAGACGATAAAGACTAGATTTAAAAGGATCATCGTTGGGCTTTTCCTAGAACAAAAGTTGTGTTGTGCACATAAACAGATGTTTAAGCCTTACTTTGTATATAGACTTTGAAACGCCTTCAGAGTCTCCCTTCAAACTCAAAATTGATGCCCGCTTTGGCCATCGTGACAAAAATGACTCTTTGGCAGACCTAAAAATGTAAGATTGTGATTGTGTATCAGAGCCTTCGCAGGAGGGATAACCAATCAGAGAAGCAGATGAATGCAAAGGGGGGAGGGGAATTGCATCGAGGAGGAGATTACTGTAAATGCACTCATGTTATGTTTCTTATGTGCAATGTTGCAGCTTTAACATTTTATGCAACTATTTATGAAGACATCTTGTTGTATCTGTAATAAATGTAGAGAAAACCATGTACTTGGTACTGCAAGTGATGCTGGTAGTGGTGTTTATTTAATCCGTGACTGCCAAGTATTATCAGTTACGTGTCAATTTTACAAGGTCTTATTTCTTTTCATTATGTTTTAAACAACATAATTACATGTTTTGTACTGTAGGCTTTGTATTTAGGTATTGGTTCACCAAAGTTGCCATAGCTTTACAATTCATAGTATTTTAGAACATGTAATTGTTGTAACATTTTACTTAAGTTAGGTGTACAAAATTAAGACTAGCACAATAGATGGTCGTTGGACAAATAAACAACTCAAATTCATATCAAAGCACTAAACACTTTTGGTTTTCACTTCAATATACATTTACTTAGCATTGTGACTTACTTCTAGATTTCAGTCAATAATTGTACAGTTTTGTACAATAATTACGAATGTGCCATCATTATTTTTCTTTCCGCCAGATTCCTGTTATTTAAAATCCCAGTTTTCTAAAACCTTGCATCCCAAAGGAAGGGCTAAACTGTTTTTGCTGTTCTCTTGAGGTTGTTGCAGTGATTACAAATCATGAAACGGTGTTTGTATTGATTCATGCAAGCATTATGAAGCCATCCCGAAGTGTTCCTATTCATTGACATACTCTAGCTAGTCAAATATAACCGGTCTGCGCTTTCACACTGCTTTGGTCTTTTTGGTCCCACACACACCTTACACAACTCCCTATTTATTCTATGTAATAAAAAAGCTAAGGCTTTTCAAAAGCAAATAGCTGGACTACTTTTGAAAACGTTTGTTTTCAGTTGAACTTTCTTTACAAATTCTGCTGGTTCTGAGCTCAGTTTGTCAAGTTTTTCAAGTTATCTTTACAAGTATATTTCTGTGTACATAGCCTCCCTACATATTTTTTCTGTAATTATTTTTTACCGAAAAATGGTCCTTTATTTGAGAGAGAGAGAGTGAAAGACATTCAACGCATATACAAACTTAAAAAGAACATGGAACATGGCCCATTCGGACATTGAGTCCGAATGGGCCATGTTCCGCGCCTCCATTGTTGGGGCGGCCGACCAGAGCTGTGGCCGCAAGGTGGTCGGTGCCTGCCGTGGCGGCAATTCCCGAACTCGCTGGTGGACACCGGCGGTGAGGGATGCCGTCGGACTGAAGAAGGAGTCCTATAGGACTTTTTTGGCCTGTGGGACTCCGGAGGCAGTAGGCAGGTACCGGCAGGCCAAGCGGAGCGCAGCTGTGGCGGTTGCTGAAGCAAAAACCCGGACATGGGAGGAGTTCGGTGAGGCCATGGAGAACGACTTCCGGGCGGCTTCGAAGAGGTTCTGGACCACCATCCGGCGTCTCAGGAGGGGGAAGCAGTGCATTGTCAACACTGTATGGTGGTGACGGTGCGCTGCTGACCTCGACTCGGGACGTTGTGGATCGGTGGAAGGAATACTTCGAAGACCTCCTCAACCCCACCGACACGCCTTCCGGTAAGGAGGCAGGGCCTGGGGACTCGGGTGTGGGCTCCCCTATCTCTGGGGCTAAAGTTGCCGAGGTGGTCAAAAAGCTCCTCGGTGGCAGGGCCCCGGGGGTGGATGAGGTCCGCCCGGAGTCCCTTAAAGCCCTGGATGTTGTGGGCTGTCTTGGTTGACATGACTGCAGCATCGCGTGGACATCGGGGGCAGTGCCCCTGGATTGGCAGACTGGGGTGGTGGTCCCTCTTTTTAAGAAGGGGGACCGGAGGGTGTGTTCCAACTATAGGGGGATCACATTCCTCAGCCTTCCTGGTAAGGTCTATTTAGGGGTGCTGGAGAGGAGGGTCCGTCGGATAGTCGAACCCCGGATTCAGGAGGAGCAATGTGGTTTTCGTCCGGGCCGTGGAACAGTGGACCAGCTCTACACCCTCTGCAGGATCCTTGAGGGTGCATGGGAGTTTGCCCAACCAGTCCACATGTGCTTTGTGGACTTGGAGAAGGCATTCGACCATGTCCCTCGGGGAGTCCTGTGGGGGGTTCTCCGGGAGTATGGGCTAATACGGGCTGTCCGTTCCCTGTATGACCGGTGTCACAGCTTGGTCCGCATTGCCGGCAAAAAGTCGGACTTGTTTCCAGTGAGGGTTGGACTCCGCCAGGGCTGTCCTTTGTCACCGATCCTGTTCATAATTTTTATGGACGGGATTTCTAGGCACAGCCAGGGCGTTGAGGGGGTCTGGTTTGGTGACCTCAGGATTGGGTCTCTGCTTTTTGCGGATGATTTGGTCCTGTTGGCTTCATCAGACCATGACCTCCAACTCTCGCTGGACCGCTGGCCGAGTGCGAAGCGGCCGGGATGAGAATCAGCACCTCCAAATCCGAGTCCATGGTCCTCAACCGGAAAAGGGTGGAGTGCACTCTCCGGGTCGGGGATGAGATCCTGCCCCAAGTGGAGGAGTTCAAGTACCTCGGGGTCTTGTTCATGAGTGAGGGGAGGATGGAGCGGGAGATCGACAAGCGGATTGGTGCGGCGTCTGCAGTAATGCGGACTCTGCGCGGATCCGTTGTGATGAAGAGGGAGCTGAGCCTAAAGGCAAAGCTCTCGATTTACCAGTCGATCTACGCTCAGCACTTTATTGTTTGACTGGGCAGGTTAGTTGTGTGTTGTGTGACAAAAGATTGTCAGAGAAACTTCAGATGAACCCAGAGCTGACGCAGACAGTTGACTCAGACGTTTCATACGTTTCATTTAGACGTTTAATTTGGACTGGCAGCTGTGTTACTACAGAGGCAGGATGAGGCCAGCTATATGCATCCAGATCACTCACCGACACAGAGAAATAAATTTACATTTTGGGCATTTAGCAGATGCTTTTATCCAAAGCGACTTACAAAGAGTACATTTGTCATAAGAAGGTGAAACATTTCATTGCCGCTAATACAGTAAGAAAGTCACCAGAACAATTTTCAAGCATTTCAATTGCTAGGTTAACCATTGCTACTCTACAACATCTCTCACTAAGTGCTAAGACGTACAACAAATAAGAGCATGAGTGTTTTTTGTGTGTGTTTTTTTTAAGGATGGAGGATGGATTTGAGGATGGATGTTATGCAGAGTTCTGGTGAACTCTGAACAAGTGGGTCTTGAGTCTCTTCCGGAAGATGGGGAGTGACTCTGCAGTCCTGACATTGGCAGGGAGCTCGTTCCACCGGTGCCGGTGCCAAAACGGAGAAGAGTTGAGATTTCACCATCCAACCTTTTCCTCCTTTCAGTGACGGAGGTACCAGTCGACCAGCTGAGGTAGTTGAGCGGAGTGCTCGAGCAGGGGCATGGTGTTTCACTAATGCTTGGAGGTAGGTTGGGGCAGTTCCACTCACAGCTTTGTAGGCCAGTAGCATAGTCTTGAATTTGATGCGAGCCACTACAGGGATTCAGTGGAGGTCATGGAAGAGGGGGTCACGTAGGAGAATTTGTGTCGGTTGAACACGTGAACACGAGGCGTGCTGCAGCATTCTGCATCCACTGCAAAGGTTTAATTGCAGTTGCAGGTAGTCCAGCCAAGAGCGAGTTACAGTAGTCGAGGCGGGAGATGACAAGTGCTTGGGTCAAGAGCTGTGTCGCTTCCCTCGTGAGGAATGGCCAGATCCTGCGGATGTTGTAGAGAGCAAATCTACAGGATCAGGTCACTGCAGTGACCTGCAGTGAATTGTATGCAAAAATACTGTCATCACCCGCCGTAACCTGAAAACCCTCTCTTCCTTTACCCTCTCCTCTGCTGTTCTCTCATCACTTCCCCCCCCAGAACAATTCTCACTACTCTCCACTGAGGAAGCCTCCTCTACCCTGCTATCTTCCCTCTCATTCTCTTTGGACTCCCTCTGTCCCCTCACATCCAGACCATCTTCTCCTCCTCCTTGGCTGTCTGAATCTCTGCGGGCTCATAGAACAGAGCTACGGGCAGCTGAGAGGAAATGGAAGAAATCAAACTGTGCTGACAATCTCTCCAACTACCTTCACCTCCTCTCAGACTTCACCTCCACTGTGTCAGCAACCAAATCTACATTCTTCCGGAACAAGATCAACTCCTCTGCCTCCAACCCCAGGAAACTTCCATGTTCCTCATGGTCCTCTCTCTTTAACCCTCCCTCCCCGTCCCCGCCCTCCTCACTCACTGCTGATGACTCAAAACAAAAAAACTAATATATATGCATACATTGATGTAGATATCTACCAACATCTATCTACCTATATACAGTAGATATAGGTGTGTGTGTGTGTGTACTGTGCAAAAGTTTTAGGCAGTTGTGAAAAAATGCTGTAAACTAAGATTGCTTTCACAAATATGCAAAGTGAATGAACAGAAGAGTAACCTAAATCATATCAATATCTGACTGGTGTGACCACCTTTTGCCTTCAAAACAGCATTTTTTCATACCTGCCTAAAACTTTTGCACAGTAGGCCTATATATATTTATGTAGGTGCAACCCAACGTTATGCGCGTGACGGCAGCGAAAGGACAGGTGCCAAATTAAACTCGCACTGGGAAAAAGGCAAAAAGTGCTGGGCTGAATGTGGCACGAAGAAACCTGCTTGAAAACGCCAAGAAATCGTGCAGAATACTAGAGCATCTACAAACGTTGGAGAGGCAGCCAGTCAGACACATCAAAACCACTGAACAGAGCAGGCCAGCCCTGTTGCCAAGGTGAGCCAACAGACAAAATGGCGGCCCCTGTGTTGTCCATGAGGGAGAAACTCAGCTCACAAAACAAATGAACCCATAAGGTTGGGCCAGTGGTGAGCCACTTGGAATGTGAATGTGGGGAGAGTCCGATCTGAGAGTGTCCACAGCTGTACAGATCCTCAGCATTGGCAATGAGCATCCGGAGTGGAAAGAGCCACCAGACCGTGTATCCAGCAGTAGTGGAAGGCACCAAAGAAGAAAGAAAAGCCCCAAAGAATGACGCTACCACGACCATGCTTCATCGTGGGTATGGTGTTCTTTTGATGAAGTGCAGGGTTGTTTTTGCCATAAACATACAGAACCTTTTGGAATTTTAAATGTATGAATTATAAATGATGAATTATTAAATGTATAAATGAGTGAAAATGTAGTAGGCTGTATTTTTGTAGTAGCCTAAAATTTAAGTAGGCCGAGGACTGTATTTTGGGCGTGGCAATAAAAAAAAACGTGTCTGTCCAAATTATTTACATTTAGCAGACGCTTTTTACGTTTTTAAGTAACAAAGCGAGTTATGAAATGTGTTTGTCACCACTTGCATGGACATCAATTCAAGATGGTCAATCAATGAACGGCATGTGCCATTAGTTGACTTAAAACCTTAACCTTAGCCACCATTAGGGTCCTAAAAAAAGGTTACCATGACATTTAGGTACATGGAAACCTATTTTTTCCTGCTAGATTAAGGGGCATTTTGGTTTAGTTTATTTTCAAAATCTTGCTGTCTTCTGTGCTTTACAACGCTAAAATCTTACCTGCAGCCACTGTAAAGTGTTGCCAACAAGTGACTATGTTTATGACTTGCCAGTAAATTAAAATCTTTCCAATAAGCAACCTTAAATTTGGCAACAAAGCCTAATCTAATCCAATTCATAAAAATAAAGAGCATCTGGTTTCTTGCTGGTGTAACAAAAAGTACAAAATCAGGGTGACAAAAATGTACAATAACAGGGTGAATTAAATGTTTTATTTGATGCTTACCACACAAACATTAAGCATACATTCAGATGCATGCACGTTATTTTTTAGGTAGTTTTTAGGTTTTTTAAGTAGTAACCTTAGCATGGAGAAGTATTAATCTAACCTCATAGTAGCCTAACATTTTTAACAGAATGTATTCATTGGGAACACAAATAAAATGTTTAGAGAGGATGGTGATATGATGTGGCTGTTACACTTTCTTCTTGCAGACATGAATAAAGTAACACGGGGCTTCGGTTTGTCCAGGGGTGTAAGTCTTGAAATCTCCATAAACACTATGCTCCATTTTTCCATGGAAGCCTTCCATCAGGAGAGACTTAAAGCTCTCCAGACGGTGAGGGTAGTAGGATAAGCGGAATTTACTGCAGAAGGAACACACACATGCACAAATTGAATTAAGCAGATAGAATTGACTATATAAATAATAATGTACTACTATGCTGCTGATATGAATTACAAATATCACAGCAAAACAGGCACACTTTGATTTACCTGACTTCTGGTGGATTCTGAGCTTGGTCTTGTGGGACTTGAATTGTATAGTCCAAGGTAATCATATGTGGCTTGTTCTCAACCCAGAGAACGGAGGTGGAGATGTCCTGAGTCAGATCACTCTTCAAAACAACACACAAAACAAGCACATTAAATACATTTAGCACATTAAATATTCAACATACATCTAAGAAAGATAATGTCAATGCTTCCATCGCCCTTGTGATGCCCAGAAACAATGACCTGCTACCTGCTGACCCTGAAAAAAGGGAATAATCATAGTTATCGTCAACGGTCAATGTCCATGAGCGGATTCCACCAGATCTGGTGGAATCTGACCATTGTCTCCCATTCCCATGTTGTACATTAACAAATTTTGTATAAGTCGCTATTTTTCCTTCATGCATAATGGAGTCCAACATCATACACATATGTATATAAATGTATACATTTTAATTTAATAACCAGCAAAGTAAACATATTTATAAAGATAGCTTGATCAGTTTGGATTGATAAAATAACTACAGTACAGTATATATACATATATCAAAGTCAGCATACTATAAATAAACAATTTACCTTCTAACCTTTTAACATGAGCTTCACATAAAAATTAAGCTATTATGTGGTTGCTATAGACATCCCAGCCAAGACTAGCCCACCAGGCATGCAGGAAAGTCAGGACAAGCTCAAGTCAAAGCAGTACATTGCAGCACAGACTGGCCCAAACCAGGCCTGCTCAAGTCAAGCAGTACATTGCAGCACAGACCAGCCCAAACCAGATGGCAGGACAGTCAAGACCAGCCTTGCCTAGCTAGCGCTCTCTCTCACTCACTCACTCACTCACTCACCTTGTAATAGATGTTCTTGCCCTGTGGTGCTCGGCCAGTTTCCAGGATGTAGTCATAGTTACGGTGGTCAATGATAAGGATACCACCTGGTTTGACCATTGTAGCAATGTTCTGAAGTGCCAGTTTTTGGTCACTTTGATCCCCTGGAAGCGTTTACATGAAATTGTCTTTAAATTAATTATTTTAGTTAATTGTATTTATTTTACAGTTAGAATTGCAATAGATTCTCTCTCAAACACATTCACACTAAAAATCAAAACAGACCTTTGAAATCTGGTAAATGTGCAAAAGAGTTTCCAAGACAGATAACCGCATCAAATCCATTCCCTGGTTTTTGAATGTCTTCTGGTAAAGTCAGCCAGTTGGACTCCTCAATCACTTAGTGCAGAACCAGAAAGGCAGACTTCAACTATAATATATAACATTATATGTGACTTTTTTTTAAATCTTTTTTTATAAGAATACATAGATTGAACTTCATTGATCATAAATAAATGGTGTTTTAACAGGCATTGAAATTCCATACCCCACTGGTCATAGGCTGGCTCTTTTCTCCTCTCCCATCTTGATTTCAATGCGTACTTGAGCATTTTATCACTGGCATCCACACTCACCATCTTGAATCCCTCCTCCAACAACATGATAGAATCAACTCTACAAGACAAAAACAATGTGTATTAATTCTGCTTGCTATGCTGTTCTACCTTTCATAGTTGATTGTTGCACACATTCAACAGATGTTGGCTTCTTAATAGGAAACAATAGAGAATTTACATCTTATCTTGTTTAACCCCAATGGGTTACACAACCTACAGGCTTTGACCTTGTGACAGAACAGGTAAAAACCAGCCACACTACTTCGGTTTCTAATGATGACACACTACCTTTACCGATGTTGCAATAGAACATTTGTTAAACAAACGGCATGCTTATCTTAACTACAAATTAAACAAACAGGTTACGAAACACTGTCCCAAGTACTGCATGGAGGAAAATAATTAGCTATCAACAAAGGCAAAAAATCAGTTGCGAAATAACAGCTTATACATGTAAACAACACTGAGCATCGCTCTAACTGTAGAACTGACGTTGAACTATCATTGTGAATACACCATCCCCAGTTACGCCCGGGCACGGCCCAGAAACTGGTTTGGTCATTTTAACTGCTAGTGTCAACTATCTACTAGGATGTGGACTCAATGGTTTGTTTCACAGCGTATCAACAAAGCATCGGTGTATTATTCTCAAGGACACGTGCTTGAGTACAAAGTACCACGGTGAACGTGGTACATTATCGTGATGGATAGCATCGTCGGAGTTATCCATATACGTTGTTTTTTGTTTTCTGAAGGCATTGAACCAATCAAATACGTTTTGACAGAAAGTAGATTTTACGTAGATTAAACGCATTTTTGTCAAACCAAGGCGACACACGTGTATTACATTACAAGGGGAATAACCCAAACTGTCCGTACAGGTGCAATATTGATGACTTCATCGCTATCAAATACAATCATATATAGGCCTATACAACCTCATCATCTCAGTATCTCTGAGAGTATATATCTGAGTATATCTGTGCTCATCTCAGTATATCCGACTGGGCACTCCGGGAAGAGAATAGTGACTGAGAGATTAATGCGAATGTCTTCTTTTTCACATGCGGTTACGGGGCTATATGATACTACGATGATCAGCATTCGTAAACCTATTTGAGCAAACCACATGTAGCCCAGGCGGTGAGATCGACTCACCGCCTGGGATTCGTGAAACATGCTTACCCCTATACAACGTTATCGGTGTCATTTTAAAAGCCTAACCTTACCCTGTTCCACATGCGACGTCCAGTACATTCTGCACACCCTCTTTTTTCAGCAAAGACACCACCCAAGTTTTATACTCTTGCGTTCTACTCTGCGTGTCTCCGATGTATAGTTGCCAGACTTTAGCAGCCTTGCCGTCAGCATATTGATCTGGAAGACCCTCCGCTGCAACGCCGAGAGAGCGAGTCCTAAAAACACCGTCGACCGACATTGTGATGAGGTTGCAAACTGGTAAGCCTGCTCCAGAAGTTTCTTATTTGATTGCTTGACGGAATGGAAGTCTTGTCTAGCTTTTCGGTATGACTGTTTAACCCCACTGTTATTCATAGCATCAACTAACTTTAACCCAATGACACTCACCTATGTTATTACGCCTACTTTTCCATTGGAGTAATTGAGAGGTGACGCCCCTTTCGTCACCAAAAGTCCTAACGACGCTCAGCCCCAGTCACAGATATGGGCTGCCTTCCGACAGTCATTATCTCGATCTCCATTGTATCTGTTGATGCTGAAACTGCTCAACTTGAAGTTCAATCGACGTGGTGACCGATTATCCATAAGGGTATCCTAAAGGCCAATTTACACCAGAGCCGTTTTAGAAGCGTTTTTTAGTCGGCCGTCAGACAGCCGTCAGACGGCCGACTGCCGCTGGTGATAGAATTCCATTCAAACCAGTGCACTGATTTACACCGGCAGCGTTTTACGCCCGTCATTTGACGTGTACGCCTATCTTATTAAATCTTATTAAATGTAGCCAAACAAACGGCGGCGGTGTGAATTGATACGCCAACGTTACGCTCACGTTACGCTTTCGCCTGCGGTGTAAATTCCCAGTAACGGGAAGTGTTTATTCGATCTGCGAATGTGCGAGGCTTTTGGGTTGTTGTTTTTTTCCAAAATATTTTTTTTTTCAACAAAAAAAAAATATATATATATATAGGCTATATATATATAATATATAATATATATATATATATATATATATATGTATATATATATATATATAGAGAGAGAGAGAGAGAGAGAGAGAGAGAGAGAGAGAGAGAGAGAGAGAGAGAGAGAGAGAGAGAGAGAGAGAGAGAGAGAGATAGAGAGAGAGAGAGAAAAAAAACCCTTGTTCTTGTCTTTTTTCCTTTTATATTATTTGTGTCAATTTATTTCACCTTATTGTTGCTGAAGTCTTACAGAGAGTCACAGGCAGCCGGCCACTTGATGGTGCAAGGGAGCAGCTTTATGCCCTTAGGAAGTGTAAAGCAAAACGTTTGTCACTGTTATTTACATGTGTGCATCGAAATCTGTGCCTCTTTGACGTCATGACGAATTGACGACGATGGTGTGTCGGTGTGTAGAGCGCTGGTCAGCGGTTGATGAGTCCGCGTAAGAGAGACGGTTTCAGGGTCAGGGCCGGATAAACAAATCATAGGCCTCTGGCCACAAATGTCTGATGCCCCCCCCCCCCCCCCCCCCCCCCAATGTGAATCGGGCAGTCAGAAAAAAAAAAAAAAAAAAAATCAATATAATTTTTTTGAATTATTATTATTTTAACACACACATAAGCGAGCCTTTTCGTTGATCTCCCCCCATAAAGCCGGATCACACTCTTTATACATCCAATCTTCCTGAGATTCAGAAAAAATACAGCAGCTACTAGCCGCAGACTGCGGCCAGCTACAACAGCAACCAGCCACAGGACGAGCAGCGGTGGTGGGCTGCTAGCATGCTCAGCCCCCAAGTCGTTGACAGTTTGCATTTCAAGTTGCTGTTGTTGCTGTAAATCATCTTGATCAACAACACCGGAGTTGTGTTTGACGAAAAATGTGTCAATATATGGCACACTTTTTAAAAGTAAAGCCTCCCTTTCTTCTTTTTCTCTCTTCCTTTTAAGTTTGCTACATCCACTTTCATTCATTTTGGCTAATGGCTAACTAACTAGCAGCAACTGGCTAATAACTAATAGTGATGGGTCGGTCGCGAACGAGAGCCGGATTAGAGCCGGCTCTTTGAAGTGAACGACGGGAGCCGGCTCGCGGTTGAGAGAGCCGGCTCCCGATCGACAGCGATTATTATTATTTTTTTTAATTGTCGCAATTATTATTATTTTTTAAATTGTCTTTTAAAGCCGCATTGGTCAACATGTGTGGCTGTGAAGATTGTATCTTTAAAAAAAAGACTTTAAAATAATTAGTTACAGTTACTAGTTACTTCTCCCAAAAAGTAACTGAATTAGTTACTGAGTTACAAATTATAAAAGTAACTAGTTACTAGGGAAAGTAACTATTGCATTACTTTCAAGTAATTTTTTAATGCTCAAATGTGTCAAAGAATTTGGACCATCTCCAACCCTCTTTAAATTAACTTAAAATTCACGTGCATTTTCAATTATTTAGTTCATTGATACATCTTCTGATGCACCTGAACACATCATCAGTGATGGAACCTGTTATCCTCGGGTGTTTTGGGTCTCACAACTAGGGTTGGGTAACGTTTGGGTTTTATCCGATACCAGTGCGTTCTCTGTACTTTTTAAACGGTTCTGGTGCTAAAACGGTTCTCGAACCGGTGCTTAAAAAAAGGAAACCGCACACTTTGTCAAAAACATTGTCAAAAAACAATAGCCTACCCTTTTATTTCCAGGGCCGAATTAAACACAATATAAAATAAAGCAATATAATTAAAAATAATATAAAATACGAATTCACATTTACGTCACATCAAATAAAACAATATTGTATCAAATATAAGTACTGAAATGAACAGTGCAACACCTTGAATATTAACAAAACATACATAATATAAAACACACACATAGAGGGATGTTTACTCACGGTGTTTATTTAAAAGCCGAGCAATGCACCGTGTTCGATTACTTGTGGGATGCAGCAAGCACTTCAGCAGCAGCAGCCGGACTCCCAGCCTGGGAGTCTGGCTGCTGCTGCTGAAGTGCTGAAGTGCTGCTGAAGCCGGACTGCTGCTGAAGTGCCTGCTGCATCCCGCAAGTTATCGAACACGGTGCATTGCTCGGCTTTTAAATAAACACCGTGAGTTGGACTCCCAGGCTGGGAGTCCGGCTGCTGCTGCTGAAGTGCTTGCTGCATCCCGCAAGTTATCGAACACGGACGGTGCATTGCTCGGCTTTTAAATAAACACCGTGAGTCGTTAGGTGTTTACTTAAATTTGAGGTGTTACCTCCTTTGCATGATATCGCTTTATTGCACCTGTTGCATGTTGCAGAGTCGGAATCATTGGATGTGAAATGTAGCCAAACCTTCGATCTTTCCTCTCACTGCTATCAGTTCTGATGATCTGATCAACAAGTGTGCAGCGTAGCGGCACTGACGTCACGCAGGTTGACGCCGCCCGCAGCCCCATGTAACGAGACCGAATAAGAACGCAAATTTTGGTGCGTCATTTCGGTTCCTGACTTAAAAAGTCAGGAACCGAAATGACACACCGAAATTTGCGTTCTTATTCGGTCTCGTTACAACCGTTTATGTCGGAACCGGTGCCCTACTGGAACCGAGTTTCGGTGCTCAACCCTACTCACAACATCATACACCCTCCTCCAGGTGACCCCACCACGGTTGATCAGACCGCGGTGTGTGTTCAAGTGGCATTCGCTTGTCCCCATGGACCTTCTCTCCGGATCCAGAGCCATCTCGACGCTTTCTCGGCTGCCTCTGTGATGTTCTTGATGGCTCTGGTCCTTGCTCCTCCTGTGATGCCCAGTACACTGAGGGCTCTGTGGAGTGATTGCCCCACAAATCCTCTGCAGCCTACTTCGATAGGCATGCACTTTGCCTTCAGCCCTGCTCTCGACAGCCGATGACCAGATGTTCATATTTGGTCCTTTTCCTTTCATGAGCCTCCCCCAAGCGGTCTTACCATGGCACCGTCAGCTCCATGATGAGGATGTTCTTAGTTGCCTCTGAGACCAAAAGTATATCTGGCCTCAAATTGGTGCTGACAATGTGCTGCCGGAAACTCAACTGCTTCTCCAGGTCCACTAAGAGCTGCCAGTCCCGGGCTGTTGCAGGATTCCTGCTGCCACAGACTTGTGTCCTGGCCTTGGCTGCACTCCTGCCTTGACAAACGCTATTGCGCTGGTGGTGTTTCGCACTCGGCTGCAGCTGCTGATCCCCTTGCTGATGGCTTCCGCAATCGGTTTCAGCACCTGGTTATGGCGCCAGGTGTACCGGCCCTCGCCGATGTGCTCCAATGTTCCCCTGGCTGAGCACAGAGAGCAATTCGGGGTCTCCACCTTTCCCCGGGTGAAAAGGTTCGCCGGGCTAGGCAGGACATCTTACACTGCCCGAATCAGGAAGGTGATGCAGTGTGGCTCAGCCTGGCATAGGTCTGTCCAGGTGACTTTCCGGTCCATTGCCTTGTCCAGGCCCCTTGTTGCTTCAGACCAACCACTCTACTTGATCTTCCTTCCTCCACTGCAGCCCTCACCTCCTCCTGAATTAGCCTCCGCTTCTCCTTCCCCTTGCGCTCCCTATACCGGGGTGTTGGGAACAGCCCCAAGCCTGCTCTGCCATGAGCCACCACGGCCACCAAATCTTTTTGGCGCAGCCAGGATTCTGCATCCAGCACAGCAGCCTCAGCCCTCCACTTCCTTCCTGTCTTCACTTCCACTCCAGCCTGGGCCACCTTTGGGTCTCTTGAGTCTCTGTACATCAGCACCTCTCGAGTCCGTGTGACCTTGAATTCCTCTTGCAGAGACTTCAGGGGCAACCGGAGCTTCGTGCTGTTTCCGTAGAGGGCGATGTTACTGAGACTTTGGGCAACCCCAACCATCCCCTGAGACAGCTACTGACCTTCCTCTCCAAGGTCTCCACCGTGGAAATGGGGACCTCATAGACAAGTAGCGGCCAAAGTATCCTTGGCAGAATACCATGCTGGTAAATCCACGCTTTAAACTTGCCTGGGAGGCCGGATCTGTCAACTGCTCTTAGCCAAGTGTCTAGTTCCTGGCAGGTGGACTGCACCGATGAGGAGTCCTTGAGGCTGTTGTCAAACACATTGCCCAAGCTCTTCACCGGCTTCTCGGAAATGGTTGGAATTTGCTTCCCTTCGATGTTGAATCGAAACCTGTCGGTAACCTTGCCCTTCTTCGCCACTAGTGCTCTGGACTTGGCTGGTTTGAAACTCATCTGTGCCCACTGGATGAGCTTTGCCAGCCCTTGCAGGATCCATCTGCATCCTGGTACAGACTCTGTGGTGACCGTTAGGTCATCCATAAAGGCCCTGATTGGTGGCTGGTGGATCCCTGATTGGGTCCGGGGGCCCTGACACCCAGGCTCAGCTGACTTCACCATCAATCATATGATGAATCTTAATATTATAATGAAAATGACACTAAATACAATACATTACTAACAGAAACAGTGTACACAAAATCAAAACCATTTTAATGTTGCCGTTGGATGAGGTGCGTCTAGCCAATCAAATTTCATGCATTATTATAGGTATTATAATTATTATTATTATTATTATTATTATAGGGTTAGATTTTGAAATTTTATATTTGATTTGATATTTATTGCACCTCAACAGGCCACAACTGGCCATCAAATACATCAAAATTAAATTATGCTTGTTAAGAAATGTACCAAAAATAAATAACAAATACAAATATATACTAACTAGGAAATAAATCAAACTGTTACATAACTGACAACTGGTAGACATTCTGTAGTATTCCAAGTATTCCAAGTATTTTATTCATTGAAAAGAAAAAAAAAAGAATCCGGAGAGCTGCAACATGTTCTGCTGTTTATTTAAACTCATTCGAACATACACACAGACCAGTAACCAGCATCTGTCATATCAAAAATTCGGGCATACCATAAAACCCTGTCATGGAGATAATAACATTTTGCCCCCTCCCCAAGGGAGACACAACTCACATCCCTAAGTGAAATATAACACAAATAAATCATAATTAGAAAACCCGTAGTAGGCATCAATCGGATTACATTGTGAATCACTTCAGTAGAGCCTGAAAAAATCATTACAAGGGTATTTCAACCCTGACCTAAAGTGCCTTAAAAAACACCAGATTCAGTAACTGGAACAGTCTGGATGAGCTTGGAATTCGCAACACGTTTCCTAAACAGTAGTATGAACAGTAGTATGATTAAAAATCTACAACATAATCCCTGAGCTAGCCCGGTTTGGCACGGGCACAGACTGGTTGTGCTGCAGGATTAACTGGGCCTCCGGAGTCCGGATCAGGATCTTGGCTGACCTCCAGGTCTGCCACGGTAGGTGGGGCCACTTTGCGGAGGCGGCGTGCATACCACCGTGTTCTGTCTGAAAGGCGAAAGGTGGCGGGTCCCAGTTGCTTAGTCACCTGGAGAGGCGCTGACCAGAATGACAAGAGCTTATGGTGTGGGCCTCCGGACCCTGAGCCAGTCCAGAATGGTGAAAGCTGGGTGTTTGGCCCTATGGGACCAGTCAAAGCGCTGTTTAGTTGCCTGCTGTGGTGCTGAGATTCGGTCGCGTAGCTGGCCAGCTGTTTCCCGCTGGGCCCCCTGTGATGTCAGGTGAGCAGAAACTCGCAGGCGATCCAGGGGCAATGATAGCTCATGCCCCAACATCAGGAGTGCTGGTGAGCTGTCCGTTGTAGTATGTTGAGTAGCTCGGTAATGCAGCAGGGTCCGCAGACATGCTGCTGAGAACTGAAATCCCTCTGCTAAGTGAGCTCTGATACTGTTCTTCAGTGTCTGATTCATGCGCTCCACACCCCCATTCGCCTGAGGGTTATAGAAGGCCATGCGTATGTTGCTGATTCCCTGCTCACTCAGAAAAGTTGTGAACTCCACAGAGATGAATTGCGGCCCATTGTTTGTGTTGATTGTCGTGAGCATGCCCCGACGAGCCAAAAGCACCTCCAGAAAGTCAATGACCACCTGTGTTGTGACCGACCTGGTAGAGACTGCCTTTGGCCACTTAGAGTACAGGTCATAGGCCACAATGAGGAATCGTTGGTGATGTGTGATGCCATGAAGCTCACCACAAATGTCCATTTGGATATGCTCCCAAGGCCCAGCTGGCAACTGCAGTGGCTGAAAGGGAGGAGCTGGTGGGGGGCCAGTCTTTCCACTCACCAGGCAGGCTGTGCAGTCTCTTTCCATAGCCTCCACATCTCCATCTATGACCCCAGACCACTTCCTGGCAGTGCTGCTTGACAGAGCTGACTGAGTGTATGGGTGTTTGGGCTGACGAGCTAGCCCCAGCCTGTCGTGGGCCTGTCCGTGGGCCAACCACAGCCGGTGCAGAATGACAGACTTTGGCAAAGTAGTTGTCTTTCCCACAGCACTGGCATGCTTGTCCCCTGGTGGGGCTCTGCTCATGTGTGAAGGGGAGCCAAAATTGCCACAGCTGCGATGTGGCTGGCTACATGTGCGGGCTGTGTAGTTTATCCCTGGGTCTGTGTCTGATGATGCAGGGCTAGGTGAGCACTCAGGATGTTCCACATGCTGAATTAAGGCAGGCTGAGGGGAAGCGTGGGAAGCTAGCTGTGATGTCAGCTCGGTAGCTTTTTCGATTTGCATGGCTATTTCCAGCACTTTTTTAAGAGTCTGATCGTCCAGTGACATAATAAACTCCTCACAAATTTTGGGGTGGGTTGCATAATCTGCGAGCTGGTCCGTTGTCATTTCCTCCTCCATATCACCAAACTTACAGAAAACAATTAAGCTGTGGAGGTCCACTATATAGTGCTGGACTGACTCACCTGCTTTTTGCTTGCACTGCCAGAACACTATCCGGTGGAGAATTAGTCTGTGGAGCTGCAAAGTGCGCTTCAACTAGCTTCGTAGCATCTTTATACTTTCTCTCCTTTCCCAGGGTTTTGAATATGCGCTGTCCCTCGGTACCGAGACAATGCACGAGGAGTACTCTCCCTCGCGGGTCGCTAGCTTCCTCCAGTCCGAGAGCTGCGATATATGTTGTAAACGACTCCAGCCAACAAATTCAAGGTACCGGAGGCTCATCTGGTTATGCAAGGAGAGGTGTAGGTGGTGGGAGTGCAAGTTCCATCTTTGTCGCCAATGTTGTCTGTGAAAACACTAAAAGAATCTGGAGAGCCGCTACATGTTCTGCTGTGGCTCACCGTTCCTGTTATTGATTGTTTACTTGTGTTGTTGTGTGTGCGACTATGCTTGTGTGTCAACAACACCCACCCAACTCTACCTCTGATTGGCATTACAATGAAAGTTACTCAACCTCAGCCAATCATCATCATCATCACTTTTGCGGTTGTCTTGACTGATTTTGCATTTTTGATTTTTAAATGCATTTAATGTTGGCACTAAAATGACGCCATGTGGTTTGCCCACTAGTAGGCAACCTTATCACAACCATATCACAACTGGTGATTATTACATACTTATTACATTACATAAATTATTTAGTTAGTATTCAAGTTTTCATTAGCACTTTTGGTGGTATCGAGTTGTACCGTGCTGATTTGCGTTTCCACGACCAGTTAAAATGCGCCGATCCGCGCCCGAGATGGTCCATCTCTTAGGTCGGACCGAAGCGAGTCCGACCGCCCAGGGGACGTCAACTCTGGTTGCTGTTCGACGCGAGAAGTTATCTCTCAACAGTGGAATAAACGCTACTACAAACCGCCAATGCGCTTATCCAGATTTTGTTTTAGGTAGAATTAAATGTTTGTTTCGTTAAAAGTATGCACATTTCTTCCCACCATGTTAAACGTTTTTTTATATTTTCAATATGTAATTGTCATCATCCTAAGAAATAAGTGCTCGCAGGTGGATAAATCATAGAACCACTGATCCCGACAAGGACTATGACTTCAGACAGATTTAATTGGGTACGTTATTTTAATATTATCCATTCTAACGTCGAATATTCGATATCTTGCAAATGGGAGCGGTAGTCTACTGCATAATGGTAATAAAATACTCAAAAATACATTTCGGCGGGGTTATTGTATTTTTTTCTACCAATCATCATCATTCTACCAGCGTCATCGTAGGACGCCCATACATCGCTCATTATGGACCTGCTCCTTCTACATGTGTCAAAGCACAAGCAATTGTCAACGTATGTCATCGGCCAATACCATACGTGGGGGAAAGCTGTTTCACCTGCTGTAACAGCCGTGTAAAAATGGCCCTGGCCAATGTCTTCACTAGTTTGGTCTACTACACGTTCCATCGTACATAAAGTACATCATATTACACTGTGGATGTTTTAAAACTAAAAAGGTTTGTTATACTATTTTGTTAAGTAATCGTTGATAGTTCTAGAATATGCAATGGTTTTTTTTAATAAAGTAGACGAAACCATATAGATGAATACTAAATTGCTATAGCTTAGAAGAGTTTCCTCTAAACTTTCATTGTTCAAACACAATCTACATTCTACATAAATGGGAAATTCCACATGGCGTCATATTCTACGCCCCATGGCTTCAACCTCATTTTCAATGAATAAAAAAACCCTGTTAAAACACATTCTAACCAGTCACGCTTGGCTGGGAATTAGGTTTTGTCAAGCAGCTTAGTACGGCGTGTATATCAGAATGCATCTTTGGATTTCTGATCACGATACTCAGCTATATTGAGAGGGCTAAATAGTAATGATTAAATCTATTATCTTGCAGATTTGCCAAACTTAAAACAAAATCAACGGCAAGTTGGTAACATACCGTAACCAAGGTTGATACACTTTTTGCCAACCATTTCTCCACACATTTCAAGATGACTTGATAAGATTACCCTACCCAACATGCCTATGTGTCACGATGTACGGTGCAGGCGCATACAATCCCACCATGGCAAAACTACGCTCCCTAGTTATTCAGGATCATAGGTGGAATAAGTCAGTCTCATAAAGGCCAACTGTCCAGTTATGTCCCAATTGAAAACATTGAAAGAATCATAAATATGAAACGAGAGTTCGCAGTTTGAGTTCCGCCGCTTGACTTTTTTTTCTTTTTTAATAAAAAACTGTTTCTTAATCACATCTGCAGGGGTGTTTGAATGACATTCTACTTGCCTTTGTAAGATGTCAAGTCAATGCAAATAATTCCAATTAAAAATGATGGACACATGAACATTCAGTTAAGTAAAAAATAAAATTAAAAAAATAACAAACTTTAGAATTGGCCTCTTATAAATAAAAGGAATTTGATTTTGTTAAAGACAATTAAAAAAACTGGTTAATAGTCCAACACCAATTCAGTAACAAGGACATATAAACCTCTTACAACAGCAGCTTTGCAGCAGGAGAAACCCATTATGAGTGAGTGTGAGATATTCCAAGTCATCTTCCAAGGCATACAGAAAAACACATCATATAAAATTTCTTACAGATATTTGTACTTATGTAAAAGATTGAACCTTGCAGATTTGAGTAGCCAAAATTCTGATTTATTTTCTACAGTTGGGTTTCAATTTAGGCAGCAGTTTTGCTGGCTGCATACTATGGTTTTGTGGTCACTGCATCTAAATAATAGCTGCTTTTTGTAGAGATCAGCTTCAGAAACTATTTCAGTTTCAATCCAATGTTACTAGTAAAAGCCTGTGGCAGTCATGTAAGGCCAGATCCTGGATAATCACTCCATGCAATCAGTGTCTGCCTGGGCCATGTATGCATCTAGTTCAGCATCTAGGTGGCCTTTTGTTTTTGACATGTAGGCATCCAACTGATTGTCCAGCTGTTCACGGGTTACTGCTGGGCGGCCAGCTACTCTGCCTCGACCGCGGCCCCTGCCACCTCGACTAGTGAAGCCACCACGTCCTCGCAGACCACCGCGACCTGGGGAATTAAGAAACACCACTTAAAATTGGACACGCACACAAATGTAGCTTAAATAATATGTATAACTGAAATTAAAACAAATTGGAACAGCTTGAAGAAAAAAAAAAACCTAAAATATCAACCATTTCCGTATTCTTGTTCACATTTTCAACCCGTCCTTGCCCCCTTCCCAAGAAATGTATTTTTCATTAGATGGCAATGTTTGTAATTTTTTTTTAATTGAGTACTATGACATGATTGAATGAAAACCAATCAAACCTTTTCCACAAGAACCACAGAATTCTAATCCACTATTAGTTCCTCATGTTTGACTCAAAACACGGATTTAGATTTGGAATTGCCTTTATCTTTTTTTAGCTTTGTTAATAATACTGATGACAAAAAATGAATACCATAGTAGCAGTTAGTATCAGTAGGTATGTTGTAATATTCCATAATGCACAACTCAGCTATTTTTTTAAAGTAATTACTTTTGCTAAAAAAATACAAAAATAAGATTTTTTCTTGTTATAGTCCGAGTAAACTGGTGGTCTTCCATTTCAATAAATTTGAATCGATAAATACTTATATTTAAAGCAGCTACATTCTTTTATAAATAATAGCAATTATTCAAAAAACTAAAATTACTCAATTGGGAAATAAAAATGAGAAATACAATAAACATAGAAACTGATGAGAGAAAAACTGAAAAACACACCTCTAGCACCCACTCCTCTTCCGGCTCCTCGAGAAAGAGCCCCTCCCCTTTGTCGCATTCCCCGGACTGTAGCTCGTCCTGAATCACTACGACCACGCACGTGAATCAGGCCTGCTGAAATACGCTTCCCTGAAACAAATACAACACTATGAGAAATAGAAATTGAAATGTTTTTCTGCATCCAGAATCTCAATTATCACACTGCCTAAAACCCAGCAAATATCTTCCTCAGTCTCAAGAATCAGTGGATGTGCAATGGCTCGTAAACACAAAATCAAAACTTGTGGATTTGTTCATTTGTGGGCACCATTGGAGAAAACTATCTAGCCAGGGCAGTTTGTATGCGCTTACCTGGGTTGGACAAAGCAAGGAAGTGATGGGAGCTGCTAAACACACTTTGGGATATACTGGATGTCAACTGACGGTCAACTAACAAATTTTAGAATGCAGCTGCACTGCGAGAGGTGGCGAGTTGCACAAAAATGAATTAAAATCACGGCTGATTTACATCTTTGTTAGACAAGGTCAAGCCAACTGAATCCTTAACCATGGTAAATGTAGTCCATGTTGGTGCCAGCACACTGGTATGACATAACCTGGGTAGGGAGAATGGCTTCCTCCATATGTTTTACTAATTGGAGTATAATCATCTTTAGTTCCATGTTGGCCTAATATTTAATTTTGCCATTCTGTCCACAAAGTGTTTGTTTCACAGTTTGAAAAATGTGACCAAGTATATTAGGAGGAACATTGGTATTATGGCAGCCAATCCAAATCCATAAGATGCTATGTAGATTGCCTGTAAATGTTGTCATGTTTTATGAGTGTTGTTGTGAGCACCATCTTCTTCGCTGTGGTGTCCTGGGGTGCGGGCAACAAAGCGAAGGATGCAAACAGACTCCATAAACTCATTAAAAAGGCAGGGTCTGTTGTTGGCTCTAACTTAAGCTTGTTACTCTGGAAGAGGTGGCGGAGGACAGGATGCTGGCAAAACTGCTGGTGATCATGGACAATGTCTCTCATCCCCTTTATAAAACTCCAGACAAGCTTAAGAGCAGCTTCAGCAACAGACTCATTCAACCCTGCTGCCTTAAGGAACGGCACAGGAAATCATTCCTTCCTGGTGCCATCAGACTGTACACTTCACTCCAGCGGAAATGCACTTAATTTTTATACATTTTAATTATACACACACACTTTTTTTAACTGGTTTGTTTTATACTGTATTGTACTGCGGCTGCTGCTACGACAACCTAATTTCCCCTAGGGGATAAATAAAGTTGTTCTATCTATCTATGTCAATGTCAGGAACTACACAAGCTGGTGGCAGTGGTGGAATGGTGTGGGGGATATTTTCCTGGTACAGTTTGGGCCCCTTAGTACCAATTGAGCATTGTTTAAATGCAACAGCCTACCTGAGTTTTGTTGCAGACCATGTTCATTCCACTTTATGACCAGTGTACCCATCTTCTATCCTGCTACTTCCAGCAGGATAATGTGCCATGTCATAAAGCTCGAATCTTCTCAGACTGGTTTCTTGAACATGACATTGAGTTCACTGTAGTGAAATGGCCGCCACCAGTCACCAGATCTCAATCTAATAGAGCATCTTTGAGATGTGGTGGAAAGGGAGATTTGTGTCATGTCTGTATAGCAGACAAATCTGCAGCAACGGCGGTTATGCAATCATGCCAATATGGACCAAACTCTCAAGAGGAATGTTTCCATCACCTTGTTGAATCTATGCCAAGCAGGATCATGGCAGTTCAGAAGGCTAAAGGGGGTCCATCACAATAATTTTCTCTTAACCATGGTTAATAGTGTATGAAAGCTTAATGCAATTAATGTAGTGTGTTGTAGGCTGGAGCTATCATCCATCAGGTATTAGTGTGAGAAATTAAAGAAAGAATATTAGATAGAGATTAAATAGAGTTGATTGTGCTGTATGAGACAATTTAGCTTTTAGACCGTTCTTCTGACTGGTTTGAGGAATCCATCTAATTTCATGAATCACATATCTTAGCTCCACTACAGGTGCCTGAAGGAAACACTTCTCAATGGCAGAGAAAAGCCATTTGATTTTGTTATTACAAGGTAGATTTTAATTTTTTTGAACCTGTGATTGTTTTAACTCGGAAAGATGATCCGACTATTCAAATTTTATGGGACTTTAAAAGGGTCCCTCCTTGACCACCAGGTGTGAGTGTGACTAGCCATTACAAGCAGTTTCAAAATCTGCCCTGGTCTCTGACATCACAAGTGGGGGAGTCCATCAAACGTATGATGGCTAGATAGCTTACCAGATGCTACAGGCTACTGGGTAGGCAGGTAGACTGGTCTATCGAGCAAACGTCTAGGTGGACACTTTCAAGGATAAAATAGACATTAATAGGTTGCTTACTTAATAAAACAGGAGTAGACAGGTTGCCAAGATTTTACATTTTATGTCTGTCCCCTAGAATGGAGCTTTGGTAATTTCTCTTCAGGTGAATAGCACTAGTTCTGCAGTGCAATTTCACACAATGTATACTTTGCACAATTGTGAAACCACCTTGGGCCAGAGTGGAGCCAAAAGCACTGGCGTCCACAAAGCAATCCTACTTGATATTGTTGATACAAATGCGATTCTGAAGAGCAACATTGACTGCATAAAATACATTACTTTCTATACTTGTAAATTGGTGCAAACTATCAGTCCCTTTTGGGGGGTAGGTGGGTCCTTGAATAAGGTATTCACTGAGATTGACCATACACTCTTTTCCAATTTATCCAAAAAATCTGTTGAAATGAGTGTGCAGTGACTATGTTTTTTGAATTCTGTCTGACCAATTAAGCTTACCTCTGAGGGCCAAAGAGCCCCTAGCAGCTCCTCTGATGCGCCCTCGAAGACTGCCTCTAGTAATTCCATGCATCGCTCCTCGACCACCAGCACCTGCGCGCATCAGTGCCCCAATAGGTCGGCCCAGCCTTGCCTGAATGTTGCTTTTTCCCAAACGTTGCTTCAGGCTCTAATAAGGTAAATTATATGTTTTGATATTGTTAATGAAACAATATGAAAACATAATTCAGAGTATTGAACAAAATGTTATGCCCAGTAAACTACATATTATTAATTACTAAACATGACAAAGTTGGCAAGACAGTAAAGTCCCATTATCAAGACCTAGTCAGATAAATGTGTCACAAAGCTGCAAGCATATCGTGGAATTCATATGAATTTATGAAATGGGCTGGAAATAATCTGCATGGTTTGTAGTTGACGGCGCTGCCACAGATTTGCACTGGAAACATGCCATGTGGGTTGAGGTCCCACTATATATTATGCACTTGCCAGGAATAGTCTAGTTTGGTAGCCTCTTGTCTCTCAGTGGTTAAGTGATAAATAATGGCACAGAGCCGCAAAGTAACTACACAAAGGATGATAACCTCCAGAGTGTTCTACCATTCGTACATCTTTACAGCGTTCCAATTGTATAATTTAGCTGCATAGAAAACTATCAACCATTGCACATTTTTGGTTTAATACAAAAATCCACACTGGCATCAGACTGTGGGGAATTTTGTGCTGTACCAATATTTCTTGTTGGATTCATAATAGTAGGGTACGTCTCACCTGCTTGTAGTGCAGTGCAGCTTGCACTGATGGTCGGTTTTCCATTTGCTGGGCTAGCCGACGGTTACGTGCACTGGCGAGGTGTTGTTGCTGCATTGTGGCTCTCACACTCACCACTGAGGGCTGCTTGTTCTTCAGCATGTTAGTGAAGCTTAACAGGTAAAAGGAGGGGGCAACATGGAAATAGAGGAGGGAAGAAGCAGGAAAAAATGGATATATCTGGGAGGGGTCCAAAATCATTTTTTTTTTAATATATAGCATCACTGTTGCAGACTGATGTAGAGCTTTCATCAAGGGAGGTATACACACCAGATTTGTTGACACTTAATTTCTCTCTCAATGGTAGCACAACACAAAATATTGTGTATTATGATTTAGTCCAAGCAAAACACTTAGAAATTCCAATTTGGAGATGCAGTACAATAACAGCATGAAGTGCAGAAGCAAAGTAAAAGAGGAGCAACAGAGGATATGTTGCCACTTACAGGCCTCCTGCTGCTCTACTGTGATGGCTTCATCGTGCAACACAGGAAGCCCTGGGCGGGAGGTGGTTCACACAGCTGCCCAGCCACTTACGACCTGCACCATGCATTACTGTGCGTGGATGGTCGAGGGGGGGCAAGCATGTCCAAGTCAGGACTGGGCAGCAGTCTGTTGCATAGACTTAAGAAGTTCAATTTTGAGAGAGAACG
Organism: Urophycis tenuis; assembly: GCA_036785325.1. Taxonomy (NCBI): domain Eukaryota; kingdom Metazoa; phylum Chordata; class Actinopteri; order Gadiformes; family Phycidae; genus Urophycis; species Urophycis tenuis. The sequence goes on from JAXIVH010000098.1 coordinate 364,007, forward strand.
AGTAGGTGAGTATTAGCAAACACAACCTCCATTTGTGTTTCCACTCCCTCCTCAAACAGTATACATCGTGCATACTGTTTAAGTAACAGCAATTTGCCCTCTTGTGATAGATTATTCTACCAATTGTGGTCACAGCCTTTTTAAGAACAAAATAGGCACCGTGCACACAAGATAAGAGGCTTTGGATGCTTGTCGAATGCTGTATTCTAACGCAAGATAATGCCATTTTGAGTGGTCACTGCACAATTTGTGCCACGGCAATCTAGCATCCTTGTAAGGTCTGGTCTCCTACAGTGGCATTCTGTGTAGAGACTACCCCTAAATCTGGTGTTTGATTGCTTCATAGCGTCTCACCGCTCGTTTAGAGATACTTTGGTGGTGCTTTTGAGCACGACTTTTTGGGAAGAGGTAGCGCTCATTCTGTATTCCTTTGGCAGGATGCTTCTGTAAAATAACCAACAAAAATATATTAGAAAACCGAATATTGAACCCTGGGTTAGGTGAACACTCCGTATAGATGGCTACGATGACTGTTGGTGGCTTTGTATTTCGCTAGACAGCGGGGACGATTGGCTATTAAAAGCTAACGTCTCCAAACAGTATACGCAATATTTTAATGGTTACATAGAAATTCGAGTTAGTTTGCGGTTCGTAATTGTACATGTTAAAATAGTTAGCTCTTAATACATGCTTACAAGTAAATTGTTTACATTAACAGAATACTCACTGACCGTTGTGTTAAACCAGAAGAGTAGTTAGCAGTGGTAGCTTTGCTGTTGCTAGTTTCAAAGAACGTGAGCCGTTAGTGTTTGGTGTCCCACCGTACGCCAAACTAAATACTGGATAAATATTCAAATGTAGTTTGTTGGTTGGGTTTATGTTGTCATGTAAAATGCCTTCTCATGCGAGTCTTTCTAATAGCTTCTTGTTAAACTCCCCTCCTGCTTCATAAAATGGTGCTGGCAAGGTTAGCCGGACCACGAAAATGGAGTTACATTCATTACAGGAACTGAATGTGCGTCGTCATTTCCGGTTTGCGTCTAACGTAAGTAATGGCGGCGTTAGCGATGGAAGATACTGCGTCCGGAAAAGATGCAATTGCAGAGGGATTGCTTGACCTATTAAAGCCGTCTGTACAGCAGCTTGATCTACATGTACACTCGATGAGGTAATAGTTTTGCTTTTGTTATTTCATATTAATTTGTAAAACTTGCTAGGTAGGCGATAATTGATGTAAGGCACGTCTAAAGACGATTTAGTAGTTACGTCTTTACTTAGTTTTAAGGTAGTCATAATAATACAATAGAAAACAATAAACAACACTACGTAACCGTCGTGTTTATAACGATACAACAAATACTATCAACCGGGGGTCTGCCGGGACGTGGCATGGATGTGTGTGTGTGTGTGTTGTTTTTTAAATTATTATTATAAAGCGCACGTGCGTTTTACAAATCGAACGTGAACATGTGATATCCTTGTCATTGAAAAGATGCGCAGACACAGGTTGTAGTTGAAGTTATTTTAGTGAATGTTTGTTGGCTTCCCAGCACACACGAACAAACCTACCAGCCAGCCCCCGTGATCTAGCTTCACGCCCTTTAAACCTATATTGCCATCTACAGGTCATTTATAATATGCCATTTCCAATTTACTATAATTCATCCCCCCATTAAGCTAATATTTCCACCTAAACACAGAAATTGAAAATATTTGACTTGCCAAATTAGCCACAATAACATTTAACAGTGATACCCACTGTTAATCAATCAATCAAGTTAATCTCAAGACTCAAGACAACTTTATTGTCAGTATTCATGAAATATAGAGGACATACACAAAAACCGAAATGCTGTTTCCCTCGATCCCTGGTGCAAGACTATACACAAGGCTATACACATATGCAAAATAAATATCAGACAGACAGACATACTTTATTGATCCCTGAGGGAAATTGCGTTCGTCATGTACATAAAGAAATGAAAATATACATAAATGTACATACATCCAGGCATACACTACGAGGTAATAGCATACACAAGGATGTAGCATGTCGGATTTTGTAAACCAGTTGTGCAGAGAGATGACCAGTTATGTAGTAAATAGTAAATGACCAGTTATGTAGTGAAATTACAGTGAAATGAAATTACAGTTATGTAATAAGAATGGATACCTATTATGTAGATGACAGTGATAAATTGTAAAGTTTGATGACCACAGGCAGGAATGATTTCCTATGTCGCTCTGTGGTGCATCTCGGTGAGAGGAGTCTTCTGCTGAAGGTACTCCTCCGCTGAGCCAGGGTGGAAAAGAGAGGGTGAGAGGCATTGTCCATGATAGTCCGTAGCCTGGACAGCATCCTCCTATCTGCCACGGTAGTCAGAGTGTCAAATATCAAAAATAGATATAGCAAATCATGACATAGAATCACAATAAATGTTTTTTTTTTTTTTTTTTTGTACATTTCACTTCACACTGCTAAAGCATCAGCTGGTGACAGAGGTGGTGATGATGGTGGTGCTGATGGTGGTTCTGTGATCTTAGTTTCCATCAAGTCCTGGTCATCAGGTGTCCATGTCAGGTGTATATGTCTGTGCACCATGTGTCCATCACTAGTCCTGTGACTTTGGTAATAAAACCAGGGATCCACTTGGGCCCATGGCTGAAGTTTCTCGTCATTACTGCATCTCCTACTTGGAAACTTCTCCCTGATCCTTGCCTGTCATGATGTTTCTGTTGACCCCAGTGCTTCTGTTCTACTTTGGCTCCAAGGTCAGGATGCACTAGGTCTAGTGTCGATCGTAATCCTGCCTTGCAGCATTTCACCAGGTGACAGACCCGTGGTTGACTGAGGGGTAATGCGGTAATTAAACAGCACCCTTGACACTTTGGTGGTTAGGGTTAGGGTTTCCTTCACCTACCTTTTTGATCATGGACTTGAATGTCTGGACTGCTCGCTCTGTGCAGCCGTTTGAAGAAGCATGGTAAAGGAGCCGAGGTGATGTGGTTGATACCGTTCTTCCCCATGAATTCATTAAACTCTACTCACAAAACATGAGCCCTTATCAGACACAATCATCTCAGGTAAACCTTGACTGCTGAAACTTTTCCTCAGACATTCAATCGTCCATTTGGAATAGGCATCCATCAGAATCAAAAACATGTGACCCATAAAAGGTCAGCATAAACAATGTGTAGCCTCTGGTAAGGCTTACTTTGCCACTCCCAGGGTGGAGTGGTGCAGGAGATGGTACATTGCGATGTTCTTGACATGTGCTACATCACTATGGCTTCAATGTCAGCATCTGATTTTGGCCACCAAAAATAGCTCTGTGCAAAGGCTTTCATTGTGGTGATGCCTGGGTGACCATGATGCAGTTAGTGTAGCAATGCTCCACGCCCTGGCGGAGGTACAATCACACGTGACCCCCACAATACACGCCTGTCTTGCACACTTAACTCTGTTTTTCTCACAGCATATGAATTGAAAGCTGAGTCTGAGTGTTGTGGTGACCAACCATGTTGGACCACTGTGGACAGCACAGGGTCTTTGCGTGTCCACTTGCTCATTTCTGTTGCTAACACGAGTGTTACATCCTCCGTCATCAGCACTCATTCTTCTTGCTCTCTCTTTGACAACGGCTGAGGCAGAGGCAGTTGGCTCAGACCATCTGCATTGCCGTGGTGTTTTCCTTGCTGATATCTGATCTCGTACTCGTAGGCCTGCCTCTTGTAGCTGCTTCAAGACCTTGTTTAGGGTCTCCGAATGCTTGTGGTCATTCTGGCCGGTCAGCGTGATGTCATCTAGATAAACCGATACATTAGGGATTCCCGCCACCAGACTTTCGATCATTGAAAAATGGCTGGAGTGAAGGAAACTCTAAAAGGTAGGGAATTTACCTGAAACAGCCCTTTGTGGGTGTTGATCGTGACATAGGGCTTTGACGCCTCATGAAGAGTGACTTGTAGATACGCATGACTCGGGTCTAGTTTGCTAAACTTTTCACCCCCACGCTGGTTCTCAAATAAGTCCTCAAACTTTGGTATTGGATACTACTCAAGCTTGGAGACAAGGTTTACTGTGAGTTTGTAGTCTCAACAGATGCGAACAGAACTATCTGGTTTCAACACCGGCACTATTGGTGCTGCCCACTCTGAGAATTTCACTGGCTCAATTATGCCCTGCTTTGTGATTCTTTCCAGCTCAATCTCTAACTTCTTTCTCATGGTGTAGGGCACTGGTCTGGGGTTGTAGAACTTTGGAGCAACGCCCTCGTTGATGTATATTTTTTCAGGTCTTCAGGTCCCCAGTTCCTCTTTGAATACCTCATTCTGCTTTAGCACATTCCAAAATTGTCACGCTACAGCCTGCATCTACTTCAAACTCTACCATTTTCCCATTGATGTCAAGATGTGTGGTAATGAAGTCTACTTTCTATGAGTCTACATTATATTCAAACTTGTTAGGTTGCGCATTTCAAACATCTCATCAGTGGCTCGTTTATGTGATGTGTAAACTGCTTTTTATCCTTTCCAGCATTCTTATGCTTCCTTCCCCCCTTAGCTTGCTGCTGGTCAGTAGGAGGTGAAGACCTGCACATTTTATTTACATGCCCCTTTCTCCTACAACCATGGCACTTTTCATTTAGAAAACGACAGTCCCACACCATGTGTTCACCCCCACACCTATAGCAAGCCACTGGGGCAGCTTCGCCTTGCCATTTAGGTCTTATATTCACATTATGCACTGTGAGTGGTGTTGCACTATTGCTTATGATACTGTTACATTTACATTTACATTTAGGGCATTTAGCAGACGCTTTTATCCAAAGCAACTTACAAAGAGTACATTTGTCATAAGAAAGTGAAACATTTCATTACTGCTAATACAGTAAGAAAGTCACCTGAACAAGTTTCAAGCAAGTGCTAGGTTAACCATTGCTAGTATACAGCATCTCTGACTGAGTGCCAAGTTACAAAGAGCGATTTAAAGTGCCAAGACATACAACAAATAAGAGCATGAGGGTAGGGTTATGCAGCATCTTTGGTTGCAATTGCAGGTCACAAACATCCCTGGTTGCTGTTTTGATGGCTTGCGCGACTTTCAAGGCTTTGTTGAATGTCAGCTCAGGCTCCACCAACAGTCTTCTCTGTATCCGATCATCTGCAACGCCGAACCTGAGCCTGTCGCGTAGCATTTGTTTAAACTTATCTCCATAATTGCAATGTTGTGCCAGCTCTCCTGTTACAGCCACATACTCTGTCATAGTCTCATTTGCCGCACTAATCCTCGAAATTAAATTTAAATCTCTGGACTATTTCGCTGGGCTTGTAATGTGGCTTGATGGCTTGATTGTAATGTGACTGAAGCAGATCACTTAAGGTGCAGGCTTGCTCCAAGTGAAAACCCTGACGTCAAAGAACTAGCTTTGAGGAATGTAGACTGTTGCGGCGCCTCGTGTCATGTCTTGGCCAAAAATGTGCCCTAGAACATACTGCAGAGACGACAGCCAACATTGAACTAGCGCGTACGTTCTGCACCTGCGTGAGAGGAAATAACTCCCCACGAGCCGTCGGTGGTAGTCTGTATTCGGCTTTCAAAAAGGGACACTGAAAGACCTTTCACTGGGGATATATACAAGCATGTAACAGCTGCATTCAATTTCTCACCACTCTCGTTCAGACTGTTTCATAACATAGCTACTTCTAATCGAGAATATGGGGAAATGATCTTCGGTCATCGGACAATGTTTGGTCGGTGAGCGTCCGTGGCCCTAGTTTCCTCAGTGTGTCCTATACCCTTGTCTGTGGTTTTTCAGCCAAGGCCGTCGGTGAGAGAAATCACTCGGATAGGCTGTTCATGTTAAGCGAATGAATGCACAAGAAGAGAAACTGAACGGAGCAATGCTGCAGACGACATTGCACACCCAAAAACATTGTGTTTGCGGTGTGTTCTAGTGCAACCTTTTGGCCAAGACACGGGAAGCACAAAGCGACTGGATGAAAACATTCCGTGTTTTGCAATCAAACGCATCTTAAAAGTAATATTTTTAAGTCTTTTACAAATATTCTGTTTACCCGCCAGGACTACTTCAGACTACATCAAGCAACAAACGCAGTCACATCGTTCAGTGATGAATGTTTTTTCTAGATATCTTCCAGTCGATGTTCGGTGACTGAAATAATAGACAGGAGGCTGAGCACTTCATTCAGACAAAGACTACGTGCCACCAGTTTATAATGGAGTAACTTGCAGCAATGCCTCTGGTTCTCTCATAATAGCTAGCATGCAAATGAGAAAAAAAAAAACTGCATGCCTACATTGCATCTTTTACACCACTTTTCCTCAAATATATGGTACCCCTCATAAAATGGGTTTAATCTGCATTTCATTCATATTAGACTACTACGGTAGTCGGTGTGGATTTTCTATTTAAAGTATTTGTATGACATCACATTTTTCATGTAGAGAAGATGCAGCATAAAAAACAGCCTTATTTTATGTAAATATGAATGAATTTGACAATGAGGCGAGTCAAAACTACCCTTTTGGCCTTCCATACAGACAGAGCTCCCCAAATCCACACAGACCATACCGTTATATTTAAATGTCCTAGAAGCTTAACCGTCTCTCTGATGCGGACATATACCACTGCACAGATGGTAGAATAGCGCAGTGAAGGGTTTGTGGATGTTATAAAAAGCATCTGCAATGCTCTTGATACTGCAGTTCAAGCAAACATTTTCTTGAACTTGCTTTCCCCTATATGAGATATCGTGAGCTGACATTAGCAAGTCAGTATTCTCTGAGGCAACGGCTTAAACTGATGATGTCCCCTGTGGTGGAGAAAACTCCCTTGCAACAGAGGTTCCTAGGACACTGAGGTACTGTTTTTCAAGTTCTGAAATATGGGGGAACTTTGAGCTGTTTGTTTTCCACCACACAAAAGGATCAGCACCCACATAAGGCAAGCTGCTGCCTTTTATGAGGTGACCTCCTCAATAACTTTGGAAATGTGCTTGGTCTGTTTCTCTGCTTTCACAAGCTCCCCCAATAAATGGAGTGGAGGGGATGATGTTGGATTTTCTTCCTCTCTCGTTAGCCCTATTTGCACTGCTTGAAACTGCAAGACAAATGGCAAACTTATTATTATTATTAAGTGTGTGTGACATATCTAAAACAATATAATGAAAAAATATTTAAAAATAGATAAAATACCCAATGTTCATGCTCAACAATTTCTTTGAGATCTTTGTAAACTGTCACAGACTGGGAAAGGCAGGGGTTTGCAGTAAACCTTGGATCAAGGGCTGTAGTTCTGTAAAGGTAGTGTCTCCCAGATGGTTGCACTCAGGACCAGTTGCCATGGATTTGAGAATCTTTGTCTTTTCGAGGGAGAATCATGGATGAAGTGAAACAAGTCTCACTTTAGTTTAAGTCAGTCAGCATGGCTTGACTGACTTCTTCACATCCATGTCCAATACAGCAGAATAGATTGCGAGTTGCTGTTCCACATAACGTTCTGGCATGTAATGTATGGTATTCCAACATTTTGTGTCATCATTGATTCATTTATGCTTTAGTAACGGTATAATCTCTTGACTGTCAAAACATGGTGAGTGGTGGTGCATTTATGAAAGAAAAAAAAGTCACCACTTTTCTGACCTTCCCCAGCAGGTGGGACATTACCTTGAGAGAGACCGCCCTCTTGGCTATGAGGTTCAGGATGTGAGCAAAACATCCAATGTGGGGGCCACACCCATCATCTTCACAGATGGCATTCGCATGTTTTGTGTATTATCTGTAGTGACTGGAATGCACGTGTATGACTGTCATACAGCAGTCGATAAAGAGCTACGAACACGTGTTACCTCCATTTTGAAGAAAATTTAATTCAGTTTTAATGTCACCAAAAATCACTCATGATTTTAAGTTTCAAAGTTGCCTATCCATCAACATTGACACCATTGTTTGAAAACTGTAAAAGTGTCTATATGCTAAATGTTAAAGGTGCTATACAACCAAAATTAGGTGAACATTGATATAAAGCATTGGGGATGTTATATGGACCCAAGGTCCTATTTAACTGTTTTTTGTATCATTCCACTTTTCCAGGGCTAAATTCGACTACTGAAGAAGTAACTAGTCACACAGAGACATTGCTGCAGTAGTTACAATGGGGTTTAGTAGGAGGGTATGTCTTGAAATCACTAGCATCAATCATAAGTATCGGATATTCATTTTATTCCGATTTGACGACGTGGGTTCTGCCTCAGAATCACTACATAGTACATTTTATAATTTTTTACACGCAGGCAGCGGCATTGTAAATCCAGAATGCACTTGCTGCATGCTCCGTACAGATACAGATGCATAGTCTTGTTTGAAGGGGGAATGGACTGGTAGTCACTGTTAATTCTGCTGATTTGGCCTGGCAATTAAGGGCCCATATATGGCCAATGCATCTAGGTTTCGACATGCCGTTCCGGACCAGTCTGGCAACAATTGGATTCCTTTTTTTTCTTTGAGCTTAAAGTTGTTAACTTCAGCAATAGTTGTATACTGAAATGTTCAAAAAAGTTTCTTGTTTTTTTTGTTTTTTTGGTACTTGGAGATCTTCTCTGAAAGCGAAGGGAACAAGATCAAAATCAAAACTGATAAAGATGAGACATGATATGATCATTTTTTTTAAATGTGTATTATTTTTTCATTCTTATTATGGTTGGGCATTTTCTGCTTTCTTCTAATTTCCCATATACGATTAATAAAGCGCATTCTATATTGTCTTGAATAGCCCTACATAAACAACAAGAGCATTTACAGATTAGACATATGATATCAATGGCTCATCGTTGAACGTTTGGACACATTTTCCTTGGTCAGATCTTTTAAAGATAAGAATCTGACCAACCATTGGTTTTTCAATGCTGCAAATCAACACATTATCCATCCACAACTGTCCATCAAGTTTCAAACTTGTCATACTATGTTTGGATTTCTTTGACTGACCAACTTCTGTTTTGTATGATGTTATTTGAATTAACAATTCATATTTTTATATTTTCAGAGAGAGCCAGGTGGAGTTGAGAGAGCACATTGACAATCTGGCCTCAGGTGACAATTTTGTAATATAAATGGGTCAATGATGGATATGAACTATTATTGAAAGTGTAACTGTTTACTATAATGCTACCTATGAAATTATGTGTATGTAGACTAGAACATAATACAATAATAAAACATTTATTTTTAACAGGATCAACAAATAGTGTCAACAAAGTTATTTGGTGGAACTAGTTTTTCAAATGATTTTGCATGTTTGAATTACCTTTTAGATAAAGCTGGTGACATATTAATCATCTGATTGATATTTCTGTAATGACTCCAGAGTGCGTCAGTCAGAGGTCACTAAAATGAATGTTGAGTCGAGTCGGTGTGTACATTTGCTAAAACAATGTTGTATGCTGTAGTTTTCTCTGGGCCCCTGCCAAATCTAACCAGTGATGTCATGTATGTCATGTCATCTTATAACCGCTGGCTGGCGAGGTGGTGTCCTGATAATGATGTGGGCTTTGTAGATCATTGGCCGACATTCTGGGGAATGTCGGCCAATGATCGCTTGATCCTGAGGTTTTAGCAAACTATAGACCTACAGTATATCTAACCTGGCCTTTCTCTCAAAGATCATAGAGAAAGCAGTCACCAAACAGTTGTGTGACTTTCTTCAGAACAATAACCTATTGGTGGACCTTAGAGCACATCATCAGTTGCACAGCGACTGCACTGGTCAAAGTTACAAGTGACCTTCTAACCTTCTAATTGCTGCAGATGAAGGACTTGTCTCCGTTCTTGTCTTGTTGGATCTTAGTGCTGCATTCAACACCGTAGACCATCATCATCATTACAGAGGCTGGAACATCTACTTGGTATTAAAGGAACCGCACTGAGCTGGTTTAAGTCTTGTCTATCGGATAGATTTCAGTTTGTACATGTTAATGAAGAATCCTCCTTGCATGGCAAAGTTAGTCACAGAGTTCCACAAGGTTCTGGCCTCTGACCGATCTTATTGATCTTATATGCTATCCTTTAGGTGATATTATTAGGGAACACAGCATACATTTTCATTGTTATGCTGATGACACCCAACTTTATCTATCAATGAAGCATGATGAAATTTCATTTAATTAAGCTTTAAGCCTTCAAGTCTTAAAGGATCCTAAGGAATATACTGGGCCAAGCTACATGCTATCGAAGTAGCGCTGCGCACCAGAGCGATCGAGTGCATGCACGAAAGTGAGAGATATCGTCTAAGATCAGGAAAGAACATAGTTCAGTATGGACGAATGGTGGCGTTTTGCTTTAAGGACATAGATGACCGGGATGACCAGCAATTTTGTACTATTAAACTCAGAGAAAACACATTAACTACAGATAGTCTTTCTGGATGGCATTGCCTTGGCCTTCAGCACCACTGTAAGGAATCTGGAAGTCACCTTTGAACAGGATATGTTTTCAGCTCATATATGAAGCAAATTTCGTATATACCTCACAAACATCCGCCACATTCTGTCTCAAACAGATGCTGAAAAATTAGTCCATGCGTTTGTTACATCTCGGCTGGACTACTGCAACTCCCTATTATCAGGCTGTTCCAAGAAGTCTCTAAAAACTTAACAGCTGATCCAGAATGCTGCTGCTCGTGTTCTGACAGGAACCAGGAAAATAGATCTTATTACTCCCATACTAGCTGCTCTACACTGGCTCCCTGTAAAATCCAGAATAGAATTGGTCTATTTTTCAGGCACCATCATATCTTAAAGCGGTCATAGTACCATACTATCCCACTAGACCACTGTACTCCTTGAATGAAGGGTTACTTGTGGTTCCTAGAATATATAATGGCAAATTAGGAGCCAGAGCTTTCATCTATCAAGCTCCTCTCCTGTGGAACCGGACCCCAGGTTGGGTTTGTGAGGCAGACACCCCGTCTACATTTAAGAATAAACTTGAAGCCTTCCACTTCCTTAAGGCTCATACTTAAGGCTTAACTCATACTTAAGGCTTAACATGTCAACAAGCTAATTGCTAGTGAGTCACTAGGATCACTCAATACAGACGAAACACACTTTAAAGTGTCTCCAAAGGTTTTCCACACCCTAGTTGCTCTAACTAGTTTTTATCTGTTTTGTCTGTTGCCTTAATTGTTTGTTGCAGAGCTTGGCAGAATAAATGAGCATCAGAAAGTTGCACTAGACCTGGACCCATATGTGAAGAAACTTCTCAACGCAAGACGCAGAGTTGTGCTGGTAAACAACATACTGCAGAATGCCCAGGTGAGGGTTACTGTAAACTCAGGTGCCATTATACCATGTCGCTGTCAGAGCAGCAGGTTCCGGCCCTTCACTCTCCCCTAATCCTGTCTGAAGTAATGATGAATGGACTTGAATCCTCTGTCCTCCCCTGCTGATTAGTCTGTCCACTTGAAACATTTTTAAAGTTGGTTTTCAATAAGAGTGACGCAACAGTGATTGCAATTATTATATTCTACTCAAAATACCACAGTGGCTTACCAATCTTTTTGAGCAACAAGTACTTTGTGTAACAAGGACTAAGAATGTATGTTCTGAAGAACCATAATCACCTTTATCTGATATGATTATTTGTTTTTAGGTAGATTTATGCAACGGAATTATGTTGCTTTTGTACATTGTACATTTAATGTAGCTCATGTGTGCCATTAAATGGATTGCGCATGTTTATGATCCCAGAGTATAAGCGTCTGGTGCTTAATGCCACATCTATTCCTCGTATTTCTTGCTTTGTTTGTGTAAATAATGTTAATTGCAGAAAACCCCTGCCAATAAATGCAAGTGAATGAATATGTATAATATTCTGGTAATCGAGCTTGTAATTGTTTGGGATAGATTTTGCGGTGATCTCTCCCACTGGCCTGGAGGGTCTGGCCACCATTTGTCTATGTGTGTATATCTAATATACGTAACATCCTGGTCTTCTCAGGAACGACTGAGACGACTAAACCACAATGTGGCCAAGGAGACGGCACGAAGAAAGACGATGCTGGAGGCATCGGGAGCATTTATCACACGCTCATCCAGCAAACCATGAACCCGTCGCTTGCTTTAATATATATTGTATCTTAAAATCACTTGTTACTCTGGGATTGGCTGTAAGCATACTTTTGAACTTGATTGAAGAATATCCTATTTGACACGGACTGAAACCTTTTTCAGTCTGTGTCTAGGCAGAACAAAGCGTCATAAGCGTCTTAAGGTTCTTAAATAAACAGATCAACATAAACAACTACCACTACTATTAAGTCTTGTCAGGTTTTCATTGTTTTGATATAATTTACTTTTTTATTGTTATACAAACCTTTTTATTAATACGCTGTGCAAATTATTTCCAGTCTATTATACATTTAAAATAATGTCCATGTGTGATACTTTAAAAATGTTATATTGCAGTAGATTTATTGCAAAAATCACTAGTGCTTGTAGTGTGAGCAACATACATCTGAGTAGGCTTAATAGGCTATGCAGTTTGTGGTCGTTTATATTAACATGTATTTCCAATATCAATTTGTAACAAAGCATACATGTATTGCTATTAATATTTCATACTTTGTCATATACACCTGAAATGCTCTGACATACACATTGAATGCTGTTATCATCCTAGCCTACTGAAAGGTCTCATATCACATATCGGATATTGCTTTGGGAGCAGACTGACTGGTGTACGGGGACTAAAATGTGTGTGTACCTTCGAAGCACTGGTAGTCGCGCGTTATGCGGTAGTTGCACTCGGGCACGTCAGCCCTCGCACACGTGGGTGCGCAGGGATTTGAACGGGGCAATGGGTGCTAGCACCCATCCTTGCTAGATAAAGATGCAATCCCCCACCTACGAGAGATAAAAAAGAAGCAAAAAATTGCGAACAAAGGCGCATGCCCACCATCACTACTGTGAAGCCTGGTATCTGCAGTAGGCCTACCGCCAGCTTCGCCAGATAGAAGCGCCTTGCTGGAAGCAAAGGAGAAAAGTTATGACGGCACCAATGTAAAATATTACTGTTGGGCATATACCAATATATTAAATATCTCAAACAAATGTCTGTCTGTGACAAATAAAATAATATAAAATGGCTTAAACAAATCAATAAAATGTGTGTCGGACGCACGTACATGACATACGCGCAGAGTGGAGTTCTCATTATTCGTTTGAATTTGTTTATATAATCATCAGTGTTGATCCGTCCCTCAAACAAATGTTTCTAATATTGTTAATTGTTTCCATTATTATTGTACATTTTCTCTTACTGAACAAGACTTTCCTTGCATTATAGGTTACATCACGTGACTTATAGTTCTAATCGTAATTGTTGGGCATGTGACTTCATAAACGCATTTTAAGATTAAACTAATGTCTGTTGGTCTAATGGCCAAGCAATCTTTTCTCAAATCAAAAAGGTGAGCATTCAATCTAATAAAATTATAAATAGCCAACATAATATATGTATATGTATATATTAGTAACCCCAACATGCGCTGTCATGGTCCGATGCAGAAATAGACAGCTGGGTTCTGTGGGTTCACCCATAGATATCTATGGGTTCACCACTTGGGCATTTAACATAAAAACACTGGTTGTCGCACGGTGGCTGTAGATGGATGTAGGCCTACATGAATGTTAGTGTTTTTCGGACTTACACTATTGTTTAATGAACAGTCACCAAACGGCACATATTAAAGTAGTAGGCCTAGCCTATGTGTAAAATGACATGAGACATGCAAACATTTAAAAAACAAAAAACACTGGCCTTTTAATTCGTAATTGATCACCCGTCAATATTTGATTCTGCATATTTCTCTTTAATTATCTGTATGAAAACGTGAATAGATGGAATGTATGGATGGCAAAACAAGAGAATTATCAAAACACCGCCTTCAAGTGAAATGTGCTCTTACACAGGGGCGGACGGTGTATAGGGGCAATTTGGGCGACGCACAACTGGGAGAAAGAGGATTTTTTTCCAACCAATTCCAAAGATCCTTAAATATTCCTTTCTCAACCGCCTCAGCCAATTCAATCACAGCACAAGTAGTTATCAGCGTTCTAACTATTACACACATATTATCTGTCATTATCCAATCAGAATCGCTGGATTCAAGTCGTGTTTCAAATGGTCCCGCCTCTCTGGGCGATTTCATTGACTTGAAAAATCGTCCAAGCATTTCCCCATTGACTCTCATGTTAAAACTTTTTTTCGGATAATTATCCTCCGATGCATTTTGAATGAGGATTTTTGGGAGTGTTCGAGTTAGCTTGCGAGGATGAAACGGAGGGCTCCACCAAGAGAGTGGCGTCAACGGAAGTTCAAAAAGCTGGCCGATCACGTGGTTCACGTAGCCCTCCAATAGTTCCTGGAAGTGCTTGGTGGGCAATTGAAAAATACTAGGAAAACCACGACAATCGCTAAAGAATGTCAATAAATGCTTTGCTTTTGAATATTTGTATGCTTATGTTGATTTACTTGAACTCAGCTAAGTTTACTAAAGCTCTACATTCGTTGATAGCATTAAAATCGTAATATTTCTGTTGATTTTTTACTTAAAGACATGAGTGAGGCAGACTGACAGATGACAGTAATTTTTCAATTGACTACTACGTAAGAGGTCTGACTCACAGCAACGTATGTGTGTTCTAATAAGAAATCCGCAGCAAATGAATTAAATTTTCAGTTGAATTTACAGTTCTATCACTGTTTGTTAACTGTTACATATTCTCTTCCTTATAAATATAGGCTATAAGCTTCTGTTAATTGCTTTGACCTGCTGTCTCTAATAAACCATGTACATTCTGTACATTTCTACCTGTGATACTTTCTTTCTTTTAACTTTCAGACTTGAGTTAGGCAGAATAACATGGTGATTAACAATAAATCTGGACTCCCAAAAGCATCATGAAAATTGTGTTCTAATATTTGATTTCAAAGAAATAAATGTAATTATATCAGTTTGTTACCTCCTCTTCCTTATAAATATATGTTATTTCTTTACTAAACCTGTACATTCCTTGGTAGCAATAAACTGATATTTCCTCTTTCCCCCCCCCACACACAATAAGTTTGGACTTGCAACAGCATAATAACTGTGTTCTAATATTTGAATTAATTGCAAATAAATTGAGTTCTATCACTATTTAACTGTTCTTGCTTATCCCAAACTTACTCTACTGATGGATGCATAGTAAATCACAGTCCTTTTTCTAAATACACTGAAGACCACAATGAATTCCTTAAAAACTTTATCTGCAGAAATCAAACAGATCAGCAGCACGGCAAGCTATTTGTCTCATTTCCGCTATGTTGTCCTTGATACAGTCTTCACCATGGTATAGTGTGCTGCATGGGGATGCTCCAATTGCTCGGAGAAAGGTGTCCACATGTATGGCCTCCCCAAAGACAGGGACAGACGAAGAGCATGGGTGGCTCAAGTCGGAAGGAGCAATTTAGCCATGACAGACAAAGACTTTAACAACAAAAAAATATGCGAGGTAGTCACATTCATTAGATTCGATTAGATTCAACTTTATTGTCATTGTGCAGAGTACAAGTACAGGGACAACGAAATGCATTCAAACAATGGTTTGAATGCATTTCGACACAGGTATACTGTATATGAACTCATGATAACTATACCATATTTCTTGTTTAAGTGACAATATTATTTTAGTATTTAAAAATGAGCAGTGTCATGTCTTACTTGCACCAGTTTCTCAGATTGAGGAAAGAAAAGATGAGGAGAATGAGAGAAGGGAAAGTGACACAGAAGGAAGAGAGGACATGGCAGATGAGAAGAGACAGGGAGAGCTCACATCAGCCATTCAGCAGAGCAGGGAGCCACCAACCAGGGAATCCTTAGATTCTGCTCTCTTCCACTCCACAAAAGCAGCTGATATGCAACATCACATAGACAGGTAATGGTCATCAGAATTACAACAGTACACAGTAGACACACCTAGTAACTATTTACGTGATTTGGTTGTTTGCCCTGTTATAACAGTATAATGATCTTTTGGAGGGAAAAAACAAGTTGCCCAATACACACCACAGTAATTACAGCAACATGAATTACATTAAAAAGAACCACTGTCAAGTCAGTGCAATGCGGTGGTGAGAGACATTACACCGTCATTCTGCAGCCTCAATGATATTAAATTGATGTATAACTGCAATCACACTCCCTACACATTAACCTTGCTATTAGTATAAATCGGCAGGGTTGGATTAAGTTACAGCGAGGTTACCGAGCTGAATTTACAGTTATCAGCCTGTTGCACGGGTTGTTATGGTTATCTAGTGTGCTAGCCTACATTTTTACCTGTTAATATTCTCTAAATCCTCTAATCTAGACAGAGAAAATACGCCAACATAATTAATTACTCGTGTCAATTTAATTCCGATGCCCTACTGATATGAAAATGTCATTCTTTAAACGTTTTACCTCGGACAAGTGTTGCTCCTACCATCTCCTCCGTTGAAATACATTGAGTGACAGTTGGCTTGCGCTAACTTCCGGGAACTTTTGAGGGGCCCCGTGCGCCGCCATTGCTGAGAAAAAAACGAACCATTGCAGTAAACGGAGTTGACGCCACTCTCTCTCTATAGGACTACACCAACCCAGGTATTTTTCTTGGAATAGTGGACTTCGTGGCACAGTTAGACGAAGTTTTGATGAGTACGTTGTAAAGGTTGTGAAAGCTCTTGATCCTTGGTCAGTTAATAAATAATTGACTGAATGTGGTTGCTGGACATATCTTGTGTCCTGTTTAGCTATTTTAGCCTACATCATACAACAATAGATTCATGTAAATAATGAATTGTGGTTGTGGAGCTACACAATTTTGTTTACGGAGTTGCCATCTAGTGGACACAAGAAGGACTCTGTATGAGTTAATCATCTTAAAAACAAATTGGTACTGTCTTGCTTAACCCTCTCTTGGACGCGGATCATTTCAACATTTTCCAATAAGGGTACAATAGTTAACCATTAGTAAATGCAGTAATTACAATTAACTACCAGTTAATTGCTAATGGTCTAGTAACCATTAGTTAACATTTGATAATGTCGTATAAAGCATTGTTAGTTATAGAGCATCAGCATAGTAGTTAACATTATGGTTAACCCTACACCAGTCAGCTTGTCACTTTTGAACTGCTGATTCTGGGTACTGTGCTGTTTTAATACTGGACCTCAGTTGTGCTTTTGACAGTCAAAAACCAAAAATTGTTTGGGAAAGAAACAGCCCTGATTTTTTTTAACTTCCTACCTAAAAAATTGAGAAAATGAGAGGTCTGTCATAGCTCTACCTACCACCAAGTTAAAATAGGAAATGCTCCCTGAAACCCCTATTCAACTTCCTTTGTCTATTTTTTTCTTGCATGAAAAGCAACGTGTCTCCAACATGCAATGCATAATTGACTAAGGCAACACAATGTACAATTTCTCTCCAACGTATCAAAGACACTGTATGATACAGTATTTTTAGTGTATTTAATACTAATGCAAACCAACATAACTGCACAACTCTGAACAAGGTGTGTGCTTTAAATCCTGTTTGGTTCAAGTTTAAAGGAAACACCAATGTTTTCTTGCTTTTATTTGGTAAAAAACATACCCATAGGGTTTTATACAAAATATGCTATGTACAAATATCCAAGTAAACATATTTTATCTCAATCAATGGGTTTTGTTCAACAAAAATATCAGACCACTGCATGTCTTCCACTGGGAAATATTTCTTTGACAAACTACAATTAAACTAAACTTTTTCAGTTAAGGTTTGATTGATCAGAGGATAATTTCACAATATATATGAGCAAAAATGTTGCTGGATTTCAGATGTATTGTTGGTTTTTGAAAGAATCCCACACAAACTACATTCAGGTAGGCAGTAGTACAGCAAAATACATGAATCAAAAAGTGCTACAGCATATCAATCAAACTTCACAAAGAAACAGCTACCATGATTGTTCTGACAATATGTCAGATCATAGCAAGCAAAACAGAAATAAGTCATTTATGAACAATTTAGCCTCCTCATTCTGAGGAGGGGGGAAAGGGAAGTGCTATGAAAACAAAATGAAAGAAAACAAAACAACCAATTGTTTTAACTGTACAAGTTGTTTTACCAACGTTCTAATAATTCATTGTAGTGAAGTAATGCATGTTTTCAAAAGATGATGATCAGTAACACATCAAATCCCCTGTTTACTCATTACTGTGCCAGCTACTCAAATTTGAAAAAAATGTGGCTTGTAATGACTTTGTTCTTGTAATTCAGCAGACTTAAGGCTGAGTTATGGTTCCACGTAGTGATTACGTAGTGATAACGCAATGGCCACGCAGTTGCTTGGACGCAGTCATGAGACCATGATGGTTCTGCGTGGGGTTTACGTGTCGAAATGCAATTCAATGCCACACCGTTAGAGGGACCAGAATGACCACTAACAAAAGTTATATATATCAGTCGAAGCATTTATCACACCGTGGCGGTGTTTATGAGTGAAAACCGGAAAAGCGGATGTAGTTAGCGGCCCATCACAGCCAATGCCGCTGCGTTGGTGTTGCGTCGCCTTGATGCACGTCTAGGAATTTTGGGTGCACGTCAGGTCCTTGCGGTGGAAGGAAGGGGGGTCCGCAAGGACGTAAGGGGTCTGTAAGCCCCCTAGCGTGGCGTCAACGCGGAATCATAAATTAAGCATTATGATTGTGTGTTGCCATTGCACTCTTCATCAACCTATGATCAAAAATCAAGGGCAATCAAGGACATATAATATATTGACATGCAAAAAAATGTATCATGAATTCAAGATCATCAATTCATGGCCTCATACTTACTTCAGTGTATACTGGCGGTGATGGTTGAAATTGGAATGCTGATGTGGCCATAAATATTGGGCTGTCATAATCATCATTCAAGTCATCCAGCAATGGTGTGAGAGGCTGATCCAATTCACAATAACTAGGTGGTACTGATGGCATTCTCAAGGACAGCCAACTCAGGGATGCATCGCTTACTGATCCATCCTGACTGCTCATGCTACTGGTGCGACTACCTAGGCCAGCTGTTCCGATGACCAAAGGCAGCTCCAGGATCAACTTTTCACTGCCTGGAATGTGTACATAGATCTAGAGGACAAAAGGTGAACAAAAAGTGTTTTTTTTTTTTGTTTTGCTTATAAAATTGCTTATAACAGTTTGCGTTGTTACTTAATATACAATAACCAGTGCACATTTCTAAACCTATGTAGATGACCAACCGATGGCCACATGTCAAGAAACTGCTTCTCACTCTACTTGCTATAGCAGCCTCAGACTGTTGGAACGTCACCTCACATGTGACAAATGTACGATTGTTAGTTAATTTGATTGCTCTCAGCTTCACCTGAGAGTCACTTTGGCTTTTGACTAAATGACTAAGGCAAATAATAACAAAATAAAAAAAAACCTCACCATGAGGGCATACTCCACACGGATGGGGCCATCCAGTATGGATGGCTTGATCTTGGGTACTCGGATGGTCTTCCCTTGCCAGGCATCACACATGCCAGAAATAACATGGTTGCCACGAACTGAGGACAGCTTCTTGAGAAAAACTTTGGTCCGACCGTTGGCCTGGTAGATGTGTTTAGAGTAAATGGCTGCTTTGGGTACAACAATGCGGGAGCAGGTATTCTCAAACTTTGCGTTGATGCAGATATCCTCTCCCTCGCAGAAGCCCCTCCTGTCAATTTTGGCACTGAGTGACACTTGGCCATCTGGAATGAACATGCAGGTCACTTTCTTCTCTTTTGTACCACCTGTGGGAGACTGAAAAAAAGAGCTGTCTTAAGAAATGACAGTGTTCCTCTCATAATTCCACAAATATTTTGACTTTAGATTGACAGCTATTGTCACTTCCAAGTATACATAAAAATTAAAATCTGAATGTCAAGAATGTAAAATGTAAAGAGTTTTAATGTCCATAAACTGACCTCTTGATTTGAAATGAATCCTAGAGATGTGAATGTATGTTAATAAAGATGTTGCACCTTTGTTGAAAGGTAGTTGAACCAAAATGTTTTCGACACAGGATACAATTACAATATGTTTTCCAATTTAATTGGGTAACTTTATTTGGTAGGTTGCCAATATTGCAAACATTCAGATTGTGTCTATAGCATTAGGACAGCCACCTGCCTTGTTCCTTTTGTTTCAGTCGTTTATGCATTTTTTCACCTGACCACAAGATGTCTCTAAAACCTCTTGTTGTGAATAAACACTTTGGCTGGTCTTGATTTGTTGTTTATTATTTATGAGAATGCTTTTCGCAAAGCACTTTCATAGACTGCGATTGCTGTTTATGATATAGGGGTGGCACACATTAATTTGATTAATAATTTCAACTCACCAAAAGATCTGGTGTGCATACATCTAGAGGTTCCTCCACTTCAAAGGTTTTCTTGCACGCAAGGGCAGGCTGGCCTGTCCTCTCCATTGAGGCTTTAACATAGTACTGGACACAACCAAATTTTCCTTTGTAGGATGACACCAGTTGCCTGTGAGTATAAGAGGAATCAACCATTAGAACAACCTATCAAACGTGTTGGGTGCGATAGTGTTAAATGTTTAATCAACTATAGGGACACAACATACCCTTCTTGGGGAAGTTCAAATCCAAATCTGTATTCATATTTGTTGCAAGGCCTCAATATTACTGATCCATCGGCATCTGTTGAAGAAAATATCAATGATGAAATTGCGAGTATAACTATGAAAACATTTAAAGCCATGAATTACATGGTTAATGTTATAATATTAAGTCGTTATCTACGTAGATCTGGGTAAAACCAGCACATTTTCAACCCCCACAACGTTCATAACAAGCATTTCAGTAGAAAAAATATTGGGAAAATATCACCCTCTGTAATAAAGACGGACTCAGAAATGGTTTGTACAGATCCCGGAAACAGAGAACGTGTGACATTTCTGAACTATGACATTCCAACAGATTCATTATTTTTTGATTAGCTTATGTTTAACTTATTATTACTTTTTGTAACTGTCAACATTTGCGACCACTGTCATGAAAAATGCAACGTCAACAATGACATGCGCGGATGTTTTGAGGATGAAAAGTTCCGATAAACAAAGTAACCTGCCGCCCGAGTTAAAGACAAAATCACGCTTACATGCTGCCGAAATTCGTTAAATGAGATGAACGTAAGTTTAATATACGGAGTGTTGGAATATACATTGGGCTATATCTATGAAACTAGCATTTCTGATGGTACACATGCATCGAAGAGAAAGTGAACCTAAACTAAAACTGAAAACCATACCCAAAGGTTTGGATATGGCCTGATGCATAGTTGAGACCCATATGGTTCCCAAAATAATATCTGCGTGTGGTTAGATGTTGGTCTAACTTACCGATTGGCTGGTCGTCCAGCAAAACAACCTCTTCGTATTTGAGGTACTCTGTTTCCTGTTTGCAGCGTTGTTTGCCTTTGTTGTACTGCACTTTAGCGCAGCCAACACCGAAGACTCGCATAGACAACACCCGAATCGCTTGGGTCACTTCCACGATAATCTTCCCGGTTACTTTGTCTCCGCTACAATAAAACGTTTTGCTTGGATCGTTGAAAACAACTTCAAACGTTTTCACACTCTTCGTCATAGCAACCATGATTGCTTTGGAATAAATTGTCCTATAATTGTTGAAGTACACAAAACCCAAAATAATCGATTAAACTATTTGCAGCGACTATGACTAACGAAGTTCGATTTAGATCATCTTGGCTATGTAATCAATTTGAACTTGTTTGAAATAGAGAACAGATAAGATGACTGCTTTCAGAAAAGGACAGAAACCAAAGTCTGTAGAAGGAGTTGTTATTCCCAACACTTGTACACACCAAAAGCATGCGCAGCATGCTGCAACGCATGCACAAGAATGCCATTGGACGAAAAAAGATGTTTGTGTCAGCCTCAGCCAATGGACTGTTAAACAAGGCGCGTGGACAATGCGTGGTATAGAGCAGCGAGCAAGTGCTTGGCTGATGTTTCCCCTGCAAAAAAAAAAAAAAAAATCAGCAGAAGCAGCACGAAATTTTAAATGACTTATTTTACGGTTTATTAGTTTCATGGTCGCCCCCGTCTCTGTGCATTGTGACATAAACACATCTGCTAATTGGTTTAAGACTGACTTAAAAGACAGACTGTTTTATAGGGGAGAATGCCATTAAAGTCAATGTTGCCAATATGTTGTTGCAAATATGACAATGAAATAAATAAATATGGCCATGCAATAAATCCTAAAATATAAGCATCCTCGGGAAAACAGTAGGCTAAGTCAGCGGACAACAACAATGCATTCTTCTTCTTTTTGTGGCGGTTGGGGCTCATGCCCACCAAGTCAAGTCAAGTCAAGTCAATTTTATTTATATAGCGCATTTACAGACGGCTTAGCCGCACCAAAGTACTTCACAATAAAGTGCAATAATCAAATGATGAGCTCAGGCACAAAAACAAAAGGGCTAGTTAAAATAAATTAAGAAATGCAATAAAAGAGAATATTTAAAACACTAGCCAAAGGCAAGAGAATAGAGGTGGGTCTTTAAAAGGGACTTAAAAACATTCAGAGACTGAGCTGCACAAATGTGGAGGGAGAGGCAGTTCCAGAGTCTAGGGGCTGCCACTGCAAAGGCTCTGTCCCCTTCAGCCTGGACCTGGGTTGTTCCAGCCGCAGTTGGTCTGCTGACCGTAGTGCTCTGGAAGGGGAATGGTGGTGGAGAAGATCAGACAGGTAGGTGGGCATGGGCCCACCCAGGTCCGCCCACAGCTCCGCGCCTGCATCCGAGAGAGGGTTACCGTTAGTGTCGTAAACATAGGGATAGCATAGCGATTGTCGTGGGAATTTTCTATACGTGAGCTCGAGCGAGGAGTACACGGTAGTCGATAAAGGGTAAACAAGTCTTGGAAACTGTTAGAATTTTTATTTTGATTGCTGCAGCACGCCACAAGAGGCACAGTTCTGTGTGGATGACAGAGAAGGGCGTGCCAAGTGCCGTTGGCAGTCCCCGTTTTATAGGGTAAGGTAAGGTAAACAAAGAGTGTATGTATGGTGGTCCCTGTTGGTGATCCCAGTTGACCTTGAGGAGATACTGAAATACGACTTGCACCCAACTCCCCGACCCTATCCTACTCTGCCAGACAGAAAATCTCTGTTTGCTCTTGGGAGGCCTCAGGACAGCTAGCTGAGACCTTTAGATTTACTTTTAGGCAAACCTGGTTGGGGTAAGGATCCACTTGCCATGGACAACTGTCACTGGTGACGGTTACGTTCATCATCAGAAGGCCTCAGGAAGGCCCAAAAAGGAAAGCCCATGCAGGCTGACTCCGAAAGTTACCTTATTCGGGTTAGGGTCCGGATGACCTTGACCCCTGGGTCCCTAGGGTATGGAAGGGCTAGCCATGACAGGCGCAACCAAGTGTTCATCACTGCCCACGGGTTCATACAAGGTTAGGCTAAACATAAAATATCAATTGGGACAATACATAAATCATATAGAAGGAGACCATACACAAAAACACAGAGTTCAGGCTCAAGAGGGCAGGCTCATTTTCCATTACACACGCCTTCCTTGAACTTACTCCCCTAAATGCTTTAAAAACAATATCAGAATTCCAGGAGGTTGAAGAGGCAGTGGGAGGGGTGGGTGGGGTCACCCGCAATGCTGAGTGCTTTGCGGGACAGGCGTGTATTGTATATGTCCTGGAGGGAGGGGAGGGGGGCACCAACGATCTTCTTGGCTGCTCTCACTATGCGCTGCAGGGTCTCCCTACAGGATGCAGTGCAGCCGCCGTACCACACAGTGATGCAGCTGGTCAGGATGCTCTGGGTGGTTCCCCGATAGAAGGAGCACATGATGGGTGCAGGTGCTCTTGCTCTCCGAAGTTTGCAGAGAAAGTAGAGGCGCTGCTGAGCTTTCCTGGCCAGTGATGCAGTGTTGCAGCTCCACCCACAGGAACTTGGTGCTGCTCACTCTCTCCACAGCAGCACCGTTGATGGTCAGTGGGGGGTGCTGGGTGGAGGCTCTCCGGAAGTCGACAACAATCTCATTCGTCTTCTGCACGTTGAGAGAGAGATTGTTGTCTCTGCACCACTCGGCCAGCTGGCTCACCTCTTCCCTGTAGTTAGACTCATCGTTGTGGTTGATGAGCCCCACCACAGTCGTGTCGTCTGCAAACTTGACGGAGAGGTTGTTTTTGAATGATGGAGTGCAGTCGTGGGTCAGCAGAGTGAAGAGAATGGGGCTGAGCACACATCCTTGGGGGGCGCCCCTGTGTTCAGCATGATTGTGCTGGATGCGTTCCTGCCGACCCGGACTGCCTGCGGTCTTCCGGTCAGGAAGTCCAACAACCAGTTACATGAGGTCTGCAGTCCTAGACAGTCCAGCTTCCTGATCAACTGCTGAGGGATGATCGTGTTGAAAGCTGAACTGAAGTCAAGGAACAGCATCCTCACATACGAGTCCTTGGTCTCCAGGTGGGTGAGTGCTGAGTAGAGGACGGTGGAGATAGCATCATCATCATCATCATCGATATGCAAACTGGTATGGGTCCAGTGAAGGGGGGAGGAGGGATCTGATGTGCTGCATGACCAGCCGCTCGAAGCACTTCATGATGATGGGGGTCAGTGCAACGAGGCGGTAGTCGTTGAAACAGGATGGAGAGGCCTTCGAATCAGAATTACTTGTGCATAGGAATGCCCTTGATCATTGAGTTGAATTCAGTTGAGTCTGCCTGAGCTGGAAAGCAATTAGCGGAGTCAAACGTAATAATTGGAAATCTAGGCTCGCTGTTATCTCTATGAGTTTATTTGCTCTTTTCTTTTTATCGCAAATATCTCACAAAGTATAAAGTTTACAAAAAAGACAAATATAAAGCACAGCCATACGGAAGTAGACCTTTGTAATATAGTCAAGGTTCAGTCGTTTAGCTTCCATTAATTTCACGTTTCGGTGTGAATAACAATAATAACTAGAAAACGCAATTCCAAGGAATTACCATGGCATGACAATGTAAAAAGGCTGCAGTGTAAACTAGAAAATGTGTGCATAGAAATGACTGATCTTTCTGATCAATACTTCGCTAGCTAGCGCTAGTAAGTTTGCACTCTCATATCAAGACAACATTAACGAAAGGTTGACGACAAAATCAATGACCCCCAACAAACACCCAAAACTGGAAAACTTACCTTGGTTGTAATTTCAGATATTTGTATCAAATGGCAGTTTGACGAGCGAATCAATTGCACGGCAGTGAATTGAGCAGAGGATAGTGAAAAGGTTCACAGCTGTAGCGTGTGTCAATCATGCCAATGCTGCTTAATCGTTCTCAGCTGGAAAGTTGATTAGCGGAGTCATAGTAACAATGGGATTACGGGCTCAGTTAGTTGTAGGCTATCTATACAGGGAATTTCATGCTTTTTTAATCACAAATAGCTCAAAACTTATAAAGGTTTCATATCTGAAAAGTAGATAGCACACCTACAATTAATGAGACCTTTGTAATGATGTTAGATCTGTATCATGTGATCCAATGGTACGGCGGGAATTAATTGCAGAAAAAAGTCGCAAGAATAATTATAAAGTGGGATAAGTTCATGGCATGACATCATGCCATGAAATAATAATAACTAGCTATCCTACTAACACTCATTGAGTAGGATTAGCACTAGAATGCTAGTTCTAGTTGGTAGCGGTAGTAGCTGCTACTAGCTAGCGCTAGTTCTAGAAATGGATTCGACTAGCAGCTAGACAGTTTGTGTTCTCATATCGAGACTTAACGTAACATTTGACGACAAAATGAATGACCCAAAAACAGTAGCACTTACCTTAATTCAGAATGTAATTTCCTAAATATATCTCAAAGGCGAGTCATACGAGCGAATCAAAAGTTATCGCTAGGAGCACGAAGTCGAGCCAACGATAAGGTTCAAACAGCTGCGCGTTTAAATGTACCCAGCTGGAAAGGTAGCCTAATTAGTAGTCCTAGAGCTACTAATTATGCAGTATGAACAAGTATGAAGAGCTGAATTAATTTCACGTTTTGGTGGGAAGAATAAGAAAAAAGAAGTATAACAGGATTGTGCATTTCTATGCACAATAAATATAAGTAATATAACTATAAATATTTATAAATATATATCTATACATACAGTGAACAAGGAGCAGTAGTGCAAGCAAAAAAATGGTGGTCCCGAATAAGTACAGACTGTGCGTTAATGTAACACAGAAGGTCTGAAAGATGCTACGTTAATGTGGCATGTAGGTCTGGATGGGAGGAGGGAGAGAGTCAGTGTCAGGGGGGGCTCCCGGCCTTGTTGATAAGGCTAGTAGCAGATGGGAAAAAACTGTTCTTGTGACGTGAGGTTTTGGTCCTGATGGACCGCAGCCTCCTGCCAGAGGGGAGTGTCTCAAAGTGTTTGTGACCAGGGTGGGAAGGATCAGCCACAATCTTTCCTGCACGCCTCAGAGTCCTGGAGGCGTACAGGTCCTGGAGCGATGGCAGATTGCAGCCAATCACCTTCTCTGCAGACCGAATGATGCGCTGCAGTCTGCCCTTGTCCTTGGTGGTGGCAGCAGATGGTGATGGAGGAGGTGAGGATGGACTCAATGATGGCGGAGTAGAAGTGCACCATCATTGTCCTTGGCAGGTTGAATTTCTTCAGCTACCTCAGGAAGTACATCCTCTGCTGGGCTTTCTTGATGAGGGAGCTGATGTTCAGCTCCCACTTGAGGTCCTGGGAGATGACAGTACCCAGGAAGCAGAAAGACTCCACAGTGTCAATTGTGTAGTTGCAGAGGGTGATGGGGGCAGGTGAGGCTGAGTTCTTCCTGAACAAGGTATGGACTATGCTGAGGAGCTATGATATGGTACGGTTTGGATTATGGTACCAGGCGGAGCTGAAGAGTGAGCAAAAGCTTTAAAGAATCTAAACACTTTATAATAGTCAATCTAATAACAAGGGACACCTGACCTGGCTTTTAGATTACTTTGAGGTTGTAGCTTTGTAAGGCAAGAAGCATACTCTGTAAATGTTGTGGGGCATTTAGGAGGTGCTTACAGAAGATTGCAGTAAGGGGCTTATGATCCATCTCTGCCATTATGTTGCCAATATACTGTAGGTAGTGGAGGAAATGATGCCAACCCAAGACGATGATCAAGCATTCCTCTATCTGGGCATAGTTTTGCTCCAGAGGAATGACAACACAAACAATAAGCTACCCCTGCATCAAGCAGCAGCCAAATCCATGTTCTCACTGCTGAATCGTAGGAGCCAATGCCAGATCACATCACATCTTCACAAACCTCTGAAAGCTGAGGCAGGTACATGGTCAGGTAAACATCTTGATATTTTCTGACAAGTGTTTCTTTGTTTAAGGCTGAAGTGTGCGTGATGTCTTAAATATGGAGCTCTTCTGGCAAATTGAAGTGTATATAGCCTGACTTTTCAAAAGTGAATCCTGAGAACAGTGGTCATAACTCGCCATCATCATTTCAAACTCTGTTCTGAGCCACATACAACACACCAATATGGAGGGCACCAGCTGATCGGAATAGTCTGTTCTTGGTTTATGCTTGTCTCTGGGAGCAACCCTTATCTTGTCCTTGTAACTCATGACATAATTATTCATAAATGTTATGATCGTGTGTGATGCAGTTTGTAGAGCACAATCAAAGATTTTGTTTGTGCTCTACAAACTGCATTCATTCAAAGACAAATTAATTTTCATGAAGATTTCGATGTTATTGGGTGCACAAGTGTATCTCATGCTTTATCTTATTTTCTGTGGCGACAGTCCATAGTGAAGATCTGCTTCCTTTAGGTATTGTATAAATGCCCTAAATGTAAATGTATTCTATGACTTTACTTGATCCTCTGTAAAACCTTGTCCTCCCTTTTTTATGATTTTTATTATGGGATTTCGAACACATAACACATGTATAATAGACCTCATACATGTGGTCAAGTGGAATTAATGCAAGTAGCCTTCACTTGATTGACTTCAGTTAAGCATTCAACACATCATCCCATCCAAACTGATCACCAAACTCAGTGACTTGGGCATCAACTCCTCCCTCTGGAACTGGATTCTGGACTCCCCTGCCAAAGTACTCCTATAATCCCTCTTCACCTATGACTTCATTCCTGTACATGGTTCTAATATAATTGAGTTTGAAAATGACACAATGGTGGTTGGCCGCATCAGTGACAACAATGAGTCGGCCTTCTTATAATCTCTCTGAATCTGGGATGTAGCTACCAGTGATGGGAATTAACAGTGTTAAAAAATAAACGGCGTTACTTTTTTTCAGTAACGAGTAATCAAATTAAGTACTGTTTCCATCATGATAGCGTCGTTACTGTTACTGCCAAAAATTATTACTATAATTATGAGCTTATTGAAGCTGTTCATCAGACCTATCAAGATCTCTTAACCGATAGGCCAAGTCTTTATTACTGTTCTTCCTTTGTGAGGTGGCACGAACTGCATAAGTGATGATGATTGGCTGAGGTAGAGTCAAATTTAATTGCAAGTCAATCAGAAGGCGGCACGGTGGACAAGTGGTAAGCACTGTCGCCTCACAGCAAGAGGGTTCTGGGTTCGAATCCACCTGGGACCCGGGACCTTTCAGTGTGGAGTTTGCATGTTCTCCCCGTGCTTGCGTGGGTTCTCTCCGGGTACTCCGGCTTCCTCCCACAGACCAAAAACATGCTGGTTGGGGATTAGGTTAATTGGTGTCTCTAAATTGACCATAGGTGTGTATGTGAGTGTGAATGGTTGTTCGTCTATATATGTTAGCCCTGTGATAGGCTGGCGACCTGTCCAGGGTGTACCCCGCCTCTCGCCCGTTGCAGCTGGGATTGGCTCCAGCCCCCCCCGCGACCCTCGTAGAGGATAAGCGGTTTGATGATGGATGGATGGAAGTTAATCAGAGGTAGTTGGGTGGGTGTTGTTGACACACAAACATAGTTGCACACACGTCAATAACAGGAATGGCAAGCACAGTTAATCTTAAAGTAGCCTTCCTGAATTGGACATTGCTTTACCTTAATTTTAAAAAGAATGTATACGTTAAATGCACATAATGCCCTTGACAAAAGTGCTTCTCCATGTCAGCGTCAAGCAATTCCAACCAAATGAAACATCTTTAAACGGCACATGCTTCCATAAAATGTGTGGCCATGACCACCGAAGGAGATGAAGACAGTCCCAGACAATCAAAATAACTGAAGCTTGATTTTTCGTCCGCTCACGTTTTGTCTCAGACTGGTAGCCAGGTATGTTATGGAGGACATGCTGCCGTCATTGATATGCTTTTATGTATTACTATTGTATTATTAATGTTTTTAACATTTGGATGCCTTAGTTTTGCTATTCATTGCAATTTTCAATTATATTGAAAGCGTTTCATATTGTTAAACTGTTTACTTTTTCAATTAAGAAAATACTACAGAATGTCTACCAGTTGTCAGTTAACAGTTTGATTTATTTCATATTTTGTATATATTTGTTATTTATTTTGGTACATTTTGGCCAGTTGTGGCATGTTAAGGTCTAATAAATATCAAAAGTTTTAAAACATCTATTGTTATTTTTATTGATCCACTACTGTATATAAACATAGTAATTATAATATCTATAATAATGCATGAAATTTGATTTGTGGCTAGACTCACTTCATCCCACAGCAACATTAAAATAGTTTAGATTTGTGTACACTGTTTCTGTTAGTAATTTATTTGCAGTTTATACACCGCAGCCTGATTGGGTGAACGGAAGAGCGATGCTGGCCGCTACGAGTTGTAAGACTAATGACTAATAATATTGTTGGTTTATTGCAACAAAAACGGTGTTCTTGCAGCTGTGTGGTGGTTGATAGGAAAACAGTATACTGTGGTTTATTGATAGTCTTTTATGATACATAAGGGTTCATGAGATTCATACGTCATATTGTTGATATATGCACCCCTTTGCAGGGTTTGACTGGTGACTAGATTAGACTTTACAATTCCACAGACCCTCATTGTCAGGCTATCTTCTGACTGGCACCCTGGCAACATTGAAATACTTGCTGAACTGCAAGTTTTGGTCTACCTAGTCTTTGCAGTGACAATAAAAATCTAATCAGAAAAAATTATAATCATGTAGCTTCTATAGGCCTAACTGTTTCTACAACTCAAGCCACTAGAGGCTGCTGATGAGAAACATGGTGCAGGTTTAAATTAAGAATATATATCTGCAATTACCTGATTATAGGTGGCTATTGATTGGATGAATTGAAAGCTCTACAAAAATATGGTTGCATAATGACCA
This sequence comes from Urophycis tenuis, assembly GCA_036785325.1. Taxonomy (NCBI): domain Eukaryota; kingdom Metazoa; phylum Chordata; class Actinopteri; order Gadiformes; family Phycidae; genus Urophycis; species Urophycis tenuis. The sequence goes on from JAXIVH010000098.1 coordinate 394,461, forward strand.
AGTACTAATAAAAATAGGTGTACTTTGGGGGTGTTTTATGAAAGCAATTTGGGACTTTGGTCTCCACAAATTCTCTTAAATTTTCCAATTTACCAAATCTATTACAGAAACTGAGAATGACCAATAAAGACCGAAAGTTCCTCTGTTCTCTAACCAAGTACCTTGGCAACATCGAGAACTCCTGGTACTACTCAATGTATGCCATCAGGTGCACTTGGCTGTTTAATCACACCCTGGCTACCCAGCAGGCTGTCCTCTAACACTGCTGAGAGATGGGCCCACCACTACTATACAGTGTGTACCTGACTGTAGTGGCTGACTACTGCCTGAACAGACTTGGTGAGTGTGGGATGGATTCCTTGCCCAGCTGTGACAGCGCCTCAGATTTAACACCTAAATGTCTAGGTAACAAGTGCAATATGAAAATTTCAGCAGTTACATAGGTCACGCTGTATAACATAAATGTTTCAACCTTTATTAAACATAGCTTGCAAGAGATAAATATTACAAAGTTTTTCCTTCAAAATTAGCTTATTTTTTCAGTCAATGCATATTTTTTTTCAATCAATTGGCAGTATTTAAACAGCTAATCTAATTTTCTTTTCTGAAGACATTTAAATATCAAGGATGTGCAAAAGGTAAGGATTAATGTCATGAGCAAAATACAAACTGATTTATTAAATATCAGATTAAATTTACTTAACTAATATTCTCATTCATTCTCCTGATGTCAATTTTAAATCAATAACATTAATATTCCCTGCATTTTCAACAGCAACTAATGTGACAATAGAACAGATTTCTATTCATATTGTATTTTCCAGCTCCTAGGAAAAGTGATCATTTTTGTTAAATGGTTTACAATATTTAAAATAGAGGATTGCCTTGCCCTTTTTAATGCTAGAGTATTTAAGCAAAGCATTTAATTCAGTATTACCTTCTTATGCTTTAGTAGAGCAATTTGTTGCCAAGAATATACATTTAAATGAGATCATGTAAAAATACTGAATGTATCTATACCAAGATCAGCTTATTTGTATCCCAAAACAGAATTGGTTTGACATTGAGGTAATGTTGGTACACAACTACTCATACCTGAACCCCAAGTAGGAGAGGAATTTCACTTTAGATGCCCAGTTAAAGAAATATGATGCATATTCTTTCTACAAAGAACTTGGGGCTAGATGGGGTGCATGGGACTCTTGATACCAGAACCAAATGCTATTATATCTCCCCTGTAAACCAATGACCACTTTCCTCCCAAAACAATACAAAAGGAAACACATTCTGGGAGATCTACAATAAGAGTTAAATCTCATACATTTTGCACATTTGTAACACAATAATATACAGGGAAATCACAAAACGAAATGACAAGCTTCACAATATTCATGGCTTTTTGTTTGCGTTTTTACACAATATACAACCATTTAAATTTTGATTCCTTTTTTAGTACAAGGGAGGAAAAAAGCTTATTTACATTAAGTAATTACTTCCAACATGGCAAATATTGTTCCATTTTATAGTCAATAACTGATTTTTTTTTTTTACTTCACCATGGGATGTTAACAAAAAGAATGGTTGTGGCAAGCTTATGAATGTACCTTAAGAAAAAAAAAAATCTAGATACAAAGTTATCTGGACGTTTTTACATTTGGAAGAGAGGGCTTGTGGGAGACACCGTTTTTAAACCATTAACATTTTTTATACAACACGCAAAAAAAATTATTCAAAATGTAAACTTCAATGTATGTATTGCACTGATTAATTAAATCCTAGGTAGTTTCAAGGCTATAGGGCTATGAGTGCAGCTTGTTCTCATTTCATTCATCATGTACAAAAACAGCATAATACTCTTAAAAATGTATGTATGTATCAGAGTGCCTTTTCAGACCAGGGGGTTGGGGGTAGGCATTAACAACTCTAATTCTGTAGCACTGTTTAAATGAACTTGGAAGCCCAGAAAATAAGTCTCATTGTAGATCTTCATTCCCATTGTAATGGGTAACTAGACAAAGAAACAAAACAAGGCTTAAGAAAACATGATACTTGGATTTGGCTACAGAAATATTTTTGAAATGTTCTTTTCCTCAGTACAAATTGACCACAAATCTGTATGGGCTAATGAAAAACATCATATAAGCCAATTGTGAAGCATAACATTTTAAAATACTCAGACAGAAAAGAGTGTTGAAAAGCTTGCCAAATTAAAGCCTGGTGTGATCTGCAACTCCTACCATTATTCCACAAAGGACTTTGAAGCTCTCATGTGGTCATCTCAACTTCAGAATAATACTTTAAATTGACTAAACACTGCTGAAATATTTGGACCGCTGAAAACATAGGAGTGTATATGACTCCAAAAGAAAATAATGAATGTGCTTCGTGGAAAATAGCACAAGATGTAAATCATTGGACACGAAGAAAGCTAAAGACTTTGTCCAAGACAGGCAAAGAATACTATAACAAAATAACTGACTTAATAAATGATGTATACACTAAAATGACAAAAACAACATACAGTAATCTCCCTCGACACGCTCTCACAAACAATAGATAGTATCCAATCTTGATGTCGAATCTTAATGTCTTGAAATTGTACGACTTTCCATTAAAATAAGTATTTTCAATAGGAAATATGAAAAGTGCTCCTCCTCCAGAGTGAGGCGAACTGTGTGCGATCACACAATGATTAATCCAAGTCTCTTGCATTGGATATTATCCATATCCATTTTTTCCTCTCTCGAGCCAGGCATCTATATATTCAATATAGACATCGTTTGATTATCGTCTCCAAGGGGCTGTTGTACCTCTCAGGTACACCACCATTTTATTTAGGAGACGTTAGAAAAACATTTTTCACAACGCAAAAATAGCAGTAAGAATACACTAATACAACATGAAAAAGAAGAAAATTGTCCCAAAAAAGAAGAAAATGTCTCTAGGTAGAAAGGCTATTTTTAAGCGACACAAACAACTCTTTCCACCTTCAAATTTAAGTCTGTGTCAAGTTTGAAAGTAACACACGGTACCACAAGTAACTACTGAGTTAAAACATCTGCATACTGGATAACGAAAGACATGGGAGGCTTTTGATGGACTACTTAATATTGAATCAATAGATATGGGCCACAGTGTAAAAGGACAGGAGTGCTGATCCTGAGTGTCCTCTTAATATTCCAATTGCACTATTTTCTGTTTCCTTGTTATTTCTAATAAAGTCTTGTGGCTGTGGTGCGGCTGTGGTATATCCCCCCCCCCCCCCCCCCCCCCCCAACCCCCCCGCCAAAAAAATAAAATAAAAAGGGCCTGTTCAAGCAATGGTCTTCTTGGAGATGGGTCTGGTCTAAGCTCTTGGTTATTGCAAAGTCTTATTATGGCACATATGTCAAACAAAATGTGTCCTTGTATTGATCACTGTAAGAAGTAATTCACCTTGAAGTGATTACAATTTTAAAACAAACTGAAAAAAAAGAACAATCCCACAATGTGTATCCTATGATATCTATGTGCCGTCTCGTCAAAATATTCATACGTGAAAAAAATGAAAGGACTACTACTACCACTACTACTACTACTACTACTACTACAACTACTACTACTACTACTACCATCACCACCACTACTACTACTAGTACTATGACTACTAAGCACAATAAAAGAAGACCAAGTCTAAGTCTTGCTAGCGGTCTTCAAGGAAGTCATTCTCATCATGGCACGTTTGTGTCTGCCTAATTATGTTCTGCCGTATGTCAAATTTGTCACTGTACCACAAATACGAAGAAGCCAATATAGTGCCAATTTCAAAAACAAAATACCTTCAACAAAAACTAAACAAATAAAAAAACAGCCCCAAAAGTACTCTCAAAAAGTCTTCTGATAATGAGCTTTCCCCTCTCAAAAATAAAAGACTTTAAGGTACTTTAAGGACTGTTAAGGTAAAGGGGAAAAAAAAAAAAAGAAAGTTTTACGCTGTGGCCTAAATAATTCCTTCCAACCATTCCAAAGATTGTAATGCGAGGGGGTGAGCAAAAAGCGTACTGTGAGCAGTGGCAATACCAGCATTAGAATTCTGATTAAGCACTTGCACTATGCATACAACTAGTTCTAACCAATAACCACACGCCAGGGGGAAGGAGGAGGCAAGGCAGATGATCTCAAACTCTTCAGTTTAACACTTGCACGACATTAAACATATTTTTAAAATGACCAACATAAATCAAGACCTCCAAATTCAACATCCTACCGTTCAATGCAGTGGATGCAAAGTGCTCACAAGAGCCAATAACCATACAGTAAATGCTTAATAATGTTTGCCAAACCGAATGCTGAAATGAAATATTGACTCAGTGACAGCATTCAATTCTTTGAGGACCACACCTTGGTAATTTGTCATCACCCTTATTGCCTACACACAACTTGGTTTTTAGTAGCTGTGACTACCATATAAAGGACACGCTGTTAGAATCAAATAGGTGTTGTCCTTAAACGATTATTTTAATAGCAATTAAATTATCTGTCATTCATTACATTTGGACTACAATAGGAGAATATAGAAGATTGAAAATGGTCAAAAAGGTTACTGCAAAATAAAATGGTAACAATGTATCTTTATACACATTTCTAAATCCTTTTGTTGATATATGAATGCCTCTTCACCATGACTACTCTGTGATGGTGACTGAGCATAGAAAGTGTATGGTTTAATAAATAAATACAGAGTTCTCTGGGCAACAGGCTGAATTTGATTACCCAGATGCTTTTATGGGTTGTCCATACATATGGGGTGTGAACAATAGAGGCTAGAGGCAAAGCCTTCCCTATAATCTCTGCAAGGAAATATGCATATTCTCATCTTTGCTGCATTAAAATGTTGAATTATTTTATACCAATTGTATTATTTTACAAGCTTAACGATGTATCACACAGATAATGTGCAGCCACAAAAAAAATACCTACAATATCACAATCACTTATTGCAGTTAATAAGTGCAATGCACAAACCAGGGACCATAGGCATGGACTTGAATAAACTGGAAACATCGTTGCGGTCACCATTGTGAACAACACGGTAAACCGTTATTGGAGATTCCCTGGGTCTTCAAAAAACGTTGATCTGTATAGCTTTGTACAGCAGTGTATAGCTTTGTTAAATGTATGGTTTTAAAAGCCGGAGCATAACTTCAAGACGCTGCCAGTGCCATTTCTGTTGGAAATGTGTGAAAAAAAAAAACAGAGTGAAGTTGTTAGCAACCAATATTCACTCAATCCCATCCTATTGGCCAATAGAATGTAGTACTGTAGTGGAGAGAATTCACAAACATTCACACGAGTATGGTTTACTAACAATTTGCATCTCTAGAAGATTGCAATCATGTATGCAAGTGAACTGAACAAAACAAGCGAAGGTATGATGACGGCTACAAAAGCCATAAACGCTCTACAGCTGTACACACAAAGACAAAAACAAGTGTGTCCTATATGCAGAGCAAAAAATCAAATTGACATAATCTGCCAAGGCTTGGGTTCTTCTGCGGTTGTTAATGCTACAACAATTAGATGCTACAATTGGATAAGGGATACAACAAAAAATTTAATGCAGTTAATTACTGGCTGCACTTTGCACCTCAAGTCTGTTATTGTAAAATGGCCAATATATTTCAAGGTGGCGTGAAGGTTAGCCGCCTGTGTGCTGTCCCTTGCCTGCCCTCTATTTTCAAAAGCCAGAATGCAGAAACATTCATCTCTCCAGTCTTAACTTGCAAACTGACTTGTTCAGGCTCATGTACTCACATAAATGCAAAAACATTCTATTTAACATCCTATTTTGTGTAGATGATATGGCTAAAAGTAGCTCATTTATGTTCTTCCAACTAAATATTGACATGCACAAAATAAACTATCATTGTTATTAGGTTGTGTAAGTATAAAAACATCCGTTTCATATTTTAAACCATATGGTATCCGTTATTCTGCAACACTAACTTTTAATTTCGAGCTGAATGGATTTCAGAATGAATTTAAAAATGAATGTACAACACTGAGAAATGCTTTGTATGCCCTGGTCAGGAGCTCTCGTAAACACACCACCAACTCGCCTATCTAGACAACTGCTTAGATACCTCCCTGTCTGAGTACCCATGTGATCAAAGTGGTGAACAGGGCAGCAAACTGACCGACTAGCCAAGCCACCGTCATCCGTTAGAGTCCCACTCGCAACAAGGCTGAAAAGCAAAATAGATACAACAACAAAAGAAACATGGCTGTGATAATTATAGAAAAACACAGCATATAAGAATTACAACAACAGGTTTATAATTTAACAACCTTGTCAAACAATTATGAAGTAAGACATTTTGGGTGGACTGACAAGTTTGGTGTATTTGTCTTGCTGATTGCTGTTCTCTGGGGTTAGTTTAAGGTAGGCACATGGACAGGCACTGCATGCTATGGGGAGGGACATGTTGATTGAGGGAGGAGTGCTGTGTCAGGGTTGTTTTTAAAGGAGTTAGTTGGTAGGGTAAGAGGATTATTTCTGTCCAGAGATGGACTGTGAAATGGAGCGAGGTGGGATCATGTCCAAAAGGTACTCCCTTTGCCGGTCTGCTAAGCTGGGACTCTTGTGGCTTCCAACCGCTGCTGGGTTCAGATAGGCAATATTTAACCCTAAGATACAAAATAAATACAAAGATTTAGTTAAAGAGCTTTCATCATTATCATCAAAAGAATATGACCTTTGAAACAGTAAGGACAACTCATGACAGCGTTGTTGTCAGCTGACCAGGGATGTTGTAGATCTGCCGACGACTGTCATGCTGGAGCCTATTGCTGCTGCTGCTGCCGCTGCTGCTGCTGCTGCTGCTTCCAGGGCCACCATTGCCTCCTCCGCTGGTGCAGCGCTTTGCACTGGTCATGCCCATCAGACTAGTGGCCACTGACAGCTGGGAGGCCTGGGCAAAGTTGGACAGAACACCCCGTGCTGAGCTTGACATCCCCCGCTGCATTGGTGCCTGGGGTTGAGGAGCCTGGAAAGAATCACATTTTGTTGTTTGTCTTTTGCATATCTTTATGCATAACCAATCCTCTGATTGGGATTGTGTGGGTTATTTTTCATTTTTGCCTAGAGGATATATCAGGAGTTAGACAACACGGTCCTTAGATTACAAATCCTGATATCAATCTCTCCCCAAAACACTTTGAACATCAAAATGTCAGTACATTGTTAGGTAGAATGCTTTGGTTCGTCTAAATGTGTGCATGCCAAGGAGAAATGGGAATTATGTGAAAGGGTTTGTCCTCCCACATCCAGCAAGTCGGATCTTTGTGTTTTGTGGTTATTTTATTAGTTTATCTCACCTGGCTGTATGCTTAATGCTTAGTTAATGAGAAAGGGACAGTAGTTATTCAATGATTGAGTGGTGTTTTAAATGCTGTAACCCAAGTCACACTTACTCAGGCTTGGGTGCACAGCACATATAAATGATCTCTCTGGAAAAGCTTTTTCAGCCGGGAGAAGCAGACTTCTTGTATTTTACACATTTACAATATCCCAGTTTAACAACATTGTACATTTTTGTAAAACATTATAGCATTCTTTGCACAAAAGGTACCAAGATGTTAGTTAGCTTTAGCAACGCAATTGATGTGGTAGTTGGTTGTTCTTCCTGTCAAATAAAGCTCAAAAGTCAAATAAAGCCCCAAGAAACTAAAGGCTGGTTGAAACCAATGTGCTACATGAGAGACGCAATGATAAGACTTTAAGGACTTTACCAACTGTATATTATGCTGCTTTACGGGGCAAGCTGCATATTTAGGTAGGCACGCCCCATGGTGGTTTGAACAAAACGACAACCTGACCTGGAGAGTCCTGCACAGGGCTAACAACGCTGCCAGCGATAGCTGTACTGAAAAACATTTTTGGGAGACTTGACACCGATACTTGCATTCTTGAATGTCGTGTTGACCATGTTCTGCATCTCCATGTCCTCCTGGCTGCTTAGGAGAGCAACATCCCTGGCAGCCAGGAGGGAGATGCAGGCCAGCTCCCGCTCATCCTTCATGACAACACAACTGCTCTCTCCACGGTGTGATACGGGAGAATGTGTCCCCGTTTTATACACGGCCACTTGCTGAGTGGTGTGCTCAATTTACAAAAACCCCACAAGATACTATTTTAAATGCATTATAGAGTGTACATTTGTAGTCAAGAGTGGAAATGTACATTCAAAAATGCTTCTTTTTATTTTATGCTAAAGATATTGAAAAAAAACCCAGAAAATTGGAAACATACCTGGCGGAGAGCGTGATGTCGTATCATTGCCTCTGGCTTGCTGGCATTCTGCCCACTTGGGGCTGTACTGGGAGACAGGGCCGCCTGCTGCTGCAGCCTCTGCTCAATCTCCTATCATTGAGGGGAGAAGATGGGTCAGACAGACACTAGCACTCACTCACTTATTGGATTTGGTGGCGACGACAAATTCTGACCTGCTCCTGCTGCAGAGCCTTGACAAACGCGTTTTTCAGACGGTTTGTGTGCTCCGCCTTTAGAGCCTTCTTTTGATTGGAGGTCATGCACTGCTCGCAGAGGATCCTGCCGCTCTTCTCCTGCTTCCAATGGGGGGTGAAGTCAGTCCTACACTGAGCACAGTAGAACGGCTCCATTCGTGACAACGCCCCCCGTAACTTCCCTGTAGAAAGAGGAAATTGTGTTACTTGATTCATTGAGTTATTTCAAACCAAACATAAATATTGTAACATTACTTATTAGTTTAAAAATGGAAATAACATTGAATGTTTCAAGTTACTTCTATAACCTCTTAACACTACATTATGGGATATGGTCTTGGACCCCAGGAAGACTAGCTGGTGTCGGCTAATGGGGAGCCTTGTAATAAACTATTCTTTTCTTTGTAAGTGGTCTTTGTAATGTTTTTTCTGAATTTCATACATCGCCTTTTCAGTGCTCACCCTGGCTGTCGATGACACTCTGAACCACTTCCTCGAGTCCAACCATGTATATGAACTCGCTATTGGCAGCTGAAGGCAAAAAATGGAGCAGTGGTGCCGGCGGTTTAGGTGGTGGAATTTCCAGCAGCGTCTTCTCCAGTTGCTTCCGAAGGGCAAGCTTGGCAGCTGCCTGGCTGCTTGCTTGGTCGGCAATGGAATTAACACCACTTCCCGTTGCACTTGGCATCGATGAGGGGCTGATTGCAGCACCGCCTCCTCCGAGGCTGCCCGCCACGTTGCTGGCCCCCGCAGCGGCTGCAGCCTGCATCTGAGCCAGGTTCATGTACATAGCTGTGGAGCCTGTGCGCTGAGAAGCTGCCACCTGTTGACTGGTAGCCTAGGAGAGTAACACAAAAGCCATTGCATTGAAATGCCTGTACCTTTCACACTGGAACAACATCAAGTAGATATTCTTTGAGAGCAGGAAATCCTTTTCAGAACAGAACCCTTCCACAAATAAATATTGCTACTGTGTTTGTTGATGTTGTTGCTACAATACTGTAAGATTTGTATTGGGTGTTTAATAAAAAGCAAGACCAAGTGAATTGCTTTTAAAATGAAATATCAGTATTGTTTACAATTGCCGGTAATAATAATAAATAACAATGACTATAATAAAAGGGTCCTAAATGTGTGGTGAGCATTGTCGACTGCAGAGGTTCGTTCCCTAGTGGGGTTGAGTGAGGTTATTTCAAGAATAAAGAAAAACAAACCATAAAAGAATTTACATAAAAAATTGAATGCCGATAAATGTGTGCATTTTCTTTATCCTGATTATGACAGCATCTGTAGGCTCATTATTGCATATTTGTAATGCATATTTGATTAACTGAACAGACTTAATACGTTATTACAAGTTGAAAATAAACAAGCATAATGTTGATGAATGAACAATATCTACCCAGGAGGAAACTCAAACTTTGGAAAAAAAAATCCCAACCTGTATAAAAGTCATGAAAGAAAATAACCTGTCACTCTCATTGGATATGATGGCCTTTCTCGACACTGATGTCAATAAAAACTATCACTCAAAAATAAATACAGATCCCGACTAAACGTAATAGGATGACCTCAGAGTGTCCGTCTCCCGAGATCAAACATTAAAATTCCACATGAATGATCTATTTTGGATTAAAAATGGCAAAATTTATAGGGCTGTGCTTAAGAAAATCTTGGTTGACTGAAATTTCACCAACTCTAGAGCCAATCAATTGGTTGGTGGAAAAAATAATAACTAGGACTGTGAGCAGTCACGAAGGGTATTCGCAGCCCACGCACCACCGTATGTTATTTCTGGATTAGCTATTTCAGCCACAGTGCACTCTACTCTCTACCTGTTAGCCTAAATATCAGGTAACTGCTGTTTATTTTACTCTGGGAATTAACAATACAAGGACAGACAGTATGCAGGAAATATTGATAATAATAATAATAATAATAATAATAATAATAATAATAATAATAATAATAATAATAATAATAATAAATATTCCAAAGAATTGAGAACATCAACACAACTGAATGTTTACACTCTTTGTACATAATTATATCAATCACGTCATACCTGCTGGTAGCCGACAGAATTGCTCATACTGTTGGAGCTGGTACGGGCCATGCCAGGCTTCCCTATCAGGCGCTGGCCTTGGAGTTGTGTTGGGTTTGGCGCAAGAACCCTTTGAGACATCACCATTTGTGGCAAGCTGGCATTGACTGCTGACCTGATGACTGTGTGACCCTGTAAATGACAAAAAGATGTTAATTAATGCTACTTTGTATCTGGCCAAGTGGACTACCTACTATTTAATGGAAATGTATTTTCAAATTGTGTAATATTATTGACCAACTGCTATCAAAAGGTTTGCTCCATTTCATATGGTAGTGCGGGGATAACTGATCACTCCAAGCCTGAGAAGCAATCCACTGGAAAGGTGGCAGTCTTTTGACACACGTTTCTAAATTAGAGCACAGGGCAGTAGGTCTAAACGGGTTCAAGGAACAAAAACAAGAAAGGAAAATATAAAATAAAAATATTTACTGTTCTGCAACTGCAATGTTAATTTAACAGTGTGGAAATTGATAATAATGTTATAATTTTGTTTAAGTTTAGTTGTTAAAGTTTATAGAAGAGTGGGTAAATTCGTCCGGCACAGGGCAGACCATTATTAATTTGTTTGTTTAGTCTGATTGCATAGACCATCAAATAGCCACTGGGCTACCATTTTCTGTCTACAGGCACTTTAGGTTTCAATCCTTCAGTGGGACTGTGAGATTGTGGTGCAGGGGGGGGCGAGCACGCAGTAAAAACAGAGCTCGCCCAATCTTGAAACAATCACGTTTCAAGATTGGACAAGTTATACCACAAGTGGGTTGAGATGCATCTCATCAGCTTTTAAGGAACCCTGTCAAATCACACATGGTACGGTTCTACGGTCTATGATATTGAAATGGCAGTTCAGATAATTTGGGTGTGCTTTGGGTATTTATGAGTTAATACAATTGTGCAACAATGTTTCAATGGTCACCTAGATTTCCTTCTATAGTGGTTATTTTCTTTGGTTGGCTTCGTAAATAGGCCACTGAGCCATTACTACAAAACAGGATTTATTTCAATTGCCCAACCCTCTAAACTGATCACCAAACTCTGATCTGGACTTGACCCCTACCTCTGCAACTGGATATTAGACTTCCTGACCAACAGACCGCAGTCTATTAGGATTAATGATCACACCTCCTCCACCCACACCCTGACCACTGGCGTTCTGCAGGACTGTGTGCTGAGCCCTCTCCTGTACTCCCTCTTCACCCACGACTGCACACCTGTACATGGTTCAAACACCATTAGTAAGTTTGCAGACGACACAACAGTGACAGGTTCTCATCTGCAACAACGATGAGTCAGCGTACAGGGAGGAGGTCCAGCGCCTAGCTGAGTGGTGCGCCGACGACAACAACCTGTCCCTCAACACCACGAAGACCAAAGAGATTATCGTGGATTACAACAGTCTCTCCTCAGATCCTGGTGAATTTCTACCGCAGTACCATCTAGAGTATACTAGCCAACTGTGTTACGGTGTGGTATGGTAACTGCTCCACCACTGACTGGAAAGCACTGCAGAGGGTGGTGAAAATCGGCCAATGGTCACCCCACTCCCCTCCATCGAGGCTCTCCAGAGAAATTGGTGCCTGCGTAAGGGGCGCACCAACGCTAAGGACAATTCTCACCCCAACCATAGACTGTTTACCCTCCTTCCCTCTGGAACGCGCTACAGGTCTCTAGGCACCCGGATCAGCAGGTTCAGGGGAAGCTTTTTCCCTCAGGCTGTTACCTTCCTGAACTCCACACCCAGGTTAACGTTGCCCCCCCCCCAGGACAAGCCCCCTTGTTCACCCAACATCTGGACCCCATCACCCACCCCCTGGACATATTATTTATTTATTTATTTATCTATCATACTGTACCTACCCTTATATCCATTCCATTGTATACATTGTATCCATTTTATGCTGCTCATACCTCACTAGGTCACTTTATTTTTACTGTTGAATTGCACCACTTACTGTGTACTATGCTGCTCTTTACTGTACTGTATATATACAGTACATACATATATGTATGTACATCTCTTACTACCTACTTGCACTCGGTTTACTGTTTATTTTACAGGGCTACTGTTTACTACCGTTCACTTTACTAATCATATTGCACTAATCATGTACATACTGCATCTTGACTCGCTATTCTGGCAACGGCAACTACATTTTGTCTCTGTACTTTTATAATGCACATTAACAATAGAGTTTAATCTAATCTAATCATTCCAAGATAAACGGGTTGGGGGAATTTCCACTGGACACTGTTTCAAACACCGTGATCAATGTGGATCCCAAGCCTGTCAAGCAGAATGCAGGAACTACTACAGGAAAAAAATCATTTGTTACATTTACCTTTTCAAAAATAACCTCCTTAATCCATTTTGTTGGATTTTAGAAAATGTTTGTGGCACCTTTAAAGAATATTCTTTAAAGTAGGATTTGCTACACAACTGATTGGCTCCCAGAAACCCATCAGAATCAAACGCGCATTGAAAGGAGCATGGAAGTAATTAATTAAAAACAGTGTGGATTGTAAGTGCATTTCCTTTTTTATTCTTCTTTTCTTTTTTTTTTTTTTTAAATGAGCAAGGTATAGCTGCATGTCTTCATGGGTAAAAATATATGTGCCTCGGATTCCAGAATTTTAGTAAATAGTAAATTAGTAAATAAAATACAAATCTTCCAAGATGCTCCATGGTTGGATATGAAATGTGAATTAAGTGTTCTATATTGTGTTGGTGGATTATATACGCGTTTGCATGAAACCAATGTCATTAACAGTTTTTTTCTGTTCAAAATTGGTTTGGGAACTTTACCTTGGGGGCGGTAAGAAAGAACAGAACCGTTAACGGTTGCGTTCGGAACGGAACTATTGGAAAAACAAAAGATTTTTCAAGTACATAGCAGTGTTGCACATGGCATGTCAACATGTAGTTTCGGGTTTTCTTTGCTTGCCATGGCTTAGTGCAAACTTAGTGCAATCAACCCAGACACTTTGGATGAAAGTTGAGTACAACAGTCTGTTGTCCCTGCCCCAAATATTGACCCGTTGTTCGAAAATATGGCAAAGCCACATGGGCACACGTGACCCCTGCACTGCTTATGTGATTGATTGAGCAGAAATTGTGGTTCTTAAATGCCAATTTAACCTGATCAAACCGTCATTTTTTCAAAACATATATAATATCTGCACATTATCCTATGAAGATGCGTAAAAATGCCATTGAGATGCTTACTCGCTTATGTTCTAGAAGTTACCTTTTAAACAAGAGCAAAATTATACAAACAAGCAGTTATGTAAATAAACACATACACACCTGTACTGTGCGTAGATTCTGGGGCTCAGTGGTGTTCAGGCCAGGTCGAATAGGCAGCTTTCCCATTCCCTGAGAACTGTGAATGGGTGTCTGCTGCAAAGAGGTGGCATTCTGCACCACTGGAACCTAAAACATGGAAGAAAAATCTTTAAACACCACCAGTCATTTATCAAATAAAATCTACTATAGCTATGGATAAATTCTAAGGTAAATATACAATGGATACATTTCACCTGGAAGCAATTAAATAACCTCCCAGTACACAATATTCTGAACAGCCATAATGTAGAAAGTACATTTTCCCTTTAGTAATTTCATTGTTCACATTTTCAGTTCTGAATCCAATACATGGCAATATTGCAAATGTAAGGATTTGAGCACATCACCCCTAGAGCAAACAATAACAAACAGCAAACTTTTTAGTTTTAAATTCATATACAGCATGTCATATTGTAATAGTTGAAATGTAAATGGTATTATAGACATCTTATAAATACATTTTATATTATGTTAATATGAAATTTGCTGATGCTTTGCAGCAGGATATACAATAAAGTAGTACGAAATAAACCCTTTGCATATTGTAGTTGAGACATTTTTTTTATATTAGAAAACTATTGGACATTGAAGTCCCAGTGCATCCAGCAGTGTATACCAGCTGAAGGGGCTTCCAAACAATCCGTGAAAAGTACCCTGCCCAAAACAACAGTCTAGAAACGCAATTAAATCAAATACATCTCACATTTCAAAATGTTTTCAAAATTCAAGTTCAAGTAACTTTATTGTCAAGTGTGCTACATGGCAGGCATCTAGCACAGATGAAATTGCAGTCCTCTCAGACCTGCGGTGCAAAATGAACCGTTTTATCATTTATTATTTATTTAGTTTTATTATTATTTAATTAATAGTGGTTTGGACGTGTATTCTGCTAGCTCTACAACAGTAAAAAGCAGGTAGTTGCATGGCCAGTGGAGCTTCGGTGTGGGTGTACTTATAAAACTGTAGAAAACCCTACAAAACCAGTCATCTTTGAGATTTGGATTTTGATTAGAGTTTTGGGGGTCATTCTTGCATCTTTAGCAGGTACTGTACTGGTGTGATCGTACCAGAAAAAGCCTGTCAATGAGACATGCTTGGTTTCGCCTTGCATGCCATTTTATAAATCACCATAACAATCACCTGAGATACAAATTTCCAGTGGAAAAAATATTAAGGAATATATAAATGCATTTCTATATAGCATCCATGCTTTTTGGAAAAACCCATAATTTCTCCTTGGTAATTGGTGACCTATAGGTAGGCACAATATGGACTAGCCTGTTGAACATTTGTGAACTTTGCATGCAGGAAAAAAAGCAGACCTTCTGAACAACGTTTTCCTTCTGCATCTGGCTCTGACGAAGCTTCTTCAGTAACACTAGACGGGCCTCCTCCAAACGCAACTCCTCCCTTAGCACCTTTATCATTTGCTGCCTCTCTAGACCAGTCTTCCCCTAGATGAAGTACAAACACAATGAACACCCAAATCCAAAGAATGTTTGTTAAATGGTGCATGCGCGCGCGCACACACACACACACACACACACACACACACACACACACACACACACACACACACACACACACACACACACACACACACACACACACACACACACACACACACACACACACACACACACACACACACACACACGCACACACACACACGCGCGCACACACACGCACACACACACACACGCACGCACACACACACCCTTCTGTTTATAGGAAACATTCTCAGAAGGGTCATCCATGACCTGAGAACTAAGGTAGAGGAGGTAATGTTGTATTATAATGTTACATTTCAGAAGCTGTTATGCGGGTGAAGATACATTGTGGTTGTGGGCTACCCTGAATATCTCTCTGTTGGCATGGTGCAGTCTCTCCTCAGGATGGGGGGTGCTCCTCGGACTAGTCGCTTCATTATCAGACAAGACAATCACATCAGGAGATAGAGAACGCCTCTCGCAGGCTGTCTCACTGGCAACGGAAAAACAAAAACAATGACACAATCACATTCTGAGCAAAAAATGAACAATTCCATGCACACTGCATCTATTGTAAGAAAAATGTACTAAATGTAAAGATATTACATACATGTTATGGTAAGAGAATACGAATGGCATCAAGCTTCGATTAGAAGCCTGGCCTCCGGCAGCACCAGCTATACACAAGTTCTCTCTTAAGTTAGGGTGCAAAGTCCACACAACGATTTGTTGAACGTAGTTAGTTTGATACTAAGTACTGTTGTGTGGTCACACTACAGAGACGCAAGTTCAACTACTCTTGCGTAAAGTCTACACTAGCTGAAACCATTGTTTTAGAAAACGTTTTCACTTCCTGTGGGCAATCAGGGAAAAGCACTATTGCAGTGTTTATTAGCATTTGTCTCTTGTGCCCATGATTTCAAAAGGGTTTAGTCTATCATGAAGTACATGTTGGTGATGCAATACTGCCCATATATTTTCCTCTCGTCATCCTCCAAGTTATCCCACTTCTCCAAATGATGCAAACTGCTATTTTACCACAAACCACTGAATGTGATGGGAGAAAAGCTCTATTCGCCTCGTTTTAATCAAGTGACACACTGCCCCCTGGTGACTCAGCCAGGTTATACATTTGGATACCTCACTTTCACTCACCAGAGGAATGCATGATTAGAAATACAGTTTTGAAGTGTCAGCCAACATCAACCTAAGCGACTTGCATGTGAGAGGGTTGTTGTAGCTGGTTGTGAATGTGTCACATTTTTTGTTTGTTATACTTGTTCAACAAAGTGTTCTCGTTCTCATATTGGCAACCATTGAAAACACAGGGAGGTTATTACTGGAGTGTGGTTGGTTGATGGCTGATGGCCGGTTTAAGCAGCCTCACCTGGCTGACAGTGATGGGTGGTTTTATTCTGTGTGCAATGATCGCCCAATGCACATAAAGTACAGGCTCTCCCAGCTCCAGAGACTAATCAGTCTGTCTCTGGACAGGTGAGGATGCTTAAACTAGCCATCACTTCCTAGTTTGGCTTGTTTGTTTACGTATGTCCTCACACAAGTTGCGTGGAGGGAATAGCACATGAGCATATCGCGCACAGGCCTCAGCCTAATATTAAGTACAATATAAAGGGCTACCAGTATCTAATGAGAGGAGGAAGAGGATGCACCTTTGTAGAAAATCAGTTTACACTCACCATCTTCGACTAGCACTCATGTCTACTGGTTCATCCAGGATGTTCTCTTTCCCATTCTTGTTGAGTTCACCATGGCCCGCCACTCTCAAGCTGCCATTAAGCTTCTCCTCATAAGCCGTGGTGGAGCCCATGATGCTCTGATGCTGATGGTGGTGGTGCTGGCTACTGATCCCAGGTCCCTTTCCATCACCGAGGGACCCGGCAGCAACTGCCGCTGCTGCTGCCCCCTCCAAGGCTGCCAGGTCAGCGAGGTCCTTGCGCTTCAGCAGTGCAAGCATCTTGAGGCGCTCCATAGCCTCATGGCCCTCCATCTTGAGTCGCTTGGCCAGGGCCTCCTCTCGTTCAGCAGATGTCTCCAGGCCTCGCTTCAGCAAGTTAAGGCGCAGTGCCTCTTCGGACATCCGCTCCATCCTGATTGAACATAAGATAACGGTTTGGAGAGTTTTATTAAAAACAATTCACACCTGTCTGTAAATGTAATCATTGCCTTCCCAGCATAAAACCAGACCATTTTAGTTTCATTAATGCTGCATGATCAAACTCAGAAAATAGTGGTTTAGTAATGGAAGCACTGCATAAACAAAGCGGGCTGTGCAGCATTTGTAAATACCAATATGAGACAAAATGTAAATAGATCATAAAGGTTAAGTAACGGCAACACTGCAACATCACCATTAAACATAACTATCAAACCTGCTGCTTTTGAATTGAACAATGTCAATAGATGGGAATGGTTCGCGCACCTCCCGTAGAGTCATAGATGGATGCATACATGTACGGATGTGTGCAACACACACACACACACACACACACGGCTTCAACTCAAGACAAACAAGTCACTTTTTGCTCACTGTCTGAAAGACTTGAGCACAGGATGCAACTTTGTAACTTGTCTGCGTTTGTGCCTCAAACCATGAAAAGTCGATAGGTTGGTGGGATTGCTAAATTGAGGACACTGAACGAAGAGGAAGAGTTGAACACCACCTTTCAAAATGTGTTATGGCTCCACCTCTTTTCGTCAGAATATACATATACATGAACACAGAATATACATGCACTAAAAGTGTCCCCAGTTGAAATGTGAAAGCTCGCAAGTATCATACTATCAAACATTAATTTGACTTCTTTAGAGTTGCATGTAGACTAACAAGTCTTTAAACAAGTATGTTGCTCAACTAGAGACACAAGTACAATCTCAAAGGTTTTGTTGATAAAACTGAGTGGAAAGAGTGTTTAGAGCGGCCCTTAATATTGGGGCAGTGACATGCAGTCGGGTCTTTCTTGTCCTGGCTTGAATTCATTTAAACAAATATGCTGGCAATCATGAATTTGATCAATCTTGTGGACAGAGCACACATTCGATGAAACAGAATCAAATAATGTAACATTGTTGGGGGACATACATTTTCGATGATTTTAAAAAGCCTGCTCTGTGTTACAAAGTGATTTAGCTCATTAAATCACGATAGCTCGTTTGTTTCTCTGTGGAGGAAAATATGGGGAGAGCACAATTCATGGTAAGGCATCACTGCTAGCAGCCGTACCCGCCAACATTCAAACAAGTAATGTAGATTTAATGTTTGGAAGACGGTGAGACCGCCGATCGTCTGGTATGGTGAGCTTAGTTGCGTGAGGCAAGTAAAACATTTTTTTTTCTTTTTCTATTCACCCCTTGTCATTCAAAAATGTAATCTTATATAACGCTAGCTAGATGGTCTCCAAAGCATCATTACTGCTGTTATCAGGGGTGCACCAGTTGACCGGCCATCAACAAGCACAACTCGTTTTTACTTCCAACACGCAATAACTGACTGGCTGGTCAAGAAAACAAATGGCCAAGGAGCCAATCATGTCACTCAAAAACTATTGTGCACAAGACAAATTACATGCCGTCATTATGTTTACTGCCTTTAATACAATTCCTCTTTAAATGGACTGACTCTCAAAGGTAGGCTACACTTAACTGTAGACATATAGCATGTTTCATTGAAATTGGTTTTCGGATAAGCAGCCTGCATCTCACTAGAGAACAGGCTTCAATGTCCCCAACTATAGTCCTAAACTATAACGTCATAGGACAAGGCTGCTTGATGGGCATGGATTTCACAAAGAGTTGGCGTGTTGCGCGAGTATGTGTGCACAATTTAGAGAGTGCTTGAAACCACTACATAATGAGGACTTTCATTATGTAGTGTTTCCCGGTCACATGCAAGTGTGAGCGCACTGGTCCACCAGGATGAGATCTTGCTTACATTGTGATCCAGTGTGCTACACCACATCCAACGCCGGTTGGGCTAGCATTCTGATCGGATGGCATAGGTGTGTGTGGACAACAATCTGGGCAGAATGTTAGGAGATCCACTAGCTATGCCAACAAAACCACACCCCATGCCCACACAGAACCGCCAGGATTCTCCTCTGTCTCCTCAGCAGGTATTCAACTGGACCGGGACTCTCACCGGCCGTTCTGTCCTCAGTTCTGTGCATCACTTTGCCAATTCAGAGCTTGAATATCCAATATCTTTCCAACTTAAAGAAGAAAAGAAAAAGATATTCAATAGCAGCCTTAAGCTGCTATTGAATATGAGTGATTATTTTAATACACCACCACAGCAGCTATATGCCCTTCATTTGATTTTCAGTTTTTTTGTCAGGACATTCCTGGCAGTCATTACTGTAAAACCTGTGGGGAACTCCGCCTCCCTAGTCCAGCCACTAAACGTTGGTTCAAAGGCTTTTGACTCTTCAACTCCATTTTAAAACAGCAACAACAACATTCTATTTCACCCAGTACCATTTCAGCTGATTTATCTTACCAGAAAGTATTTTTGCAGGAAATGGAAAACAGTCACAGAGTTGGCATTCAAGTGTGAAATAAACCCTTGTGTTGTAAAAACACTTTTTTTGATGTCAAGCCATTTTGATGCATTTCCCCATAATCTTTGTGTTTTTACATAATACTGCTTTATATATTTTTAATATATGGTCTGTGTGGCAGCAGTAGGTTTATACACCTGGCTGCCCAAGTTTTAAACTAATTTGTGAAAGTGAAAAAAAACAAATCGACAGTAAGTACACTATCGGCTTTTGCTTGTAAAAAATCGGCAATCAACTGGCCATGATAAGTCTTGATTGGTACATCCTTAGCAGCTAAATCACAACATGTCCTATTGAGTGAGGATGACCATCTTGTAAACATATGCGGCATAAACCAAGTTGGCCTATTCCATAGCTGGCCAATGGCAAAAAGAACCAACATGTACTCCATAGTACATAGTAACAAATAGGTGGATTGAATTCTCAGCCTCATAGCCAGTGAACACAAGCATATGCGCCGTACTGTCCTCAAACTATCAGAGGAGGTGCATTATTTAATACATCCATGTTTTGGAGAATTAATCTGCTTACACATGAAAAAGTAACAACTCTTTTGACACTACACTGTAAACTACATGCATAGACCTAAGTACCTAAGTATCGCTATCTGTTATACATGTATTGATCATTTATGTATTGATCATTCATCTCAATAGCAGACGGTGCTACGAGCCAATGTTTACTTACACTGCAGTACGTGAATAGGGATGGGTACTGAAACTCAATTATTTAAGCCCCTAGTATAGATAAGCTCTGACGTACCCATTGCTGCCATCAGTATTGTAGAAGTTATCATTATTAATTTATGCTAGATAAACATTTTGATAGTTGTATAACTTGTATTAAGATGCATTTTCACTATTGCCAAGTTATTCCAGAAATTAAAACTAAAGTAATTTACTTCAAAGTAAAGCGGGTCACAGAGGGCCATCACAGGAAGCAATGCATAGTAGAAAGACAACACACTTCCCTTTCCCCACACTTTCTCTTATGATGGGTGATAATGGATGGATAAAGGTTTTGATCAGTGCTGGAAGTACAGGCGTGGCTTTATGGCGGTGCCAGTGTGTTCAGTAACATTGGAAACACAACCCACTAAAATCCAATTACAACATAATGGCTTTGAACGTATGGGGATGCTTCAAATGATTATGGCATAGAGGTGGTTTGCATATGGTGCAAAGTCTGTGTTGAAGCAGCACACCATTATAAGATACTAGCACTATTCAAGAACATGCAAAGAAAAAAAACACTATTCTGCTTTTGTGCTATTCTGACGATCGCCAGAAAAGGAAAAAAGAAGGTGACCTGCAAAAAGGCTCAAGGCCTTTTTGCAGGTCACCTGTACACATACCCTAATGCTGTTGGTTCTACATTTCTATTTTCACAACATCAGTGTACAACGCCTATTTATTCAAAACATAAGCTGTTGCTACTGAAGAAAATTTACAGATCATGATAAAAATAAAGCAATCTTTCGTGGTTCTTACCAACAAAGTAAGACGTACGTGGTGGTACCAACAAAGTACTGGATCGATAAGCAGGATGGATCAGAGCAGTATCACTAGTAATCTTAACGTTACCCATGCCTATACATGAATAAAGGTTACTTTTGATAACATAATCGCATCTTCATTGCAACAGTTTCAATTTGGATACCAAGAGAGTGATAGCCTTTTCTGGCCTTCCATCTTTTTCAGGTAAGATTCTGAAAAAGACCAGTGCGATTCTCATTGTAAAATGCAGCATATTTGCATCATAACTGATATCAAGTTGACACCATTGTTTGTTTGGATCAGTTGTGTCCATCTATATCTGCATTAAAACATGAAAACATTGCACGTTTAAGTTTATACACCAGAGGTAGAATCAAATTGCAGGACTGCAGATGAGCTAACGTCCACAGAGGGCGTAGACCTACTGAAAATGTGGGTCATTTTAAGCAAACTACAGTCAATCATACAACTATGATTTTTTTTTTAATGAATATTCAAAGCAATGCGAGACCTCCCCCAGTTTCTTTGGTGTGTGTATCTTTCCCTGCCTCACTGCACTGCACAGCTGCTAAATCTCTTGTTTTCAAGAAGTAATATTTTCTTTTAATTTCTAATGCAATTTTAACACATTATAATATAGTAATATACACATTAAGATTTTTTTAACACTAAAATCAAAACTACAATTTCTTGTAAGATTGCTGCATGGAAGCCAGTAGCTTTTGGTCCTAAATGAGCTTGATTACGGCTGAGCTTTAATGTAGCCAAAAGGTTCCTGAGACACAAGTCATCCATAGTATGAGAGTTGTCTACATCCAATTGTCACAATGCAAATAGGTGGCGTAGAATTTTGGCAAGTTTTTAATGTAATTGGAAGGCAGGACTAGCGCTAGGCTCCTGAGCGGAAAATCACACAGTTGTGGGTGACGGATCCCCATAAAATGAAAAACTTCGCTACCTGTTCTATAAATGTTTATTCAATAAGCTTTTTGAAATAAACATTAAAACCCTTTCTAAAAACATATTCTGCCACAATCTCTTATTTCTATGGCTGCAACAGAGAAGTAGAAGGGCCACCATGGAAAACAAAATACTGGGGAAAAGCCTAACATTAAACAACTTATCATTACAACTACTTAGTTTAAAGGCTGCCTCTGACCGTCTCGCTGATTCTTACACTTGACAGCAGGTGTGAAACTGCCACCATGTATGCAAATAATATTCTAATATCCAAAATACAAATCTAAGGATATTTCTGTCATCCCATGTTGGGCAAGGCCATTTTGATGATGGTTGTTGATGTGAAGTGATCTCGGACTAAGGGATGTCTTGCGCCCCTACATATATTTTTTTGCTTTCGGACGAAATGCAACCTAATTTGCCACCAGCAGTTCGCCTATATGCATTGGCATATATATATTTTTTTTTAAACAAGGCATTTGAACACTTAAATACGTACTAGGAGGGGACACAGTCTAAATGGTATAGCTAGTACCCCAATATGAATTTCGGCCAAAATAATAATAATAATAATAATAATAATAATAATAATAATAATAAAATAAAGGAGAAGCGCTCATCACTGAACAGTGCGGAGGGAGGGTGTGCTCACCTGACATGCAGACACCCTACAGACCCCCACCAGTGTTCTCCCAGAATGATACAATAGTGGCACAGCGCCACCAAGTAATATCTGAAAATAGTAGGGCTATTGCGACGTGGGCATTTAGTTGACGTCGTCATATTTTCCCCATTGAATTTCTGAAATGGTTCATTACAAATAAAACACATGTATTCTTCTTAACAACAATATCACTAATAAAATATTGTGCGGAGGAAGTCAGCGGTTTTAGGTTACGCTGCAGAGCTTCAATGTAAAGCGGGAAGCAAATGAGACAGGCCTATTGTTGCATATTAGAAAGGACAACACGTCTCGGAGGATTCGATTTGAGGTCTTTTTCTGTGTTATTATATTTAATCCAATATAATAATATGATTGCAATAAATGGCGCTGCGATGCACGCCAAGGCTTTGAGCAGTGCTGGAAGTTGAAGCATGGCTGTATGGTGGGGTGCTCTAATTGGAAACAAAGGGTGGTTGGTGCATTGTGCAAAGTTTCAATGAAATTGCACTACACCACAAGCACTGTTCAAGAGCATGTGAAGAAAAAAAACACATAACTGGAGTCCATTACCAGATTCAACCATTCAGCCACAATAAGTAGCAAAAACTTGTATTATATTTTTTTGACATACGGTATACTTTTTCATATATATTTTGACAAAGTGGTCCTTATCTGAAACAAAGGCACCCTGCGTTGTCATTAAAAAAAAGTCCAGTTTCCCTGCGGTCTAGCACCTCCTAGTGTCATACCGTGATATACCGTAACCGTTATGATTTTAATTTATACCGTGATAGATTTGTTTGGCCATACCATCCTGCAATAATACCTACCCAACTAACAGATATCAGCATATTTGCTCTAAACACTAACGCCATGTGATACAATGTCTGGTGTATTTTCCCTAATAAATTCAATCTTTTTATGAATCAAATTAATGTGATGAACTGAGAATTCAAACATGCATTCATAATTGCTTGGTCTTTGGTTGATGGTAATGAATTAATAAATTTGTATATGAAGGCAAGGCTAGTAAATGATAGAGGTATTTGGGTGCTTTCACTAATAATCATAATGTCATAATGGTTGTGTGGCTGTATTGGTGGTTCTGGAATACATATTTGTTATATCAAGAGATGCTATTCCATGGCCAGTGTGTATCTCACCATGGGCTCATCTTATATCTTTTTCCTTCATCTTATTTGTTTTAGTAACTTCCTTAAGTAGTTATTGGGCTCCTAGAGGTGAAACCACTGTGCAGACAAATATGACTAGGCCTTTGTGAAAGATATTCCCAACAACTAGCTTTAAAACGTATTTTAAAATATCAATTTAAACCAAGAATCTGACAAAAAGCCCAAAGTTTTACCTACTTCCAAAATACTTTCTGGCCGCTTTGAGCATTGCCCAAGCCAAGGCTAACTTCCAAATGTGGCAGATTTGCTGTTGTACTCCTGCTCATCACAACTACAACAAACAAATCTGCTAGCATGTCATGTAGAATAAAATGGAAACATTTAAACATAATGTTGGTCTAAATCTACAAAGAAATGCAACTTATTGCCTTACATGTTGAAACACATAGATTCCCAGTGCCAAGGATTTTAGCACAGGCTGTTCTTGAAACAAGCACACGTTATGGCGTTATTTATATACACAGTTGTAAAATGAAATGTATTTAATTTTATTTTTATGGAGTGGAGCTGTTGTGTACATATGCAATATCTACACCAATTACACTATTATACATCCCAAAACGTATCTGGGCAAACAGGGTGGAATGTAATTACGCATGCATTATTTATTCCGAATTTTGGGAAGCATAGTAGGCCTAGAGTTTCTAAGTAACCCATTACCCTCACCCTGCGTTAGAAATGGAATAAACATGCTCATGTGTCGATTAAGACAAAGAGCTACGTGAATCCATTATTGTAATCGGCCAAAGACATTCTGCAAGAACCTGCAAACCCATGCGTGCCGTGATTAGTATTCGCCTATATTTCAAATAAACAGAGCAGCAAATACCACATTCTTCGGCAGAAAACTAGACAAACATCGATCCAGTCCAGGATGCCAGTACAAAACGGTGTATGTAATAGGAGAAAATATGTCAGTGACGGGCCCGCTGCCACGAACATAAAGAGCCGAACAAAAATGGTCCATAAACAGCCATCTGCAAGACCCCAAGAAATGAATGCACTTCGGCGTAAAGGCAGCCATTTACACCAAGTTGAGAGAACGTCTTCACTTACGTAAATGGCTGATGCATTTTCGGATTTTTGGTCCTCTAATTGAAAACAGCAAACAACGACGCAACCCAGTATAGTCTACTATCGCATTTATACCACATTATCATGTCGCTAATTAGCCTATCGTTTTTGTAAATAATCTCATCGTGAGGTTATGATCCTACCAATATTCACATTGAGTCTGGTTTTAGCAGGGTATACCGATGCTACCTTCAGCAGAGCTGGTCGCACGCAATGCAATCCAAGTTAACCCCTGGAGACACGGGGTACAACAATGAAACTGATTTTAGTCATTTGCCAAAATGTTTTTACCACACCGCAATTAAACATTACAACAAATAACCCGTATTTTGACAAAAGTGCATTTGGATTCTTACACATTCCCGTTTACGAATATCTTGCTGCGTTTCCAAGCCATTATATTTGATTCATGCAATTGAAGCGATGACTGCTGGCTAACATGTCCGTTTTAGTCAACATGTTGACGGCAAATCTATGCTACTTCATTGTCTATGACGCCAACAACATCATTCGTCTATAGTTCTTAAGTCAGCAAGACGACTACCAGGTCAGCTGTCTAAATATGCCGCTGCGGTCTCAAATCGATACCGATGTCGGCTAGGCCTCACGCATGTCCTCGGGCTCACCTGTCTCGCCTTCACCCCTCGGTTTCCACAGGCTCCCGGTTCACTGTCAAATCCTGAAGCGCTGCAATTGCTCCTCACAACCAGTCTCCGGCACCGGCAAACAACACAAAGGCGCTGATTGGGCCTCGACAAGCGTTCATCCCCTCGGTCCTTGCTCAGACAGAGACGGGTTATTGGTCGGTGGCTGTGTCGGAGACGCGCCCCTATTAAGGTATGTTGTTGTCTCTGTCTAGAAGGGAGGGGACGTGCGCCGTGTTGGCAGCACGAGGCAAACCTTAAACCATAGTCTGTATTAAATAGCCTCCGACACAGAGAGATCAATGCTGGTCAGTCAGCCACATCAACTCAATTTGCATCCTAAATTGACTATCAAGGATCTAACGGAAATGTAGGTTTTAACTACTTTTCCTACGTTTAACTTCATATAGGCCTACATATACATTTCTGTACAAAGGATGACCAGTGTGGGATATGATTGTATTGGCTTTGTATCCTTTCCAACCTTTCCAACAAAATAGCGTCAAGGCCGATATACAGTGATTCCTTCAGAATGACAATTTGTAAAATTCATGACATATAGATAGCCTACACATATGCACACACAAACACACACATTCCAAACAAGTTTAAAAAGAGCAAAGGTTATGTATGTCAAGTTATGTATGTAATAAATATATACAGTATATTTTACACAATTCATATGTACACAAAGGTCATGTTTACGCTATGCCAACTGGATATGTAGGGAAACTTTAAGGCAAATGGATTCACTGCAAACATTGATACACACTATTTATTGCAACATTAATGCATACTATCACTGCAAGCAGCAATACATTATTGATACAACCGTGATGATAGAAATGTAAGACCCTGCAAAAGCACTGCAAACGGTGGATAACCACCATTATGATATCTTATATGTTGGCTGCTGCCAACATATAAGATATCATATAAGATATATAGCTGGAATTTGGGGGAAATGCTTATAGATACCTTGCATCTGACGTCATAACCACTTGCACTTGTAACTTTTGTTTACCTTTGGATGCTGCCATCCGGATCCGGAGCTGATAGTGGACCACAGGAAGCTGCGGGGGTGGGGGGGTCACAAAGACACTCACCTATAGACATTAATGGAGCTGAAGTGGAGAGAGTTCACCACTTTAAGTTCCTTGTGTCCTTGTGTTCCTTCCTTGTGTTCCTTGGTGTTCATATATCTGACAACCTGGACTCATCACACTGATACCACAGTGAGGACGGCCTGCCAACGCCTCTTCCTAATGAGTAGGCTAAAAAAGGTTGGGGTGTCCCCCAACATCCTTTCTCTGGCTGCATCACTTCTTGGTATGGCAGCTGCTCCGCCCAGGACTGAAAGGCCCTACAAAGAGTGGTGAAAACCACCCAGACCATCACAGGCAGGGTGCTGCCCACCCTAGACAACATCTACCTCACCCGATGCCTGAGGAAGGCCCATGAAATTACTAGAGACCCGGGCCACCCAGCACATTCACTTTTCATACTGCTACCGTCTGGTAGATGGTACAGGACAGGACGGTACCGACCCGTTACAAACATTGATAAGACTCAAAAAGAGGTGTTGAGCGTCTGAAGCTAGTTAGTAGGTTAGTAGTCTCCTTGTTTTTAACTAAACGCATGAATATAGTTTAGCTTGCTATGAAGAGAATATTCTAACCCGTGAGGGTTCACAGAAATGGCTACATTGGTGATGTCTGTGTAATGTGGCTGAACAATGAACTAGAAAAGTTAGCTATTTAGTTGATATTTTGCAGAGATTTGCAATATATATGCCCACCTGATTCCCTCATGTGCGTCATGTAACCATAGTTTACATACATGGTTTGTACTACATTGGCAGTTCACTAAACAAAATACACACCTGTTTAAATATTCAATCATGTAGGCTTATATTATGATTTTTTCGCCTATTGTGACGATTAATTGCTAACATGCAATATTGCAAGGACTGCAATAGAGACCTGCGATATAGAGTGGAAAGGCAGTGATGTATATGTATGTAATGGGCATTCTGTTCTGTTGTAATGTTTGATAGCTGTTACTTGCATCTGTTATGTGCTTCACACACTTGACATCTGCATCTGCACATATTGCATCTCCTCCGCGTTCACTACATTTTTACACCATGTCTCCAAGCATCCCTCAAAATGTGAAGGGAAATTGAACTGGCTTGATTGATCATCCTCTGCAGAGAAGGCACACATTCCTGATCACCTTTTGCAAATGGGACATCATAAATCCTAATCTGTACTTGCAGATGCTGGACAAACAGATAATATTAAGTTTTTCTATACAACGCGGAAAAGAGAAAATGTTCTGTAGTACCACTGTTAAAGTTGCCATTTATGCCCAAATTTACCAAATGTCAAGGATATATTGTACTATGGCCACATGAACAGATAACATTAAGTAACAAAGAGGACCTACTGTATATCAGATATATCAATAATCTGTACTGGTACTGGCCATATTTTGGTTATTTTGCTTAAGCTGTTTGCATGTACATTCAAAATCTTGAGTTTTCCTTCTTTGTACTAACAAAATAACAGAATATTCCATTTGACTTGTGGTGTCCTACCCCAAATTAGAACAACTCAAATGCAAACATTTATAAAAAAGAAAAAAAAAAAGAAAAAGGTTAAACCAGCAGCTACCCTCTCCCCCTTTGTCTGAGCAATAGTTTTAATACACTGGAAATAAAATTAAAAAAAATCTCCCCAGAAATTAGAATTTACTTAGTCATTTTGACAAATGGGTTCCAAGTAATTGTAGTTTTAACTACTACTGGATGAACCTACTGTGTATATCATATCATAGTCTGTTTATAGTCCATTAGTGTATATCATATCCATAGTCTGTTTATAGCTTATATACATATATAATATATACTGTACCATAGTTATTTAATCACCACTGATGCACTTCTGGTTAGATGCTATCTGCATTTCGTTGCTCTGTACTTGTACATGGGCAATGACAATAAAGTTGAATCTAATCTAATCTAATCTAATCTACTGTTCACTAGGTTCTAAAGGTATACTGTGGGTAGCAGGGTTATTATCTTCTATCTGATTCACAGGAAGCTTCAGCGGCTAATTATGGTGGACTAAAACAGTGTACAACAACAACCATTATGGTACTAGTACATTTACATTTAGGGCATT
The DNA here is from genome assembly GCA_036785325.1 of Urophycis tenuis. Taxonomy (NCBI): domain Eukaryota; kingdom Metazoa; phylum Chordata; class Actinopteri; order Gadiformes; family Phycidae; genus Urophycis; species Urophycis tenuis. The sequence continues at coordinate 423,696 of JAXIVH010000098.1, forward strand.
TAACAGACACTTTTATCCAAAGCGACTTACAATAAGTACATACATTTGTCAGAAGGTGAAACATTTCATTGCTGTTAATACAGCAAGAAAGTTACCAGAACAAGTTTCAAGCATTCCAATTGCTAGATTAACCATTGCTAGTATACAACATATCTGGCTGAGTGCCAAGTTACAAAGAGCAATTATAAAGTGCCAAGACGTACAACATACAAGAGCATGAGCGTAGGGTTTTTTTTTTTTTTTGGGGGGGGGGGGGGGGGGGGGGGGGGGGTTGGGATAGGTAGAGGATCGATGTTAAATGAGTCTTGACTCTCTTCTAGAAGATGGGGAATGACTCCGCAGTCCTGACATTGGCAGGGAGCTCGTTCCACCACTGCGTTGCCTAAACGGAGTAGAGTTGTGATTTCGCCATCTGACTTTTTCCTCCTTTCAGTGTTGGTGGTACCAATCGACCTGAGGTAGTTAAGCAGAGGGCAGTTCCAGTAACAGCTTTGTAGGCCAGTACCATTGTCTTGAATTTAATGCAAGCCAATACAGGGAGGCAGTGGAGGTCATGGAAGAGGGGTGTCATGTGGGAGAATTTTAGTCGGTTGAACACGAGACATGCTGCAGCATTCTGGATCCACTGAAATCGCGGTTGTAGGGAGTCCAGCTAATAGCGAGTTGCAGTAGTCAAGGCGGGAGATGACAACTGCTTGGGTCAGGAGCTGTGTCGCTTCCCTCGTGAGGAATGGTCGGATGCGGATGTTGTAGAGAGCAAATCTACTGGATCGGGTAACTGCAGTGATGTTTACAGTGCTGGTGAGGCACATACCATAATGCAAGACCAGTAGGTCCCTGTGAGGGCAGTCTTTCCCCGGTATGAAGAGAAGATTAGTCTTTGCGAGATTGAGCTTGAGGTGATGCGCAGTTGTCCAAGTGTTTATGTCTGCCAAACAATCTGAGATGCATGTTGCAATCAGAGTGTCTGAGGGAGGAAGGAAAAGAACAGTTGAGTGTCGTCCACATAACAGTGATAGGAAAAACCGTGTGATGTGATTATAGAACCTAAAGATCTGGGGCCATATTACAAAGATTCTTTGCACAAAGAGTTGCTCCTAGTGGCCAAATTCTAAGAAAATTCTTAGAATCATGACATTTTCTTAGAACTTCCTCTCAAAGTTAAGACTAAATCCTAGTAAAGATAAAAGGTATTCCTAAAGAATCTTAGCTCTTAAGAGAGCTCCTAAGGTGAAATCTGCTAAGAGCAGGGAGGAGGACTTTTAAGAGGCTTAGGAGAGTTTCTTAAGCAGAGGAGAAAATGGCTGAAAGAAGAGGCAGGAGAAATATTCTCCAAACACTGAATGACAGTGAGCTAAATAAACGCTACAGATTGGATCATGCAGGAATCATGTTTGTGGTAGATCTCATTAGAGATGCACTCACTTCTCCAACCCAACACCACAACGCAATATCGCCGGAAATGAAAGTCATCACAACTCTAAGGTATTTAGCAACTGGAAAAATGCAACAATGCAGCAGTGATGACTTGGGTCTGTCACAACCCTCCATCAGCAATGTGATCAAGTAAACACTGACAGCGCTGTCACAGCCTCATATTGTGACACAATTTGTGGGATAATTTTAAAGTATGGCTTACTATTTATTCAACAAAGATGTTATTTTTATGTAAAATATTATTCATAATTACACAGTCTTCATAGAGATTAGATTATATGATTTGGTCTATTAATTTCACGGTCCATTCTAAGCCCAGTATCACCAAGAGTGTATTTCTATCCAGCGTTTAGGATCAACCAATCACGTCTTTTAAAAGAATACAGTAAGTCATAGCTCATAGCAACTGGGTCAACCACACCTCCTCACTAAAAGAGTTTTTGTCCATTCCTTGCTGAGAGTTCTCTGAGAATGTTCTGGAATCACTCTTAATAAGACTCCTTGCTAGGAATTTTTAGGCTTTAAGTTAGGAGCTCTCTGAGAGGATTCTCAGAATCTTTAGTAATACCGCCCCTGATATATAGGGAGAACAGAAGCGGTCCTAGTACAGAGCTTTGAGGGACACCGGTGTTTAGCGAGCAGGATTTGGACAGGGAGCCATTCCATGCGATCTGATAAGTGTGATTCATAAGGTAAGATGCGAACCAGGCTAGCGCAGTGTCAGTAATGCCGAGATCAGTGAGAGTGGTGAGGAGGGTCTGAGGGAGGGAGGATTGAGGAGGGAGGAGAACATGGATAACAGTTTTCTGGGGGGACATGGTGGAGGTGAAGTCTGAGAGGAGGTGAAGGTAGTGGGAGAGATCATCAGCACAGCACAGAGAGGAGAGAGTAGAGGCAGAGGGCTTTCAGGTTATGGCGGGTGGTGACAGTGTGGGGGGTAGGAGGAACAGAGTAGGGGGACTTCAAGGGGATAAGATAAGATAAGATACTCCTTTATTAATCCCCCTTAGGAGAAATTTACATTGACCAGCAGTACAGTGGGAAAGGAGTACGAAAACAAAGTATATGTACAATAAATTTCCTAATGTGGAGTAAAATTATAATAAAAAACTATTTGATTTGTAAGATAGACATACTATATACGTGTCCGGTTGAAGGTGACCTGTGCTTATATAAAGTAAAATATGACTAAGTATAAATGTAAAAGTGCCAATGTGCAGGGTAATTTTCCTGGGACAAAAAATAAGTAACAGGTTTTAAACAACAGTTCTGAGGTGTGTGGTTCAGTCCATAATCCGGTTGAGAAAGGAGGTGTTGGGGCTTCCGAGACGTTGGGAGTGGGGGGTTGCGGTGTTGTAGAGTCTGATAGCTGATGGGATGAAAGAGCCCCCCAAGCGCTTTGAGGCACGGGGCTGAGTGAGCCTGTGGCTGAACGTGCTCCTGAGTTGCCTCAGCTCAGCATAGAGAGATGAGAGGGGTTGTCCATGATCGCCTGCAGCTTTCCCCTCATCCTCCTCTCTGTCACAGCCTCCACACAGTCCAGCTTCATCCCCACCACAGAGCTCGCCTTCCTCACCAGCTTATTCAGCTTGCTGGCACCTCCACTCCCGATGCCTCCTCCCCAGCACACTACAGCAAAGAAGGTGGCACCACATAGAACATCCACAGCAGCCTAGTGCACACATTGAAAGACCTGAGCCTCCTCAGGAAGAACAACCTACTCTGTCCCTTCCTGTAGAGGGACTCAGTGTAATCTGAACACTCCAGTTTATTGTTTAGATGCACCCCAAGGAACTTGTAGGTGTCCACCATTTCCACCTCCTCCCCATTTATGGAAACAGGTATTGGGGGGCTCTTTCTGCGCTGGAAGTCCACCACCAGCTCCTTGGTTTTCCCGGTGTTGAGCTGAAGGTGGTTCCCGTCACACCATCCCACAAAGTTCTTAACTAGTTCCTGTACTCCTCCTCCCTGTTGTCTGTGATGCATCCAACAATGGAGGAGTCATCAGAGAACTTCTGCAGGTGGCATGTTCGGGAGTTGTAGCAGAGAGAAAGCGACAAAGTGATGGTCAGGCACAGGGAGCGAGAAGTAAAGTACCTTGTAAAGATAAGGTCAAGTGGTTTAATATACACCCTCTGGTGCAACCTAGACACATCATCAGTGATGTAACCTGAGGTCATAGGGTGTTTTGGGTCTCTCAACATCAGACACCCTCGCCCAGGCGACCCAGCCGGGGGTGATCAGACCCCGGCTTGTGTCTAGGTAGCTTGTGTGGCCCACGGATCACCCCTCATGATCCACAGCCATCTTGATGCCTTCTCAGCAGCATCAGTGGTGTTTTTGATGGCTTTCTTGCTGTGCAGTCCCCTAATTCCCAACAACTTGAGGGCCCTGCAGAGTGACTGGCCTGCGAAACCTCGGCATCCAACCTCAATGGGACTACACCGAGTCTTCCATCCGTTGCGCCGGCATTCGGCTGCCAGCTCCTCATACTTGGCCCTATTCCTCTCAAATGCCTCCTCCATCCGGTCTTCCCAGGGCACAGTCAACTCCAGCAGTATCACCTGCCTTGTTGATTCTGACATGAGAACCAAGTCCGGTCTAAGTGTGGTCACTGCGATGGTCTCTGGGAATTTAAGCTGTTTCCCCAAGTCCACCTTCAGCTGCCAGTCCCTAGCTGTTGTCAGGAGCCCCCCTGTTTGGCTTGGGCGGTGTTGAGGCTTCTCACCAGATTTAACAAAGTTGATTGAATGCCTAGCTGGCTGTTGCTGCTTGCTGAGTGAGATCCCTGAGCAGATGGTATCTGCTATCACCTTCAGCACCCGATCGTGGCGCCAACGGTAGCGCCCCTCACCCAGGGCTTTCGGGCAACAGCTTAGGATGTGCTCCAGTGATCCTCTCCTCTGGCACAGAGGGCAAGCAGGTGTTTCTGCCAGGCCCAAAAGAGTGTAAAGTCAGATGATTGCAACTTTTCTAGCTTGATGTTGGAGTCATCCAGGACAACTAGCGGAGTGCCGTCTTCAGGAAAGCAGCTGAGGAGGGCATCCATCTCATCGAAGCAGTCATGGAAGGGACCCAGAGGACGGTAGATTACTGCAATGTAGAGCTTTATAGGAATGGTGACAGCAACAGCGAGGACTACAATCGTGATCTGGCCAGGTATTCCGAGGGAAGCACCCGGTAAGACCACTTGGGCGAGATGAGGAGTCCAGTCTCCCCTCCTCGCCCTGATGGTCTTGGGGTGTGTGAGAAGGAGTGAGCGGTAGAGGGCAGCCGGAGTGGGCGTGTTCTCTGGGGTGATCCAGGTTTCTGTTATGGCCAGGAAGTGGAGGGTCTGGAGGCAGGCATAGGCTGAGATGGAGTCTGCCTTCTTGACCGCCGATTGGCAGTACCACACTCCGCCTGTCACTTCAAGGTCAGTGCAGACAGAGAGAGATGGGTAGAGCAGATTGGAAGGGGTGCAGCGTTGAGTATTGGGACGTAGATGGCGTCTGCATCAACCAGCAGCAAAATGGGCATGTGTTTAGTTATTCTTTAAAAAACAGTCAAAAATTAACAGTATATACTTTAACTAGGGATGTCCGATATTGACTTTTTGCCGATATCCGATAGCCGATATTGTCCAAATTCTTAATTTCCGATACCGATATCAACCGATATGGTATACCGATATATACAGGCGTTTTTATTTTCGCCCAGACTAATTTTAGGTCCCATATCTCCTGTTGTGGAATTAACACATCATCTATTTTTATTGTGTTGCCTCACTAGATTGCATTTCACAAATTAACACTGTCTATAAAAAATAAGGACACTATTTCAACTTATGGAAAAGTGCCATATTTATGCACAAGCACATTATCGGTGGTAAAACCGATAACGATATTAACCGATATTACAAAAATAGGCTAATATCGGCCGATATTATCGGTTGGCCGATATTATCGGACATCCCTAACTTTAACTTAATTTAATATGTCAACATCCTGTTTCTTTGATGCTGCTGGGAATTTGGCGGGCATCGTCTAAGTCCTGGTATGTGGGGAAGTGGCAGGAGTTTGAACCACTTTTGGGAACACATCCTGCTGCATGAAATCACCTTGAGATAGCCAGTGGGTGCCTCCCAGCACATCTAAAACGTCGTCAAGTTCTTGCAAGACTGCAGATGCTTAAAAAAGTAATTAAAAAATAAGTACACAATCAAACATCTATCTATATATATATCTATCTATGAGGCACCATCGAGAGCCTCCTGACCAGCTGCATCACTGTGTGGTACGGTGCCTGCACCGTGTCCTGCCGCAAGACACTGCAGCGCATAGTGAGAGCAGCTGAGAGGATCATCGGTGTCTCTCTCCCCCCCATTTTGGACATTTACAATACCCGCCTCACCGGCAAAGCCATCAGGATTGCTGGTGACCCCACCCACCCACCCCACAGTATCTTCAGTTTTCTGCCGTCGGGGAGGCGACTGCGGAGTCTGCGGGCCAGAACCAGCAGGTTCAAGGACAGCTTCTTTCACCAGGCTGTCCGGAGGCTCAACTCCCTCCCTGTTCTGCCCCTGCCCCCCCCCCCCCCCCCCCTCCTCTGCCCCCCTGCCACAGACTCTTAACCCTGCACCCACCTCGGACCATTGCCCTCCCGCCACCACTCACAAACTCTCATCCTGACTGACCCTTTAAAATTGTCCTTTGACTGTTTTAAATATATTTTGCACTATTTTTTTGCACTATTCAATTTTTCATTTTCCAATGCACTACCTCACTTTTTCGTACTTTTCTGTGTTTCTGTGTTTTTGTCTGTACGGTGTCCGTTTGTCTGTCCATTGTTTATTTTGCACCGCAGGTCTGAGAGGACTGCAATTTCATCTGTGCTATATGCCTGCCATGTAGCACATTTGACAATAAAGATACTTGAATCTTGAACTTGAATCTTGAATGTATATCTATGAAAATGTTCCACTCTGCTCCGCATTATTTTTGGGACAAGGGCCTTTTAGCATACTAATCTACGTAATGAATGGGCATAGGCAGCAATGTTTTTGTGAATGAGTGGAGCTCTGTCCTGGAAGAGGTTTATCTCAGCATCTGAGAGATGGTTGAGCTTCTCAGACACTTACATGGTGTGTGGCACATTTCATAGTCAACATTGCTGATTAAAACACACAACAACTAGCTTAAATCCCATCCTACTCATATGTATAACATTAGGAAAAAATTTTCATCTCCAGATAGAAAACATCCAGGTCCGAGGTGGATACCTTGCCTGGAGCCTCCCCTAGCAGCACTGTCCCAGCACCGAATGGCTTCTGAACAAGAAGCTGCTGCCACCCAAACATCTTCAAAGAGCTTGCGGCTGTCAATAACGTAGCCCTGCTCTGCTCTGCCCTGTTAGCCATGACAGTTGGCAGGGCAAGTCCTTTGGACCTGGTAACATTGAGAAGATGCCAGTATCTCTGGTGTCATCCTCCAGCTGTGCCAGCTGGTGGTGTTACAGTGGGATGGCAGATGGTGTGGGCTACCATGGGTCACCAGGTGACCCAGCTCTCCCACACTTTGGTTCCAGACCACGAAAGGGTAGATCTCATCCAGGGCCTGCCAGTCACTAATGGACTCTTGGGTATGTGGTTCCTCGCCCACCAGCAGTCTGTCTGCGAGAAGAACACCTGTCCTGGTTTGGGTCTATTCTCACAAGCTCCTCTCGTCAGGCTGGCAGGAAGCAGGGCCACTCAGGCTCCCACTGCAGCAGTAGCTGCTTCCACCACCACCACCACCACCACTGCAGCAGCAGCAGTGAGGGAGAACTGGCCCTCCTGGACACGACTGGTGTATTTTCCTTTGCCCCCAATAAAGATAATAAAGACCATTTCACACTGAAGTGGTAGTAAATCTTTAAAGAGTTTTACCCCTCTGGCCAACTGGGCCCTGTGTTTGGCCTAGTAGCTGTGGGTGGTGTTTAAACAGCACAGTATAGCCCGGGTTTTGTCAGACAGCGCTCCTTAGTTGCCTGCCCGCTATCCGAGCGCAATGCGTCTTGGCAAGTGCGATGCTTTTTACCAACATGGTTGGACAACACTCTGTTATCTCTACAACACATTGTGGAGAAAAGATTGCAGGACCCCATTGCGAGCAAAGCTCTAGCAGCAGAAGTGACTTGTCTCTTGGAAAAGGGTGCTGTCACTGAAGGTCTATGCTTCTCAGCCATTGGCAAGTCTGCTTGGGGCTTTGCCTGGAGTCGGCCACAATGACGATGAGGCTCTCGATTATGTTTTGTGCTTGCAGAAGAGTGACCTCTCTGTCTATTATGCACCTCTTGTTCTGGGTCTGCTCTTCATATGCAAACTACAGCAGAGGTTGGATCCCAGGCGACATAAATTCTGGGTTCTCACCGTACCCCGCTCAGTGTCACCGTACGTGGAATACTGGGGAAGCATCCCTGCGCTCCTTGAAGGGTTCCCCCTGGTCAGAGTGATATATTACGTGGTGCTCTTCATGGACGCCTCATTGAGGGGTTGGGGGTACACCTCTGCCCCCTGTGGGGTACTGCCCACCAGCAATACCCCACAGTTTTCATACTCTCAACAATGCCAAAACGAAATATCAACACATTAGAAAAGGAATTTCTTGCCTGTATGTCTTCTGAGAGGCTTTGCCAGTACATGTGCCTTGCCAATGTTCTTGCCATTTGATGTATACTTTAGGACCACATTAGAAATATGTACACTGTTGCTTTTATGTATTATCCTCTGGGCCTTTGCATTGATCACACTGTACAATTACTATTTGTCATTTAAAATGAAAATAAATTCTGTTAACCTTGATAAACCAACAATAACACCTTTGAGATGTTGAAGGCTGTACATTAGATGTATGAAGTTTAGTTCAGTTGCAGATTATGTTTCAGGAACAGGGACAGACGTTGTAAAAAAAAAAAACATCTCCATGGGGCAGTATAACTGGCCCTAAAAGTTTGCATGCATAGGGCTTGCCAATTAAATGACTAAACGTATTGGATGAGACGTTGGATGTGAATTGCTGCAGACCTAGCTGCGGCCATTCTGTAGTTAGAATGAGGGTTGTTGATCCCAATGTGTTGTCCAGACTTCCAGAATCAGATACAGAAGGTGCATGACTGGAAGCCGACCTCCGGCCCCATGTAGACTCATTCGTGGAACACAATGGAGAAAAAACTGAAATGTTCATGGAAAGGATAAAGACGAAAACTGAAAGCGTTAATACACTGCAGATAGTAATGGGATAGGCCTATGTCAAACATTGCTGGCATATGCAAAGGATCCCACCAAGCCTGTCCTGGACTTCTTTGTGGATAGATATATTGCCTTGTTGAACACAATGGACTTTTGATGAAAGGAAATTACAGAGAAGATAAGAAATGCTGCAAAATGCTACAAAAGATCTGTAAAGGACTTTTGGCAATAAGAAAATAGAGAGTAGAGTGATGTCATGGGGTTTTTGCTCTATGTGCATTACAGTTTTGTTTTTACATTAAAGTATGTAACGGTTATTCTGCTTTTATCCAGAAGAACCTCAGCTCTTCCCATTTACTTGTATTTGTTTACAGAGTTGAGTTGAGTTCTTGAGTTGGTAGCAATCTGCAACCTCACCGCTAGATGTCACTAGTATGTAGGCTATATAGACAATGACTACAACGCATGACTCTGACTACCTAACCACTATAAGGTTAGGTAGCTTTCGCACAGGGTGTATAGCTTGGCTACAACCAACAACTCTGCACTTGAATATCTTGTAGGCCTATTAGTAAAACTATAATGTCTCTGTTCCTTAACTGTAAGGATGGCAAAATTACTAAAGTAAAATGATTCACATCTGTCTTCAGTTCAGATATAACAAAAATAGTAACTTCAGATCTGTAAAACACTTTGATTGGGTATCAAATTTAGTGGAGGTTGAAGATATGGTAGGAAGGCGGTATTTTGTATTAGGCCTATGTACCACATTTGTGGGATGTGCCATTTTATAAATATATATTTAAAAATTGTGTGTAAATATTATTGCAGTACCTCCCCTGACTAATATGAATGAGTAAAAACATAAGCCAGAATCTAAAGTAGAAATAGCTAACTTATCTAGAAGTTACAGAATGTGTTATTGTACTAGCCTGTAGAATACCATCTTTTGTGCTGGCATGCTGCAAAGTGTATAGAACTAGCAATAAGCAAAGAATGGACATGCTTTTGTTTAATAATTGTGGCTTTTTAATCTTCGGTCTTAGGGCAAAAATATGTGAGCAAGCAACTGAGTTACTACCTTTGAGACTATGGAAAGACTTAAGTTGTATCTTAGTGTTATCATTATGAAGACTGCATTTGACCAGTAAGATAATGTATATGAATTATATACATAAAAACTAAATAATACCAACTGACTGCCAGGGAGGATTACATTTTGGAAATGGCCTTTATTTGGTTTTAGAAGCATTATAATGTAAACCACACACAACAAAAAACAAAAAAAATAAACAAACTTTGAACAAACATTATGCAGACAACATGTGGTTTTGTTTGGTTTGGGTTTATATTGCTGCAATTAAGATATAATTTCTAGCAACATAGCATTTTAGCTAAAATGGTGTTGCTAAAACACTGTGTTGCTTGATTAATCAGAATAGGTCTACCGGTATATGTGTTTGCATGAGCTTAATTACAGTAATGTAAACAGACAATGCTCCTTGTATACATTAGGAACATATTTGTATATCACAGTGCTGGTGTATTTTGTGTCACTACATGCAAATTGAACTTAATTGTAGTCTAATAATATAAATATGTAGAAAATTGATTTCTGGCAATCAGTGTTGTTAGTCAATTAATTAAAATGTTGCTGAACAAATACAAGTCTGTAATGTAAGTATTTCAAATATTTTCCAGGTGTGGAATTATGTCGTAAACTCTCTGCATTGTTAAATGCCATTTTGATGAAGTTATTTTTGCCAGGTAATTTTACACATTGTAATTAATATAAAGTTTTGTAAATGTTATTTCATGTTACATGATCCTTTAAGTAATAGAGTTTAAAATCCAAAGATATTGAATTGAAACAAATTCCAGGTTGTTCTTGTGATCACCACAGGATGCTTAGGAAAACAGCACTACTGCTCCCTGGAATAATATTTTCAATATCATCAAATTGTTATACTGAAAACAACAAAACAAAAAAATAAAATGTGACTTCTGTTCATATTATATTATTATTTCCATTAGTATAAATATAATTGCTGCGCTTATTTATATTTAGTTGACTGGTTTGTCCCCAATAATATCAATAATAACAACAACAATAATACATCTACTAATATAAATAATAATAACAACAATAATGACAATAATACATTTTACTTCCTGTCAGATTGAGTCAAGTCATCATTTAAAAAGAAAAACGCATATACAGGTTCTTAACAAACAAATCAAGCAACAAATCAAGCATGAAATATTTACTTAGTTACACAATTGAAACTACAAAACTTCATGTAAGACCCCCTATTTACTTCATGTACAGTACATTTTTGGTGTTTGCTGTTTCAGGCTAAAAAATTCAGGCTAAAAAATAGAGTCAGACTTCTATGCATTGGAGTAATGCTTGAATATATATGATAACCAGGCCTAGATAAAAATCATTTTTTGTGGATTTTAAGGAGATCTTTAAAGCTTTAATACCAGATAAATACACAACTATGAATATTTGTGGGGAATTTTCATAGTTAAATTCTTTGGTAACTCTGGTAATATGGGCAAGAAAACCCCTTAGCTTTAAAATAAGATCAGGGCTATTGTACATCAGTACATATGTATTTTAGGTTAACATTCAAAGCTTTTGTTTTTTAAGATGGTTAGCATTTAGACTCATTTTACTCTATAATGGTAGCTTTGGATACTTGTACGGGGAAAACATCTAGAATTCTCTAGCTAGTTATTCAGCAAATTACATCTAAAGGCAAAGCACTTAATTTTTGAATAAACATAGAAAATTGTATTAAAATATGTAATTTTCATTGGCATCTTTGAAGAACATTCCATTCCATTATTCAAGAAAAGAAAATGGCTATACTGGACATTTTTGGCTTGGTTTCAGTTAAAGCACTTTTCATTACCCCTTTAAAATAGGAACATTGGGAAATCAAAGAAAGTCACAATTATTAGTAACATTATGTTTGGAAATACAAATAGTCAGATCTTTGGAAACATTAAAGCTTATTTTTCTTTTTTTGGATAGGCAAGTCTCTCTTAAAACTTTCAACTTAGCTTCCAAAGTGATCGCTTCAGGAAGAACATTATTGGAAGTTGCCCTATATGGCATTTCAAGGCAAATGCTTGTTCTTAGGTTCCAATTAAAAAGGTTGCTGATCTGTATCAGGAATTATGCAGAACATGAAATACACCCAATACAGACAAACCCCAAAAAGAGTGAGAACACAAAGGTCAGGTCGTATTGCCACATTTTTCACTCTCCATGGTAATCATATTGATGGGCAATCTCAATACAGTGTCGAAGGCAGCTGGCATGGCACATAGGCACAAGTCCAACGAATTAAGGTATAAGGTTTCATAAGGGATCAATACTATTTGACTGAGGTAGGACAAGCAGCATTAACAGGCATAATCAAAATTGGCTTTGAAGTTCTTATCAAACTGAGGTAGTTATATTTGGGCACGCACAGGTATTTGATGAAATGTTATAAAAGTATTTGTAGTACAGGATCACTTTCTGACAATCTTCCTCCAATTCAACTTGTCCGGCGGCAAGCTATGTTATGAACAATCACTTCAAAGTTTCAAAGATGCACATAAGTTAAGTCAGGCTATGGCTAAGGCCACTATGTTTCATCCTCTTAGTTGTGGAGCAGATACAGAGTTTATGTGGCAAAACACATATAGAACATAGAACAATATATTTGGCATCATAAGGTTGTACAGCTCTCGGTACGTAAAGCTTCCCAGGATTTGGAATATGACTTTTGGTTTTTGCTAGTGCGAAAAAATATATTTGTGGTGCACATATCAGCCCACATATCACAACGACAATCTATAGCCCTGAGAAAGACAGTCATTTTACATGGCTCTCAATAATAAGGCTTTGGATTTGTGGGAGTTTGGTATTTATACTGCCCCCTATGGGTGAGAAGAAATGATATGGTCCGATAAGGTGATGGAGTCTTGAGACTCCATCTCCATCTTGAGACTCCATCACCATTAAGCAGTGTCCAAACCAGGCAAACATGATGGGTCTTGCTCAATATGGACCGGATATTGACTCGTGGTGCTTCCTACCTGTGAGTTTAATTAGAAACAATTAGGAATATATGGTTAATTCATATAAAGGCAATACACGTAGGTACATTACATCTAGGTAACATAGCATCTAATAATGTCAAAACAATAGGGGTGTGTATGTGGGAAGGAAATATGTCTGGTTGTATCTGGATCATGTCTTACACTATTAAGACACATTACAATAGTTTACAATAGTTTACCCTATTGTAAACAATTAACCTCATCAATTCAAATAGCACGTGACAAATGATCATTCAATGGTCATGTTTCTTTATGGTGCGGTCACAAAAAAGGGCAATTTGTAGGTTTAAAATTCTTTAAAGTTATATTAAGTTGCTAAATGTATGTATAATTTAAAATTGTACCTTACAAACTTGTTCACTTCTAGGGTGAGACGTGCCATCTTTGGGGATTACATTATGACCATTATGGTCCCTTGGCACAGACCAGCTTTCCTGGATTCCTTTGCTGCAAAACAAGCTGGAACCAATTCTTAGGCTGTTATGAGTCATATTTCACAACAATGTTATTGTTATTGTACTTATTTTTGAGTCAAGGAACATAGTCAAGGAAATAATTGCATCCAGTTTTTCTGAGGGATCCGGTAACACTTACAAAGACATGATTACACATTAATTAACAAGAGTTAATACAGTAATAGGTATTAACTAACAATTTACTAATGGTATAGTAATCATTTACTAATGATGTTCATGGGAACTTATGGTGTTCATGTTTACAACAAGGTACTCATTTATAACCCTATTAAATAATGTTTAAATTAATAACTTAGTGAAAACCATTAAGAAATGATTACTAGACCATTGTTAATTAATTAATTGTGTGTTACTATAATGTAAATTAATTGTTAATGATTGTAACCTTTTTGTTGTAGTAAGTACTATCATGGACTGAACACCACACCACACACCTCAGGACTGTTTTCTAAGCCGTTGTTATTTTAGGTCTTCTCACATGTTTTACTTACACTACCTTGAATATCCTGTATAATTTGCACATTTTGCACATTCTGCACATTTGCACATCTATTTTGCACAACTTACAACTGCACATCTATTTTTATTTTTATATCTACACCTCAGTGAGACTCTGTTACCAATTGCACTATTCATCTTTTCATCTAACAATTGCACTGTTCATCTCAATGATAACTACTATGTATGTTCATCTATCAATTGCACTGTCCATCTCAATGATAACTACTATGTATGTATATAGGTTCTCATTTTTTCACCTGATCTGATTTTAAGAGCTTGCATATAATTTAATCTTGTATAGGTAAATCTATTTATTGTTTATAGTCTATAGTCAGGTTTTTTTTATCGCATTCCTCTATCCCCTTGTACTGCTGGTCAATGTGAATTTCTCCTAAGGGGGATTAATAACGGAATATCTTATCTTATCAGGGATTCTTACCTTCGACGGTATCCAAACATGAGGAAGAGGACACAGAAGATGATGCAAGCCATGGCGATGTGGATGCCTACTATAACGCCTCCCAGAGACCCATCGCCATCTCTGCACTGACAGGAGAACTTCCCTCCTGTTGCATATGAGACAAGTCCTGCGGCTTCAACCATGTAACACAGATGTATCTGTACACCTGAATGACTTGGCTGTCTATGAATTGAAAGTCTGTAGCACATGGTCTTGTAACACTGTTTAGGTAAGCAGATGGAATATTCTAGTTATTACAAGACAAAAAAAGTGAATAGGTGGAATACCACAATCAGTCCAACTCAATCAGACTCATCAGATCTCAATAATAGGTCTCTCAGCAAGCAAAATTATATTTAGCTACAATATATGTACGTTAGTTAGTTGTTGTATTTGAGTTAGTTGTTTTTGATTGTAGACATGGTAGAAAGATTACCAGTTTTGTGTGCGCTTTCTTCTGCCAGGGACACAAGTCTGTTGGAAGAGTCGCTCTCACCATTTCCATTGTAAGCCACGAGTTTCACTTCATACACGGATCCCGGTTCTAAAAGATGAATTAATTATCAGTCAGATGCATGATGTAAATTCTTTGAATTCAGCAGTGGTCGGAGAATCCAGTTAAAGAAAGTATTGCCATGGAATCTCACTACACTAAGCCAGCTGATCTCACTCATACATTGTACCCCTTGTACTATTTAGAGAATACTTGGAGGGCCCATCAGTTTTTATGATTTTTTTTTTCTATGGTGCCTCATTGTAGATTTACATTGAGGGCATTTAGCAGACGCTTTTGTTCAAAGCGACTTACAGTCAGTACATTTGTTATACATTTGTGGGTTTCGACATGTGGACAGTTGGAGGTGGGGATTGAACCCCCAACCCTCTGGTTAGTGGACGACCCACTCTACCCACTGAGCTACTGCTGCCCTGTTAGATGATGAGAGAGAAGGAACAACTCTGCAATGTATCTGAATTGTAGACGCGCACACGCACACACACACACACACACACACACACATAATTACCAAGGTAAGAGATGGTGTGGGTATTCATGTGGAATGGTATCTGGATTGGCCCCCAAAAACCTTCATGTGGAATTTTGCGGTAGGAAAGGCGGAAACCCTCTGCCTGACCGGCCTTACTGGGCAGCTCCCAGAGGACCTGCACTGCAGTCGAGTTGACCACTTTGGTGAAGAAGCTTGGTGGTGTGGGTACTAGAAATGTGACAAAGCATATGACAACGCATGTGACATACCATATTTTGGGGAATAGCATTGCTAATGGACACAAGAGGGGAAGAATACAAATTCTGAAAACAATAGCAGGAAATGGACAAAGCATCAAACAAAAAAGGCTTTACATGTTTTTTCCACTTCCCAGAGTAAAATCTGTACCATGTCCTATGGACCATTCTATATCTCAAACCATTGGCCAGCGACCAGCACCATACAGCAGTGGCTGCTGGCCCACACTCCAGATCTAGCTATATATATCATATTGTTAACCGTATACGAACACTTTGTTTGTTGATAGGTGCACTAAATTCTATGGTGTAACTCCCGTCACACCATGGAATTGGTGTCAACAAATAACATCGCTCACAATCACTGATTGAAAACCGACACACACTTAGCGTTTAATTTTCATTCATGTTCATTTTGAAACAAAAGTTTTTTATATATTCAGGATTATCTATGTAAGGATGAATATAATATTTGTTGCTATTTCAGATTCTTACCACCCCCTAGCGTGGTGGCGACCACAGCTCCAGAGTGTTGGCTCTCCCCCAGTGGGGAGTAGGACTTCAGGTAGATGGAGTAAGAGGTGGAAGGCTCTAGGTCGGTGAAGTCATGTTGAAAGATGGTCTTGCTGACAGCTTCCTGCCGTTCCTGGCTGTCCGACTCTAATAACAATCAGCAGGATTTCAAAGTTTATTACAAATGCCCTTCAGCGTTTTGCTGTCATCATAATGCCAACTGAAGAAAAAACCAAGGCATGTAATTTTAAGGTTATGAGGCAGCTTGCAATTCTTTTATGGAGAATATCTGTCAAGGAATGATAGCCACTCCCCTCTCCATCCTCTCCAACCTTATTTAAATTTGACAATAAAAACACTTCTTAAAAACACTTTTTACAATAATTGAAAGTGTGTGCGTGTTTTTGTATCTGTGTCTTCTTTCGAGCGTAAAATACTTGACAGTGAGTGACAGCCAGTGGTAAATATATGTAATGCCGACAGTGCAGATACAAAAACACTCACAAGCTCAGTGAGGGCAAGTGCACAGTTGTGATGGCAGGGCCTGGCACTTGATCACTGATTGTCACTGAGCTCCTCTATGGCTAAAGGAAAGAGGCATCAGCATTTACATATAAAGTACCTTACCGGTATACCCATCTACAGTACATGTACATGATGGTTCTTTCCAGTTCCCACCAGATAACAGATAATCAATATAATATAATTCATTGTTTAACTAATCCATACTTACTAAAAAATAGATATTTGAGATGAATGTGATTTCAAATGCACTGTGGGGATTCTGTGATATTCTTACTACTCTTGACGTTGACTGCTTGTTGAGAAGGGTTATAATATGTCCCAATTAAGTTTTTTAACATGTGTTATAGATAAAAGCTTTGCCCTTTGTGCTACTCAATAAATAGATATGAGAGTAGGCACTACTGACTGTTCATGTAGTGAAATAAGAACCTCTGTGAGCATAAATAGGTTATGAAAAGGTCCTTGTAAATACCTTGACAATGATAAGCTGAAAGTGTGGAAGCCCTGCACTGATCAAGCTTACCGCCAATCTTGCGAATCTGCAGGACGTAACCAATAATGGTGTCTGTGACTTCTGTTGGAGGTTGGCTCCAGGTAACCCGAAGTGCACTGTTGGACAAAGCACGAGCTCCAAGGCCCTGGGGTGAGGCAGGTTGGTCCTGCACACGGGCTATAGCCAGCCGGGCACTCGCTTGGTTTGTGCCGGCGCTGTTCTCTGCAATGCACTGGTAGATGGCTTCATCCTCCAATGTAATGCGAGTCACAGCAAGAGTGCTGGAGGAGATCACAGAGTGTATTCATTAGCAATAATCCATGCAACCATTTATTGTGGAAATAAGGCTGTATGACGCCACACAACCTGCGTAACACATCCCTACACTCCTACACTTCTGTTGACTCTTCACATAAAACTGAGATGATTACTTTAAGATCAACCAGACAACCATTGCCAATGTCAAGTACCACATTTAACGCTTGTAATTAATTTGTGCTTAACCTAAATTGCTGGTAATTAGATGAATCATGAAAGTTTTCAAAAGATTGAATGAGTTTCTATTCTGTAAACATACAAAACAACATTACAATTTCGCAAACTGTCTTTCGCATACTACTGTGTTGCATACCTGTTGTTGTTTGTGAGCTTAAGATTATCTCCAGGGAAGAGCACCTTGCCATTTTTAAGCCATATTAGGTGGGGTTCTGGTACACCTTGAGCCACGCATGTAAACACAGCGCTGCCCCCTACCGGCTTGGAAATGGACTGAGGCCACTGCACAAACTCGGGCGGGGCTGTGGAGATTAACACAGAGAACATAAACATTCATATACAATGTAATTACGCAGACTCTTTTGTCTAAAGCAAGTTGCAATGAATTCAGAAACATGTTGTTGAGCCAGGTTGGCCATGGATGCCTACAGGTAAGGCTGTGGACATTTTAATCTTTAATCAACAATGAATACCTTTATGCTTTCCTCATCTAACACGTATATTTCAAATCGACAACAAACTTCAATAAATGAATGCAAACACCCATTTATCATGAAGACGGTTATAAGAAAGCGTATCCAGTAAAACTTCCTGCGCAAATTCCCAGTTTGATCATATTACTATGAACTTTCAATATTAACTCTATTTCATATTGTGGTAGTATGTACCAGACATCTCCACAACTTTCAGTTAGTTCATTATTCCAACAGCTTTCCCAGTGAGAGCAGCTAGTTTAGAACTTTAACTATGTATTTTTCTCTTTCAAAATGAGCTTGTATAGTGTGAGTGAATTTGATCTGTTCACCCTCTCATCTGCGCTCGGCCTACTGGGTACTGGCTACTCTGTTGACCATTCATCTGAAAACCCATATTGACCTTATATTGATTAACCATATTTAAAGTTATCTGTGTGTTCTTGTATTTTCTGACTGATTTGGAAACTATGTCTTACAGGCTTTTGTATACCTTTATATGATTTTACTCATGCTATTATCTTTTATGGAATGCTACAGTTGAGTCAGTGAACGTTTTGGCATTCACACCTTAAATTGTGAACACTATTTTGGAAAATATATTTGGTTTGTTATTTGTTTATTGTTTATTCTCTCTCTTTATTTCCCCTTTGTGGTTGTGGTCCCATGTGGATGGGTCTCCCCTTGGCCTATCATTCATCTTCCCAATCAACTTTGCATCCACAGGGTTTCCCCCTTCATCCCTTCCTGCTCTCACTCCCACCCTCCCCCATGTCTGGCCATTCTCAGACCCTTTTTTTCTCTTCTCCATGACTGAACGTTTCCATGGAGACTCCTCCCCCAAACCTCAGGTCAATGTCAGAGGTCAGGTGTCAGGGGTCCTCAAGGTCATTGCTTAACCTCAAAAACCTGCACCACACTTAACATTGAACATCTTGCTAGTCCACCCCCATCTTCTCCGCTGCACCATTGTTCCCTGGTGCTTGTCCCTCTGCTCACACTGACCCGTTCTCTTTCTCTCGTTGTCTCCCCTTCGTCAAACAATTGGACCAGGGAGAGACAAAGACTGTGTGACAGACACATTTTGAATGCCCTGAAGTTCACACATTGCATTCACACACACACACACACACACACACACACACACACACACACACACACACACACACACACACACACACACACACACACACACACACACACACACACACACACACACACACACACACACATATATTTATATATATATATATATAAAGGTATGAAATAAAATTTTAGAGACTACATGCAACAATGACCTTATCAGAGCACCAACAAAGCCATTGACTAACCACCATTGGGGAAAATCAATAAATTAATGAATATATTAAAGATCATTTCCAAAACCCCCTCTCTGTCAGGAGAATTGTCAGTCCACTTGTGAAAGACAGATAGGGAAGTGTATTGATTGTTCTAAAACTGTCTGACACAATATCATGGGTGGATGGAAGGATGGATAAATAAATCGATGTATGTGGAGGTAGTGGGTGAGAGGAGAAGGCCTGGGAGTTCAACACATGCATTTAACATGAATGTAGCTTCATGTGATGTTCATTTTTATTTATGGTTACTTGATCACTTACATTTGTTTTC
This sequence comes from Urophycis tenuis, assembly GCA_036785325.1. Classification (NCBI taxonomy): domain Eukaryota; kingdom Metazoa; phylum Chordata; class Actinopteri; order Gadiformes; family Phycidae; genus Urophycis; species Urophycis tenuis. The sequence goes on from JAXIVH010000098.1 coordinate 443,273, forward strand.
TACATATGTTTATAATTTACTATTTCTCTTGACATAAATAACAAAGTGTGCTTTTGTATGCACACATACAGTATGCCTTAACGATGTTTACTTTCTTCCAAATATCCACACGCATTTAAGTTAAATTTGCCTAATATAAATAAGTGAATAATAATAATAATAATAATAATAATAATAATAATAATAATAATAATAATAATATTGTGATGAAGATTAAGTAAATTTATGTAAGTTTATTTAGCTGTAATGATCTATGTTTTAATAAATAGCCTGAAAGGCCACACTAATTGGACTTTCACACATGCACCGAAAGTCTGAACTTCTGGTAGGCCCCACTGTGCACCGGGCTGTGTGAACCAAAATGTCCGACTCTGTCCAGGTAGAACCAGCAGCCCTGCAGTTAGTATGTGATCCACTTTGCCTCGGGTGATTCCATGGACTGTCTTAGTTACCTTGCACCACGAGCCTGCCTAGTGCCGTTCGCCTCATCCTGGTGCCAGGTCGGTTGGCGGCGCACACATACACCCCTGAATGCTGCAGTGACACGTCTGAGATCATCAAGTTTCCGGTCCCGAGCACCTGTATCCCCTCAACCCCGATGGAACGCCCATCTGGGTTTCCCCAGGAAGCAAATAATGATGGACAGAGGGAGGGAGAGAAATGCAGGATATAAATGATTTGGCTTCAACAAGCACAAAGAAAACATCATACAGGCTTACATCATACTGTCAAAACCTTTTCTGTTTACTCAGTGTTGTAGACTTTAGAACCACTTTCTTCATGCAGATTACATACACTGTTGTGTACACTGATTGTGTTGAATCAGATTACATGCTGCATGAAATATAGTGATCACATTTTCAGACTTTATTTGCCTCTTTTTTTATTGAATATGTTATGTTATAAAATCTGAACATATTTTAAGACGTCAACATTTTCGCTCATTGGTTGATGGAAAGAAGACTATTTTGATGACAAGCTGTTTTTTCACTAAAAAAAATTTAACACCAGGACCATTTGCGATGTCTCCACTCCAAAGCAATTTGCAGTCCAGACACTGCATGCAAACTAAACAGTGAACTTACAAAGCGCAAACATGTCAAGTGCACCAGGGACTCCCGTGGATGTACTGCTAGACTTTCCTCTCCATTGCACATATCGCCCTTGTTTGTGCGCTGTTAGTTTGCAGGCAGCCCTATATCCCTGGCAGCTGGATGGGCGGAGTCTCACTGCGGCAATTTTTTTGTAGGTGTTTTTTGTTTACTCCAAAAACTGTTTGTAGTTAAAGTACTCTTCCTTCCACCAGCGGATAACGTAAACAGTTGATGCAAAATGTGTAATTGGTGGAACCTATTATAAACTACATCTAATTACACAGATTATATTTGAAAGTAGCACAACTTTCATTATTATTATTATTATTAACATTATGATTTTATTCTTTCCACTACCCCAATGGGAGTTTTATTGTGTTAAAAACAAAGTATCATCTGGTACCTAGCCTACTCCAGGAGACGATGGGTTTTGGGTTGCCAGTGGCAATGCACTCCAGGATAGCGGTCTGGTGGACAGTTATGGTCAGATTCTGAGGTCCAGACAAAATAAAGGGTTCCCTGTAAATCCTGGGTGCACCACCTAAGGAGAGACAGAGAAGTGTGAATAATAGGGGCTTTGATCGTTTACACGATCAAATACTGAAACAATCAACGAATTGTTTGTTCTTGTTTGTACTCATGACTTTCTGGGTTACAATGGAATTAAGGTTGCAGTTGAGTCTGAATTTCATCGTATAGCCGTTGTAAGTACACTATAAGTATCTATCTTGTATTCAATTCATGAGTTTGCATTAATGATTCTAAGTGTAGTCCACAAAGAGTCACCAATTCAGCTTCATCATCATATTTTGTGAAGATGATGTGTCATACAAATGTACATTAACCACCTCAAGGAGTCACTGTCATAGATGAAGCAATAAATTATCAGGAAAGACACATTAACTATTGTATTTCAAAATGTGGCAGGGAATGCCCTAAGCTCAAAAAGACAACACAATCACTAACAGCAGTTGTAAAACCTACTGCTTACCACGGTAGGCACACAACGTTTAATTTGATTGTGTTCATTTCCCACATGGATTTTAGCAGATTGAAATTGAAAGTCTGCTTACCAGTAACATTAAGTGTTGCCTCGTGGCTGAAACGTGTATTTGCGATGTTGGAGGCCACACAGCGATAGACCCCAGCGTCCTCTTTGGTCACACCTGTCACCTGCAGAATCCCCATCGGCAGCAGAGTGTACCTGGTAGCACAAGACAGGATTTATTCATTATTTCCCAATACTACATTGCATGATTTCATGGCATGATGTCATGCCATGAACTGTTATCCCACTTTATAATTATTCTCGCGACTTTTTACTGCAATTAATTCCCGCCGTACCATTGGATCACATGATACAGATCTAACGTCATTACAAAGATCTCGTTAATTGTAGGTGTGCTATCTACTTTTCAGATATGAAACCTTTATAAGTTTTGAGCTATTTGTGATTAAAAAAGCATGAAATTCCCTGTATAGATATCCTACAACTAACTGAGCCCGTAATCCCATTGTTACTATGACTCCGCTAATCAACTTTCCAGCTGAGAACGATTAAGCAGCATTGGCATGATTGACACACGCTACAGCTGTGAACCTTTTCACTATCCTCTGCTCAATTCACTGCCGTGCAATTGATTCGCTCGTCAAACTGCCATTTGATACAAATATCTGAAATTACAACCAAGGTAAGTTTTCCAGTTTTGGGTGTTTGTTGGGGGTAATTGATTTTGTCGTCAACCTTTCGTTAATGTTGTCTTGATATGAGAGTGCAAACTTACTAGCGCTAGCTAGCGAAGTATTGATCAGAAAGATCACAGTCATTTCTATGCACACATTTTCTAGTTTACACTGCAGCCTTTTTACATTGTCATGCCATGGTAATTCCTTGGAATTGCTTTTTCTAGTTTATGAGTGGTGTTCTTGTTTACTAATAGTGTTCATGTTACCTAAGGTAATGGTATGTGTTTGCTAAGACATAATTTCATACATTACCTAACTGCTATGCTGAGGCTTTATAATAATGCTTAAAACTGCACTAATGTTAATAAATGTACCCTTATGGTGTGTTACCATGCTGCATATCGTAATGCCAGATTTTCCACAAAATTTGTTTATTATGAAGCAAACTAATGTAGCTATTTATTTTACAAACAAAATATCCATGTAACGTCCTTCGCAGATAATCTGGTAGTGATGACAATAGCTCCATCTGCGTGTTTATGTATTGGTGATGTATTTAATTAGTAAGTGCAGATGTGTATTGTTACCTTGTTTCTGAAGTGCTGAGTGGAATATGGTTCCTCTCCCAGGTGATAATGGCCTCTGGAATACTCTTGATCTGACATTGGAATCGGGCCACACCTCCCTCATCTACTGCCATTGACTGTGGATGGGTATGGAACTTGGGAAGTGCTAAGAAAGATGTTAGCATTTGAGAATCAGACAATTAAAGCAATTTAAGAATCAGACAGTCAAATGTGTAGTTGTGACTGTGCAAAAAATCTGTGCTGAAAAAAAGAGTATATATAAGTATATATCACTCAATAAAAAATTCACTGGTGGAATAAAAATGAACTGTGTTTGCTTGTTTGTAATGCAGGTGTTATATGACACACTTACACGCCAGCTGGACCTTGGCCTTGCGGCTGACCAGCATGCCATAGTGGTTCCGTGCAGCGCAGTTGTACTCGCCCACATCAGCCCGTCGTTTCTGAAAGCTCTGTATGAGGAGTGTTCCATTCGCCAGAATTTGTACACGCTGGCTTGCTTCTACTGGTACCCCATTTCGTCGCCAAGTGATCATGATGGGTCCCTCACCCTGAACTTGACAGTCCAGCATTAGCAGCTTGTCCCTGACCGCAATGACATCACTTGGCTCCAGGAGGAAAGAGAGCTCTGTGGCACTGCAATCACCTGAAAGAAAGAGGAAATGTGCTTAACTTGAGAGAGGATGTGTGGGGTTGGGTGGAAATATTTATACATGCTAGGAAAAAGCAAGAATAGCATAATTAGAATATTTGCTTTGACAATCACACTATGCACATGCTGTGGCACATTTGTAATCTCTCAGCATAGCCTCTGAACCCATTCATCGTAATGCCATTACGATTTTCAGGCATTCTGTATTGAACACGTCATTCAGCAGATAATGGTGGTATCGTAGCTAAAACAACCATCAGATAACAGTGAAAGGTGTACCGTAATTGATGCAATCATGGAATATATCAGGGGACAAGATCAACAAAGGAAAACCCAATTACTTTCAATAGAAACCAAAAAACAAACTATTACCATGTTTTCTGGGATTGCCCTGTTATTTTAGATGGAGACTGTTGGGGAGGGATACACAATGCTCTACAATACATTTTTAAATATGACATGCCTCTGGAGAGTAATAAGACATTCTTAAGTTATTTCGCCGCATACCTTAAGAATGGATGAAAAGAGTTACATATTTAATGAATATACTGCTGGTGGCTAGTAAAAAGACTCACCAGGAAATAGCTATCACACGGAGCTCAACTTTAAATACATGAATGGAGACGATAACAGCATCTGCTATCTTCTTTTGTGGTCCAAAGATAAGCTCACTCCCTAATTATACATGTGCAGACATGCTTTTGAGATCTTCCTGGAAAAGGTGAGTTAAGGTGAGTTAAGGTGAGTTTAGATGGTTGGTCATGTTGAGAATTCCCTGTGAGTTGCCTTCCCTTCTTTATTGATGTAAATCAAATATTTTTTACTTTTAACTGTTCATTACCATGTGGTATAGTGAGAATAAGGAAACGCTAAAATATTTCTTGGCACATTCAAGGGGAAATACTAAACAAAACTGTGTTAAAAACATAGTTCGATTGTTGACCGGTCCATGGAGCAGCGAACAGACCATGGACAGAAATGACATCTGGCTGGAGATGTTCAGAATATCCCACAAACCAAAAAGGATCCTTGGTATTGCTTATATACGGGGTCACAGTTTGACACTTTCTATGGAGCCTGCGGAGAATGATGACAATAGTTTTGGTGCTGCGCTTCCCAACACCCTGACCCCAGTGAAGCCTCCAATGCAGCCTCCCTCTGAAGAGCACCATATGCCCTTTCTTATGCATACGCTTAGCTCCAGTTCTTTCAACCCTATCTTTGAGGTGACTTTCCCATGCCATTGGCTGGCTCACTGCTTAGTTAATCCCTTTTGACATTGACCTTGGTGACACATGCTGGACCTACCATTATATTGAGGAGTGACGGTCACTAGAATGGAGGTACCCCATTCTGATCTGTGACTACTGACTGTCTCCCTCTGTGAGTAGATGGCGTCCTCCAAGTGCAAGTTCACGAAGTTCAATGTGAGCATGTCCAGCTGTTCTTTCACCTATTATAGGATACTGGCTCATTTTGCTGTTTCACATTTTTGCATGTTTGTATGCACAATGTAAATCCAATTTCCTAATAAATATAATTATTTCCCGTGGAAGGTGAAAGAACACCCCAATTTACTGCCATTTTTTGTTTTTGACCAAATGCTACACAAACATATATTTAGAGATATAGCACAAAGATGGTCACTCTGCAGCAGCATTATAATACTATAAATCTGTAGCTCTTCCCATTTTCTCATTTTGACAAACTGATGTTATTCATATTTAATATTATATCATATTTATATTTAGTCGTAATGAGTGAGATTCCCTCCTGTCCCCACCCCTATACAGGTGTAGCCAGCAGAGTTTGCTTATCTAGTGCTGGTCACTCTGTTTGAGTTATATAATGCCACACCTGCCCCCAGTGTCTTATCTTGGAGGGATTTTAATGAAATTCAGTGGTTCCAAAGGGGAACTAGAGCAGAGTCCTGAAGCTAAAGATACATTATCACATACATGGTGTTGTAGCCTGCATGCTATCTAAACCGCAGTGTATGGAGGTACGTCTGCATACTCCTTTATGCAGACGGAAATAAAGTTTGGATATTCTGAAAAGCTTCCATGTGGGAAGCTGTAGGGATGAAAGTGATTATTGTATAAGAGTTCTGTCTGCCTATATCTAAGAGTTAGACTTATATTATTATTATTGAAATTAGTAAAGGAATCATATTTCTTATCTTGTTAACAGGATTCTGATGATAAAGAATTCATTATCACCACTTTCACTCGCGATTTATGATATCATTCTTTGTAAATAAGCTAGCTGCAGATGAACTTCATTGTCATGACAACAATAAGACTAGCAATAACATATGTATAGATATGTAAAGGTAAAAGGACTGGCCACATTTTATAAGTAATATCCTATACAATTGATACTCTGTTATTAGTACCTCTGCGAGCACCTGTCAGGCGGGCCCCCAAACTAATCTTGCTTAGGGCACCTAGTTGGTCAGGGCAAGCCCATAATCATACCATGAACACATACTATCTTTCAATTGGTTGATAGATGGCATGGGGTGTCACTTCAATCAACATTTCAGTGGGGAACCTAATTACGATATGGTTATTGTAGATATCACTATCCATTGCTGTGGAGAATAAAAGTCCAACAGAAGCATTTTTCCAAGAGTGTCCTGTTTGGTGTCTACAGCTGGATGCTGTGGATGTGGATGTGTGTGTGTGTGTGTGTGTGTGTGTGTGTGTGTGTGTGTGTGTGTGTGTGTGTGGGGGGGGGGGGGGGGGGGGTTGACAAAGAGAAGGGAAGCCAACAAGCATGAAAAAGCGCCACAGCTTGAGGGGGGTGGGATGCACCCCCTGGAGACATAAAAACACATGCACACATGCACACCAACACACACACACACACACACACACACACTTGACCAGACCGAGAAGGAGGGTGGTGCTGTTAGGTTATGGAGATGAGGGTGTGAGGTCAGGTCACTGAAAAGACGGGTGCAGTGAACATTAATGTGCAGCCAGACCGAGGAAGGGGTATTGGCAATAAGGAATATGGAGATGAGGGTGTGAGGGTCAGGTCACCGAAAGGGAGGGGGGGGGGGGGGGGGGTACTGCGGACACTATTGTCCCAATAGTTGATCCCTATCCACTGCCAGCTGTGGCAAACAGAATGGTGAAATTTAGATTGTCCACTCAAAACCACACACGACATCTTAGTCACAAGCTCCCCTGTAAAAGTTAGGCAAGAGTCCATTAACTATTATTGATTTCTCTATGTTTTCTTGACCAATATGAAGAATTTAATTGTGGACAGCAATATAGACCTACTATATCTCGAAACTGCCTAAATAATAATATATAATTACACCATTAGGCTAGCCCTCAGAACTTAAATGGAAGGCCTATGGCCTATTTGTTGTAGGGCCCAACCATCTGAATAATTTGAAAAAACCCTTGTGAAACATGTAGGTAGTCGACCATAATAGGCTACATCAATCTACAAAGATAATGCAGTGAATAACAACTAGGCGTACTTAAAATCCCTTTTACTCTGTAAAATCTGCCCGTTCAATAAATTGCGTAGACCTAGCTATGTTAAATACACATGTAAACAGACAAGCAGGCCTATCTATAATATCAGAAAGGTTGCCGGTTGATGGGAGTCGTAGGCCTTCACTTCGTCAATTAGGCCTTGGATATATATACATTTCGCAAAGATGAATGGTGATAGCGTTCAGTGTACAGATCTATTTATTTAAAACTACTTAAAATCATACTTACATATGCAGAATATGGCCAATGAGAGAAGTACAATTCTTTGTATCATTTCGGACGTCCAAAAAATCCCTTTCGTCTTAGGTGTGAAACTTCGTCCCCCAGGTCCGGCAAGTTATCAAAAAATAATAGGCTATATAAATAACATAAATCATTTACATATTCCTTGTTTGAGTAGTTAATAATCCTCAGGTTCGGCAATGGTCGATGTTTGGTCATTTAAACATAGTTATCCCTTCTAATGTCCAGCTCAAGTCCAGCAACCTTCACGCTTTACGCCATTAAGTTGTCTCCCGATGGTTGACCGAATCGGAAGCGCATATTAGCCATTCAGCGTCTTCCTCATCAATGGTCTTCCTCGCACACCCTGACAGCCACGCTCAGTGAGAGGGTATTGTAACAAAAGCTTTGGTCGGACATTGGCAGGTTGCTTTCCAATGCACCAATCAAAACTAGGCGGGGAGGCGCGATGTCGCTTCAACGCAAATGTTGGCTACTCTATATAAAAAGTTTAAATATCTTATTGCTACGTATTGGCAATCCTTCTCTCAAATTCTGTTTTCTGCCTTGTAATAGCACACACAAATATTTAAAAGCAGTTATATAATTTGGATTGATTGTCGTAACAAGTATTTGTTTTAGAATTAAGAATGCAGTAGATATAAATGTGCTCAATACACACACAATACACACACACACACACACACACACACACACACACACACACACACACACACACACACACACACACACACACACACACACACACATATATCTATAAATAGATACGTTATAGCCAGCCATGACATGTTCACTGATTGCATGCTGGGGTGCAGGTGATTAGACAACCTAGCAGCAAATCTAACAACAAACTGGCCAACGTGGCAGAGTCTACAACACTGAGTGGGTTAACTGACAATGGCACCGAGGCACCTCCAAGTTTTAAAACAGCAGTGACTTCAAACTGGAGGTTTATAGTACACCTACACGTCTTAGTACTGTGACGCTACCCCGTACTGTATCAAGGTGTGAAACCTGCAGGCGAAGGCAGCCGCCAATCTGAAACAAATCGAATTGTTATTTTGTCAACTACCTCTTCATCAGAGCTGTGTGGTAACCAAACTCCCTCTATTATTAATAAATCAGATCATAAGAGAGAGCTCAAAATAGGATTCATGAATATCAGATTCCTTTCAACTAAAGTGCTCTTGGCTTTGGTGTTGGTTGATTCCCGTTAAACCTCAGCTTTGTCTGACCACTTTCTGCTCGCTTTTTTTTTTAAAGTCTGTAAGTACACCAAGAGTTTATTTAAAAGAGCACTTTCCTGATAGCTTCAACTCTCTGTTGCTAAGGCTACCGCTGCGTCAACGTCACTTCGGTCTTTCCGGAAAAGTTTGTAAAAGTCCTCTTCAAAACTCACAAGTGTAAGGAAAAAGTTAGTGAATTCAACACTCCATCGAAATGTATTGACAACTGAAATAATTGATATTGAACCTCATATTATGTACATTGTTTGTTGTGTACGACAGTCCCCAAATCCATAGTTTAGATTTTATATTCCCATTTATTTGTATATAGTTGAAGAGGACTTTTACGAACTTTTCCGGAAAGGCGGAAGTGACGTAGACACAGCGGTAGCGTTAGCAGCAGAGAGTTGAAGCTATCAAGGAAGTGCTCTTTTAAATAAACTCCTGGTGTACTTACAAACTTTCAAATGCCTCGTTTTGTGAGTACAGGATCCTATATGTACTACTACAGAAGTTGGGTAACAATCCATGCATTATTAGTGGGGTAATTTACGAGATATACACACTGTACCATTCACTCCAGTACTAAGCCTAATGCATATTAGGCTTAGTATATAGCAAATTAGTATATAGTATATAGCATATAATACTAAAAATGCATCTGAGGGGGTATTTGGCTGGATTATTGGTGGAAATTACCTCAGGGTGAATTTTACTCCGAACCATCACTTTAAGGCGGCCCTGCCAACAGGAGTGAAGTTTGATTTGTGCAGGCAGCGCCGCCACTTTAAAAGGTGATGACAGTAATTGCATGCCGTTTGTTGTTAAAATGCCGTTTGTAAAATACAAACAAATAAAATTATTCCAAACATTAAATTACTTTCATTACAACATTTTATGATCATTTTATTATCACATTCTTTAAAAAATAAAATAAAATAAAAATAAAAACCTCTGGCCAACTTGGTGTTGCTTTGGTGTTGCTTAGCCAAATCTTGGTGTTGCTTTAGCTACAGCAAGCAACACCCTGGCGCCGCCCTGCTGGTTTTAGTTCATGCTTACTTTCTCTGTTCTTTTCCAGATATTTCTTGTTGGTTAAGCTGTGTTTGCTTAGCTCTCCAACTGCCAGACTTCGTAAAGGTTTGCCTGCTCTGTAGTAACCTTAGTCTGTTTTGCCTCTACCTTAAGATTTTGTACTGCTGGTTGGCATGCTCTGTTTTTAACCTCTGCCTGTTTTTGTCACTGATGACATTTTTTTGCATTTTGGCCTTTTGTGTTTTCCGTGACATTTTTGTTTTGTTTTAGTTAATGGACTATGCCTCAGTAACCCTTTCAGTTATAATAATTATAACGGAATTATTATTATTATTATTATTATTATTATTATTATTATTATTGTTGTTTTTATTATTATTATATTATCATTATTATATAATGATAATAATAAGATAACCCTCAGGACTGAAGTGCTTTTTGTCATCAGCTTGGACATTCCTTACTCTAATGAATCAAACTAATTTGTTCAGGATAGGCTATTAGTCTACTTGCCAGGAATGTTAACCCAGAAATGTTGAGTACCCCAAAGTTTTATGTTAGAAATGTACAGTATGGGTCCCCAGTATTTAGAAACTGCTGGATGCAAACATGCATATGTTGGGCAATCATCACTTAGCATAATCGCCTATATAGGCAATATTTCAGCAACTGCTTGGCTGATTTGGAGTGGTTTTGGGGGTTATTGAGGATGCTGAATCCATTTCTGACATTTTCAAAATTCAAAATGGCAGTGTAAACCAAAAGTGGCCGTAAGAAAGTCACCAGAACAAGTTTCAAGCATTTCAATTGCTAGGCTAACCATTGCTAGTATACAGTATACTTTGTTGTTGTACATGGCTTTAACCCAGCTTTGAAGCTAAAGCTGATAATGTCCATCAAGGCAGGAGGAGCAACGGGGCTTGCATCCAGGACAGGCATGATTATTTCCTCTCCTTCCTTCTCGCCTTCCTTCTTGTCCCATCCAAACTTGGTGATGTCCAGAGCTGGTGGATCTACATCTACAGGTCCTGCTTTCCAAAGCAGGACGTGTAGATGTGGATGCTGTCCATGGAGGTGCACGTTGCGCCCTGTAGGAGGCAGTGTCTTCAGTGCTGCTTTCGGTATATGTCATATCTGGTGACGTTCAGAGATGCAGACTTCCTGTGGTTGTACAGAGCCAGGAAGAAACCCCTTACTGCCTCTGTGATTTGCGAATCAGTAGCTCCCTCCCTCCCTCCCTGAGAATGTGGACAGTTTTTGCACCACGCCTGGATACATCCAACATGTATGATGATGTATGATGAGATGAGGGAGACGTCAGCCTCGTCATGAGTGACAATACTGTCTGCTTTGCTGACCATCTCGATGTGATCTCCTATGTTGTGTGTGTGCACAGGAGTTTGCCTCCACTTGTCTGTCTTGTTCTTCATCACTTTATCGCGGCTTTAGCACCGGAACAGTGTGCTCCTGTCCTGCTAAAAATGCGAAATATGTAAGTTAGCATCCGACAGTGTCTTAATGCTGCAGATCCATACTGTACATTTCATACGTTTACTATACGTTTCCTATACGTTTCATGTTCGTTACATAAAACTTTGGTGTACTCAACATTTCTGGGTTCACAATGGGGCCCTTTAGGCTGGCAAATAGACTATCTGGCCTATTTGTTGTTGTAAGAACATGGGAGACCTAAATACTTCCAACTAAACAGTTATGCATATACACAGTTACATTAATTCAACAACAGGAAACTAGAAAATGTCCATACTTGTGCATAGGGATACCGTAGTCATTGAGATAAATGTAGTTGAGCTGGGGATCGAACCGCCAACCCTCCCAGCTGACAGCTGAAAAACAATTAGAGTCAAACACAACAATGGAGAGCTAGGCTCAATGTTATCTTTATGGGAGTTTTTTGCATTTTTAATCACAAATATCAAAAAAGTATGTTTACAAAAAAGAAAAATACATAGCACAACTATACAGTAGACCTTTGGAATACAGTTTGAATGAAATCTCGAGGTTCAGTCGTTTAAATGTGGTGTGAAGAACAATAATATGACGAAAAGCGATTTAACTTTTTAAAATCTGCCCATTCACTGAATTGTGTAGATCTAGTCATACCTCATAACTACTTTCATATATAAATAGACAACTATATGTAATAAATAACATAATTCTTAAAAGGTTGGCAGTCGATGTCTGTGAGGTAAAAACCTCACAACTTTACTCTGACACATATGTTACTATTTTACTATTAAGGACTATCTGATTTGATTAGATCTGATTATTATTATTATCTTATCTTTACTGTTCTCAATTTGCACATTTTACTATTTACTGTTTCATTGCACTCGCGACCACCTTAGTATTTTTATTCTTATTTTTTTATACTTATATTTTTATATATTTATATTTATATTGCATGCTGTCTTGCACCAGGGATTGAGGGAAACGGCATTTTACTTGTTTACTTGAACTTGAACTTGAACTTATTATTATTTTTATTGCACATATACTTATTTTATCTTTTTTATTGTATTAACTTGTTTTATTCAAATTTGTTTTCATTATGCAAGTTGAGATCACCCGGGCTACAAGAATTTCACTGCGGGTAATGTAGGTTGTTATCTGGTATGTGACGATAAATTTGAACCCTTGAACCAAAGGTCATCCATTGTCATTGTGGTGTGAACCGTGTGAACCACATCTCCAAATCACCAGGGGCGCTGTTTTGGCCTTGGACACATTCTTGAGTTTTCCACGTCACCCTAAACAGGGCATGGAACGTTCTAAGCATGCGCAAGTTAGTTCTTCTTGGATTTGACTGAAAAGGAGAGCCTTCGTTAACGGTATGTTTCACTAAGTGTGGTTAAATATAATGTGTTAGTCTGTGGTTTAAATGTTAACAATATGGCAGTGGGACATTCTGATGAACATTAATATGTATCCGAGCAATGTTGTGTATTATGTGTTCTGAATTCTGAAAGAAATCATACCAGTTAACGCAGGCCAGTATTGTACACGTAAGCGTAACGACAAAGCTCGTTGCTTGCAACGTACAATTATAATTAACATTAATTTCAATCGTGCTTTTCTTTGAGATTGTATTCAGTTGTGCAGTTACGCTTCACAGTATTTCAAAATACTTACTGGTTAACTTGAGTGCCCTGGTAAGCTTGTACACGTAGTCATTCCAGTTTACAGGGCGATTCAGATTAATCGATGTGGGTAATGTATTTGTGTTTTTAGTAAACGTTTGGCTACTCTTTGCATGCTATAGTGTGAATCTATTGAATCCCGTCTTTTACAAAATAGCTAAATGTCATCCATCTTTCCTATTACAGATGAAGACACAGTGCTTTTTTCTTCTGCTGGCCGTGTTTGGCCTTGGGACAGGGGAAGAGGGAGCCCGGCTTCTGGCATCTAAGTCGCTGCTGAACCGCTATGCTGTAGAGGGCAGAGACCTTACTCTACAGTATAACATTTACAATGTTGGCACAAGGTAACAATGTCGGTACATATTCCACCGCCGTACCTCAGTTTGTGTTTCAAACAGCGTTACAGATTAGAATCTTTAGATTGTTACTGGATAAGAAGAAACACTTTCTTGCCCCTTTGTACTGATGATGCTGCAAATCATGGCTCAGGCCTATTTATTGTTGGACAAAACACATGTATCAGTCTTCACTTCTATTCAATATCTCTGTTTAGTAATTTAGTAATTTATGCTAAGCCGTTATCCACTTGCAATAATGTTCAGGTGGGGGTCCTGAGTCTTACTCGAGCCTTGGAACATTGGGGATCAAACCCAGTACCTTTTACCTACAGGTTAGGGTTAGCTTATCCACAAGTTTACTTCTCCCCCTCCCCTCCCCCCAAGAATAAAATGTATGTAACAGTCCAACCCTCACCCCACCCCCCATCTCCAACCAATTTAGTGAGTGAGTATATGTAAATAATTATTGTAAGGTGGGTTGCACTCCCATGTTTAATGATCCAATTTTTGTGTTATTTGACTTAGTTTTTAACAAACCTGATTTTCTAATACTGTACTAGTTATGGCTACATAATCTCATGTTGGTCCTGTGATTGTGTATCTTTAGTGCTGCACTGGAGGTCGAGCTGTCTGATGATTCTTTCCCACCTGAAGATTTCGGGATTGTCTCTGGGATGCTGAATGTCAAATGGGACCGGATTGCACCGTATCCATTAAATTATTGTCTAAAATGGCCATGGTTACAACATTGACAGGATTGTAGTGTTTCTGTTATTTTTTTAAGAATCTTTAATGTTTCTCGTGATGCTTGAACGTTATACTTCTGGCTTAATAGTCAAAAGTTCTAGTCAATTGTAAATGGTAATTCATTATTATTCCATCAAGGGTGTGTAATAATATTGTGGTTTTTTACATGGCACATTTTACACACTGACAGTGTTGCAACCTTAACTCTTGGAATCCCAGAGCTAGCAATGTCTCTCACACTGTGGTGTTGCGCCCCTTGAAAGCTGGCTACTTCAACTTCACATCTGCATCTGTGAGCTACCTGGCCCAGGAGGGAGGACAAGTTGTGGTGAGTGAGCCCAATTTATTTGTCATGAAGAATATACATTCTGTGTGACTGCACCTACCTCTTTATGAGACAATTTAGATTTTAGACACTCTGCTTATATTTGACCGATTATGGTATCTCATTGGTTTGGGGAACCATCAAATTCTTCCTCCCATGAAATTGTACAAAAAACTTTGCACAATGCTCAAACCACTGATTTGCTTTGTGATAATTGGAATTAGGGCACTCTCATACTGTGGAAACCATGTGCCTTTGAACTTTTAGGCTACGTTGAAGCTCTACCATAACTGAGCCACTGTGGAATTTTTTGTTGCACCTTTCTGGCACCTCCCTCCCACCCAATTAAGAACAAGCCATCTTCAGTGCAGCCCAGCAGACAGTGAGCTGCGAACTGGTGCACAGATTGTCCATAGCTGGCCCCTCACCCACCAGCTCAGCTTCATCTCACAGATAATAAGATGAAGTCGAGAATTGGCAACTGCCAACATAAATAGGGGGTTATGCCTGCCCCCACAAATATATATGGGGGCAGGCACCCAATCGGTGCCCCCCCTGCAGGTGGCGCCCTAGGTTATCATTCATGAGTCGCACTCGGACCAGGGTGTGTGGAACTGAAAGCCACCGGCATCCACGCAACAATGGTAGATGATATTGTAACTTTGCTTTAAGCGTTATCAAAATAGCGATTAATGAAAAAAATCAATTACTTGATAAAGACTCCATTCTGCAACAGTGGCTTCCACCAGCTGTTCAGTAACCTAATGTCCCACCTACACATTATTTAGGATATCATCTTTCTAATATGTTCACTGCTGGCATCTATAGAATGTTTTCAAATTGGAGATTTGAAATTTGCTATGAAGGTAAAGCAACAAGTAGGCTTTTCCCAAGCTCTGTAGAGAACCAGCAAGCCAAATGTACTACTCAGGCACTACTATCCCCCCTCCTGGAATGGTGAGTGTGGCGTCTGAACACAGTGCATATTTTAAAGGAAGAAGAGGAGTTTGATGCATAAATGTATGGGTCAATGGCAGTTGTGGCAGTAGTTATTAAATTTTGCATTGACCATTGATCACCACCAAGTCAGATGATGGCAAAATCGGCACAGCTGTAACGCCTAAGGTTCCAGTTAGGTGTATTTGGAGAATATCAGGGACACATTAACAGGACTCGTCATGTTTTTGTTTTACAGCAACGTTTTCTGTGCTTGCGTTGCCGTTTTCTTTGACGATTTTGTCTCTCACAAACTCAAAAAAATTATTGTAGAAGTAATTTTAAAAGGTACTAGGGTTAGGATGTAGTTTAGGCTTTACTGCAATATTTTGCCAAGCATAGGTGCAAAATGAAACTAGATTCACTTGTTATCTTATCTCTGCCTGGTAACATCTGGTCCATGGATGTATAATAGGAATGTTCTAGTCCTGAGTGTAAATGACCTCTCAGTCACTGATGTGGTCAGTATGCTCTTTTGGCTGTAGCCACAACAAACTTTCTTATTCTGCACTTCCTTAAACATTTTGATATGAGCACCACGGCTGTCGCAGCCACAGTATTTTACATGCATTTTATATGTGCGTGAAAAATCAGGTTTGAACTTGCCAACACAGGCTACAACACAAGGCTAGCCGGATTTTGGGATTTCCTAAGGAAAAACCCTGTTCATTATGTGAATCTTAAGTGACAAGTTTGAAAAAGTTAACTTTCAACCTCTGCAAAACCGATACTCTGTATGATATCTATGTAAACATGACATTCAAAGCTTTGCTTTTTTGTGACGTCTTCCATACCCCTTTCCTCCTTAGTGACAGACACTCTAACATACAAATTATGTTAGTGTGGCAAATTCTTGTTCAAGGCGAATCAAACTGAAAAACAAACCATAAGAACATTACACAATGTTATTAAAAATTAACCAGAAATGGCCATTGGATTAAAATATGTTCCTGTGCTACTATGTTTTAGGGTTGGTCTTTAACCCAATATCAATTTGACTGTGTTCTCTTGTCTCACAGGTTGGCTACACCAGTGCCCCAGGACAGGGAGGGATTCTGGCTCAGAGGGAGTTTGATAGACGCTTCTCACCTCATTATGTAAGTTTTTTGGATGCCTTGTTATCAATGCTGCTGCTACAGGGCCATAAACATTTAGCTCCAATGTCTTCTGGTGTTTGCACATTCTTTAGCTGGACTGGGCTGCATTTGGCGTGATGACCCTTCCCTCAATTGGCATCCCCCTTCTCCTCTGGTACTCCAGCAAGCGGAAGTATGACTCACCAAAGTCCAAGAAAAACTGAAGAAGCTCTACTGGGTTTGGGGAATGAAGGGATTGGGATTGGGGGTACAGATCTTGGGGCTTAATTTTTTGTTCCTTTTCATTTCCTAATTTACCCATATTGGGGTTTAAAAAATGAATTGAATTCATTATTCAGAAACAACCTGATTCAGAGGTCAGGTTTTTGTTTGTATGTATGGGAATGGGTGTATGAGCAGCTCCTACGACGGCACACAGAACAACACACAGAACAAGGAACCAAGTTTTAAATCTTGAAAAGTTCACTTTTACTAACTGCTATTGCGATTATCTCATGGAAACCCATCAACAATCCAGAAGCTCCTGGATTCTATCCATCAAGATTTTGGACTGGTTTGAAATTTCAAGGCTGCATTGACATTAGTATACTTTTTTGAAACTCTTGGGTAATTTCGTATTGTACATGATTTTCTGTATGAAATGAAACCTCAAAAGAGAAATAAAGTTATTTGTTTTGGAAGAAAATGTATTGTAATTGTATAACTACTTCAACCAAATGATTGGTAATGAGTTGGGTACAGATAAAACCACCTTTCCTTCTAAATGACGATGGAACTAATTACAAAGGTGGAGTACTTTTGATTTGGTTTAAAATGAAACCTCCAACTAAATAAGATTGCCTAAGTGGCAAGCCTACTTTCATTTTCATTCGTAGCATTGGGTCTATATTACGCAGTGTTGGGAATGTTACATCAATAAAGTAATTAGTTACAGTGACTAGCTACTTCTCCCAAAACCTAACTGAATTAGTTACTGAGTTACAAATTATAAAAGTAACTAGTTACAAGGGAAAGTAAATAATGTGTTACTTTGAAGTAATTTTTAAATGCTCAAATGTGGCAAGGAATTTGGACACCACCTCCAACCCTCTTTGAAAGAACTTAGAATTTACGTGCATGTTCAATTATTTTTGATAAATCTGAATACTATAATGAAATGAACACAAATGTACTTATTGTTGCTTTGGACAAAGGCGTCTGCTAAATGCCCCTTTATGCTGAAATGGACACTAAATACAAATTACTAACAAACAGTGTACACAAATCTAGACTATTTTAATGTTGCTGTGGGATGAAGTGAGTCTAGCTACCAATCGAACTTTATGCATTGTTATAGATGTTGTTATAGATGTCATAGTACTATACTATGTTTATACTATACTATGTTTATATAGTGGGTCAATAAAAATAACACAATAGATGTTCGTTACATGCCACAACTGGCCATCAAATATATCAAAATTAAATAACGCTTGTTAAGTAATGTACCAAAAACAAATAAATACAAATATATGCAAAATATGAAATAAATCAAACAGTTACATAACTGACAACTGGTAGACATTCTGTACTTCCAACTATTTTCTTAATTGAAAAGGTAAACACTTTAACAACATGAAATGCTTTAAATATTTAAAAGCACATAAGCACTTATGTGCTTTTAACGTATACATTCTTTCCTTTCATTTCATTTCAGGAATAATAATGGCTATACTTCCAATGAAAGAAGGCTACTTTAGGATTAAGTGGGCTCACCATTCCTCTTATTGATCGTTTACTCGTTTAGTTGTGTCGTTGTGTGTGCGACTACGATTGTGTCTACAACACCCGCCCAACTCTACCTCTGATTGGCTTACAATGAAAATTTTCTCTACCTCAGCCAATCATCATCACCTATGCGGTTGTCTCGTGCCCCCCCCAGTGAAGCAAGAACAGTAAAAAAAAAAACCCAACAACTTTGCCTTTCAGTTTAGGCTATAGATATTGATTGGACTGATGAAAACAGCTTCAATGTGCTAATAGTAACGCGCCGCATTTTGGGCAGTTATGGGTAAAGCAGTAATTAATTAGATTACTCATTACAGAATAAAAGAGTATTCTCATCACTGATGTTAAGTACTGGGAATCAATCTGAATCTGCATTGTATTAGTCACAGAATACGTGGTGGGCGTAAACATTGTTTTTATGGTTTTCTACAAACCGATTTTTGACTCGAGTATACAACGTCACTCGATAAGTTGGATGCTACCGATGTGAAGGGGAGGATCTTTTCTCAAAACGATTGCGGCATGTTTAAAACCAGCAGGCTGCTAACTCGGGTGAGATCTTTCCTGTATTCCATGTCAGACTTGTAATGATGAACAGACTGGGACAAGACACGATCCAAGGACCGTGTACTAAGTCGTGACGACTTTTTGAGTGAAAAAGCATCTGACGCGACACGACACGATAGAGTGAGGACTCCATCGTAGGCTACATACGTTCTTTCGAGTCGTGTTGTCGGTGAGTACGATATTTCTCAGGATATTGTTTTCAGCTGATGTCACTACAGACTAATAATAATGATGGCATGGTGGTTATGCGTTTCTTCAGAGCATGTCAAATCACAACTAGTATTCATGACATTTCGTCTACGAATATGTGTCAACGGCATTACGTTTTGCAAGTACAGACAAGTCGGGTGACTTCCTGGACAGGGCACACCTGCAGTTCTTTACGTAGTCTACCTAAATAGTTGTGTTCAAATTACCCACTTGAGCACAACAATGGGTAAGACCTAATACATATTGAGATTATATTTCAAAACAGTCTTGCAACTCAAGATTCTTAATGAATCCTTGGAGAGATTCCCATGATCTGCCTTGATGTTAAACCGATGTTATTCGGGTAGAAAAATGACCAAAACACCATTACTACCATTAACATTCCTATGCTTCTGTACTTCTGAAATGGAGGCGGTCATTTCGATCTGACGTCACGACGTACAAGCCTTAAAGTAAGAATTATACCCTACAATGCATCCATGGTGTCGATTTGCCGTCTGTGTCATATCTGTAGTCAAGAGGAGTGACTAACTGGCTGGGGTGGCACCTGAATATATAAGGCAGTTATGCAAGAACTCAATGAGCCATGAAAAAGTATACAGTAACTCCAAAAGGCAATACATACAAGATAAATGAGAAAGACAGCTCCATGTGCCATGGAGAAGAACCATTGACATACAGGCTTAATGGCCTGTATGTTGTCAAATGCTCTCGCAACCCTCTATCCTCTCATCTCGTTCTTTCCTTTCTGCATCTTCTTCCCTTTCTTTCCTCCCATCTTTTCATTTTTCTTTCTCCCTCTTCTTCTCTCTGCTCTCCTTCCTCTCCTTTCTAACTTATCTGTAGTTAGTACTAACCCTAACCCTATTATTTTCAGGAAAACTATACACCTTCACATTACAAAGGTTTCAGCTGGCACACAGTTAATAAAAAATGCGGCACCCATTGCACCCGTACAATCCCAGGAAGGATGTATCCCCACTCTGTGTTTCTTCTCAAGGGTTCTTCCTTGATAATTGAAGTCACTATGTGTAACATTTCAACTAGCTCATAGCTTAAAATAACCTGAACATATCTATAGACAATTCTGATTGTTTTTGATTTAAATAGTATCAGCAGTGCAGTCACATCCTATAACCGATTATTTCTGCTGGCCAGCCCAATCCTCTTTTTGCAAACAAGAATTTGTTTATCGACACTCCAAAAACCCCACCCCACTCACTGAGCTGAGCTGAGATAGTTTGTGTTGCACAGTGAGTATAACTGTGTCTATCTGGGAGGGGCTCACATTGCAACTTTACGTTTTTACTTCTCTTTTTATTTAGGGTTAGGGGTTTCATAAGTATATGGTATGTAAAGACCTTTAAGCCTGTAACTGGGCTATATTAAATAAATACAAATACAAATACAAACACATTTCTATAGCCCTGTAACTGGGCTATACAAATAAAATTGACTTGACTTGAACATGTGAGCTTATGAGTTTACAAGCTATTTCGCAGATGTTAGAATTCCGAACAATGAAGATGCACACACACACACATTTCTGAATTACTATCAACAATGATGCACTTAGTGCAGAGCTTTATCTTTCATCATGTGCTGAACTGCTCTCTCCTCACCACAACTGATTTGCTGATTTTTGTTGTTTTGCTTTTTGAAAAAGGCCTGTGTATGTCCTGTCCATCTTTGCACTGTACTAACATAGCCTGGGTAAGTACAAAAAATAACCCATGGGAAAGATGCTAGCGACATGATCTAGGCCTAGGGCATGCCAGTTCAGTTCAGGTAAAGACCTCATACATTTGGTTAAAAGTAATAGCCATGACAGACAGTTTGTGATGCTCACACAGAAAAGAGTAACATGTAGTTCCTTTTTAGGTGGTTCGGGGAAGGTGGTTTCAGGACTGTTAATAAGTCATGTGATTGAATTTGATTTCATTCTCATAATACAAAGTCAATAATGCTTCTCTTTGCTGGGTGAGGATCTCAGTCACTTGTTACTGGTTAATCTTCACATTATGTATTTTTGGGTCCTGGTTTACAATTTCATATTATCAAAAAGTTATTAAAGGTCCCTGCCGTTTATATTTCTAGATCGAAAAATATAAACGTGTACTCTCATCTGTAAATGTTAGGCAGGCAAAATGAAATGCGATTGGGCATGCTAGTTTGCCTCAAAGCTCACACACTGGTCAAATATTTGTTGTGCCAAATCTGG
Source organism: Urophycis tenuis (assembly GCA_036785325.1). Lineage (NCBI taxonomy): Eukaryota > Metazoa > Chordata > Actinopteri > Gadiformes > Phycidae > Urophycis > Urophycis tenuis. Next base: position 464,743 of record JAXIVH010000098.1, read on the forward strand.
ACACTGTTCACTGCCAAATCTTTTCTGGAACATAACCCTATTGGGTAAGATATGTGCTTACTGACGTAGTACTAACATACACAGTCCAAGAACCCCTAAAGTAAAAAAATGCAACTAAACTGAAATAAAATAGAAATACAAAAAAGATTGAAACTGATTAAAATTATGTGGCTTAAGAACCCCATTAGGTCAGAAAATGCCTTTGCTGAAAGCTCATTGTAGGTACTCGATGCTGATATGCACACACACGCACACACAGCAGAGCTAAGGGAGCAGCAGCCATCGTCTTCAGTTTAGTCAGTCTAAATGGAAAGGAATGGTTATTTATGACAGTAGTGGCCACTCAGTGTGTGGTTTAGCCATAGATAGTTAAGTCAGCCATTGTTTTACATACAATGATTTTGAGGATCTACATTTGCCTATGGAGCTCCACCATTGTTGGAGATTTCATCCACCTGCAGCGCAATCAAATTAGATTTTGCACAGTGGGTGCGGGACTTGAATGGCGCTTCGCAGTACACTGAAAAAAATGACTTGTAGAATTTACTTTAAAAAATCTTTGTAACAAATTGCACTAAACAAAACTAAGCAAATGTACTGCCGTAATATCAAGTACAACTTACTTGCCAGCATCAAGCAAAATGTACTTGCTACTAACCTTAACATTTGTGAAAAAATTAAGTACATTTTACTCATCTATGTCCATACAGGAACATCAGGTCATGAAAATATTGAGTAAATCTTACATGTCTATAATATTTAGTGTTATAATGAGTAGATTTTACTATACTTTTTCTGTTTTAATTACTCAGTTGTACTTAGTTTTGTACTTGTTTTCTTTTGATAAATGTTACCAAATGGCAAATTTCACATAATCACACTGTTGTGTCCGAGTGAGGGCACGCATACACATTGAAGGAGGCGGACATGGAAGTGCTGATGAACATAAACTTGACTTTATTAACTGACTGTCTGTGTCTCCTTGCGGTACAGAAGTAAACCTTGAATGGGGGATCTCTACCTTGAATAGCCCCCGCTTAAACGCATGGCATTATGGGAAGTGAAGTTCCATATCCATACACAACATTCCTTCCCGAAAACCTTTAACCTCATCCATTTCTTTTAAATCAAAACAATAGTGTTTACTTACATTTACCAAACATTGTCAGTCCAGTTTCAACCATAACAAAAAATCATCTGTATCTTTTACAGGATAACTTCATTAACTAATTACATCTCAATATGTCAAACGTTCAGGTGCTCGCCTGATTCTCTGTGGTCGGGTGCTGACTGGTTCATTCACAATTTCATTTACTTCCTCTCCTTCCAGTTCAAGACCGGGTACAATCTCTGTTTCAGGAGGATCATACAATTGTTCTGCAATTACCTCATCATTCTCAGTATTTGTGCATTCACCAGAAATCTTAGCAATCAGTTGATCAATGTGCTTCTTGCTTATTTGTCCATCTATGTTTACTAGGTAAGTAAGAGGACCCAGCACTCGTTCAATTACACCATGTTTCCATTTCTTTCCTTCCCCTCCCCGGAAATTCTTAACCAGCACTGCTTGGTTTGGCTTTAACATTCTCACACGGGTTTGGTTGTTTTTCACATTTGCTTGTTTTTCTTGCATTTGCACAGAAAACTTTGGTGTCACTTGTGACAACCTGGTTCTGACATTTCTCTTTAGGAACAACTGAGAAGGAGTTTTCCCTGTAGAGGAACATGGAGTGTTTCGGTAACTGAATAGAAAATTATCTATGCAGTGTTGTAATGATCGCCCAGAATCTTTCTGTTTATCCAGTGACTGCTTAAAAGTTTGGACCAACCTCTCAGCTAATCCATTGGAGGCTGGACTGTATGGGGCAGACTTGATATGTTTAACGCCATTCGCTTCCAAAAATGTTTCAAACTCTTTTGACACAAGCTGTGGGCCATTATCTGAAACAACCAGTTGGGGGAGCCCATAAGCTGCAAATAGACTCCTCATAGCTTCAACAGTAGCTGTAGCAGTGGTACTTGTCATTAATTTCACCTCTGGCCAACGTGAATATGCATCACTAACCAACAAAAAACTGCGTTTCCCTTTTTCTGCGAAATCTATGTGAATTCTCAGCTCTTGGCAGCTCTGGCCATTTCCACGGGTGCACGGGTGCTTTGTTAGGTGCATGTCTGTTGTTTTGACAGGTAGGACAGCTATCAACCATGGCTTCAATTTCATTATCCAAACTGGGCCACCAAAAATGGCTTCTAGCTAAGGCCTTTGTCCTAACAATGCCCAAGTGCTCTTCATGTAATTCCTTCAACATCTGAGGTCTCAATGATGTAGGTATTATTACTCTTAAACCCCACAAAACACAATCTGCTTCCACTGTAAGTTCATCACGTCTGTTCCAGTATGGTTTTAAATCACCTTCACTCACATCTTTTGGCCATCCGGCTTGTGTTAGATGTCTCACTTTGGTAAGTATTTTGTCTTTGTCTGTCTCTTTCTTTATGTCTTTTGCTGACACAGGGATTGATTCTAACCACGACACTCTGAATTTAGGGTTGCTTTGTGGCGCCTCTTTCTGCAAAGGTAAACGCGATAACCCATCAGCATTGGCGTGCTCTAAGGAGGCTTTGTAGACTATGTCATATTGATATGCTGACAGCAATAAAGCCCATCTCTGTAAACGCGCAGCAGCTAATGCTGGTACCCCTGTCTTTGGTCCCAAAATGTTCACCAGTGGCTTATGATCAGTGACCAAAACAAATTTCCTGCCGTAGAGATAATCCCTGAATTTTTGTACACCAAAAATGATGCCTTACGCTTCCTTCTCAATTTGTGAGTAGTTTATCTCTGCTTTACTCAAGGTACGTGAAGCGTATGCTATCGGTCTTTCACTACCATCTGTCATTTGGTGTGATATCACTGCTCCTAAACCATAGGCACTAGCATCGCGAGCCAGTAAAATCGGCAATTGTGGGTCGAAGTGTGTGAGAACTCTAGATGACGCCAACTGTGATTTAGCTTTCTCAAACGCTGCTTGACATTGGGTGGACCAGTTCCACTGACTGTCCTTCTGTAGCAACACTGTCATTGGTTTGATAATGGGTGAGAGATTCTCAAGAAACTTCCCATAGTAGGTCATTAACGCTAAAAATGCCCTAAGCTCTGTGACATTTTTAGGAACTGCAGCGTTGACTATCGCTTCCACTTTCTCAGATATAGGGTGTAACCCTTCACTGTCAATTTTGTGCCCCAAGTATGTTACACTTGGCTGACTGAAGCTACATTTGTTTCTGTTCACCCGTATGCCTCTGTCTTGTAAGCGTTGCAAAACCTGCTCGACATTTTCCCAGTGTTCGACTTCATTTGACCCCGTAATCAATATGTCGTCAAGGTAGCATACAACTTTTGGTAAACCCTGAAGAATCTGATCCATAATACGTTGGAATATAGCTGGCGAACTAGCTATTCCATAGGGTAACCTGTTAATTTGGTAAAGCCCTTTTGGTGTATTAATGGTCAGGTACTGCTTAGAGTCGTCATCTAGCTCCACCTGCTGGTAAGCTTGGGTAAGATCTAGCTTGGTGAAGTATTTTCCCCCAGCTAACTTGGCAAACAGATCCTGTGTTTTAGGAAGAGGGTATTTGTCTACCTCTAACCATGGATTTATGGTTACCTTGTAGTCGTTTTTGGTATGCACACAATTGGGGTTGCCCATTCACTGTACTCCACTGGAGTGCAAACTCCCATTTCCTGTAATTTGGCTAATTGTTTGTCAACCGCGGCACTCAGTGCATAAGGCACTGATCTAGCTTTGCAGAATTTTGGATTGGCATTTTCCATGACTCTTAACTTTGATTTCGCACCTGAAATGACCCCACGATCTGCATTGAACACAGGAGGGTATTTCTCATACATCACTGAGATAAGATCAGTAACTGGTAAGTGATTCACCCTAGACCAGTCTAAACGCAGGTGCTGAATCCAATTTCTACCCATTAGTGTTGGACCACTTCCTTTTGCCACTAACAACGTCAGTTGTTTTGTTTGCTCACCACACTATACTTTCACTTGCATTTGACCCATTAGTACAATTGGCTCTGAGGAGACGCACATCACATGACTGCAGTGTGCATGACTGCACAATGTAGAGGGTGTCTCGCTCGGCTGGGGCGCTCCTCGTTGACACTCGCTGTCCGCCGCTGTGCTTGCTGGATTCCTTGGTTCTGCATGCTCGCTCCAGATGCCCTTTCTTGTGGCATGCTCTGCACTGGAAATCTTTGTATCTGCAGTTGTCAGGCGAATGCCCTTCTCGCTGGCAACGGTAGCACACGTTGTCTCCACCGCTCGTCGCACTTGGCTTTTGTTTCCACTCAGATTCTTTTTGGCGCGCGTGAGCCTTCCCTTTGTAGCTGCTCACGCTGTCGGTTCTTAACGGTGTTTGCTGAATCGTTTTCAGACTGCTCGTGGTGGACTCGAAATTGTGCACAATGTCCATGACTTTTGCCCACTTCAGCTTTTCTCCATATGCAGCACTCAACAGCTTAGTTCGTAGCTCTTTACTGTCAATTCCATAAACTAGCTGGTCCCTTAGCTGCTCATCCAACTTGTCACCGAACTCACAGGTTGTTGCAAGTCCTTTTAGCGCAGCCACATATTCAGCTACAGTCTCTCCATTTTGCTGCTTTCGAACAAGGAATGAGTAACGTTCACTTAACACGTTTTTCTTCGGCACATATAATTCCCTCAGTGCTTTTAATACGTCCTCTAATGTGCAGTCAGACAGCTTTTTCGGTGCTAGCAAGTCTGTCAGTAATGAGAAAGTCTTTGCACCTACCACGGATAAGAAAACAGCCCTTTGTTTCCCTTGCTCTATGCCGTTGGCTTCCAGAAACTGTGCAAATCGTTGCTCATACGTTTTGAAACTTTCATTGCTTTCGTCAAAGCACAATCCCGTCTCGCTGCTGTACACTGCCATCGTTGTGCTAGCTTCTTCTGTTAACTTCACCGTCGTTCTAGCATCTTCGTCCTGCTTCCAAAGTCGTGGTTACTTATTCCACACCTCGTCGCCAGTTTGTTGTGTCCGAGTGAGGGCACGCATACACATTGAAGGAGGCGGACATGGAAGTGCTGATGAACATAAACTTGAATTTATTAACTGACTGTCTGTGTCTCCTTGCGGTACAGAAGTAAACCTTGAATGGGGGATCTCTACCTTGAATAGCCCCCGCCTAAACGCATGGCATTATGGGAAGTGAAGTTCCATATCCATACACAACACACACAATTAAAGTATAATAAAAATAAACTTTTATTTTGCCAAGACAAGTAAAAAAAAAGGCTCTTTATAATAAATAAAATATCACTGAGCGCTCATTTAAGTTCAAACAAAAATGCTGGGGGAAGTCAACTGAATAAATAAAATTTCACAGAGCGCTCACTCAAGTTTGTTTTTTTTTGTTTAAAAAAACAACAAAACAATACACACTGTCCAAAATGTGTTCAACCCCCTCGAAAATACAGAACAGCATATCACATGAATAATACAGCATAAAAAAAGTAAATCTGCCAGAGCAAGATGATATTAACATAATCAATTAACAATCAGCAAATTGAACATAATAGAACATACTAGAGAGAGTGAGTCAGCATGTGCATTTGTGTGTGTTTAGAACAAGAGAGACAAGTAGACACCGATCTTGCTATTTTGTTGTACTACCACCCCTCGAAAATACAGAACAGCATATCACATGAATAATACAGCATAAAAAAGTTAACCTGCCAGAGCAAGATGATATTGACATAATCAATTAACAACCAGCAAATTGAACATAATAGAACATACTAGAGAGAGTGAGTCAGCATTTGCATTTGTGTGTGTACAACGAGAGAGAGAGAGACAAGTAGACACTGATCTTGCTGTTTTGTTGTACTAGGGAATTAGCGTGTGTGTGTACAACCTGTTTATGTTAGAGAGAGAGCAAAAGCGAGATAATTAGCGTGTGTGTGTTTGTGTGTGTGAGAGAGTGAGAGAGTGTGTGTGTGAGAGAGTGAGAGTGTGTGTGTGAGTGTGAGAGAGTGAGAGTGTGTGTGAGTGTGAGAGAGAGAGAGTGTGTGAGTGTGTGAGAGAGAGAGAGTGTGTGAGTGTGTGAGTGAGTGAATGTGTGAGAGTTTGAGTCTGTACTTGAGTGTGTGTGGGTTTAAGAGAGCAATTTTGACTTCAAGGCTTGTACTTTTGGGGACCACTTCATCCCATCCAGTTCCAGGAAAAGTTTCTGAAAAACCTCAAAAGTATAACGCAGTGTTTGAGGGTACGCAAGGTTGAGGGCATAGATCAGTCCCATCAATAATGTGCAAGCCCTAGCGGTGTTACCACATCGATGCAACATCTCCCTGCCTTCAAGAATGATGGAGACCTCAACCGGATCCTCCTCTTCAGAAGCACCACGGACGACCACGATCTTGAGTACGTGTTCAGTAGCATTACTGCGGTGGTCCTCCTGCATACAAATTACAAGAAAAGAAGACAATGCTAATGAGGAACAAAACAGAATTTCTTCCATCATTCATATCGACTTCATTGCCAGAGAGTAAATCCTATTTAGTTGACTGTGAGCAGTAAACTAAACACTTCCAACAAGAAGGTTGGGATACCACAACGTATTGGAATTATCTTCTCCCTGGAGGGGAAAGCAAAGAGCACTCACTCTGCTGAAGATACTGTTCATTGGTTGAAACAAACAAACCATGCCTCAACACCAAATGTTCGACTAGAAGACTAGGTTCGTTCACCTGAGGATTCTTGATTTGAATTTTTGACTCTGGTGCACATGTACAGTCCGAGGGAACACTATGGCTTCGTAAAGAAGAGAGCATCTTCCATGAATTTCCCCTAGGGGATCAATAAAGTAGCTATCTCATTTTGAATTTTGTGATTGTACATGTACCTGGCAATCTTCAAAAAGATCCTCTCCCTTCTCACCAAGGTACAGAATGAGGCTGCGGATAACAGCTTCCCGTCTCATTGCAATGCTTTGGTTCTGTAAACAAATAGATATAGTTTCTGTACACTGTACTCTTATTCATAAATGATAAAATGTCACAGGAAACAAGACAATACATTTGGGGGAGAGATATAAGCACAATGGCCCTCATTTATCAAACGAGCGTACGACAGAAAATGGACGTAAAATGGACGTACGCTCATTTCCACGTTGAGCTTGGCATTTATCAATTTGAACGTGAGCGCAGGCTGCAACGAAATCTCACGTCAGATCTGAGCTCGTGTACGCAACTTTTTCGAGTGCGACCAGTGGCGAGACATATATCCGCGAGAGTCGGACAACTTTTTCTTCACCTTATTCGGAATAAAATAATTTTAACGCAATGCAAACAATAGCCTATAGGTCAAATGTGAAATGTTTTAAGATGGATCAATTTAACATCAATTTTACTTTTAATTAATTCCGTTGCCCGCTGAACATGGGACACACTGTTGACCGCAACAGTGATTTGTTTCCATATAGCGTTTTTTTGCTTCCCCTTAATTAGATTAGATGAGATTCAACTTTATTGTCATTGTGCAGAGTACAAGTACAGGGACAACGAAATGCAGTTGGCGTTCTAACCAGAAGTGCAAATGAGCGATAAAGGTGCGGGTTGAAATGCAGAAATGCAGAATAAGGTGCAGAGTGCAAAATTGCATGCATTGCAGAATGCAAAAAAACATGAAAAGTGTTAGTTATTGAAGTGACGGTAATTAACGGTAGTTATTAAAGTGACAGTAAAAAGTGCAGGTGGAGGTAGTGATCGTTAAGGTAGTAAACGGTTACTAACACTAGCAGAAACAGGCTGTAAACAGTATAAAAAAAATAAAAAAAAAAATAAATAAAAGTAAACAATGTAGAGGTAGTGTGAGAAAAAGTAATGTAATATAATACAAGAAGTGTACAGGTGGTGCAATAGTGCGCTAGTGCAATACAACGGAACGGGTATAACAGATGAATGTGGATTGTATGGATATGGGGGTGGGGGGTGCAACGGCAGTTGAGAATAAATAATACAATAAATAACATTACTATAAATAATATGAAGTATGTCCAGGGAGGTGGTGCTGGGTGGGCAGGGGTGAGTATCCTTGGGGGGGGGCGGCATCAACAAGTGACACGAGTGTCTCCATTTCTGTTTCTGAAAAAATCCGCTTCTTCTTTGCCGTTGGATGTTTCTCCATGTCGTAAAAGTTAGGGGCGAGACTTCTTTTATAGGGGCGTGTTACGTTAATTACGATCGATCTCAGCTGCCGTATTTATCAACACCAAGCTCCTTCGTACGCTGGGATTGGTGTGATATGAAAGTTTCGTAAATCTCACGTGGGTCCTATCGTAAGATGAATCATGCGTTCAGATTTGCGCTCATTTCTACGTTCGCTTGATAAATGAGGGCCAATGAGTGGTGAAACCACTGAGTATGAGAATTTGCTCTGTATGCTTGCGAACATGTGTAAGGCTGCGTGTGTGTGTGTGAGTGAATAGGTCACAGAAAAAGGCCCATCTTCCTGCAAAAGTTAAAAAATAATAATAATAAATAAAAACACACACCTGACTCAGTTTAAACAGGAATGGCCTCAGTTTGGTCCCCACTTCACCCCCCTTGGCCTTCATCAGGTCTAGAAGTTAAGGTGTGTAGGCGTCAAGTTTGTTCTTTAAGGTCTGCTCCAGAGCAATTGTGGTTATTCTGTGGAATTCCTCTTTTATCTGCATTTTATATATATTAAAAAAAAAAACAATAATAAAAAAAAAAAAATCACAAAAAGGAACTGTGAATAATCTGGTGCAAAATGAAGATGATTTTTTATTATAGAACCATTGTTACTGCCCAATGGAGCAGGTAATATTTCCAAGGCTCTAGATTCACCTACCCCATCTTCACAAAACAAAGCAGACCATCGCTCTCTGAAGTCTTCAGCAGCTGGAGTTCCACTCACAACCTCAAGCCTTCGCTTGGAAAACGTTTTAGACATTTTTTCTTGAATCACCTTGTTGTTATTCTTCTTCTTGACCTCATTGAGAAGTTCCAGTCTCTCCGTCTCCAAACTGTTGGTAGTTTCTCCACTTGGATGTGGAGGAAGGTTCATTTTTGCTCTCTTCGGTTTCTTGCAATTCTTTGCAGGATTTTGTTCACCTGGGCCTTGACATCAAGCTCAAGACAAGGTACTTCACGCCTTTTAATTTTGCTACGGTAATTAGCCACCTTCCAAGTAAGACGCTGCTGCCACCCATACATGCCTGAAAATGAGGTTTTAGGCTCCGTAAGGCATGGATGCTTTTTCAACAGGGCTTCTATAACGGCCAGTCTTTGAAGGCTACTGGGATAAGCGGTGTAGTAGAACATGGTGTCACCAAGTTTGTCAAGTATGCTCGAATTCAACTTTGGATTGTTAAGGAGTGAGCCATTACTTTCATAAGCCTTATTTCCTGCTTGAAGGAGCATTTCGACATCGCTGTGGAGATGGTTGTGGAGATGGTTGTGGACTTCAGGAAGTACTCAGCCTCACCTGCCCCCATTACCCTCTGTGACTACACAATTGACACTGTGGAGTCTTTCCGCTTCCTGGGAACTGTCATCTCCCAGGACCTCAAGTGGGAGCTAAACATCAGCTCCCTCAGCAAGAAAGCCCAGCAGAGGATGTACTTCCTGAGGCAGCTGAAGAAATTCAACCTGCCCAGGACAATGATGGTGCACTTCTACTCCATCATTGAGTCCATCCTCACCACCTCCATCACCATCTGGTTCGCTGCTGCCACCGCCAAGGACAAGGGCAGACTGCAGCGCGTCATTCGGTCTGCAGAGAAGGTGATTGGCTGCAATCTGCCATCGCTCCAGGACCTGTACACCTCCAGGACCCTGAGGCGTGCAGGCAAGATTATGGCTGACCCCTCCCACCCCGGTCACACACTCTTTGCGGCACTCCCCTCTGGCAGGAGGCTGCGGTCCATCAGGACCAAAACCTCACGGCACAAGAACAGTTGTTTCCCGTCTGCCACTAGCCTTTTCAACAAGGCCCGGAGCCCCCCCTGACACTGACTCTCTCCCTTCCCCCACACAGTCCTACATGCTACATCAACGTGGCATCTTCAGATCACCTGCGTTACATTAACGCACAGTGTGTACAGTGTGTCCTCATTCAGGACCAATAGTTAAGTATTCCAAATTCATTGTACATTGTATATATATATATTTATATTTATAGTTATTTTTACTTACTTACTTTTATCTTATTTTTATTTTATTTTATTTTTAATACTGCTTTCTATTGCACCAATTGCACCATGACAAATTCCTTGTAGGTGCAAACCTACTTGGCAATAAATCGAATTCTGAATTCTGAATTCTGATATGAAAAGGTGGGTATGAGAAAATTAGTTGGCCATGGTTCTGATCGATACTCGGGTGTGGTAAAATGATGGTGTCAGCTGAGCTAACTGCAGAACTGTCATCCTGGGCAGAATGATCCTGTGACACTGGAGGAGAGGAAGCAACTGACACGTTATGGGGAGTCCCTGGAGGAGAGGAAGCAAATGACTTATTGATGGGAGTCAATGTCAGAATAACAGACTATTCTGATTGTGTCTTTGTCCTTAACCAAATCTGTTGATGTTAGAGTGAAGAATTGGTTCTCAAAGTCTTTGTCCATGTGCATAACAGTAAAGCTCCCTTGGAGTTGAAAATTATCCCGTGCAACTGCTAAAAGTTTATCTACAGTGCTGGGGACTCCATCTGGTAGGATTAACTTGTGAACTTGAGTTTCTTCAGTAACAACCCGTAGTTGAATTGGGGAAGACATGTCAGCCATAGGCAAGGACAACTAAAAGAGAAACCAAAGAACAAAGATATGATTTAAGTCACACATTTACATTTAGCCACAATACTCTATGACAAATGCATCATTGGCGCTAGTGGCGAAGTGATTAAGGAACCCGGTTAACATGCCAGTAGCCACAGAAAGTCAGAGGTTTGAACCCCGCCATCACAACTGTGCCCTTGAGCAAGGCACTTAACACCAGATTAGGGGACTAGGGGAGACTGGCCTTGAATTAATTGATAATTGTAAGTTGCTTTGGATAAACGTGTTTGCTAAATGCTTAAACAAATAAACAAGCAAATCCATAGAACATTGGTTCCCAAACATTTGGGACATTTTTTAAACAATATAAAATCTGGAATAAATATATGTCGAGGTAAGTTGTTACATTACAATAAGGCACAAGCTTGATTCACACAATTTAAATTCATACTTTACCTAGTTTGACAAGCAGATGTGGTGTTTGAGAGAAACCATACGATCGCCTTGTATTGTATACGTAGCCAATGGGTATGTGTCACTGAGTTGTGACTGTGACATAGCACTTTGACTATGCTTGTTGACTCCAACTTTAAACATCTAAAATGCTCAAGGTACCCCGCATTTTGCAATTTCAACACAAACACTAAGCTGTCACAAACTATGATGATTTGTAATATTTCAGCAAAGTCGGGCATTCCACCATTGGAGCCATATACCAAAATCATGCCAATACCGTAACTGGTGCCCTGAAATTCTGCCTGGTTCGTCAAATTAACGGCGGTCTCTTCCGGGAATTTCTGTGACAGAAATTCTTGTATGTCCTCATTTACAACCTCTAATGGAACTCTTGACATCTTTGACACAGAGACAGCAGATTTTGACATTTGAACCGTGTAGATGTAGTGTTTGATCATGGACTGGTGTTTTTTTGCCATAGACTTCAAAATGTTACGGAAGCAGTTAGTCTGTCTCACTATCTTCTTAAAGAAGGTATGCTTAGCTTTAAACTGCATCGTCCATAAGGACACTAGGGGACCAAACGCTTTAATGAGCTGCGGGTAATGCTCTAAAAAATTGTGTTTTGGAAACAGTCTCTGTTGTGGAAAAACACTGCTAAATCTATGTCTATGCTTAGAAATCAGGTGACCAATGCTTTCATCTGTGTGGGTAGGTGACATAACCAAGGCAACAACATCTTTGAGCGTGATCAACAACTGCCAGGCTTGTTCCTCTTCAGGTACTTTGGTGCCTATCATACATGGAAGCAGCCTTAGAAAGCACCAATTTTCAGTTGCGTTTCCACCAATGGTTTTACGGGAGGCAAAGGTTAGCGGTATACCTTGAGGACAATTTGTACTGTCTTTCCACTGATAAGGGAACTGTTTAATGATATTATTGAGCTCTTCAAAAGAAACATATTTTTTCTTTATCAAAACACCTAGGCACAAAGACAATTCTACAGGTACAATACCCTCAAGTAAGTCATGGAGTACATCAATCTGTTGTTACATGAAAATGATTTAATCTTTGAGTAATTGCACAATGCTTTTTTACTCCATGACTATGGGTGTTACTAGCCAATGCTGCTTCAATGTCCACCTGATGTTGCTGCTTCATTCTACTAGGGAATTCTCCTGCCCTGACTTCAAGTTCCTGAAACTGGGACCGTTCTCCAACACAAAATCTGCAGCTGTATGGCCCATTAAAACTTTCAATAAATCCCCCAACTGAGTGTGCTCCAAGGTTGGTGCAGTGACAATAAATCATTTAAATAGAATGACAAAATATCTAGTAAAAATACTCTGTTGTGTATAGTTTCATGTTTATTTTTAGTTCCTACTGAAACATGATATAACACTGTTTTGAATAAGTATAAATTACAATGCCTAAAAGTATTTTTTTTTCAGTGTAGTCTATGACCAAAACTCATTGATATTGAAATCCATGAAGGTCCCTGCCACCAAAATCCACGTAAACATTTTTTTTTACTATATTTGTACACTCTAAATGCCCTGACACACCGAACCAACATTAAAGAACTAGCCATGATGAAGGCTGACTGTTGCGTTCCTCGCATCACCAGCAGGTAGCGGTAGTCTGTATTTTCTTTTCAAAAAGGGACACCGGAAGACCAAGGAGTGTGGAAATATACAAGCATGAAACAAAGCAGTGTTTTCCTACCATGTCATACCTGTCTCCCTCAGACAGTTTTGTAACATAGCTGCAGCTCTAATAGAGGGGGTTGTCCTCTCTTTTAGAAATACTGTTCTTGTTGTCGTTTTGTCTTATTGTTTAGATCCTTTACATCTTCATGACAACCATTTCGGTGTCCACCAAATAACTTGTCTATGTAGAAATTAAAACCTGTTCCCATACCGTCAGCACATTCAGTTACTTTCAGATCATAACTTCTTAAAGCTTCTGACAAGGCAATTCATGCATTCGATGAGTCTATGAATGTTGTCATTCATCCAGGTCATGTTTAATCCGGCCAACAATTAAATCGAACGCAACTGGACTTAGATTTGTCTGTGAAGACGTTTCGCCTCTTATCCAAGCGGCTTCATCAGTTCGTAACGCATCAGTCTGACTAGTCCGCACTAGTCTGACAGACAGTGGAGTTAAGCCTAGTTTTATACTCCTGCGTAAAGTGCCGTACGTCGGTTACTGAGAGCCCTCTCCGTCGACGGAGAGCCTGACGGAGAGCCTCTCCGTCGTCTCCGTCGGCCCGAAATATTTTTTAAGTATCCGTCACTCCGTCACCGCACAACGGAGACCACAAGGGCTGCGATTGGTCCTCTAAACACGTAATTTACACATGAATGACTCACAATGAATCACATTCTATCGCTATCGACTTCTATCACAACGTAAACAGTGGCAGCGCCATTGCTTTATACGCTATATATACTCTATATATATACGCTATACGCTTTACTATATGGACGCATAAAGCTCCAAAATGCAAGCCGACCTACTTGAACTTGTGAAACTTAAGAGACGGTGGCAAATAGTTTTTTTTTTTTTTTAGTTTGTGTACGGTTTTTACTTTTAAAAGCATTTCATTTATAATGTATGTATCCCATTTTCTAACTATTTTTCCCTTTTGTACTTATTTATGTGCGTGTATGTCATGGCCAGTCTTGCGTAGCGACCCCCTACTGGTCAAGCGGGAAATTGCATTGCGTATCCGTCACCACGACGGAGAACTATGAGGGCTCGAGGGGTGTCCGTAGTTACGCAGTCGGATTACGGATTACGCAGTCGGAGAAGTATAAACTAGGCTTTAGACCCAGGTATTTAACCTCAGTGGAAGTGTCCACCCACCAATCTCCTAAAACAATATATCATTAGTGTAGCTTCACCTGACCATTGTTTGGGGCCTGTGAGTCATCTTGGTGGATGATGGTCATTAGGGGTGGGTGGGGCCACTGGAGAATGACAGTCGTTAGGTATGATGTGCAGTTACCAGTGAACGACAGTCGTTCTGTTCCATAGAGCCACTTGAGGTTTGTTTTGGGCAGCCTTTGTTGTTCACCCTCCTGGGAATGGCTGAAAGTGCAGCATTGTAGATGGGGGATAACTGATGTCTCAGACCCCCTCCCCTGTTTAGAGATGGCTTTTCCACTTTGACATAGATGGCTTCTTTTACCCCTCTTTCGAACCATCTGTCCTCTCTGTCCAGGATTTTGACATTGCTGTTCTCAAAGGAGTGAGCCTTTTCCTTTAGGTGTAAATAGACAGCTGATACTGGACCTGAGGAGTTTTCCCTCCTGTGTTGGGCCATGCGCTTGTTTAGAGGTTGTTTAGTTTCACCAATGTAAGAGTCCTTACATTCCTCACTGCATTGGACTGCATATACCAAGTTACTCTTTTGTGAGTGTGGTAGTCTGTCTTTGGGGTGTACCAGTTTCTGCCTGAGAGTATTGCTGGGTTTGAAATGGACAGGGATTTGGTTTTTGTTAAAAATTCTCCAGAGTTTTTTCAGATACTCCGGACACATAGGGTATCACTATGTTTCTGTGTTGGTTCTTTTTCTCATCACCCTCCAAGTTTTTATTCTTTCTGGAGCATGTTGTCTTGTTGAGGGTCCAACCCGGATAGCCACAAGTTCTCAAAGCACCCTTTAGATGTTTGTGCTCTTTTACTTGGGCTTGAGTGGTGGTTGGTATATTATCAGCCCTGTGTTGCAAGGTTCTGATAACCCCCAATTTGTGCTCCGGAGGGTGATGGGAGTCAAAGAGAAGGTACTGATCTGTGTGAGTGGGTTTCCTGTATACACCAATGTGGAGGCTCCTGTCATCACCAAAGTGTACATCACAGTCCAAAAATGGTAAGTGGTTATCTTTGGCATCTTCTCTAGTGAACTTGATGTTTACGTCCACTGAGTTAATGTGTTCAGTAAATGCCTTCTAGGGTATTTACCTAGTAAAGTTCTAGGGTTCTGATTTTTACCCATGTGTCATCCACGTACCGGAACCAATGGCTCGGTGATGTACCTTTGTAAGATTTTAAAGCCTTTTGTTCGAACATTTCCATGTATAAGTTCGCCACAATGGGGGATACTGGTGAGCCCATGGCACAACCATGTTTCTGTCTGTAGAAAGTATTGTTGAACTGGAAGTATGTGGTGTTCAGGCACAGCTCCAGTAACTGACAGATCTGGTCTGGGTTGAGGTTTGTTCTATCCTGTAAGGTTGGATCCCATTTTAAACGATGCCTCACAGTTTCCACTGCCTCCATGGTTGGAATGCAGGTGAATAAAGATGTTACATAATATGACACCATGGCTTCATTTGGATCTAGTCTTAGACCCCAGATTTTGTCCACAAACTCCTGCGAGTTTTGGATGTGATGTGGTGTGTTACCAACCAAAGGAGCTAAGATGTTGGCTACATACTTAGCGATGTTGTAGGTCACTGAATTGATGCTGCTTACAATGGGTCTGAGTGGGACCCCTTCTTTATGAATCTTAGAGAGTCCATATAAGCATGGGGTGGTGTCCTGTGGGTAGAGTCTGAGGTACTGTTGTCGGTCAAAGACTCCATCTTTTTGTAGTTTTTGTAAGCATTCTATAACTTTTCTCTTGTAACCACTGAATGGGTCACGTTTCAGGGGTTCGTATGTGTTAGTGTCGTTGAGCAGTGTGGTGACCTTGGATTGATAGTCAGTAGTATTTAAGATGACTGTGCATCTTCCTTTGTCCGCTGGAAGGATTGTGATGTTTTTGTCCTTGCTCAGGGATATCATACTGTATCATGATGAGCGTTAGAACAGACAGCAATTAATTGATCCTCCAAATATTAACCAGTAGCTGTGGTCTGCAATCTACGAGTGATGAACCAATCTGGATTGATCCAGTTGCTCCAGCCTAACAGATGCAACAAAAGCTTTTTGCTTCCATGTAAAAAAAATCTGATGCATTTCTTTTCTCACTATCCTTTATACATGTGGGTGTTTGACAAAAAAGTGAACAACATTGTTTACTGATGCAGTATTACCATTAATAAACTACTATTCAGCATTTACTCAGTATAAGCAAATGTAAGCAGTATAAACAAAACCAAAACCTCGTTCACGAAGATTACAACTTCAATGGTCTGGCATTCATACTGTGAAGACGATGATTACATTTTCTAAAGAAAATGGACCACACGAGGAGGAAACATGTGCAACATGTCCAACTCCAACTGTCCGCATGTCGAAGTTTCCTTGAGCAAGACACTGAACCCCAACTTGCTCCCCGGGCGCTGAACATCCCGCTGCTCCTATGTACCATAGGATGGGTCAAATGCAGAGAACATATTCCCATATCTAAAAAAAAAAATACCGGGAATGACTAAAATTTAATCTAATCTAATCTTGTAGAGCTACCAGGAAACATTTCTAAACTGCAATTTTAACTTTCAATCCATTGGGAATATTTGAAAACGTGAGAGGTACACAGTTTTATTTGCATTTTAGTTAGGCTGCTGTTTAGGGCAGGGTATGTAATTGGCCTATTGTGTTGAAATATTAACTAAATGATGACTCTAAAGAGATGAGTGCTGCTGCCTGATGGCTTTGCTTGAAACCCCTATTTCATTGGAATCGAAACACGTCTGGTATCGTTCTTTAGTTCCCTGCATCAAATTGCTTATTGAGAGGGTGAATATTGCTCATCCTCTTCCTCATTCCTCATCCTTCATCCTCTTTCTTACTCCTACTTCAAACATCATAAGCTGCAGTTGAGTTGCAGGATTCTTTAAATACCAAATTGCAGTGCTATGCTGCTATACATTTAACTTTCAATTTTGTTGTCAAGGTGTTCCTGGCAGGCGGTCCCAATTGTAAAACTTGTCCAACCTGCTTGCTTCCACTGATATCGTAAGCCCATCCTCTGAAAAACAATTGCCATCCCTTTCATTAGATTTGTTCTGGCATGGTTGACTCAGTGATGTGAAGTCAACATTTTCAGCTGGTTCAGTGTTCACATTGTTTATTTGTAATTTTTCGTCCTTTATGGGTCAAAATGGTGCATTAAGCAATAACAAAATAATATAATTTACACTGTGACATCAACACCAAATTTTGTCAACATGTTCAGAGAGGTGCCCTCTATGAGCATTGCATGTTTCAAGTTCCTCCTTTCTTCTGCAGCAGACTTGTGGTTTATAGAATAATGTTAGCTAATTAGCAGATTTTTTAATTGCCATAACTTTTTGCCATTTTTATAGCAATCAAAAATCCCTTTAACATTTTTAGATTAGACACGTCCATAGATAATACGCATCCAAACCATTTGTAATTTGGTCCAGCGGTTATGTAGAAGAAAGTTTTGTTAAATTGTTCATTGTACAGAGAAATCTATCCAGATGGAAATTATGTATCCAATAAGCTTAAATGTTTAGCATGTAAAATTAGGCATGTACACCAAGTTTCCTAAAGTCTAAGGATTCTGGGAGGCAGGGCTGATCTTTTGAATTTGTCCGCGAATTATAGTGCCTCCTATGGGCAACACCATCCCATATTTTTTTGCCGATCTGCTCTTCCCAGATTTCTATTTGGTGGCCAAATTTCTAAACTTTTTACTGGTGCAATGTGGAGATATGGGTGCTCCTTGTCAGACCGCCCAGATATGAAATTTTGGGTTTTGAACATAACGGTCTGATCTTGCCAGTGCAGCAATTGATTTTGAAACATGGTTGAGGCCTTACACTGTTCCAAAATCTGCTGTCATTCAGATTAATTAAGTGATGTTAGAAATATTATCCTTTGAGAATAGCACGCTTCGCACAAGATTAGATTGCTCTGTCTATTGCTTCTTAACTCTGGGCTGCCATGGTTTTTAGATTCTGCAGACTGGCTCTTTGTTTCTTCTGGAACTGAATGAAATGAAATTAAAGCTATACTGCCAGGTGAAATGAGCATTTGTATATTGGCATACTGTGTTAACTCTACATTCATGTTTTTTTACAACTGAAGTTAATATTGTAAATGATGAAAATGTGTTTTATAATTTATACCTGTTTTAACTTGACATATTTGCCTTAAAGTTAGGTTTTTTGTGTGTATCTCATCTGTTTTCTTAGGCAAGTTGCAAGTTTGATGGGTGCTAAGTTTGGAGTTCCTTAGAGACGACCAAAGATCAACGGGAATCAGGAAAATCAGCATGGCATTTAAACATGACAATGTTGAAGACATCTATGAGATTGGCATTGTTCTTGGCAGGTAACCTGAATATTGGCAAGCATGAAAATTCCTTCACCAACATCCATTACCAAATTATAATTTGGCCGTAATCCCTACTGGGAACTATGGCTCATGGATGACCACCAAACCCTTCTATAATATTTTAAAATATAAATTAAGTATAGGAGGGTAGAGTAACTTTATTTTATCTCCTTGATCAAAGTGAGATGATCTTGCAAAACATCACAATTTAACATTGCTATTGTACAGATATTTCAGTTTTTCTCTCAAACATTTCTCTCGCAAAGTCTGCATTAACTAATCATTGTGTCAGATATAATGAGCTACCCAAATTGTAGCTATAAACGCTACAATTCAACATTTATTGACACATAGTCTTGTATCCATGGAGACTTTGACGTTTGTACATGGTAACAATATTGATTCTCTATTCTCTTTCTCTACATAGTGGACACTTTGGGCAGGTGCGTACAGTGACAGAACGAGCCACAGGAGCTCAGTGGGCCGGGAAATTCATTAAGACCCGCAAAAACCCAGGCAGCCGCCTGGGCGTTGAGAGGACTGCGGTGGAGCGTGAGGTGGAGTTACTGCAGGCACTGCAGCACCCCAACATCATGGCTCTCAAGGACGTGTTTGAAAGTCGAGCTGAGATGGTGCTCATTGTGGAGCTGTGAGTTTGTGTGATCTAAAAGTATGAGAGAGAGAGAGAGAGAGAGAGAGAGAGAGAGAGAGAGAGAGAGAGAGAGAGAGAGAGAGAGAGAGAGAGAGAGAGAGAGAGAGAGAGAGAGAGAGAGAGAGAGAGAGAGAGAGAGAGAGAGAGAGAGAGAGAGAGAGAGAGAGAGAGAGAGAGAGAGAGAGAGAGAGAGAGAGAGAGAGAGAGAGAGAGAGAGAGAGAGAGAGAGAATAAATTAACATCACATGCATACTATTTACAGCACAGCGCAAACCAAAATCTGATTTTTTATTTCCAAGGTTGATTTTGCCACACGTATTTTATATTTTTGCACATATTTTACGATTCACATTCTTCTCTACTCTTCTGTAAACTGCATGTATTCTGTTATAGATTGAGAATTTAAACCTAACGTTTATATAATTCCATCTATTATGCTGTGCCTTTCGAGACACAAGGAAAGAATATTTTTCAATAATTGATTGATTTGTATTGTCTGCATTATCTCTCTTCAGTATCACTGGCGGGGAGCTTTTTGACTTCATCGCTGCAAAGGACAATGTGTCGGAGAGCGAGGCCATTGCGTTTTTGAAGCAGATCCTGGAGGGAGTGGGCTTTATGCACAGTAAACAGATCGCTCACTTTGACCTTAAGGTGCTTTTGAAATGTTTAATTATGTGGGGGGTTTTTTCAAGCACACAATGAGCTCCGAACATCCTGTTTATTCACATTGAATATGTTGACATTGACATATTGACATCCAAGCCATCATCACATTGAATAGCGTCTATTTTCGGAGAGATGAAATATGATTCATGGATGGAAGGGACTGCCTAATATCTAATGTATATATCCCCCTATATATGTGTTATTTTTGCCATACAGCCGGAAAACATCATGCTGTCAGACAAAGATGCTGAACACCCAAATATCAAGCTCATTGATTTTGGATTGGCCCACCGGTTCAAGGAAGGAGAGGAGTACAAGAGTATGTGTGGAACCCCTCAATACATTCGTAAGTGCAAATAACAAAAATTAACCCTGTGTCCATGTGTATATATATATATATATATATATATATATATATATATATATATATATATATACATACATACGGTGTGTGTGTGGTATACAGTGTCGTACCAGTATACAGTGTGTGGTTTTAAAACAATTTTGCGCAATATTTTGTGCATCTGTTAAACTAAAGTTGTGCACTTGTAAAACACTTTGTACTGGTAAAAAGATGTAGTTGTGCCTTAAAACTGTGCCCAATTGTTTTTATAACTGCAAATCATTTTACACCACACTTAAACTACGAGTGTGCAACGTTTTTGTTTTGGCAGTGAGGTTGCAGCAACCAAACTTCTACTCGTAACATGGGTCAACCTATTATACCATATACAGTATACCCGTATATTCAATTTGTTGCTTTTGGTCTGCACACAAGTTTGATTGCTGCGGCCAAGTGTCAACCAAACTGTTCCAGTGGTTCAACCATATTGATTCAAACAGCTCAATTTGTGTGCTTGTGAAAGTGCCGTAAGTCGAGTTGAAAGTCTACAGGCAAAAACACTCCTATTTTTTGTTGCTTTGTTTTTTTTCTAAATTTCTCTAACATTTAGAAAAAACAAAAACAATTCTAAGACATATTACAATGTATAAAACAAAACAAAAATATTTTGGGTTCGCTGCCTTGTGGCACAACTTGGAAAAAAAAAAGATATGTTAACATAATTTGAAGATTTTAATGATAACTTTAAGATTTAAATGATGATTAGATGATTATAAATGACAAGTTTAGAAATGTCATAACATTGTTTCAGAAGATATTTAAATGTCTTATTTCTATAGCCTCTGTGTTCTCTTCTTTCACAGCCCCTGAAGTGATAAATTACAGTCCTCTGAGCACAGCAACGGACATGTGGTAAAATTATTACTATTATTATTATTATTATTATTATTATCTTACTATGACATGCTTAGGCACGTAAGAGCATGAACTCACTCCTCTTTCTATTCCCGCTGCAGTCCTGCCATTGCCTTACAATGTTAATCGTCATTCTCAACATTTTCTTAAAGGTCCCATGACATGCTGCACCTTAGTGGTCCCCTAATACTGTATCTGAGGTCTCTTTCCCCAAATTCGGCCTTGGTGCAGAATTACAGCCACTACGAGCCAGTCCCACAATGAGCTTTCCTTAGATGTGCCATTTCTGTTTCTGCAGCTTTAAATGCTAATGAGGAGGAGAGAGGCAGGGCAGGGTGGAGGGTGGGGGTGTGGCATTGACCAGCTTGCACCCATGGTACCATGTGCAAATGTTTACACTGGATGGATCGCAATGGCTCGTAGACAAGTCATTCAAGCTTTTCAGTTTGACCCTGAATCTGACTCGGATGGAAAAGAAGTTGAAGAAGTGGAAACTTGGCGGCTGCAGCAGGACGTCTCTGAATGGTTAGTTAAAATTATTGTGTATAGATACGGTAATTTAGTTGGTTTGGTTTTTATATGTTGTTAGTTATTATCATTCAGCAAACTGTTAGTAGCTGTTGGCTTTTTTCACATTACTCTGATTTGCTACCGTTTTAAAGCTGCATGATGTCTATATCAGTCATATCAGTAATATTTGTCATAAAAAAATTATACATGTTTACCGTATGATAAATAAATCTTTATATATTTACTCCTGAAGATAAATGTTTACTTACTCAACATCCACTTGTCCATTGTGTCATTTTTTTAAGTATAAAAAGCTAGACATTAACCAGCCACTATATCATTGAGTCCTCTGCCAATATACATTTTTTTGTGTCATTGTTGAAAATGTGCTACTATGCCCACAGAAGCTGAGAATATTTGCTGCTTTGAGGTACCACAGTTAACATTCTCACTCGCTTCACTAGGTAACTAATTGTGCTTAAAAACGACACTTACCGTTTCTAATTCTAATTCTAAATAGGTTACTAGATGACTACGGGAGGTTAAAGAACAGCTAACGCGTATGGTTGACCATCCTGGATTGGAGCCTGTCTGCCTCAATGTCTACTCGCTACAGAATGCTGGCAAAATGTACAGAGCATACTCTACAGTTGAGAGGAATACACCAGTAAGTTGTGCTTTGTTAAAGAAATTAATAAAAGAAGTTTAGAGTTTTGACTGTTTATTCCACCAACAAATCGTGTGCCTTACTTTTATTCATTAGTGGAGACACTGTAAAGGATTTATTTATATCAGAGGGGGAAATAAAGATCATCACAAAACAAACATAGGATATGATCCATTGGAGCATAGACATATTTTTAAGATAACAATAACACACACCAATGATAAATCTCTGCAAGACTAAATATCAGAATACATTTTTAAGTCGCTACAGGTATCTCTCCTATCGCTCTTTTGTGAGCTGGTGCTGGGGCTTCCTGGGATGCGGAATCCGGGTCGTTATTCCAGCTTGTGTGGTCCTGCGCAGTCGCTCAGAGTTTCCTGATAAGGAAGGCCACTATGTAGGGTTTAAACTGCCCCCCATCTGAACCTTGACACAATAGCAATGACCTCCTCCTTGTCCGGCCTGTCATACAGCGCTGATAGGTCCTCTGGGACAAGGATGGCCAACAGCCCATCGGTGTATGGCGCAGGGTTCACAAAGAGGTCCATCATGTCAGCAACATAACCTGTATCTTAAAACACAAGCACAACATTTTTTTTTTTATTGAATTGGTTGGCTTTCTTTTTTACAGTGTATTTAATGTGTTTTTGTATTTAATTCATTTTTTCTTAAAGAAAAATAAATTTTCGAGTTCCAAAACATGTGTTGTTTCAGTTGATTTGAACCCTCGGCTTGGAGGTCGGCTGTGTATTCAGAAGTTTAGCTCTGCCCTCTTTCTTCTGAGCCTTTGGAAAGGAGATTTTGAAGAGGGGTACACCTTCCTCCGTTTTGGCTTGTAGTCGGTCCGCATTTTCATTATAATGCATAGCAACCAGGTAGAGTCTGGAAGTACAAGGCAAAACGTGTTAATAGTGACAGATATTTTAGGCTATAGGTGGGAGCTCAGTTTTGCAACATCCTTCAGCGCTCTTTTGTTTGTCAGCAGCTTCTCCAACTTGTAGAAAGCTGGAGTTGCTGCAAACAATGAAAGATCATACTAGAAAACAATACAGTACAATATACATTACAGCAATGATCTCTGGTGCATTTGTGAAAGTAACTAAATAACTATGTGTCGTCTGTCTACTGTTTGGACATTTAGCCTGTATATTGGTGAAATACCTGCTTGGAGCCATTTACTCTTGTCAGTTGTCCTGCGGATCACATGCTCACACTTAGCTGGTAGATTTGAACATACAGTTGTATTCACTTGCGGTAGGGTGACCAGACATTCATAAAAAATCGAGACATTCCCCGATATCCAAGCAGTTGAGAATTAGATCAGTGCCTGCTGTTTTCGGCGTCTCAAATTTTGTCGCCCGTGACAGGATGGATTTCCAATTAACAAAGAAGTGTACAACACTCACATTACAGTAAATGAGGTGTTCACACACATACCTGATGCTATCTACCTTTACATTAGCGACATTAACTGGGCTATTAGCTGTTAGCTACAGAGCTAATGATACAGCCACTTTCTTGGGGTAACAAGCCAGGTAACCCTATACAGGAAAGCAAGAAAATGATATAGCGTTGACTAACTTACGTGTTTTGTTGTTGAGCCAGGGAGAGTTGGTACTGAGCCAGACTTAATTTTCAGACGTTCGGCAAGGCCAGCTCTGTATTGGCCCAAGTTCAGGAAACACTCATCGGTGAAATGTTTGGCACACACATACAAAACTTTGGGAGGTTATGTCGGCGCATTTCCAGAAAAAATACAATTAATCCGCCTGCTCTTCAGCAGTTTGGATGAAGGAATAACAGACTTTTATGTTCATCTATACATCCAACTACAGAGCAATTGCCATGCTTCGCTCGCGTGCACCGGTATTGATATGCTAAAATAAAGGAAAAAACAATATGGCGTCTTACGGTCGTCGCTCAGCTAATTTTCTCATGTGCTGGTCAAAGGGCTGTGGGCGGCTAAAGCAGAGAAGGGGGAGGTAACCTTTCCCCATATGACGACATACGAGGAAGATTCCAGATTGGTCCGTCTTTCACATTCCTAACGGCGGAGAATGATCTCCAGTGCATGGTTTAGGTCTATCGCAATTTCTAGCCACTGGGGGACCATAGACAGGCTAGGAGAACTCATATTAATGTTAAAAAACCTCTTAAAGTTTCATGCCATAGGACCTTTAAGCTCTCTCAAAAATGTGGTGTACCCAAACATATTCTTTCTCATTATTATTTAGTTTAACAGTTGTAAGCCATCAGGTAGTTTTTTCACTGTGAAGACGTAGTTGCTCATTAACATTTGTCTTTTTTCCTCCAGGAGTATTGGCGTGATCACTTACATACTGTAAGTTGTTACTCAACACACTTACACATACATTCTAGTTCCATTGAAGCCATACATATTCCAGTAAGTCATATAGGTCATTATACGTGTGTCTCTTAAAAATAGGTATTGTTCAACTTGCAGATTTTGTTGAGTAATTGGAAAATTGGAAAAACCTTGAAAGTCCACCTTTTGTTGAGGTTGAGCAGCAGATGTTTATGTTGAAGTACTTGTTAATACCTCTCTTCTTGTTGCTCTCTAGGTTAAGTGGGTTGTCACCATTTCAAGATGATACAGATGATGAGACTCTGAAGAACATCCTCGCCATGAAATTTGAGTTTCCTGAGCATATTTTCAATACGACAAGTGATTTGGCCAAAGATTTCATCCAGAAACTCTTGGTAAAGGATCCAAGGTAATTACAATTTTCAATGTGTAGAGTGAATGACTCGTGGTGATTCAACAAACAATCCCATTAAAACTGGTAACTCAGTAGGTCTGGGCATCTGAGGTCATGTCTCCCACCTCACACACTTGGGTGTAACAGTGACGACTTAAAACAATGTTTGAAGGTTTGTTTTATGTGATAAAAATATTCAGTGTTCTGAATTATTTAATTGGATTTTCAATTGAAGCATCTGCTATTAGTTATTAATGTATTCGCAAAAATCACAAGTTTAATTACTATTGTAGTACTAATTTCTGTCAACAAAATAGCACAGTATTCCTTATATCCTTAAGACACCTCATTTAACAACATTTTGATGCATCTGTGAACATATTACCAGTTCATATGATACATAATCAAAATATGTTAAACATCTATTATATTGCTTTAAGCTTTGTTGATAGATTAGTTTGTTTTTTTGCAGTGAAAGAATGACAGCTGAAGAATGTCTAATTCATCAGTGGATTAAGGTAAAATTGTCCATATATTGCCATGGTGTTAAATGAATTGATACAAACAAAAATAAATAATTACATTGACTGCATACAGGCTTACATACTGCACACACACCACCAAGCTAAGACATCTCTCTTTTTCAGCCTCTGACACGAAAGCAGATAGCAAAAAGAAATCGTTCCTCAATAAACATGAAAAACTTCAAGAAGTTCAATGCAAAGAGGAAATGGAAAGTGAGTTGGATTATGTGTACCTAACCAAACACCTAACAAGTGGTTTGTCATATGAATGTGCCTTTCGGATATTTTCAAGTATTGACCTTCACTTATAACATTGATGCTAAAATGGTCAGGCCTTTCATCACACATCTCGTGAGTGAATTTAGTGAGTGCAATGATTGCATTCAAACTGGCATTTGTTTACTTCCTAATATTTGTTCATTTTGTCATGATTCATTTATTAAAGACGTTTTATTGCTGGCTTCAATACTGTTTGTCTTTGTCCCTTTCCAAAGTACCAGTTGGTAAAACATGGTGCATGGTACATATCGTACACTTCTACTCTCATTAATCTCTTTGATTTTTAATGTTTATATCACTGTCACTATTTCTCTAGATTTCGTATAACATGGTGTGGATGTGCAACCGCTTTTTGCGCTTGCAGCTTCTATGTAGGCAGAGTGCTGCGCCGGAGGAAGACCTGGTGAGCATTTGATTCCATTTGCCAGTGATAAGAACAGATGATCATGAATTTATTAATTACGTACTTAATAATCATGGATAGAATTTTTATTACATAGTGTATATCAGATATCGATTATTTGTGGAAATTAGCAACACCATGTGTAATACTCGATTTTATACATGCATTGTATGTATATGTATGTATTTATTTATTAATGACTATGCACAGAAGGAAGATGTTTTTTGTAACTCACTTTTCTTGTAATGTTTGCAACATCAATAATTAGTTCTGCATATTCCCAGTCCGTGCTGCTGTATCAAACTGGAGAGTTGGGGTCTTATATGGTCATGTTTTCATGACCATTATATGAAAACATGACCCTACCTGATAATGCATTATCTCCTATTCACCAGAGGGATTGTGAAAGTGACTTGGAAGACACTGAGACCAAGCCTGCATCTCTCATGCGTCGCAGGCTCAGTAGCAGTTCATAATGCTGATGATAACAAATTGGAGCATGGCGTGGATGGATATGCTGCACTGGGAGAACACAGCATATCCCTCATGTGCTCATAATGCTGTGAGACTATCCACCACTGGAAGTTGGATTTTTTAATTTCATAGATTTCATTTAATTAATCAGTTATTAATAAGTCATTAATTGCATTAAAATGCCTTGATTATAGTTGGCATTATGCAATTGTTTATTCATATAAATGCACATGTAATTGGTATGGTGTGAATTAATGCTTGGTTTTGGATTTTCTGGAAAGTTAATTACTCAAATGTAAAGTGGAAAGGTAAAATTCAGTTATACACCCAGAGTTTACAACTAAGTATCTTCCATGAGCAGATCACAATTAAAGGAACAGTCAACAAAGTGGGGTGGTGGGGCCATTAAACTTTTTATTGATTGAAAAATACATTTTAATGAGTGCGCCTTTTGCGCGTCATCATCCTCCTAAATATGTGAAACTATTGGGTGCTGTGTCCCATACAGTTCATTTGTGAACTGCATAACCATATGTTGGCAAGTAAAGTGTGAATATGTAATCTTGAGTAAAATAAAAATGTACACTATAACCAAACGTTGTTTGTAGTTACTTGACTGCAGGTAAGAACTGAATTAAATTTGTTGAAAACATCTCTCCTACCACCCACAATGATAAATAACACACTAGGCTAACTTGAAAATGAGGTCTTATGTCCAAAATTCCGAACTACCCCTTTAACCTAACATGGATGTATTTTGGTGTGGAATAAAACTAGAGCACCTGGAGGCAATCCAACTGCACAAGGGAAGAACATACAAACTCTGCACAAACTACAAGAATATATCTTTGCCCTGTGCTACTTCTCTCCAGAGGGCCAACAATGTCCACTACTATTAGTGTAAAAGGGGTATCAATGAATGGCATGGCGATCAAATGGGCTCTATCTTCATTTCTACCTGGAGCTGTGAACTTACACAGCAAGTGGACATGCCCTACAATACTGCACAGTGTTTCCATACTGAGGTAGCCAGTAAAACCTATAGAGATAATTTTGGAGAGGGTTTTTGCTTACCCTAAATGAATCAGAACCAAGTCTATTGCCAAGTAGGTTTACACCTACAAGGAATTCGACTTGGTGCAATTGGTGCAAGGGAAAAAACAGTATTAAAAATATAAGTAAGTAAAAAAGTAGAAAAGTAGAAAAGTAAAATAACTATAATAAAATAAATAATAAAGAACTGCGGCTTTCAAACTATGGGGAACTAACAGTTGGTCAACAAACCAACTACAATGGAGCAATCACTCTCCTGTCATGTTACTGGGTTGTCTTGGATATTCTGATTTAAAGTGACATTATATTAAAAAAAAAGACATGCTCTGGTTAATTCCCTCTCTTTGAATTTGGGTTCTTCATTCTGAGAGTAATTACACTAACCCTGACTTTCAGACTTTGTACTCTCTTAATGTGCACAGTGCTGTGTTAAGTAGTATTAAGCAGTCTGCCATTTCATCTGCCTGCTTGGATGTTGTGGGGCTTTTCTCCATGATCCAGTGGCGTAGCTCAGGGTTCATGATTCTCAGACATCTTTGGTTTTCTTCTTTAGCAACATCCACTTCTCCTACAAGTCTTTAAGCCAACCCTGCTGCTCTTTTGGAGTCCCTGGATCTATTTCAAATGTTCCTAGGATAGCATTCTTCACTTAAGCACAGTTCATAATGTCTTCCATGTCCATGGTGGCAAATGCTAATCGTTTGAGGTTGATCGGCACTGTCAAGGGGTTTACCCCACTCGTCCATACTGAGGACCATCCAGATGAGGAAATGTTTTCCTCATCAGGAAACTTTTCCCTAATTATTAAATATAATTCTAATCATAATAACCTCACCTAATCATAACTTCATAACAGGGCTTACTTCCGCATACTGTCTCTATGGTTAGCATATTCTCCTGCCAAACCAAATCCTACCAAATGTCCAACTGAATTTCCATGGTTCATATGGTCTCCACCAATGGGCCAAACCTTTTGTCTTTCACAAGTGAGTCAACTTCTTCACCTATTCAAAGGTAAGGTAAATAAATTACAAATTCCAGGCAAATGCAATTATAGAAGCAATCATATTATTCATTGCAAGAAACCGAACTCATTGTAGAGCACCGCTTCTAATGATTTTGCTTTGGTTTCGCCGAGTGACTTCATATTTCTAAATATGGAGAACTATCGGGTGTCGCTTTAACCTGACAAAAAACATGGCCATGAAATGGCCATGATAACATGCACACTTAACAAGCACATGTACATTATATTTTTTGCTTGTATTGTAAGTGTCGTTGATACACATGTTTGGTGGCACAAGCAATCCCCTCCTTTTCTGCTCTGTTCTTTACGAGAATTCAACCAATACCCGTCCAAGTATATGCGGTAACTTAATAAAGAAGAGAAAGTTACATATTTGTTATAGCCAACATACATTTGTCATTGCTTCCCCCCCCCCCCCCCCCCCCCCATCATTTGTGTTTTAAAACTGAAATCACAATTTTAAAATATGGACTTTACCCTTAAATCATACATTGATCATTTCTTAACAAGGGGTCCTTTTTTATTTTGATGTGCTGTTGAATATAATCACTAGTAGCATGTTTATCATTATATAGCCATAAACTATTTTGTGGCATATTAACAATACTGTAAATAAATAATAATGAATAATAATAAATGTTCCGATGATATTTCATTATTGTTGTATTATTGTACTGTATTGCTGCAGTCGCAGCCCTACCCTCTTCTCTGTGCTTCCATTAGAACAGTTACCCACTCAAAACCCCAAACTGTCTACCCCCGACACAGTCACACTTTGTTTAAATCAAAAGTAAGTAGAAGAGGAGTTATTCATAAAAATATATATATATACTATTATTTATATTATTCATATGCATATTAAATATTAATATCAAAATCACCACTGCAATGGTTAAACAAAATAAGAGAATTAAATGTGGACAATGTGTCCTCTCTCATCCAGACGATGAGAGGGGACAGAGGGTGCGATCTTCTCCTCTTTCATGGCTGTTTGAATCTCTGCGGGCTCATAGAACGGAGCTACGGACAGCTGAGAGGACATGGAAGAAATCAGGCTGTGCTGATGATCTCTCCCACTACCTGCTGCTCCTCTCAGACTTCACCTCCACAGTGTCAGCAGCCAAATCTACATTCTACCAGAACAAGATCAACTCCTCTGCCTCCAACCCCAGGTAACTGTTTTCCATGTTCTCCTCTCTCCTCAACCCTCCCTCCCCCCCCCCCCCCCCCCCCCCCCCCCCTCACTCACTGCTGACGATTTTGCCGACTACTTTACCAAGAAAGTGACGGACATCAGCATCTCCCTTACCCCTGCTGCTACCTTCCTTAACCCCACCTCCACAGCTATTCTCCCTCCCCCAGCTCCCGACCTCTGCCAGATTTAACCGTTTTACCCCTTTCTACTCCGAAGAAGTGCTGAAACTGGTCGCATCCAACCATGCGACCACCTGTCCTCTTGACCCCATCCTCTTCTCCCTTCTTCAGGCCATCTCGACGGACATCCTACCATTCATCACCTCCCTTGTGAACTCTTCCCTCACCTCAGGTCTTGTCGCTACACCCTTCAAAACTGCCAGAGTCAAACCACTCCTCAAGAAGCCTACCCTCGACACTGCTGACATCCTGAACTACAGACCGGTATCTCTGCTGTCATTTCTTTCTAAAACCCTGGAACGTGCAGTCTCTAACCAACTGTCCTCCTACCTCTCAGAAAACGACTTGCTTGATCCCCATCAGTCTGGCCTCAAGACTACACACTCTACAGAGACGGCCCTCCTGACGGTGACCGAATCCCTTCATGCCGCCAAAGCCTCTTGTTATCTCCCGCCTCGACTACTGCAACTCGCTCTTAGCTGGACTACCTGCAACCGCGATTAAACCATTGCAGGGTATCCAGAACGCTGCAGCACGCCTCGTGTTCAACCGAAACAAATTCCCCCACGTGACCCCCCTCTTCCAAGACCTCCACTGGCTTCCTGTAGTGGCTTGCATCAAATTCAAGACGATGCTACTGGCCTACAAAGCCGTCAATGGAGCTGCCCCTACCTACCTCCAAAGATTAGTGAAACACCACTCCCATGCTCGAGCACTCTGTTCAACTACCTCAGCTGGTCGACTGGTACCGCCATCACTAAAAGGAGGAAAAGGTCGGATGGCGAAATCTCAACTGGTGGAAAGAGTTCCATGCCAATGTCAGGACTGCAGAGGCACTCCCCATCTTCCGGAAGAGACACAAGACCCACCTGTTCAGAGTTCACCTGAACCCTGCATAACCCTACCCTCATGCTCTTATTTGTTGTATGTTTTGGCACTTTAATCACTCTTTGTAATTAGGCACTTTGATCGCTCTTTGTAACTTGGCACTTAGTCAGAGATGTTGTCCTGCAGCGCAGGACAGTTAGTTGTCGACTATTACGCCCAGGTTCCTTGCGGTCGGGGAGGCAGATACTGTGATTCCCTTGTCCGAGACCAGCAGGTCCCTGTGAGGGCAGTCTTTCCCTGGTATGAAGAGAAGCTCAGTCTTTGCGAGATTGAGCTTGAGTTGATGCGCAGTTGTCCAAGAGCTGATGTCTGCCAAGCACTCTGAGATGCGTGTTGCAATCAGAGTGTCTGAGGGGGAGAAGGAGAGGAACAGTTGAGTGTCGTCCACATAACAGTGGTAGGAGAAACCGTGTGATGCGATTACAGAGCCTAGAAATTTGGTATATGGGGACAACAGAAGCGGTCCTAGTACAGAAGCAGTCCTTGTATAGCAATGGTTAATCTGGCAATTGAAATGCTTGAAACTTGTTCTGGTGACTTTCTTACTGTATTAGCAGCAATGAAATGTTTCACCTTCTGATGACAAATGTACTCGTTGTAAGTCGCTTTGGATAAAAGTGATGCCCTAAATGTAAACGTAAATGTATTCTTCCCTCATTGTGTGGTGGGCACGGATGATGTGGGAGATCAAATCCATTATCAGGGAGGCCCAAAGGACTCAATCTGACCCAGCTAATGGCCCAGCTTACAAGGTTCTGCCATGGGTTCATACCTCACAATTTGCCTGTCATCCTGGAATCAGTCGACACTGCCCCTAATATAACTGCATTTCTGTGTGCTTGCAGCAAACCATCTCATTTACCATCGACCTGCCTACTGGGCTCCCTTGCAGTCCCAGATCGACCTTGATGCCACATAGATGTCACTGTCAAGGGTGTAGCGATGCAGGTGGACCCAGATGCAGAGAGTAGAGGCAGCCACGAGTAGCTATACATATTTATTTAAACTTTCAAAGACAGCAAACCAGGAACAGACGGAAGACGACAGAGCTGTGACAAGACTGTGACAAGGCCGGAGTGATCGCATGCAGACGATACGATGACGACAACATACGACGAGACTCGGACAAGGACTCAACAAAAGACAGGACTTAAATACCCAAAGAACTAATTGCCAACCAAAGACAGGTGAGGGAACAAGGCACAGGTGAACACAATGGGGCAATCAACCAGGAGGGAAAACAGGACACAGGGGAAACACAGAGCAAACCAATCAAAACATGAAGACAGTTACAGACCATGACAGAACCCCCCCCCTCAAGGGACGGTTCCTGATGTCCCTAAACTCCAACGCCGAGATGGGTGAGAGAAGGGGGCTTGGAGGAAGGCTACCAGGGGAGGAGCAGGGAACCTCAGGCGGAACCCTTCTGGAGGCCGGCGCCGGGGGTGGAGCCCTACCAGAGGCCGGCGGCCGGGAGGCGAACCTTCCGGAGGCCGGCAGTGAAGGCGGAACCCTTCCGGAGGTCGGCGGTGAAGGCGGAACCCTTCCGGAGGCCGGCCGCAGGGGCAGAACTCTGTGGACTCTGGGAATGCAGCTGGGACCAGAGCCTCAGGGGAGGCTGAGGCTGCAGACTCCGGGGACGGAGTCTCTGGAGCGGCTGCAGACTCCGGTGGTGCGACGGACTCTGGAGGCTGAGTCGGCTGGACCGCCCCAAGTGAATGTGGAGTGGGTGTCGGCCGGAACTCCACCAGCGAACGTGGAGCGGGGATCGGTGGGACCTCCAGCGAACGTGGCGCGGGCGTCGATCGGGTCGCCACCAGTGAACGAGGCCACGGAGGTTGCTGTGGTTCATCGAGATAGTGAGGGAGGACAACCCGCCATCTAAACTACTCAAACAGCGTGATCATCTCCCCCCGGTGTCTGGAGCAGGGGCCCAGCTGGGCAGCCGAGCTGCAGGCTTGGTGGCCCGCCTCGCAGAACACTGTCCTCCCCTTGCCAGACTGGTTCCCCAGAACGGGTTGGCCTCAGCTGGTCTGTTCTGAGGCTTGGAGGCCCGTCTGGCCGACCGAGGTCCCCTCCATGCCAAATGGGTGCCCCAGTATGGGTTTCTCTCTACTGGGTCCATTTACTGGTCCGAGTCTTCTGTCAGGGGTAGCGGTGGAGGTGGACCCAGATGCAGAGAGTAGAGGCAGCCATGAGTAGCTTTACTTATTTATTTAAACTTTCAAAGACAGCAAACCAGGAACGGACAGAAACTCAGAAACTGCCGATCTCCTAGTCCACTATGTAGTTCAACTCAATGGGATTCCCACCGACTGTGGACCACAATTTATATCCCAGGTATGGAAGCCATTTTTTATGGAAGGCTCTCAGCGCTTCATTGAGAGTATACTCCGGTTATCATCTCCAGACCAATAGACAGATGGGATGAGACAACCAGGACCTCGGCTGCACTCCAGTGTGTTACAGCCCAGAACCCCTCCTCCTGGCGTAATCATCTTCCCTGGCTTGAGTATGTGCACAATTCCTTGCCCATTGCTGCCAGAGGTAATTCGCCTTTCAATTGTTATTTGGGCTATCGGCTGCATCTGTTCCCTGCTCAGTAGGATGAAATTGCCATAGTTGCCGTAATTGCCAGCCTGGCTTACAAGGTTTGGCGGTTGTTGAATGTACATCATTGAGGTCTACCCGAATCTGGTTGAATGGGAGGGATATGGTCCAAAGGAGCTCAGCTGAATATCTTGCTGGCTCATCCCTCTATAGAGAGATGCACTTATAGAGACCACCCTGACAAGCCTGGGGGTTCACCAGGAGGGGGAGGTACTGTCAAGGCTACGGCCGTGTGTCCTGTTAGTCCTGATGTTTCTCATGTTTTTCCTCTCCCTTGTGTCTCTTGTGTTCTCTGCCCTCTCTCCCCTTCCCTTATTAGACCACAGAGTATTAAAGCTAAAATTATTATCTCATTGGACCTGACAGTATTAGAACGAACACCACTGACAACACATATAAGGTATAAGACTTTTCTCTTAAGTATCTGAGATAAACCATGCCCTATAGGCAGGACTTCTTTACCATGCCGTACTACCCATGTACAGTATATATACTAAATAATTTCCTTTGTCCCAAGATGCTTCATGAACCACCTCCAGAGCAGTGGCGTAGCCAGAAATGTTCAAATGATAAAAACTGGAAAAAACTGGTGGGCAAAGCCAATTTGATTGAACTTACATTTGGTGAACGTAAACGAAGGAAAGCCCTCTGATTGGATGGGCAAGACTGGGGCAAGTAGGCCTAGGCCCGTCCATGCCCGCCCGTCGCCACACCTCTGCTCCAGAGTCCATGTCCGTTTGCCTTGTATCTCTGAATCAACCAATTCGTGTTACCGCTCTTCGAGCCATAGCTACCCAGGGGCAAGCATCGAGACCATGCTTCATCACTATTCATTCCAATTCACATGTTCCAAGCAGCACACCATCCACCTATCTCCAGCTCATCAACCCTGCAGTATATCTACCTCGGTTCTCACCCACGCATTGCCAGATCATTGTTTAAACCATAGAATACTCTTTACGGTGCCTTCAATTGTGAATTCAAGTCATCTTTTCGTGTTTTCTTGTTTTTCGTCAGTTTAATTAACATTTTTCACTCCCCACCTGCCTGTTCATCTGCCTACCTTCCTGCCTGTACCTCCCCCTATCCACCATACTACTCAGCTCAACTCTGTCCTCCACCATTGCCTGTCTACGTCTTGTGTTGGCTACTGTTCGCATTCCATTATCCCTCTACAATGAACCTGGTTATTCATCGTACTCCACTGTGTTTTTGCCCGCTCTCTGATCCTCACAGATACAATTGATTGAAGTACTATTGTTATATTTGAGTTACTACATAGTTACTAGCCAGATTTTATAGGTTTCTAGTTTTATTTTTTATAGTACACAATTCTTTTTCATATTGTCATTGCTCTTAGAGATATGTAGTATTTGAAATTTAACAATGTTATTAGAGTGGTTTGTAGGTTGGTTGTTTATTATTCAATTTAAACGCATCTTTCATTTTACAATTAAGGAATTATCCATTGTCACCATGTCATTATGGTGGTGATTTGTACCATTTAATTTGTACCAAATAATATTGACCTCTCTGATCTATAATTGTTTATAGATGAGCAAATATTTTAATGCAGCACATGATTCTTCCTGGTTTTTCTTTTTCAATTTAAATCAGCATTGTTACAGGTTTTTTATTTTCAACCTGGTTTTTACAGACGAGATGTAATCAGATAAAATCACAGTTTGTGAGTAATCCTTGGATGTACCACTTATTGGATCTACTTCTCCACCACTGGCCCCTTAAACCCATCTGGAATACAATCTTGTTTTCAGTTTTTAAGTGAAGGGTGAGAGGTATCCTTTTTTAATTATTTGAAGGCTTTGGATCAATTCAGTGGCTCGGGATCCAGCAAGAGTTTTTAACATATCTAAAAATGAACTACCCCGATTCTGTGTTTTCCAATCTCCTCATGCAAACAAATAAAAGCCTGCTGCTATGTTTCTGCAACATCCAACAAGTACTCAAATAAGTGCATCCGTCATGGTTTCAGATATTATAACAACATAAATACGCATCTTTCTTATCACTGGACACACTGCAACTATGCTGAAATGTGGTGTTGATTTCTCTGTTTTGTGGAACTTCCTGAAATATGCAAGTTGGGCAATACCCATTGCCAAATTTATCTTGTGAAATGCACAGTCCCGCTAAAATAAATATATACTTCTCAGTTATAACAGGCATTTTTCCAGCTTGCTATAGCTGTATCCACAAAGCCAGAGACCATGGTGGTGGCGTTGGACTAGCTGTAGTCACGATTAGTACATTTTGTATGTTCCTTTGAACAGCTAGCATTTCAATGTCTGCCCCCCGACTTCATGACAGTCCTGCTTGTCTACTGTCCTCAAAAATGCCTAATTTATAATAAAATTCTCCAAAGTTCTCTCCACCCTCCAATCCTATACATGCAAATTAATAAGTCTGGGTGACTTCAACATTCATGCCAACTGCCCCCCCCCCCCCAAGATCTGGATGTGTAAGCATCCATATCATGGACCTCTGCTTTTCCAACAACAAGGCAGCGGGCACCAACCTGCTGTTTGCCCAAAGTCTGATTTCTTTAAGAAATCTTGAGTCCATCAACACAAACAACCCCCCTGACTTCCTCACACCTTTATAGCGATTCCTTCCTCAACATGACGGTCAGTGCATACTGCTGCTCTTGACTGCTCTTCACTATAGGGGACATGGGGGTCATTCAAGCCTCAACCCTGGGACCCATTCTCTTCCCCATGTAACTCCTCAAGCTATCTCATACTTGCATATCGGCCTTATCACCTGTCACCACATCTCCTTTCACACCTTTGCTAATGATACCCAGTTTTATCCCAAAGCAATCCCTGGTCTACCTGCCTAAATGCCTGCCTCAAGAAGATCAAAACTTGGATGACAGCCAACTTTCTCTATCAAACAGCAGCAAAACAGAAATCCTCCTGGTCAGCACTCATCAAACCCATGGTAACAGCACAACCTCACTCACCATCGCTGACGACCCCATCACCCTATTATCTGTTGTTACAAACCATCTTCAAAATATCCCTGTACCGTCTCCATCTCTTTCGTTTGAAATAGGCTCAGAAATAGGCAGAGCTGTCTTGTGGGCGGCCCTCACAGGTGTGTAGCATCTGACCTTAACTGATCAACACATATTCAGTACACAGACAATTATGTTATACTTGTCTGTGTACTGAATATGTGTAGATCAGGTAATTGTCATTTTCAGCGCACACAGAGCCAGCTGCTGATATGAACACAATGCTGCGTAAGTTCCATTCCAAGTGCGGTGGCCAGCATTCCCCTACACTGTAGTATCAAGGAGAGAGCTTTTGACTGATTGAAATTATTATCTAGTTATCTAGTTATCTAATGTCCCAGTACATGCTGTGCCCTGTGTACAAGGAGGTGTCCAGGGTCCTTTGTGGTGTTTAGTGGACTGAATGAGTTTGGAGGTCATCAAGGCCAATTATCAGCACCTCCTGGCTCCTCGGCTATATAGTTTGAGGGCGCAGGTCAGTCACTCTCTGCTCTGCCATTTAATGTTAAAAGGTGATAATGGTCTTACTCATGTATTTAAGATTTAAGATTATTTGTATTAAGACCAACGTAGCATCATCTGCATTAATACAGTATTTGAGAGGTAGTAATGCCGTTAATATATAGTGAACAGTCGAGCCCATCATTTACGCTTAAGGCATTTACGTTTGATTATTCAATTAGATTTTGATTGGATTAGATTAGATTAGATTATTAAAAACATTGTTTCTGCCTCAAAGCAAATGTTTAAACCGATCACAATCACAATTGTCCTATCCAATAGAGATCCAGATATTGTTGATTGTTGTTTTTTATTGTATATTGTTATTGTTGTTTGTTGATTGTTTACTGTCGCGCACCAACCACCAAATCAAATTCCTCGTAGGTGCAAACCTACATGGCAGTAAACATCTTTCTGACTTTCTTACTTCTGACTTCTAATAAGGAATTATCAATGATTATTCAATGATTTAGAAAGGTAAATAAAAAAAGCGGCCATCACATTAGTGCAGATCTCATTTCAATGTTTGGGTAATTTGAGCGGAGCAATTGAGAATGTTGTTTTGTCCTAATGTTGAGGTACAACGCAACATGGTATCTCAAAGCAGTGTCACTACATTACATCTTAGCTTGAGGAGCTTCCTGATGTATGCAATGGTTCAGAGATTACCTGGTTCTCCCTGTAGCAGGGTTGCCTTAATGCCCACCTCTAATTCCTCAGTTTGGACAGTAAAAGGCAGGTTAATGTCTTCGTCATCTGGTCATTTGGCCATCTGTCCTGGTGACGTTTGTGAGGGGCACTGAAATTATAGAAACATTTTTAGTAAACCGATTATACCTGTTTCTTTGTTTAGGGTCTGTCCGCTTGCTTCCATCTTCCCCGATTGTGGCCAGATCACACCATTACCCCAAATATTTGGTCTCCTTCTTGGCTAAAGAACAGAGGGTGGATGGTCAGGCCAACCTCCTTAATTCTCTGCAATCTAAACAATCTACAGATGATCCAGGTGTTCTCCCCAGGCGATAAACACATCATCTAGTGAAGCTGCAGCAAAGGACTTGGTGCTTGCCAACATCTGATGCATCATCCACTGCAATTGGTGACCAAAGGGAACAACAGTGTCCAAACAGTGTCCGAAAAACTGAGGGGAACCTGTCTCACATAGATCAATAGTACTAGCTTGATACTGATTATGAACAATTATGAATTATGAATTA
Source organism: Urophycis tenuis (assembly GCA_036785325.1). Taxonomy (NCBI): domain Eukaryota; kingdom Metazoa; phylum Chordata; class Actinopteri; order Gadiformes; family Phycidae; genus Urophycis; species Urophycis tenuis. Next base: position 503,154 of record JAXIVH010000098.1, read on the forward strand.
CAATTATAAATTCTACAAGTCAAATTTATTTACTGCATGTATGTTCCTGAAGTCCAGACATAACTTGAGTACCAGCTTTCTTTGGTAAGAAGATAAAAGGCTGGTCCCCCAGCTCCGTCATTGCCTCCAGTTCCATTTACACCACTGGTAGCAGACACCCTGGAACCCTGTATAGATGAATGTGTGTGTGTGTGTATATATATATACATATATTTAGTAATATTGTCAAGTCAAGTCAATTTAATTTATATAGCGCATTTACAGACGGCTTAGCCGCACCAAAGTACTTCACAATAAAGTGCAATAATCAAATGATGAGCTCAGGCACAAAAACAAAAGGGCTACAGTTAAAATAAATTAAGAAATGCAATAAAAGAGAATATTTAGAACACTAGCCAAAGGCAAGAGAATAGAGGTGGGTCTTTAAAAGGGACTTAAAACATTCAGAGACTGAGCTGCACGAATGTGGAGGGAGAGGCAGTTCCAGAGTCTAGGGGCTGCCACTGCAAAGGCTCTGTCCCCTTCAGCCTGGACCTGGGTTGTTCCAGCCGCAGTTGGTCTGCTGACCGTAGTGCTCTGGAAGGGGAATGGTGGTGGAGAAGATCAGACAGGTAGGTGGGGGCCAGACCATGGAGAGATGTGTGAACAGTCAAGAGGAGTTTGGAATCGATGCGGTAGCAGATGGGGAGCCAGTGGAGTGGAGCCAGGACTGGGGTGATATGTTCACGTTTTTTTGTACAGGTCAGGAGTTGGGCGGCTGAGTTCTGAACCAACTGCAGGCGGCAGAGCTGAGATTGATCGATGCCAGTGTAGAGAGCATTGTCTGCTATATTGTCCGGTGATTTTTACTCCGTGGTATCGGCATCAGCCCCTAAAGTCCAGTATCGGTCAGGCTCTAGTAACTATGGGGATAACACGTCCCACTCCCTCTTGAGACTCTGATGGAGATGGTTCATCAGACACCGTTAGATTTCACTCATTGTTTGTTACACAAGGCATCTCCAACTAAACTACCAAACAACCAACTGCTATTATGTTTCTACACTGAAGCATCAGACACACCTTGTGCTTTCCTTGAACACCCGCGCACACCATTGTCAGTGCCGTAGTCACTCGAAGCAAGTATGTCCTCCTGAGGGGTGCCTAGTGATGGGTCATCAGATGACTGTAGAAGTTGATCCATAGTTCACATATTCTGGAGCAGTGTGGGTAGGGGTATTTGGTGGCGGTGGTTGGTTGGGGCGGAGCCTCTGGCTGCGTCTTTGCTTCAGTCTCATGTCACGATGGATTTCTGCAAGTACTCTCTCCAGAAATGCAATGCCCTCCAAGTTGATTAGGCTGATGGATCACATCCTCAAGCTGCTTTTGATTTTGTCCCTGAAGTGTTTTTTTTTTTTTTTGCTCCCCAGGGGCTCGATGACACTCGAAGATGGGTGTAGAGGATTTTTTGGGAAGATGTTAGACATTGTGATGACATTGCTCATCCATCTAGGTTGGTCTCATGATGGAGGTGATGCAGGGCTTGCTGGCTTCCCCTCCAATGCTGATGTTGATGTGTTAAGGCTCTGTGGTGGTTCTCTGGCTCTCTCTCTCTCTGGTGATGGCTGGAGGTGTTCCACGTTCCAGCTCCATTCCTGACCCCCCTCCTGACCAGACCTGCAACATACATTTTTGTTACTTTAATCAATTAACTTTTCATAGGCAACACTTTTGTCTTTGATTTTGTCTTTACACCTGCTCCTGACTTGGCGTGAGACCAGGTGCAAGTCTTACACCAAGTCAGGAGCAGGCGTAAAGACGGGCCATTTCTATCGTAACAATACAGCCATTTAGACGGGAGAGTGTAATTACAGACAGAAGCAATCCATTGGGGATATACAGCAATGAGGAGCTCATTGAGAGGTTCTGATTAATTATGAGGGATATATTTGAACTTATTGAATAGCTGTCACTGGATGTACAGTATGTATCGTTGCAAAAAGTGCATTTCAAAAATAGCTGAGACATGATAAGTGTACAATGGAGGCTGCCCGATTCAGAGCAAATTCACAAGTTCACAACCTGTTTCACTGCTTTTTCTTGATTTCTTGAATGTTGGACTGTTTGGCAGTCAGTGTGTTCTTGTGCTGGCTGTACTGTTCTATATATTTTCAGATCTCCTGGCCTAAAGATCAGTTGGTGCAACCCACTCCTGATGGCCAAGAGAGGCCAGAAGTAGCTGCTGGGTGGTAGTCTCTCTTCAGGGGGTGTATCCACGATGCCTTGAGTTTACCCCCAATGGTTGTCGTATTTAAAATGTTAATGTTGTAGTGTGTTAGCAATACATACTGTATCAGTGGAGAACCTTCAGGGCCTTCTACGCCTTCAGAGAAGCCCTACAGAAAATTCTGGAGCAAAAAATATTAAAATATTAAATAAATATAAAATAATATTTTTTTTATTTATTTCTATCTTATTTAATTTAATTAATTAATTTAATACAATACATGTAATACATTGTCTCTCATCTATGTTCTAAAATTAAGTTTACTGTCAAGTCCACATCAGCAATGAAATGGTTACTGTCCTGAAAACATGTTATCCAATCAGAATCGTCCGTCTCTATCAAGGCCCGGTTAGCTTATTATTATTGGATGAAAACGTCAGAAATACCTGTGATAAACTTCCGATGCGACGAGTCACCTGGCTTTCAAAACTCGCGTGGTTTCAGGAAAACAACTTCCGCCTGCTTTTCTGGGCATTTTCTCTCGAGCAAGTGCGGACATAAGACACTCCCCTCAACATCCTCTCAACTTTGCCCTGCTTGGTTGGAACATAGATGGTTGGAATACCCGTAGGGAATACCCGGAATACCGACATTAAAGTCCCCAGTGCGTCAGAAGTGACATAACTCCTTTCAGAGAGGCGTGCCTGGTGCCCTCTCCCAAACTATGCATATTAAAAAGAGATTAAAAAGAGACGATTTTGTGAACTTTCACTTCATCACTCATCATGCTTTTTTTTTTTAATTTATTTTATTTACACATTTCTCCACATAGCCAAGCCATTGTGCATGCAGGAAAGTAATCACATTTGATCCTCAGCCTGCATCAATAAGGGGAGATCCAATGCCTCGAACTCGTCTGCTACGAAGAACGCAAGCGCCACTTCGTATGCCATCCTTGTTGACGAGAAGTTCACCTCAATTCTCGTTGCAACAAATGCGCAAATGCAAAAGATCTGAAACTCGCCTGTGTTTTGGTTTGGGGAGTGAGGGGCAAATTGACCAATCACGGTTTGATTTCAAGTGGGCGGGACAAAAACAAAAGATCGTAGGCCTTCGCGAAGTCCTAACAGAGTGGTTGAGTCTCAACCGCTCTTACCACTTGCGCTATGCGTAATTGCGCACGAAGAGTTCCGCATTGCAACTTTAATAAATAGTCTTTGTATAACCAGCTTTGAGTAACTTTTGGCGTATTGTGCATTGGAAATTGTAGTGTAGTTTGATGATGCTCATGAATTTATATGTCAACGTGTGAATGATTTCTAATGCGCCGTGATTTCATAGCGCTGTCCACGGTGATTAAATGAGCCTCGGTTTCCGTGTCAGCAGCGTCACGGGGTGACATTCTGGCTGACTTCATTTTATATTTCCAGATTTTGGCTTTAGAGTATGTTTATTTAATTTCTACTATGTAGCCTAAATGATCTCTTTTTCTGAAGTTAATGATATGTTTCTTGTTGCGTAGAATGTTGTTGATGTTATGGTCTATTTGTTTACATCCTTGTCATCGTTAATTGAAGCCGGATTGCATTTGTTAAATCCTTTCAATTCATCGTACTGTTGCTTTTTTCCGTGATGATTTATTTTCTCGGCGGTGATGGCTGAAGTGAAGGCCCAGCTGTAGTGCTCACAGTTCGCCACTGTGTAGGTATAAATTATACATTCTTTCCTTTGATTGATGCCTGGTCACTCAAGATAATGTTTAATTAACTTGTTAACGGCAATGTGCCTGATAAAATTGCAGTGTTCGTCTTAATAAACTTGGCTCCATAAGGGAGATTGGGCGAGCATTCGGAAAGGAAAGAACTCTACTCCCACTCGCTGACTTCATTAGAGAGAGAGAGAGAGAGAGAGAGAGAGAGAGAGAGAGAGAGAGAGAGAGAGAGAGAGAGAGAGAGAGAGAGAGAGAGAGAGAGAGAGAGAGAGAGAGAGAGAGAGAGAGAGAGAGAGAGAGAGAGAGAGAGAGAGAGAGAGAGAGAGAGAGAGAGAGAGAGAGAGAGAGAGAGAGAGAGAGAGAGAGATCTGAGTAGGAGGGTCAATATTCTCAGCGAAACGTCCTCCCGTGGGCGCCGTGATGAATGCAGCCGCTTTATAGCACCTTATACTTATCCGAATTACAATATACACGTAGCATAGCATACTTTTATGACACGAAATTACTGGTCTATCTGCCAAATTATCGGCAATCGATTTGGTCTTTGATTTAACCATTTCGAATTCAGTGGTCTAACTCCCACGGAAAGGTGTTTTGGTGTATTTCTCTCACGGAATCTGACAGTGTGGCGACATGTCGAGAGTTGCTGATATTTCGAAAATTCGACAGGAGAGAATGAGAGAAATCAGTTTACGGGTGAGTCGCTCTATGATAAACAAAACCTCCCGGGTGCATGCAGTATAGGTTTCATCATGAAATGAGATGTACGGACATAGGGGCAACGGAACAGGTAGGCCAATGCGCACATCTGCGTGTGGACTGTTAAGAAGTGCACTAACAATCACTTCGAGCTCTTTCCGTTTTAAGGCATGCGTGCGTACATTTCATATAGGCCTATACTTACTTGTTATTAAAAACATGTTTTAATGTGTATCAATGTATGCTTAGACTTTTGGTAATTGTACACAACTAGAAAGTCCTAAACAGCCTTGCCGTTGTATTACACTCGTAAGTGCCTTGCTCATGATACATGAAACGCAAATAGGCCTACAAAAATGAAAGTAGGCCTACAACAGTTTCTGTTAACAGACGAGTGTCATGTTGCCGAGAATAAAAATACGCAACAAAAGCACATTTATGAATCAAAGTTGTACTTAGGATGTACGTTTTATTGTGGAAGAAAGCTTGATTTGCATACCTTGTCCACTTGTTAACTCACTTTATTAAATTGCACTTTGGTTAACATGAGAAAAAAATCACAATCATTTCTACTGAAATTGCAGTGAAATGCATGGAAATGGAAAAGCCTGCTGTTTTGCGTGTTGCTGCTAACTCTCATACCGGATTTGAGCAACTGCTATGTAACGTTGTGGTGGGTGTTAGTAGAGTGTGTGTGTGTGTGTGTGTGTGTGTGTGTGTGTGTGTGTGTAGAGGGTGGGGGGCGGTGGGGTGCCCCCCCCCATGTTTCATTACATAACACATATATATATATATATATATATATATATATATATATATATATATATATTGCCCATCTGTCAAAACTGCAGAATATTCAACTATCACAACCGTTGCCATAGAAATGTGTGTGGGTTGGTGTTATCTCGCAGTTGTTATATTGTCCCGAATAGAATTTCAACCTCAGAAAAGTCCTGCAGACCATCTATTCCATCTACCACTTTTTGCCATCTCTCTCTGTCAGAAAACAATTTACATTTACAGTATAGTAAAATTGTATTGGTTTTGTTGCACATTTTTATTTCACTCCCATTTTACATTACACATGAACTCTCTACATGCGTCTCGTAGTGATAATTTACACAGAGAGAAACTCAGAAACTCTAAAGAGTTCTATGGGCTAGTGCATCAGAATGCATCACAGGAGTTTTTGTTGGCAATACTCTGCCATGCATCTGCCATTGAGAGAGCTCAGGAGAGTTGTAGTACTGTTAAATGAAATAATTTCATGATTAATTACTAAACAATGACTAAAAAAGCATTATTACCAACACAATAACTAACATTCCAAATGCTCCTACCAAAGTGGTAGTGTCATTACAATGAACATCGCACATAGGGTGCCTTGTAATTTGCAGCTTGTGTCGAAATATTGAAGGAATATTGACAGAACGATAGCTGTATAAAGAGGATTGATGCTAGCTGACGGTTTTGCTTGGAAGCCCAATTTTCTGGGCAGTTATACACATAAAGGTAATGAGTGGCTTTAATTTGTGGTATTTGCCCTGTAGCCAGTATGTTTAGCCAGGAATGATTCGTGTTGAAGAGGCAACAATTTCTGTGGACCACATTTTTTTGCCTTTACTTCTGCTTTTATAATAGTTCATGTGACCATCACAAGACGCACACCCAGCCTGCTGAATAGTAGTGTTCATCCCTTAAGAAAAACAGAAAGTTACATTCATAATAGATACTATTTAGAGTTAATTGCGGTGTAATCATAATATGGTGTGAAGATCCCAGTGGTGATTAAATGATTAAATCATGCTTGATTCTCCTTTAATTTTCAAACAATCAATGAATTCCCCTTTATGATTTAAATTGTTAAATGTTTATGTATGTTATCTTGTGTGTGGTATCTTGTGAATCAAATACAGTCATACAAAGTAATTTATAATTCAGGCATTCAAGCATGCTGCTGGATTGTTAAACACGTAGACTGAAGCCATTTCAGATTGTGTGTAGATTTCTCTGCTTGTAATACACCCCTCCCTTTGCATGTTGCCTTAGTAACAACTTCCTTTCCCTACTGCTGCTTTGAAAAGAGGAAGTCTTAGCTGGCTACTTCCTTTGTTAGATACAAACAAAGAGTTTCAGCTTTCAATGCTATATCATTGACTTTGTAAAATCATGACATGCACATGTACAGATATGTATGTATGTATGTATGTATGTATGTATGTATGTATGTATGTATGTATGTATGTATGTATGTATGTATGTATGTATGTATGTATGTATGTATGTATTCATAGACAAAACACATGATGGAGGACAAATCTAATCTTGTCCAATCTAATGTATAATCTGCCAGAAAGAACACTTTGGTCTCAGGCTGGCCTGAGTGGGGAGCCACAAGAAGTAATGAAGCCATATGGACTGATGACATTTAGTTGCTTACAGGGTCATGTCCAGGAATATGAAGCAACAGTCAGCAACAGGAAGCCTCATACAGAAACATTAAGTCACAATCAGAAAGAGACAAAGTCCAAAGAGACAGCATCTCAGTAGACTCAACAGGGACCCAAATAAACACACTGAAACACATAGAAAAGTTAAAGGAATATGGGAATGAATGAGATTATAGAATATATTTATATATACATTTGTGTAAGTGATACACACATGTAATAGCTTCATGGGTAAGCAATACTGCCCTAAAATGTCTACGAATGATTAGAAGCTAGTGGTGGAAGGAGAGTTTACTTGAATTATCTAGGCTGGTGAATGGAGCATCATATTATGTCCTAAAATAAATAAAACCATGTTTTTAGTATTGATTGAAAAGGCTACCCAATGCAAAAGCGACAACTCACTATAAAACTTTTATATAACTGAGGGGTATGCATATTTAAATCATAGCTAAATAGCTGTGTGGGTCACCTGCAATTACAATGGAAATAAATTACATCATTATGGTAAGACAAAAGAGAGCAGGGCAACAGTAACAGTTTAAGTACAGTAAAAACCTCTACACGTAGAATTCAAATACGTTAATATTTTTCAAATGGCTTTTTTAGCTATATTTAATATTGTTGATAAAAAAGTAATCATCATGCTTATCATTCCTGCATTTTATTCTGACAAAGATCTAAAGGCTTTTTCGTCTTTCTAGAATAAGGAGAAGGAGCGCATGAGGGAGCGAGAGATCGAGGCACGAGAACGAGAGTCACGCTACAGCAATGGCCACCTCTTTACCTCACTCATGGTTTCAGGCACCACCCTCTGTTCAGCGTGCAACAAAAGTATAACTGCCAAGGAAGCACTTAGCTGCCCAAGTGAGTAACACAGGTTCTATGTTACTGTATGCCTTGTGTAATTGACTTGATGATTGCATGGTCATGTTTTACGCTTGAATATATAACGACATTGTGATGCATCACTGTATGGTGCATCACAATGTATGGTCCATAATAAATTCTTAGGGATTTTATTATGTGTAACTCACAGAAGACGATTCATGTTTTGTGTACCACAAGCCATGAATATTTGCTAATTGTGCTTTATCCACATAGATTTTTTATGATACACAAATACATATTTTCAACTTGTGTCTCATAAAATTATATCCACACGAATATTACACAATCCACAAATACATAATTTTCACTTGTGTCCTGTACAATTCACTTTAACACATTTGTGGATCCCATGACTCTTGTGAGTTACTGCTGAGTATCTATTAGTGAGTATGATGATACAGTATGATGTGGAGTATCAATCTGGGGTCACTCTGATGGTAGTTAAGGAGCATGACAAATAGGTCTTATCCATTGTTACCCTTTATAGACAAGTAGTCTCTGTATGAAAAAGGGCCCAAATGCCATTATAACATTATCAATTTGGAGGCTGTAGCACTACAGTACTACTGGAAGTGATCCTAATTGTCATTGAGGGTCATCAGAATATAAAAAAACACAATTTATGGAGCCTTACATAACATAGTAAGCTAGCTAGCTTCCAATCATCATCAACCCTTAGGTCACCTAGTCATCGCATCACTTCTTGTAGGGCTACAACCACCATGGTAATAATTTTGGCCTTTTACTTTATTGCATTTATGCTTTAAAAGCTGAATGATGTTGTCAGGATTATTTTGTTAAACAAAATGTATATTTTATATCAACCTCTTTAATTGACTCTTTGGCGAAGCAATGGCGAACATAAACTTCCAGGTTGCCCCACAAAAACACCTGTCCAACTCTGTAGGAAAACCAAAGAAGAAGAAATACGTCATCCTTAACATATGTGGGTTTTATTGAAAGAACATCATCAAACTGTTACACAAAAGATAACAACACAAAGACATTGCTTGAAACAACACATAAGCTATGTGGTTTCAACGATAGCAATGTCCATAGCAACCACCATAGCAACAACAGAAAATTGTTACATTATGAAAATAGAATACACCTTTCTAACAATTGTACCAAAAAACATTTAAATGCTGAAACTATCTTGAAATAAATGCCATGACATCTAGAAATAAATGGCATGATTAAGATTCATACCTAGCCTGGGAATTCCCATGCTGCTTTGCGCGCGATTTCATTCTCACTGCAAAGACAGCCTGGAAACCACCGCCCTTATTTTCCCCTGAGTTAGGGAACCAATCACAGAACGGGGGGGGCAGCAATACGATGACGTCTATGCACGACACCGAAGCTTGTAGCGTGTTAATCCAACATGGCAGCGGACACAACGTTACCGTTCGATGCAGCTTTAGAAAGTGTATTAAGTAGCTTTTGTAGCAATTAATTTAATTTTAGTAGCTAATTTTTAGTAGCAATTGGCTATGAATCGCGCGCAAAGCAGCATGTGAAGAACCAGACGCCATTTGATAGACATTCGTAGCGCCCAATAAACGGCTCTAGGCATTCGTAAACCACGCCTCAAATACGAGAAAATGCACACCTAGTTCCCAGACCACCATCTCATCGAGATGTGGACGCGTCAGCCAGGCTAATTCATACCAGGGCAACAGTAAGAATAGTTTCAGTGCAGTGTAGTGCAGAAAGTCTACAAATAGTAGAATATAGTTGAATATTTTTAAATGGCTTTGTTACCTATACTACATTTTGAGAATTTTTTTTGTCAAATACACAAAAACAAAACAAAGAAATCTTCATGCTTATGGTTCCTGTGTTTTTTTTTTCTTTTCCATCCAAGCATGCAATGTTACCATCCACAACCGTTGTCGAGACACCCTGCTGAACTGTGTCAAAATGAAACAGCGGGTAAGATACAATGCAAATAATCAACCTAAACTACTTTTATTTTTCATCAGTAGACTCGCTTTGCTTTAGACTGTGCACATTTATCTTGGTGATCTTCCATAAAGTTAAATCAACTCTGTAAACACGGTGTCTGTATTGTATTACAGTTATACATTCTGAGATCTGTCCTTTATCAATAACAGCAGCAGAAGATGGCACAGATGCGAAATAACTCATCCATGCAGAATGTCAACCTCCGTACTAAAAGTGAGTGTTTGTTGTTTATGCCAAACCCTCAATGGAGCTCCCATAAAGTGCTCGTCTTTGCAGTCATCTTATTGAACCCTGTCTTGTTAGTTCGCTGTAAATGGACTTTATTACTATCTTGTGATAAGACAATGATATAGTGAGACAGCACTACTAAAAAATTATGAAAGGTAGAACAACATTGCAAATTCTATAATATTAAACACAAATAAAAGAAGCAACACCAAAAGAAAATAACCCTCTGTGTTCCTTTGAAGCTTCAGTAAGGCGGGAGAGGCCCAGCTCGGCGATATACCACTCAGAGAGCATCCGCCAGTCACTGCTGGGCTCACGACGAGGCAGATCCACACTCTCCTTGGCTAAAAGCGTATCCACCAACAACATTGCCGGGTAAGTCTCGCTTTGCGCTTGTCTTATCTTTTGGTTAAGGGGTGGGAGCTCCATTCACTATACATTGGAGACCGATCATACCACTTAAAAGATGTCTGCAGAAGTGCATCCGCTGTCTAGAGGAGTAGGCATTGTATGTGCTATACGTAACTGCTGATACCACAAGGATTATAATATAGGGGCTCATCGTATATTTGATTTCAGACATTTGTGTGTGTGTGTATGCTTAATGTACTTTGGCTGTAGAAACCTGAATGATGACTCTCACATGGGCCTGCGCAGGATCCTCTCCCAGTCTACAGACTCCCTTAACTTCCGAAACAGGGCCATCTCTATGGAGTCGCTGAATGATGAAGGTTAGTAATAAGGCTGCTGCAACCTTAACCAACAACTACACATAAACTACACACAACTACACACAAAATAGCATTCAGCTGCAGAGCCAGTGTACAGAACCTACGGGCCAGAAACTGTACATAATGGTGACAAATGGTGATGGGGTGGAATCACCGTCAGCTCCAAAATTGCCAAATTGGCCAGAAAAGTTGGGCAGATATGATATCTGATATTTATTGCTCTTTGAACCAAGCAAAGATTATTGACATTCATTGATGCTATTACAGAATTTGGTTAATACAAAGAAAAACAATATAAAATATTGTTTTTCTTTTTATTAACCAAATTCTGTAATAGCATCAATCAAGCATCAAAAGCATCAAAGTTATCCTAATTTGAATTTGCTTTCTACTATTGCTGCAATAGTAGTAGGCAAATTCAAATTTGGACATCTTTATTTATCCTAAGGGCAATTAATTTGCAACTTACCCAGTCCATACACATGACTAAAAACAATGAAAAACTCACAGACAAGACAAAATAGGTATGTCTGAGGCAACAGATCAACGTACACATCAGTCAGTACAAGGAAATAAAATAAAACCATAAAAACTGATTTACCAGAAGTAAACATCACAATCATCACCAACCATCTTTCTAAAGTAAACGGTGGCAATTAGGCATTTAGAACTTCAAACAAATGAATCCACTTTGTTTTAAAGAAATGACATTTGGCATGGCTATATGATAGAATATCTCTTTATTGACACTGCACTGACACTGCACCTCAGAATACAGACTTGTTTGTTGCCTCAGAATGTTCTGATTAATTTGGCTCACTGGCCAGCCTTCAGTATTCAGGAGGTGTAGTGTTGGACCTTGACACCAGCAGTGCTGTTGTGAGAGTTATTTTGTTATGTTGTCTGCTGGGTTATCATTTGAGTAAGTATATATCCAAGAAGCTGGGACAAGCCCATTCAAAGTGAGGGGCCGACAGTGTGCTGGGTGTCATTACATTCAAAGGAGGAATGCAAACAAACAGCAATGGCGTTGACGTTTCCTTGGGTGTGTAGTAGGGTCGGAGATTCACCACCAGCAGTTCAATATCCGACAGCAGATTGTCTCCCTAATCTGTCACATCCCTTGGATTATGGCATCGGATGTTTTCAAACAGTCCCAACATTTATCACTTAGCTTAGTGTCCCTGTCAGCTCTCAAGGTTGTGAAACCGGGGATAGCAACATCAGCATCGGTAGTGTTGCCAGTTAGCCACTTTTCCGTAAGATCTAGGAGATTGTGCTCAAGGCACATGAGTGCCACCGTATTTCTTTAGGCTATGATGACTTTTCTTATATTGGTAAAGCCCCCCATGTGAACACCCTGACAAAGGCACAATAGAAGCACCTACCCTCACACTGTGAGGAATTAGGAAGTAATATCACAACAGTTTGTATTTTAATTAAACATGTCTCATGTAATCCACTGATGAATGTCCAAACATGGATTTGTACCTGAAATGTGTTGTTACCACATATCTATAGAGTAGATACTGGTAGATGGCTAGCGAAAAACAAACAATGTAGTAGTTTAGTTAATTTTACAAATGAACAAATAACTATGGGGCTACAGCTCAAGTATTCAACTTCATGCACTTTCAGTTCTATTTGTCAATATTCACTGTACCCTACAGGCTCACCTTCGATTCAATTCAATACAAGTGATCTTTGAATTTGTTTTGGTCCACCAATCCTACCTGCCACAGTGGCGGATGGGTTTGATGCATTTACCTGACAAAATCTACCCGCATTTTGTGGATGGCAGGTACTTATTCCCAACCCTGAAGGTGAAGCTGTGTGACCAATTATCAACAACCTGAATTAGTATCAAAAAGGAGTTTTCCTGATATATGGCAAGCCAGTCTTTCAGATAGTGTGACATTATCTTTTTCATATTGTGCATATTATGTTTCAATGATCCAATGTTCTGGCATTCAGTATCGAAAGATTATTGAAAGACTGAAAGGTTGTGTGTGGTGTGAAGAAAAAATAAAGACCAGATTTCTATACATGTCCAGGGGCAGGCCCTAGAATTGGAATACATGTGGTCTGTCTTTTCTCAGGCAGTGGGGAGTTTACGGAGAGGCACAAACCAACCATCACTCGGATGATGGTATTATTTTTTGATGGTGGATCACCAGTGATGAAGTCCTAAGTTAGACCCTTGGGTCAATGGGCACAACTATTGCCTTGGGCTGCCTTGGGCAGTGGTCATTGACGTCCTTGACAAGTGTCTGCTTCCGTATTGAGCCTTCATAACCTTCTCTTCGGTAAGTCAATTGCCTGGTCCATAGAAGTTGGGCAATGGACCTTTACCGGGGTCTGCCTGCTTCTGATGGGTATGAAGAACTGGATAAACAACCATAAGACTTGACTGAATCAAGAACCCTGTCCTCTTCTGAAGTTTGGAACTATCTGGAAAGTGCATCAGGCCTTTGGTTCTTCTTTCATAGAAGCTTCAACGGTCTTCTATGAAAGCCTGCTTGGCTTTCTGGGTACTTGTGATTCTTGTGCTATGTCAAGAGACTATGATGGATGATGGGCTGAAACTAATGCCTTGACTACTTCAGGGCCAACTCAGTTGTTTGGTTCTGATGTGATGTGTTTTTCTCAGTGGGAATTTTTGTTTTGGATCAGCTCAGGGGAAAACTGCTTGACATGAAAAGAAGGAATAGCAGTAATGTAGTCTGGATATAGATCTTATAGTTCTTAAAATAATTGCAGTGAGATGAAACTGAACCAACTTTAGCAATGGTTCTTTAAAATGTATCACAGTGGGATGTGTCCACTACACACCTATGGAATGTCTTCTCAGGAACAAAAGTATAGAGGATCAATTATGCTTTTTTGTTTTTCCCCATTCCTTTAATGTGTTTTTTAGCTGTGTATGAGCGGCAATGCTTAAATCCCATCCCAACGGGAGGTACACCTCTCCTGAAGTTGCCTGAAACAGCTTGTTTGCAGTCCGCATTTACTTCTATGATGTCACCAAAGAACACATTAGCAGGAGTCCTGGTCTCGCAGCTAGTTTGGTATGCCCTCAAACAAAGCAAATTAGAGTTGAGGCTTGTAGAGTTCAGCTCTGGTTTCACCATGTCGTGAAGACACTGTTGTCATCAATGCGAGGGCATAAACCCTTTGTATGGACTACCAAAGAAAAGACGAAGTGAAGAATCAGTGGTCAGATTTAATTTTGACCGTATCCTTTATTTTATGGAGGATGGCTTCTTGGACAGTTCACTGCTGGATTTTCACAACTTGGAGACTCTGGATCAAAACCACTTTATTAGTTATTAGTTAATTATTAATTAGTAGTAGTCTTTGACCTGTTTAAAGCAAACAGGGTAGTTACTGCAAACAGGACAAGATCATCTGCTTTTTGCAGATGATCTTGTCCTGTTGGCTTCATCGGGCCATGACCTTCAGCTCTCACTGGAGCGGTTCGCAGCCGAATGTGAAGCGGCTGGGATGAGGATCAGCACTTCCAAATCCGAGGCCATGGTTCTCGGCCGGAAAAGGGTGGAGTGCACTCTCCGGGTCGGGGAGGAGATTCTGCCTCAAGTGGAGGAGTTCAAGTATCTCGGGGTCTTGTTCACGAGTGAGGGGAGGATGGAGCGGGAGATTGACCGATGGATTGGTGCGGCGTCGGCAGTGATGTGGGCTCTGCACCGGTCCGTCATGGTGAAGAAGGAGCTGAGCCGAAAGGCGAAGGTCTCGATTTACCGGTCAATCTACGTTCCTACCCTCACCTATGGTCACGAGCTGTGGGTAGTGACCGAAAGAACGAGATCGCGAATACAAGCGGCCGAAATGAGTTTCCTCCGCAGGGTGTCCGGGCTCTCCCTTAGAGATAGGGTGAGAAGCTCGGTCATCCGGGAGGGGCTCAGAGTAGAACCGCTGCTCCTCCGCATCGAGAGGAGCCAGTTGCGGTGGCTCGGGCATCTAGTGAGGATGCCTCCTGGACGCCTCCCTGGGGAGGTGTTCCAGGCACGTCCCTCCGGGAGGAGGCCCCGGGGAAGACCCAGGACACGCTGGAGGGACTATGTCTCTCGGCTGGCCTGGGAACGCCTCGGGATCCCCCCGGAAGAGCTGGATGAAGTGGCTGGGGAGAGGGAAGTCTGGGCTTCCCTCCTCAGGCTGCTGCCCCCGCGACCCGACCCCGGATAAGCGGCAGAAATGGATGGATGGAGGGTAGTTACTATCAAGTGTTCAAGTGCAGAGGTGTTGGTTATGGCTGAGCTGAACACCTGGTGTGAAAGCTACCTGACATTATTGTGTTTCAATGTTTTGTAAACCTCGGCTAACTTAGCTAGCTTGTGTTATTGTGTTCAAATGGGTTTGCTCATCAGCTGTATGCACATCTTCACCTAAACATTTGTAGAATCGTGTTTTGTGGTTTTCCAATCACAAGATGAAGATGCAAGAGCAGACTGTGCTTTTCACATGGCGGGCCTTAAAAAGAATCGGAATCTAAAATGGAGTGTTGCAGAAGGGGAAAAAGGTGCTGCAGCAATGTACAGTGTGAGAATAGTAAGGTATATTTTTAACATCCAAGCATGTAAGCCTATTCTAGTAGAACCCCTCAATCAAATTACAACTGTACTAACCACACAAAAAATGTATAACATGGCTCTTATTATACATCTCAAACTCAGCTACATAAAATCAGTCTTGAAAGACTCAAAGTATTATTTTGTACTTCCTGAATGTCAGAAGCAGCAAGTCGTAATAATAAATTGTTTCCAGCCCCTCTTCTGAAAACCATTGTTTTATGGTTTTCAGGAGAGTCCTACTACATGTCAATGTTGGAAGAGCTTGACATCGAGGAGCGAGACTTCGAGGCAGACTCTTGGAGCATGGCTGTTGACTCTAGCTATTTGCAGGCACACCGCAAAGATGTTATCAAGAGGCAGGATGTCATCTATGGTGAGACCAACATTTCCTAATTTCCTTCTCTTTATCTCTTTGCATATGCGTTATACTTTATCTACAATTATACATATAAATCGAGATAATCATATTTTTTTATCTCCTCAGAGCTCATCCAAACAGAGCTACACCACATGCGTACTCTGCGGATCATGGATCATGTGTTCCGCCAAGGCATGCTAGAGGACGTCCAGCTGGATCCAGGCACTGTGCATGTAATCTTCCCATGCCTGGACCAGCTAATGGTGCTGCACTCACGCTTTTTGGCGCAGCTCATCTTGCGTCGCAACTATAGCCTGCAAGCTGGTTCCACCTACAACTTCACCATACTTCAGCTAGGGGATGTGCTACTAGAGCAGGTGAGTAACCACAAGCTTGTTTGTCGGTGGATAGACACACACACACTACAGAGATGTAATTTGAAAGAAAACTACAAAATGACTGGTTTTTCAACTTGCTCATAACAGATTAAAGATACTTTTGAGCATTTCATTTATGGCATTTAGCAGATGCTTTTGTCCAAAGTGACTTACAATCAGTACATTTTGTGGGGTTCGTCACGATAGTTGGAGGTGGGGTTCGAAACGCCAACCCTATGGTTAGTGGACGACCCGCTCAACCCACTGAGCTACTGCTGCCCCTCTCATTGCAGTACCACTCCTCAATTAAAGGAAATCTCAAATCTCAAATTCAAAGGTGTGTGGGTGTGTGTGCCTTTGTCCACCAGTTCTCAGGCCAGTGTGCAGATGAGATGAGGAAGACGTATGCTGAATTTTGCAGCCGCCACTTAAAGGCTGTCAAACTATACAAGGAGTTGCTTGCGAAAGACAAGAAGTTCCAGTACTTTATACGGGTAAGTCTTTAGACAACAGATTTGTAAAAATACTAATACTGTTATCAGTAATTTATCCAATTATAAGATTATAAAAATGTGAAAACTAGAAAATGTAATTCCACACAAGGAATTACTTGTGCATAGGAATGCCAAACGTAACAATGGAATAGGCTCAATGTTTGTGTCATTTTTTAGGTACTTATCTTTATAGGAGTTTTTTTTGCATTTTTAATATAGTGTCATGTTTACAAAAATGAAAAATACATAGCACAGCTATATGGAAGTAGACCTTTGTAGCTTTGTAGCTTCCATTAATTACAGAAATTTGGTATGAAGAAGAAGAATATGACGAAAAGCGATTTCTAGATTGCGCATTCCTATGCACAATGATAATAGATGATGATAAAAGATCATAAAAAATGAAGGATGGCAGTCAGTGTGTGTGCAGGTTATGGTATGACTAGGCGAAATAAGGTTTGTGTGTAAAGTAAATCGACAGAAATTCAGCATCGAATGAGCATGAAACATTGCTGCCATATTCAAAATACAGGAAAAGAAAGAAAGCCAATGCCATTGAAAGGTGCTGTAGGTTAGATTGGACTGTTGTAAAAAAGATAGGAAAGTGGAATTTTATCAGACTTTTGTTTTGACGGGACAAAGGGAGGTAGGTGGGACGGACTCAGTGCTGACTGACCGTCTCCTGACCAATGGGCTGATAGAGAGGCTGGTCAGCATGATGACAGCCATCACCTTGTCCATGTCAACTTCCTCCTCTGACCACCTGTTCACACAACACCACCAAAGAAGAGAAGAGTATCCATGTCACTTAACAAAATTCCAATCAAACCGGAAATCTGAACAACCAAAAAACGTCATCTCCCTCTCTGCTCCCTCCCCATTGATTTGAAAAAAAACAGGACTCTGGAGTAGATTAAAATCTAAATTGACTCACACAGGGGCAGGCACAGTCAACTGGAAACAGATAATCTCACAGCACATTTAATTAACTAATAGCTGGCAGATGGCTAGGCGACCAAATTGCACTATATCTCTTAAATCTTATTCAGACCACCCTTAAACGATAAGGAGAAAGATTTTTAGCTCTAACCTCTGGTGCTCTGGAGGGGAATATAAAAAGAAAAAGAAAAATCCTAACCACAAACGTGAGGACATGATAATTAATCCATGTCCAAGCACTCAAGTAGTAATTAAAACACCTTGAATGAGTATGCTGTTACTCTCAAGAATATGTACACCAACACATATCGTCATTCTGTCTTCCTCACGGTGTGATTTTTGAAATAATTTCAGTTTGCTGTAGAGATAGTTTTCCCCCATAATAATTTGGTTAAATGTTGTACTTACACTCTCTGGGTTTGGTTTAGAGGGTGAGTCGAGGAAACCTCCTACGTCGCCACGGCATCCAAGAATGTATCTTGCTGGTCACGCAGAGAATCACTAAATATCCTGTCCTCATCCAACGCATTTTGGACAACACCAATGGTAAGGCTACACTCTGAAGGCTAGCCAGCCAACATGTCCGTAGTGTACTTAGATTAAAGCGTCGCCCCTATTTAGATTTACATTTAGTCCAAGCCCAATCTTGTGGTGAGACTGAAAAAACTCTCCAGTCTCTTCAGCCTTGACTGCACTGCTTTCCCATGATATTTGATGTTGCAAAAAAGCTTTGAAACACAATTTTCCCCCTATTCTCTCTGATTTGTCTCCAGCATTAAATTAATCAGGGGGACGAAATTATCTTCATATTAACTTGAGAGAGGATACTAAGTTGCTGAAGTATTTAGCAAGGTTTTCAGGACTGACTTCTTCCTTTGCTTGCCCTCCAGATAGTGAAGAAGTGTCTTTGTTGGCCCAGGCCCTTTCTTCAATCAAAGAACTGCTCAGTTCTATTGACAACCAGGTACACTTTCTTCATTTAGAATGATTATGATTATTATCCCAATTTATAAAGGTTTTTTTTTCAGATTTTGTCTGAAGGCAATCTAATGCATGTGCTGAATTTGTGCTACCAGATATACATTGTGGACATGCTCAAAACATACACAGTACACACATTGTCTATTTTGCAAATATTGTGAAAAATCTAAATATATGTTAGAATTATATACATGTGTATATAATTTAATGTACATATGTGCTATCCAGGCACATTTGTAAACTAGTGATAAGTCAGTGAAGATAAAGCACTTTACTTTATTAGACCTGGACAACAAAAAACAACTACAAGAGATACACAGAAATATGTCGATTGACACGATACAAATAGTAGAATTATAGGTGAACAAAAAAGTCAACATCATTGATAGTTGAGGTAGACAATATTGAAAGTATATGCCGCGTGGTGTAATCAGTTAGTCTGTATCATCAATAAAAACTCTTTCAATAATTAAATGAAGTGAAATTAAAAAGATGTGAAGTGAGATACAATCAGTTCCAACCCCACCCACCATCAGGTGGTTGAGCTGGAGAGGACTCACAGGCTGCAGGAGATCCAGGCCAAGCTGGATCCTCGGGCCGAAGCCAAGGTCAGGGATGGGGGCTTGTTCCGGGCTAGTGAGCTGCTCCGTCGCAGGCTGATACACGAGGGACCTCTGCTCTGGAAGAATCCGGGATCCCGGCTCAAAGGTACACACTTGGTTTGCCCATTGGATTGGTGAAAATGTAAAATAAAATTGAATAGGCCTAACACTGTGTGTGTCTGTGTCTGTGTGTCTGTCTGACACGGTTGGCTGCGTGGAAACACAGATGTGCAGGTTCTACTAATGGCAGATGTCCTGGTTTTCCTGCAGGAGAAAGACCAGCGTTACATCTTCCCATGTCTGGTAAGAAAATACATATTTGTCTTTTTCTCTTTTTTACATTTGAACTAAACAAAAACCAAGCATCCAAAAAAGAGCATCCACAAAACTGTCTCCAACTTCATTGGAGTCAAAATAGTCAAGTCAAAATGTATACAAATTAAACAATTTTTTTTCTAATAAATCACAAATCACTGACAAGTGTTTGCTCACATCTGTATTCTTATTTTCTCTTCAACTACATTTCTTTCCCTCGCTCCTTTGCATTACTCTCCCTGTGCATATCCCTTGCTGTCTTTTCTTTAGGACAAGTCTCCAGTACTTTCCCTTCACAAGCTCATCATACGGGACATTGCTAACCAGGAGCGGGGCATGTTCCTAATCAGTGACTCTTCCCCTCCGGAGATGTACGAGCTGCACGCTGCATCCAGGGACGATAAACACATCTGGATGCGTGAAATCCACCACGCGGTCACCAAGTGGGTACAATCACATGGCGCTCCCTTTATACTATGTTTTAATTTGATATCAGTCATATTTGAGAGTTGTAAGGAGAGAGAGCAGAAAAGAGTGGAAGAGTATACCCTCCCACTCAACAGTTGCATTCACTCGCCTGTGATTGACAGGCAAGATGGATTCCTTTAACCAAGCAGAAGATGCTCTGATTGGTCAGAAATGATTCTGAAATGCAGTCCACTTGAACAGATATCTTCACAGTGCATTTCACTCACAATTGCTATGACCTAACCAATTACACAAAAATGACAGTGTTACATACTTTAACATATGGACATCACCTTGAAATACTATTGTTATTTGTGCAAATGGCCTTTCCCTAAAGCACTTGTGCACTGAAGGTGAGCCTTTTGAATGTTGAATGTGAATGTTGAGGATAGGTTGTTTTGCATTGTGTATATGCAGGCTATGTTTCTGTTCTGACGCCTGCATTGTGTTTGAAATCATGTGTTTGTTGATGTGATATGGCCTAGGCTAGGGATGTCCGATATTGACTTTTTGCCGATATCCGATAGCCGATATTGTCCAAATTCTTAATTTCCGATACCGATATCAACCGATATGGTATACCGATATATATACAGGCGTTTTTATTTTCACCCAGACTAATTTTAGGTCCCATATCTCCTGTTGTGGAATTAACACATCATCTACTTTTATTGTGATGCCTCACTAGATTGCATTTCACAAATTAACACTGTCTATAAAAAATAAGGACACTATTTCAACTTATGGAAAAGTGCCATATTTATGCACAAGCACATTATCGGTGGTAAAACCGATAACGATATGAACCGATATTACAAAAATAGGCTAATATCGGCCGATATTATCGGTTGGCCGATATTATCGGACATCCCTAGCCTAGGCCTTATAATGATGATAAAGTCTACAAATACCCTTCTGGATGTTTTTTGGTTTTAAATGTATCACTTCACAGTTGCCCTTCACGAGAGGAGTTTCCACTCATTGAAACTGAGGACAAGGCTCTTCTGAGAAGACTCAAAGGTCAGAAATCACAAGCTCAATGTGTACTATTCATATATGTAATAGTTAAAAACAACTACATCAACAGACCAATGCTTGTAATCAAAGTGGTTTTCAGGTTTCAGTGTTTAAAGATGTGGGAAAGTTCACCAAGTTAGTTTTAAGTTTGACATTTGAAGGGCATTCACTCCAGATGCAGTGGCTTCTTCTAAATCAGTTTCAGTGCTGGCAGTAGAGGTGAATAAGACGCACCTGTTGTTATTGGATATGAGTGCTTCTTCTATATTTTATTGGAATATGCATTATCTCAAATATTCAAATATTCATGTAATATTGAAGAAGCACTTATATCCAATAAAAGGAGTTGTGTCTTTTTTGTCCAGTATAATAATAACATATATAACAATAATACTACTAATAATAATAATAATGACAATAATAATAATAATAATAATAATAACAACAACAACAACAACAACGACAACGATAACGATAATGATAATACATTTTATTTGTTAAGCGCCTTTCGAGACCTCAAGGTCGCTTTACATAACACATTTACAAATATATACATATATAAAATCAACAATAACAGACAATGAAAAACATTTAAAAATACAAGTAAAAAATAAATAGATTAATTGTAAAAAGTAAAAAAAAATAGCCGTTGGTGGGAGTGAGTGATTTATGTCTAGAGATGCGGGTAGGCCAGGGTGAAGAGGTGAGTCTTTATGGCAGTTTTGAATTGGGTGGCGGTGGGGATGTTCCTGATGTGGGGGGGGAGGGAGTTCCAGAGGCGAGGGGCTGAACAGCTGAAGGAGCGATGACCAAATGATGTGAGGTGGGCAGCAGGAACGGATAGTGAAAGTGATGAGGAGGAGCGGAGGGAGCGGGGAGGGACATGGATGTGGAGGAGATCGGAGATGTAGGGGGGGGCAAGGTGGTGCAGGGCTTTGAAGGTGAGCAGAAGTATTTTGAAGGTGATGCGGTGACGGATGGGGAGCCAGTGGAGTCGGTGGAGGACAGGAGTGATGTGGCAGGAGGTGGGGGTTTTGGAGATGATCTGGGCTGCAGCATTCTGGACAAGCTGCAGTTTACGGAGGGTTTTGACTGGGAGACCGGAGAAGAGGGAGTTGCAGTAGTCCAGTCGGGATGTCACCAGGGAGTGAATGAGGATGGCTGCTGAACTGGGTGTGAGGGAGGGGTGTAGGCGGTTGATATTGCGGAGGTGGAAGTAGGCGGATTTGGTGATGTAATTGATGTGGGCCTGGAGGGAGAGGGTGGAGTCTATGATGACCGCTAGACTCTTGACCTGTGCTGAAGGGGAGATTGAGGTATTGTTGATGGAGAGGGTGAGGTTATGGGAGGTGGACAGGGTGTGTTTGGTTCCGACCAGGAGGATTTCTGTTTTGCTGCTGTTGAGTTGGAGGAGATTAGATGTGAACCATGCGTTAAGATCAGTCAGACAGTTGAGGAGGGAAGTGGGGGGCGAGTGAGCGGAGGGTGAGGTGGAGAGGTAGAGCTGTGTACCGTCGGCGTAACAGTGGAAGCGGATGTTATGTTTCCGGAAGATTTGACCGAGGGGGAGGATGTAGATGATGAAGAGGATGGGGCCAAGGACAGAACCTTGGGGGACGCCAGAAGTGACAGGGGATGGACGGGAGCTGTGGGAACTGATTTTGATGAACTTTGACCGGGCGGAGAGGTAGGACGTGAACCAGAGGTGGGGTGTACCAGTAATGCCAATGGCGGCGAGTCTGTCCAGGAGGATGGTGTGGGAGATGGTGTCAAATGCAGCGGTAAGGTCCAGGAGGATGAGGATTGAGAGGGAACCGGTGTCAGCAGCAAGGAGGTCGTTTGTGATTTTGATGAGGGCTGTTTCAGTACTGTGGTGGGGACGGAAACCGGATTGGAACTTTTCAAAGAGATTGTTATGGGAGAGATGGGAGTGCAGCTGTGATGCAACAGTTTTTTCCAGGATTTTGGACAGGAAGGGGAGATTGGAGATGGGCCGGAGGTTATTGAAGTCCTGTGGGTCAGCGCTGGGTTTCTTGAGGATGGGGGAGATGGCTGCAGATTTCAAGGATGAGGGGAATATACCAGAGGAGAGGGAGGAGTGGATGATGGTAGTAATAAGTGGAGCCAGGGAGGGGAGGCAGGCTTTGACGAGGGGGGAGGGGAGGGGGTCCAGGTGGCAGGTGGAAGGTTTTGATTAGGAAATAAGGGAGGGGACTCCGGTGATGGAGGGGAATGTGAAAGAGGAGAGGGGGTGGGACCAGGTGAGGGCAGGGAGGGCTGGTAGAGGGCTGGTGGCGGAGGGGTTGGACAGTTCATTGTGGATCCTGGAGGTTTTCATATTGAAGAAGGACAGTAGGGAGTTGCAGAAGTTGTCAGAGAGGGGGAGGGAAGCCAGAGGGTCCGGGGGGAGAGTGAGTTTATTGACAAGGGAAACCAGAGACCTGGTGTGGTTGGCGGTAGATGTTATGAGTCCAGTGTAGTAGGCGGTTTTGGCTGAGGAGAGGGCGTCTTTGTAGAGGAGGAGATGATTGTGGAGCAGATCTTTGTGAATAGTGAGACCGGTTTTTCTGGAGAGGCGTTCAAATTGGCGGGTTTTGGTTTTGAGGGAACGGAGAGCAGGGGTGAACCAAGGGGCAGAGCGTGAAAAGGAGACGGAGCGTGTTTTTAATGGAGCCAAGGTGTCGAGGAGGTTCTGGAGGTTGGAGTTGTAGTGGGTGACCAGGTCGTCGGGGGAGGAAAGTGGGGCTGGTGGGGGGAGGGAGTTGATGCATTGTGTGAGAGCCTGGGTGTTGATGTTCTTGATGTTCCGGATAATGATGATGATAATAATAATAATAATAATAATAATAATAATAGGCGGCACGGCGGTGCAGTGGTTAGCACTGTCGCCTCACAGCAAGAGGGTTCTGGGTTCGAATCCACCTGGGACCCGGGACCTTTCTGTGTGGAGTTTGCATGTTCTCCCCGTGCTTGCGTGGGTTCACTCCGGGTACTCCGGCTTCCTCCCACAGACCAAAAACATGCAGGTTGGGGATTAGGTTAATTGGTGTCTCTAAATTGACCATAGGTGTGTATGTGAGTGTGAATGGTTGTTTGTCTATGTATGTTAGCCCTGTGATAGGCTGGCGACCTGTCCAGGGTGTACCCCGCCTCTCGCCCGTTGCAGCTGGGATTGGCTCCAGCCCCCCCGCGACCCTCGTAGAGGAAAAAGCGGTCACGATAATAGATGGATGGATGGATGGATAATAATAATGATAATAATATGGCGGCACGGTGGTGCAGTGGTTAGCACTGTCGCCTCACAGCAAGAGGGTTCTGGGTTCGAATCCACCTGGGACCCGGGACCTTTCTGTGTGGAGTTTGCATGTTCTCCCCGTGCTTGCGTGGGTTCTCTCCGGGTACTCCGGCTTCCTCCCACAGACCAAAAACATGCAGATTGGGGATTAGGTTAATTGGCGTCTCTAAATTGACCATAGGTGTGTATGTGAGTGTGAATGGTTGTTCGTCTATATATGTTAGCCCTGTGATAGGCTGGCGACCTGTCCAGGGTGTACCCCGCCTCTCGCCCGTTGCAGCTGGGATTGGCTCCAGCCCCCCCGCGACCCTCGTAGAGGATAAGCGGTTTCGATAATGGATGGATGGATGGATAATAATAATATGTTTTATTGATTTGGGTCATTTTAGTCATTGGGTCACGAGTGCTAGTTACGTTTAAGTATATTTACAAGTGAGTTGGGGTAAGCCTGGACCCAGAGGTGGAGCAGGATTAGGCCCAGCTCCACCCATTGGCTTTAGGGCTTAGCTTAGAGTCAGAATTATACAAAATTGCAGTGTACTCTAAAGTTCTCTAATACCCTATGACGCTAAGTTACAATTAACAGTTTCACCTAGCTTACCTTTATGCGTATTTGGTTCTATAATTTTTAAATGCCATTTATGTTGGTTTT
The DNA here is from genome assembly GCA_036785325.1 of Urophycis tenuis. Classification (NCBI taxonomy): domain Eukaryota; kingdom Metazoa; phylum Chordata; class Actinopteri; order Gadiformes; family Phycidae; genus Urophycis; species Urophycis tenuis. The sequence continues at coordinate 528,125 of JAXIVH010000098.1, forward strand.
CCAAAGCTGACACTTTTTATCGATGAAAAGTCTGAAATATAGCATTATAACAAAGACCGATATGGGCATTAAAAGCAATCAGTAGTAAGATCTGTTAAAATAAAGCTAGAATAAGAGTGATGTGGTCATGTCTCTTGATTCCGATAAAAAGCCTACTGGACCATCTAAAGCCATCTAAATTCTTCTGGTTAAGACAACTTAAACGATAACTGCATGGTCTGTATCCCTACAATTCAACAATTCAAAATGAAAGCTCTGATCTTACCAATACTTAAATACATGCAAAACATATGATGTATTGCTGTATGTTTATCTCAAGGTTAGAATTTCCATCAAATAGGTCACCTAGATTTAAGATAAGATTTCTAGCAAAGGTGTTGTTATGCAACAAATTGCCAATAGATGGCAGGATCTCCCTATATATACAAATGATTATTAGGGACCGAGCCTGTGAAACAGGACGAGGTCCCTTTTGAAATTGATTCGTTTTTTATTTGTATTGTCATGTGTATCATGAAAATAAGTTTGTATATTGTTCCTACAAATTCCCTTTTTCCTATCCATTATCAGTTGTTGCAAAAACATAAAAAGAATATTAAGGCTACATTCATGAAAATATATTAAAAAAAGAAAAAAGAAATTGCTAATGAGATATTTTGTTAATGTAGGCCCAAATTTGGCCAAGGAAATTAGCCTTCCTACAGATTAAATTAATAATGTAGATTTTTTAAATATTTGCAAATATTAAATAAATATTAAATAGATGTTGTTGGTGTTCAAAGAGGTTAGAAAGTCTAAGAATAAAAATTCCACTGATGGTAACAATTGATATGTCACTTAAATAAGTAATAAGTAAGTCCTCAAGGCATTTACTTATATATGTAATACATCCTTTCAAACAGGTATTTTCCCCAATAAGATAAAATGGTCACAAGGTGATTCCAATCTATTTAACGGTAACTAACACACTGTTTCAAATCATAGGCCGGTGTTTCAAAAAATACTTGAACAACTATTTATCAATTCATTTGATAACTTTATTGAGAAATATGAGCTATTAAATGACCATCAACATGGGTTCAGGAGCAATCGATCGTCTTCGACTGCGTGTAAAAAATTAAGCAGCAGTAAATGAGAAACAACACATTGTAGGTTTATTTATTGCTTTATGTAAAGCGTTTGACACAATCAATCTTTCTTTTACTTCTGCAGAAATTGGAACATTATGGTATAAGAGGTGACACACAACATTGGTTTGAAAGTTATTTGAAAAATAGGTTTCAATATGTAAATATTTACAATATTGAATTTCATATTAAAGGCATAACCTGTTGGGTTCCACATGGTTCGGTATTGGGACCTAAGTTATTTATACTTTACTTAAATTATATGTTTACAACTATTATGTTGAAATTTGTTACGTTTTCTGATTATTTACATTTATTTTGTTTAGTGGAGGACATGAAATAATTATTAAAAACAACAGAAAAGGAATTGACAATGTTAAAAAAGGGTTTGATATTAATATTTGAAAGCCACATGTTAACATCAAACAAATATGATCTAAATCGATTGCTATATTCTTCATGAAACATGGGATCAGTTGAATAAGAAATGTCTTGACCTATATATATATATATATATATATATATATATATATAAGTATATATATATGTTTATATTTAAGTTTGTTACTGTGAATCTACTCATCCATTGTTCATAGGGTCCTGTATGTCTTTAGATATTTTGTAGTTAAAAACATTGGAAAAATAAATTTTCAAGTTAGGGATAAAAGCCTTCCTGTTTGTATTCCATATTTTTGTATTTGAGTATGTAATTATAATTTAAGATGGTTATGTATCATTGAAACATAAAGTGAAAACCAATACAGATGTTTCAGTTTTGGGAGTCTAAGGGTCGTAGGGGCAAGTTTAAATTGTGTGAAATTGATTGGTGTAAACATGTATGATCATGTCCTGTTAGTTGCATATCCACTTGTGTGGATATATAAAAAATTTGTTCTGCGTCATGAATGACCAAATTCCTTATTTGTTTGAAACCTTTAAGCGGACATCCAGCAGAAAGACCGGGAGGTTCTGGAGCTGCTCCAGGAGAGGGTGACCCTCTTCTCTGATCTGGCTGAGGTGACAGGTGCATGTGAGGTCCCACTGCCAATCAACACCCGGAACCTGTTCAGGGCCAACACAGCACAGGCGCCGCGTGCAGAGAAACTCCTTCTGGATGCCATTTCAGAGGGTATGTGGACTTCAAATCCTTGGATGGTGACAGAGTTCAAGGAGTCTTCAGGACAACACATCTTCTTGGCTTACTTTCTCGGTCTCGGTCACCTCTCGTATCATGTCATCTTCTCTTAGTGGACAGGTTGAGCGAGCAGCTGCTTGGTGTCAGTCTAGAGATCCCACTTTCCTATGTGACTGACTGTCCTCACCATCACATCGGAACCCTTGTCATCAGTACGTGAATGTGTTGTTTTCAAAGCAAGTCTGGTTACATGAAAAATAAGATGTGTATGCCTAATCCATGCCAAACAAAATGGTCAACAATGAAAACGGCTCTAAGTGACTGAAGTGTTTTCCCATTCTTAGATGGTCAAGAGATGTTGGCCAATGGAGAACATGATTCCTCCACAGTGAAGGTCAGCTGATTAAATAGCTGTTCAACTTACAAAGTACTTTACTGAAATCTTTTGGATTCCTTTGTTTGTTTTAGGTACAAACAAAGAACAAATAGCAAAAAAAATACAAGACAATACACCGTCTTCATTTTGATGTTAACTGTATTTCTTTGAATGTATACTTTAAACGTCAAAGTAATATATTTAATGTTTTCATTATTTAGCATTTTACCTGTGGCATTGTGTTCTCAACTGTGCTTGAAATCCTCTATTTTTGTTGCAGCTATATTCATAATTTGTATTTTTTACTTTTAAGGATCATAAGCAAAATCGAGACAGGCCACGCAGTGAGGTAAATTTATAAATGTTTTCAACTTTTTATTAAAAAAATAGGCATCATCTAAAGAGCTATCTGGAGGGTTGAGTGTGTTGGGTTAATAGCCATCTCTGTTTGTATCTTCCAGGAGATCTGTCATCGGCTCATGAATCTCAGTGCCTATCTTCATGCTCTTCAGGTTGGTTCTTTTGGATCTTGGGGAAAATCAATATAAGTTCTCGAGTTATGTTCTACAATTAGGGGTTGTCTTGGACAGAGAAATTGAGAGAGATAACAAGATGGTGTTGTCATTTGTGGCCATGGTTCATTTACCCTTTTTTAAACTGTAGAACCATCCATAAAGATGTACAGTAATTTGAGAACATTAACAACAGCTTATTTGTAAAATTTTATTTTATTTTTAAATTGTTTGTTTGCCCTTCCAATTACTCTAGGGGGCAGTCATCAAACAAGACTCCATCTTGGAGCTTTGTCTGTGGCAGGAGGGTCCCACAACACCCACTGCAGGGCGATTGTGGCGCTCTTTGTCGCGTGAGGCCAGCACAGGGGAGAGTGCCGCAGGGTCAGCCATTGGGGAGCTTGCCCTGCTTCAGAGGCAACACAGCCTGCTACAGGAGGAGCTTGTGAGGCTGCGTGGAACCGAAGGCAGGCTAAAAGACAGTGAGAAGGCCCGGGCCCAACTAGAGAGACAGGTGCGCGACATGGTGGCTGGTCAGGAAGTCCCAGGATCCAGAGCCATCCAGCAGGTGGGGATGTTACTGTTGTAAATACTTGTGAATCCTGAACAAGCAAACAATTCACATACAATTCACTAAAGATTTTTTCAGTATCAGTAAGTACGGCCAAACCATATCAGGTAGGTTCAAAATGTTTTACCTTGATTGTTGAGAAAATATACTTTATGTTCTAACATTTACTGGTTTGAATGACACCCAAATCACAACATCCTGTTACTCCTCGATCTTAGTGCAGCCTTTGACACTGAGAACCACTCCATCCTCCTTCAAAGGCTGCACCAACAGGTTGTTGAGGGCACTGCACTCGACTGGCTCACCTCCTGCCTCACCAACAGGCAACAGTTCGTCTCCCTCTCTGGTCACTCATCCACCCTCTCCCCTGTCACACAGGGGGTCCCTCAAGGCTCAGTCCTTGGACCCCTCCACTTCATCTGCTACCTCTTTCCCCTTGGTCACATCATCTGCACACTCAACCTGGACTCCCTCCCCCTTAAAAAGGACTGTCCGTAGGACAGATTCGATTACTTTTTTTAAAGATGACTCTTATACTGTCTTGACGGACTTGGTCTCCTAAATTAGGAAAGAGATTTTTTGGTCCAACAATTGATCCTGAAGGGTTGGCCCCATAGCTTGGAATGGTAACTGACATTCACGCCTCTATCAGCCAGGCTGGGGTTTGAAACCCCATGGGGAGACATGAGAAAGGCATCTGTATCCAAACTCATCAGGATTTCGAGGCAGAGGCATTGAGTGGCTAGGCACTTGTCCCAGCACTATCCTATCCGACAGTCCTGTTGACCAGAAGCTGGGTTTCTAGAGGTCACATCAAGCTCAGGGCAAGTCTGCCATTTTGGCAAACAACCTTGTTATCATATTAAGTGTTTGGCCAACTAACAGTGAGGGCAGGGAGGGGGATGAAAACCGAACAAGGTGTTACCTTATTAACTGTTTAGGAATGAATACATTCCTCTTACACGTGAGGTTCTTGGCTCAATCCTGGGTGGTCGGCGCAAGCTAGAAATCAACACCTGGGAATCTGGATGTTGGAGATGTCTGTTAACCCTTTCTTCCGGCAGCTCCATTGATCCACCAGGTCAGCTAGATTAATTGGTTAATCTCAGTATCTCTTGGTCTGCTTCAGGTTCTGGACTAACACTTTAGCTGGCAGGATATTGCAAGATAAAGCCAAGGGTCGTCTGCTAGGTTTCTGCAGATGCTGCGGAGAGTGGGGGTTTCAGTATTCAGTGTAGAGCGGTGCTTGTACCCCAGGGTATACAATATGCTGCTCCATTGCATTCCTAGAGTGGCTCATCTGACTTTTGTGACTCATCTCCTGACTAGGATAGCCATAGTTTGCTGCTACTTGATCTGGCTATCTCCCTGTCATGTCAGGCAGCTCAGAGTTCTTCTCTTGGCATTCTTTGTCTTCTGGTTTGGGAAAGTGTCTGTTTTTTCTGAGTATTTCCACATACCGTAGGAGCTCAGTGGCTGGGCAAGGGGTCTGTGAGGGACTATTCTTGGTGAAGTGGATTTTTGTTGCTCGACCATCCTGGTTGGAGGGAATTAGATGAGCTGAACCTTGTAGCGCCCAACCCAGGGGCGTATGGACAGCTCACATTGAATATTCCATTCTGCATGCCGCAGATGATCCATCAAGACCTGGCCCTTTTATTGCTCAAATAGATGTTTGTGGATCCCCAGTAAGCTTTTCAGTGCGGTCTCTGAGGATGAAATCGCTTTCCTTTCCCATGTCAAAGTTAGGGAGCTTGGGTCGGGAAACTCCATAGGCTGCGGCCACCAGAGGTTCCATACTGGCACCCCCTTTGTACAGTGGATACATCCCTCTGTGATAAGTTATGGTTATTTTATGTTTTTAGATTCTTGTCACTTAAGTAACCACATTAAGAATATATATCCAACTTTAGTTTCAAATGTGATCGTTACAAAGTAAGACTTACTGAAAAAAAACAAAAAACCCAGCTGAACCAGCTGTTTTGCACATAGTTTTTGACTGCATAATAAAGATTTTCCCAGGATTTCCCAGACGAGAGTAACGAAATTCTCAAATTTTCTGGAAAATATGTATCCCTACTAGTAAGCATTCAAACACCACAGTAATAGATGGTGGATATTATTATATGGCATGGAATATTGACAGCTATGAAAATAGTTGAAAATGTTGGACTTTAAGAAATACATTTAATGTGACTTTTTTCTTGCATGTTGACTGAATTAGATTCACCCAAAGCAAAGTAGACATGCAGACTCTAGAACGGATGACCCAGAAACCTGCCAAGACCCACACGACCAATCAGATGAGCTACAGGAGTGTAGCGATGGAGAGGAGGACATCGTTTCTGAAGATGATGAGAGAAGGTCATCAGGCCGCTCAGAAAGCCCCAGGGGTCAGTGTGCACCCACAGTGCTCCTATTCCAATGTACACATGTTTAATCATGTTATTTTATTATAATATTCTTGCACTTTTATTATGGTATTGATTAAACTACTAGGTTTTGCCTGCGACACTTTGTTTTTATTAAAATGTGTTTAGATTGAGTCTCGTGGTTGTCATATATAAGTTTGACTACTGGCCATTTCTATAGATCTGAATGCACAAGAACTATCAATCAAATTACAGTATGATGTTTTATTGAAATATAGTTTTTGACATAGTTAACACTCTATAAAGGCACACATACACACCTGTATACATTTACACACTAACATACAATCAATGCCTTACGTAAGGGATTGATTTTGGTAAGGGATTGATTTTGGATGAAGCAAAGCACTAGTTCTTAACACTTGCACCTTGTATGCATATCCCCTGGAGTCAAATTGTACACATTGTATATTTTCCCATAGTGGAGGTAAGTATTCTCATGATTGGGTATTCTTTCCAGAAAATGCACATATCAACTGTCTTTCTTGTTTCTTTCTTTCTCTCTTTCTTTTCTGTATCTTTCCAGAAACAATGAACCTTCAGGGTATTTTTATATAATCAGCTGTGTTATGGTAATAATTACAATAGGTTTTTGGCTACTTTACATCCAAGCTATTAGCTACAGTCACCAGTAGTGTGCTTTGAATTAACATTAAATTAACAATGAATAACATTACACTGAGGAAGTACTGTAAATTATACAAAAATTCTATGTCCTTCAGATCTTCAGGATATTCCAGAAGAGATTGAAATTGGAGCAGAATCCCGCCAGTCCAGCATGTCCGCCTGTTAATCAGCACTTCAAGACTGCTGACAACACATATTCTTCTTCCTGCCATCTGCACAATTAACTAGAATAGGTAAGAAAGAGACGCATCCAGTTGAAGGGATCTCCTCTTTTTACTGAAATATGAAGTATCTGCAAATGTTTTGTTTACTTTTTTTTAGGTTGTATAGTTTAGTTTAGTGTGCTTTTTTGGTTGATTTTTTCCAGGCATATCTGGTCTAATGATTAAGTATGTGTGGGTGGGAGGCATTGCAGGTTTTTATGCTCTGGGGGTGCATTTAAACAATGAAAGGATGGATAAAAGGGGAAAATATGGGATTTTTATATCTGAAACTTAGTTGTAAAGATAAAACAAACATTGTGTATGATTTAGCAAAAATGTTAAAACTGTAGTGTTAACAAAACATTAACAAAACATAAAGTAACAGTTGTGTTCTGTCTCAGAGGAATAATTTGCCCAGCAATGTAATGTTATAAAATCCATTAATTGTAGGCTTGCTTACTCTGGAACAGTTAATTTAGCAATCATTATGAAAAATATAGCTCAGACTTAGCCTGGAGTCTTTGATGTTCTAGATCTTTTGCATTGACAAATTGAAAAGTGAAAAGTGTTTCCATGTCGACTTCTAGAAATGTAGTGTGATGTCATGGTTTAACCCATAATTGATAAAAATGCATATTTAGAGTGAGTTATTCTGTAAACTATTTCATATAGGACATGATATTTTACATTTAACTGCACCTTCTCAAAATGTGAGGTTGGGACTCTGAGTTTACCCAGTATGTAAACAAACAGCCAAAGTGTAAAAGTCATCAAATTGTACATCTGAAGCATTGGCGCCTGTAAAACATTCAACCCTGTCCATCGTATTAACTGACTTCTAAACACACAAAATAATGTTGGTTTGGTAAACATATTTTTTTAAACTGTAAACAATATACCTAATGCTTGTCAGTGTGCAGAGTATGCTTATGTAACGATCAGGGCTCATAACAACAACACAAAATTACAATATATTTTTATACTCATTGTTATTTAAACTTTTTGCATGAAATTGCATGCTATTTTAGATATATAAGGTGCCATAAGTTGCTCAAGGTAAGATCTATCTGTTTCAAGTGCACTGAACCTGCCTCCTCTGTATGAGCCAACTTAGATTTAGTCCATGCCCCGGCTAATTTCTGACCAATCAGGGCATATCTTCCCTGATTGGTTTGGGAAATCTTGCCCTAGAATCACAGGTGCCTGAAAACAAGGAAACTTAAGGAAGGACCATTTTTGGGTCCCTTATTTAAAAATTCTTGCTCTCTTTTTTGCTCTCTCTCTCTCTTTGCAACTCTCAAATCTTACCTAGAACAGCTTTAATGCAATTTTTGAATGGATTATAATATATTGATGAAAGAATACTGTTATGTTTTACTTGAATTGATGGGAAACTAATTGTATGCCACATGCACAACATGTAGATTTTCAATTTTTTTTTAGTTAGGCTAACTTCACTGACATGCAAATTTGCTCATTATTAGTAATGTAAGATTATTACATGTTAATATGGGTAATGTTGATAATAGGGACTACATTTACACAACTAGACATGCAATGTCCAATATGAAACATACTTTCCAATTCAAATGATCCGTTAAATGCAAACACACATACAATTCATTGATTCAAAGGTTTCTGTAGATTTTCATTCAGATGTTTGAGAATTCAATTGTTGTTTTTAAAGACCTATGTAGTGTCCTTTGCTACTGTTGCAGATGTGGCCACGTTGTTGATTAAGATTAGAACTTTATTTATTGTCTTCTCTATCAAGTACAACTATTTTGATTGATTAATTACATAATCACGTTTTATCAATTGCATTCCTGTATTATATTTGAGAGTTTGTGTTTGGCAAGATGTAGAAACTTGCACATTCAAAAGTTATGCATTATATTTACAGTATGTATATCTATATATTCCTTTACATTCAATGATTGCTGTTAGATATGCTGTTACACGTACAGTACCTGCTGGACTGAGCACAAAAGCGTTGCGTAGCGTTACACCAAGCTGCGGAACATGGCACTCTTAACACAAGAATAATCTAATAAAAATGCAGTGTGTGATTTGAACTTTAAGTTAGAGTGTGGGTGGGGCGGGAGAATGTTTTTAATAATTAACTTATTTAGCAGCTATTTCAATGTTTTAACAAGGCCAAAATATACATATAATGTTTTTTCTAAAAGTGGCAATTCACCAACAAATCACGCTTGTGTGATTTCTCTTCGGGTGAGAGAGGACCTTTCGGTCTTTATTGGTCATTCTCGGTATTTCAGATATGGGAACAAAATTTGTTCTCTGCATTTGACCCTTCCTGTGGGACATAGGAGTAGTGGGCTGCTATGTTCAGTGTCCGGGGAGCGAGTTTGGGTTCAGTGTCTTGCTCAAGGACACTTGGACATGCGGACAGTTGGAGTATGATGGATGACCTGCTCTGTCCACCCGCTTTGTCCACTGAGCTACTGCCACCCTGAATAGTGCTTGTCCTGCCGTGCAATTTCATCAAAACTTTACCTGCTTTTTGCGTAACTAAAATCACACTACAAATGAAAAAGAAAAATTATAATTTGATCAACACTGCAGTGGTGTCCACCAGCTACAATTCATGCAGGGAAATACATGCACTATAAATAGATTAGATAATTTATTTTCTCCAAACATTTAAATATCCGTTCAGAAAACCAAACAATTATACAAAGCTTTAAATTATGTATTCCAGCCATTTGCTGTGACCGTCGATCACTGCCAGTCAGACGATTATTAAAAATGCAGCACATCCCTAGCAGTTGCATATTGCAGGGGGAAATCTGCCCTATTGTCAAATGTGTTCATAAATATTGTTTAAATTGTTAATTTATATATATATAATTTACTTGTGGTATACCATGAGCATGATCACAAATGTGAATAATAATGAATAAGAGCAAAAACGTAGAATGGTTGCAGCAAACACATTTAGCTCCTGTTGCTCCCTACGCGCCACTGATGCACCAGATGTGGCCAGATATGCGCCAGATGTGGCCAGACGTGCGCCAGATGTGGCCAGACGTGCGCCAGCAGATCAAAAAGCGGTGCGGCGCTACAACGCTTTCGTGCTCACAGTAGATCCGCTGCTAACTTTACCATGAAACATGTTTCATTAAGTTTTTTTGTATTTTTGCAATAATACTTACGTTGACTAAGTAAACAAATGTGATTGACTAATGCTAAATAAAGAGTTGAATTTGGTAAAGTTCCGAGTATCTATCTTTGTGCCTGTGTGTGATGAATGCTGATCAGACAAACTTTGGTAGTTTCTTAAGAATTGCAAAAACCTTAACAAGGCCATCACAGCCTGGATGTTATTGTGCTTAAACTCAGTATCACTATAATCTTTGAATCTTTTGAAATTATTGCTATGAGGGTTACCTCATTGAACTAGTTGGGTAGCAATAGCTTTGTTAAAAAAAAGCTCTTGATGGTGCTGGCTGGGCAGTGCTTTGCTTCAACTACCTGGCTGTACTTTGGCTACCAGTTGGCACATTTACATGACATTATTACATTATCACCCTGCATTATGTATATACTGTATATATTTTTTACCAATCATGAAGCCATCTGAATATTTTTTATCAGATAAAAAAGTACTTTTTTATCAATAATATAAATCGACAATATTTTACAGACTTCAACATCAATGTAGATTATCTTTCAAATGTAGCATGTATCCCTTATCTTACAGCAGCTTTAAGCACTTTCCCTTCTCTAAAAAGGTGCTATATAAATAAAGATTATTAATGACAGACAGACAGACATACTTTATTGATCCCTGAGGGAAATTGCCAATAATAATAATAATAATATTATTGTTAATAATAATAATAATAATAATAATAATAATATTATCAGAAGTCCTGCTTACACTTCAGATTAACATGCAGGTATATATATATATATATATATATATATATATCAGAGGTCACGTTACTATTTGGGTAGAGAACTCAAAAATGGAATTCATATACACACGAGACAACACAAATGCACTAACACTTCGACTTACATGCTCTCCCTTATTCTAATCCTCAGGACAATGTCAGCCAAGTGATGGCTATTAATATCCCAGGGGCTTAGTGGGGAAACATAACTGCCATCGTCAGCTCCCCAGCCCACTAGGGAGGGCCTTAGGTGATACTAAAGCCTCTGTCCATCACTAGGTTAGCTCAGTAACAGGCAGGGCAACTTCTGGCGGGCCAGGTGATGGAGGCTCGGTAGAATGGTGAACAGGGTAGGGTTACAGTGCCAAGCATTCCTCTCTAGTTATATTGTTACGTGTGCATGCCCAGTTGTCTTTCCCTTGTTGATTCAGAGTCAGGGACCAAGCAGTCCCTGACTCCATTCAAAGTGCATGCTAAAATCACTTACTTGCCACATGAATCATAAGGATTTGTTTTAACTTTAAATACAATTGAAACACACATACAGAGTTTTATGAAATTATTCAGTAATAGATATTAGATTGACAGACCTATTATATATACACACATCAACCAATAACTCACAATAAAGAACTAGCAGCTCCACAACGCAGTGTAATAGGATATGCCACTGTTAAGGCCCTGACACAATGGGCCGACGGTCGGCTGTCAGACAATGTCTGTGGCCCTACTTCCTACGGTGTGTCCCACAGCATTGGTACCAGTCTGCCCTTTGGTACCAGTCTGCCCTTATCTGCGGTTTTTCAGCTGATTAAGAATGTTGAATCTGGGACAGAGGCCGTCAGTAAGAGAAATCACTCGGATTCTCTGTTCATCTTAAGCAAATCAATGCGATCAAACAGAAATGGAGGTGAGCAAGACAGCAAACGACTTCATTTAGAGGGCACAGACCAAAGGATTGTCTAATTTTTCCACTTCATCTCATTCATAATTTTCACATATTCTTGATTAGAAGTGGCTGTATTGTTAATTGAGTGAGAATTGCGTCAAATGGAAGGCAAACGCTGCCTTGTTTCATGTTTGCATATATTCATATCAAATGAATACATGTTCATGTATAAATCATCCTACAAGTACTGACATTCTAAGATGATTCATTCGGAAAACAACTCAGTATCACTTATTCCCTTGCTCTTGTTTTCACTGACATTAGAAACATTAACATTTGGCCCTATCAGAGATCCTGGCAACATATCCAATCCAGTACATATATAGGAACTGATGACCTTTCTATTGTGCTCCAACAACGTTATCCAGTAATCGTGTTGTACTGTGCTACTGTAGCAATCTGAAATGTAATTATTATTCAGCTATTTGATTAAGTTTGACCTCCCAGTCATCATGTCCACTTAAAACCCAACTCAATGTCCAAGACCTTTTCAACTTGAAATACTCGAGTGAACACACAGCTCTGGGGTGTTCTTAACTTTCCTCCTCCTGTTTGAAATGTGGGACCCTTGAGCCCTAACTATATGCTTCTTGTGAAATGTGATATATACACTATATATATATATATATATATATATATATATATATATATATATATATATATACATACATACATATATATTAAAGCACAAAGTGCTTTGTCTCGGATGATGTGGGTTAAACTCTTATCTAAAATTTGATACAATCCAAATGTCACAGTAAAGCCAATCCTGTGGTCTGTGTTCTTTATCTCTCAGTGTTGTGTACCACTCTGCAGTAGGCTACCATTAATCTTGTTTCCAAAATGCTTGAGTAAATTGTATGTATTGTACTCTATTGTACTTTACCTCGCAACCGTAGGGCAACCATATAATTTTGGCCTGGTGTAATTTGAGTCCTTTATTCCCTGTGTTGGACAGAAATAGATTGGCAGGGCATTGTTTTATAGTACCTTTTGTCACTGTCTGCATGTCTCTTCTCTTCAGTCATCTGCTGAACTATTTTTACCCAAAGTTCATTAATAGGTACACTCAAGAGATGCATAATAAAGTGTCTTTTCTTTGTTAAATATAAAAAGGGGAAAACAAAGTGTGAAGCTACTGTATATTGATGAGTGATGTGTTATGTGTCTGTCTCCTTGATTCGAGTCAGGTTAGATTGTGTGAGTGGACAGCCAGCAACCGGGTATGTGTGTTGAGGCGGAGGGTGGGTTAGGTTAGAGTTACAGGATTAAGAGGCTGCCTTTGATTTGGGAGGAGAGTTTATTGTGGTCAACAGGGCCCTGGGCGGAGTATAGTATGTATTATGGGGTGGCTGTAGCCTGTGATATAAATGCTCTTCTCCATCTTCTCCATTCCCCCACTTTATTCTTCTGGTGCTCCAAGATATCGGGCTCCACCAAACCCAATCTCCTTTATCTGCTTAACTCACATACCCAGTGTTTGAGCATTTCTTCAACTTAGCCAACCCCAAAAGGTCCTATATCCCAATCAACATGGAGGCCATCAAAAAGAAAATGCTTATGCTGAAATTGGACAAGGAGAATGCACTTGACCAGGCTGAGCAAGCTGAGACCGACAAGAAAGCAGCAGAGGACAGAAGCAAACAGGTAGGGCAATGTGGTTCTGGTTTCATCCAGAACGTTTTTAAGCTACTCCGAACAGTGCCATGTCATTGCACTACATTTTGTTAGTAGAATGTGTTATTGTGTTAACAAATTCTGTTATATTCAGATTTTTTTAGTTTAAACCCCCCCCCCCCCCCCCCCCCCCCCATAAAAACATGTCATTAACATGTAACAGAATAATTTTGTGGAGAAAAGATTGAAGGTTGAAAAATAAATTGGTTTACAATGAGGCTCAGAGTGGTTTAACAATATGCATTCAACAATAATTCAACAATTAAAAAATAACAATGATATATTTTTTTATAAAGGGAGCTTTGATTGTAAGAGTCCGATGGATGGACCATGTTCAAGAATAGGTTGATGCTGTCATCAATCTGTTGCAACTATTCCCAGCTGAACCGGGGGCTGGTGGGGAGTGCAACAAGAAAACATTCTGTCAATGCAACAGCCAGTGCTAGCTGCTAGAAACTCTATCTGGTATTTATGACACCAGAGCCGGAACTGGCTAATGGCTGAGGATAGAATGATGGAGAAGCAATCTGGGAGTTGAAGAGATATAAATGGAGAGAGATGATAGATCCAAAAGGTATTCATATCAATAAGTGTGAAGGGACTAAGTGTCTATTGGATATATTTATAGCATCCAAGGGTTCTGCCAATTAACCAATGGAAGTTTGAGTATAGTTTGAGAATAATAACCAGACGAAAGATTGAAATCGATAAAATAAAATAAATAAAAGAACCCCGCCCCCCCAAATGTATATGTATATATATATAATGAATAATTAATTATAATTAATTTTATTGCTCTCACACTCTCTCTGTCTCTCTCTTTTAAAGCATGAAGATGAGCTTCTTCAGATGCAGAAAAAGTTGAAGGGTACTGAGGATGAGCTGGATAAGTACTCTGAGGCCTTAAAGGATGCCCAGGAGAAGCTGGAAGTTGCTGACAAGAAGGCAGCTGATGTAAGTAGCACTCTGGAAGCACCCGTGTGTTGAACACAATGGTGGTCGGGCCATGGAGTACATTTATTAATTAATAAGCTTTTTTTTGTTTTTTTAACCTTTTTGGTATTATTATTGAAATAACACTGAACATTGAGGATGAACTCGACCCTGTCTCCTCTACTTTATTTCCCTGACTGACACCACTATTGTGAATGGAAAAACAATGCTCAACTCTGTGCTACCCCCCCCCCCCCCCCCCTCCTCCCTTTTTCTTAACTCTTATTTTCTCCATGTACCCAACTGCAGCTGTTGGGGGATTCAGGGCTTAATCTAGCAGTGATGTCAGCCATTCCGGCCTTGACAGTCTGTTAACCATGGACCCAGTCCATTTATGGGGACAAAGTCCATTCCAAATTGCTTATGTTCTGCTGCAGGATTTGTCTCAGCCTAGGCAGACTTTTCTATTTTAATTAGCAGTGTCATACCTTGAGGATTGAGGCTGGAGGATTTTTATCTCTCAGCAGAAACACCATATTGTTATCCATGTCATTGTTACCCGACTCATAAAATCAGTTTGTTAAACTGAAATTAAATTTTCAGAACCTAAATGTACTGAATTATGAAGTGAAGGATAGGTCTATTGTATAGGACTATTATGTATTATTTATTAGTCTTTTCACGGCAAAGTGTTCCTCCTCTCTGGATCCAAGTTACCACTCACACCTAGGCCTACTTAAAGACACACATTACCTATAAATGTAACACATTTTGGAATTAGAAATCCAGATCTGGCTTTTGTTTGTGGTTTTGAATTACCCGAGTCTAAATGCTACAATTACGGAGAGTCATCCATCATCCATATGTAGCCTATACTTAAGGTGATTTAGAGCTGTCTAAATCTCCTTCTTGGAAAATTTCCCTTTTACGGCGTTGTACACGGCTTGCTATGAATAGCACTAGGATGCCACCAAGTGGCAGACAGGCAGACATGCAGTGTAGGAGTTCCAGCAGTTCGAGGAAGCCTCGAACTGCTGTCATTGTAATAATGACCATGATAAGTTCCATTCCTTCTCTCTATAAACTTCAATCAATCAATTTGTCGAGAATGCAATAGAATTAAGTGTTTACAAATGATACAAACAGGATGACACAAATAAACTTGAATACATATTGGTTAAAAATCGTACCTTGACAATGTCTGAAGTTAAAATTATTGTAGACTCAACTAGGTACTATGTCTATGTAAACCAGTAGCAACTTATAATAAGTAGTCATTGTCTACACCAATAGTTCCTAAGTGTTAATGGGCTTTATTTACATTTAATATGGCTACATTTAGCAATGTATTATTTTAGCAACATTTAGCAACAATGTGCATTTTAGCATAAGGATAGAATAGGATAGGATAAAACCTTATTAATCCCCTATGGGAAATTAGGTCGCCCCCCAAGTCTGGGCTTCCCTGCTTAGGCTGCTGCCCCCGCGACCCGACCCCGGATAAGCGGCAGGAAAATGGATGGATGGATGGATGGTTGGGAAATTGGGTTGCCATAGCAACAACATTCAAGTCCTTACTTTTACTGTCATTAAAAATAATTTCCCAAAAATATCCTTATTAGTTTACTTTTTTATGTAAATTAACTTTTATTCCAATTACATTTTAAGGCAGGCCGCTATTCTTCATGACAAGACATCTAGGGAGGTTCCATTTGCCATAGCTTAATTCATTTTAAAAGTCTAAATATCTACTAACTTTTGTTTGACATCATAGACTACTATAATCTTCTAAAACTAAAACCAATATTGCATTAGGTCTACTTGAAATATTAGAATAACCCTTCATGAAACCGGACTGAGTTAACTTCCTATTCTATAATGGCAATAGAAAAACAAGACATGAATGGTGCACAGCAAAGAATATAATAGGCTATAGGAATTTCTTTCTATAAATTGTTATCTGATTTGGCAAGGTAGCCTAGTCATTTTATCTAAACATTCAACATCTTTACAAAACACACCAAAACTAGCTATAGGCCTAACAGTAAGTTTTAACATTCATTTATATTCGTTATGGGAAAATGTACTGTTTCACACTCTTATTCGTGTCTTGTTCATTTCATAACGTTTTGTAGACTAATGGGTTTGTTTTTTTTGTTTTTTTGCCTCGGCCTTTATTCAAAACTATTCTTTGACTGACTCTGGGTCAGCATTGTGTTGTCTCGCTGGACAGGGCGGAGTTTGCCGAAAGTAGGTTAAATAAGCAAATAGGGAGAGTCAATCCTTTGTAATAAGACCAGTATCTGTCAACCTCAGAATTTGGTAGTTTGAGCCATTGCATTTGCATGACCAAATAAAACGATACATCCACAAGAAAATCTGGATTATATGCAACTGTGTTATATACCCAATGCAATCGCTATCTATCTAATGAACAGTAGCACTTCATCCTTGTTATGGTTGGTTACGGTATGGCTACATCCTAGCAACGCGACGGGGATCGACCCTGGCAGCTCGTTCATTGCCTCCTGTGGACATCATAGTGGAGAAGATCTTTTTTTCGGAAAAACACAAAGATGATGTCAGGAACAAACAGTGTCGACGCTGTGAAGCGAAAGATAAAAGTTTTACAACAGCAAGCTGATGATGCGGGAGAGCGAGCAGAGATTCTCCAGAGACAAGTGGAAGAAGAGAAAACCTCCACAGGACAGGTAAACGTTAGGCCTCATGCAGGGTGCTCAAGCTACCGACGTCCCCTTATGTTTGTTTCTTATCGGCTACTGCTGTCTTCAAGCGGTTGGTCCACGTTTTCCCTGCGTTTATACGGCTTGTCAATTTGGGGCAAAGCTGCGCAATTTGACAAAACAGAACATTACAGTACTTGCATCGCAGTGTTGTAATGCAAACATCGTTAGTGCTATGAAAAATGTGACAACCATTCTCCAATCCTTCCCCGTTGGCTGCACAAATTTGGGTTTCCGGAGTTTATGGTTTGGGTTGGCGGAGTTTATGGTTTTGTAGGCAAAGTCCCATTAATTTAAAACATATAATCGCGCGAGGCCCCTCTGTTAGTTAAGTTACAAGTTTTTCGAGGAATAATGTTTTAAGTTTTCTCATCGAAGTAAAACGTACGTAGCCTACGTGTTTCTCGGCCGTTACCACGGCAACGGTAAACAAACGATCCACACACACACATATAATACAGTATATGGTTCGAGACTTTTTTACACAACACTAGATGGGTTACTTCATTCTTCTGGAGGAGAAATTTGGTCTCTATAGTAGCAGAGAGGTGTACCCTTAAATGGCCAACAAATATCAATGAAAATTTTTAATACGTGTAGAAATAATATATGATGAAGATAAAAGTGTTATGAAATGATAGATTATAAAACGATAGAGACAAAATTGTTAAAATGTACTTTCTACAAATCAATTGTTGATTTCCACATAGTTTTGTGGAGAATGTCTAGTTTGTTGTTTGTGTTGTGCTCTGTGAAAAATACCATACAGCAAATGCATTATGCATACATAAAGAGCTCTCAGCTCAGGAGTGAAGGTGGAAAAAAACTTTATTTTAAGCTCGGTGATACATCCAAGCTTTTTAGGAGAAAGCTTTTTCCCATAGTGGTTTTCACCGTATTTAAGTCACATTTGTAACCCAACACTCGTAAATTTGAGGAAGAGAGGGGCAACTGTCCAGCTCTATATTGGGATGTTAAATGTTTCCTGAAGTTCGGTCTCTGCCAATAATCTGTATTTCAGCACTTCACTAATCCATATCCAGTCTCACATGTGGGAGACTTGACAAGACTTGGCTTGATAAGAGGTCTGAATTCATTGTCATAGTCTGCACAATAGAACTGGTGTACCTTTCTGACAAAGATTAGAGCTGTGTCATCTGATGTATCCTACTTTCTCATGAAGATGATCTAGTCAGGCTCTGAACCTTCATTTTACCTCACTGTGAACAATGTCTGGAATGAAGAGCTTTCCACTGTCCTCCAACTCTTAAACTGAATGTTTTCTGTTGACCTACTTATATCATTGTCCAGGTCCATATAAACTAGGAATGTGGTGCATGCCCAGGCCTTTTGAAATAATTGTTATTGAAGTTCATCTTCAATGCTTACTTTTATTAACAATAAAGTAAAAAAAACAATAAAAACAATGCTGCACAGTGTTCAGCATATCTCACACATGCAGTCTATCTCCCGCATTGGTGAGAGAGAGGGGAGGGGAGTGAAGTGCTGAATGTGTGCTGGAAGAAAGGCTGAATTCACCTCAGCTTTTTAATAACAGGACAGAGCCTACAATGCCCCCTAGTGAGTAAGTAATTTACCCATGTCCTAGGATATTACTGTTTCATGCATCTTTCACTGAAGAGTGACAGACAGCATTCCTTACTCAAATAAGGCCATTGGCCGTAGGAATCAGTGGAAAGAGACAGTTTATACTCTCAATGTTTATTTAGTTTATACAAATGAACACAAAACATCAATGGAGAAAAAAAAAAAAAAAAATATATATATATATATATATATATTTATAATTTTCAAAATCTATGTTGTTTTTCTACTATGTAAGTAATAAAATCCTGTGTATCATCTGCAGTACTGCTACAACAGGTTCCCTGATCTAGATGAGCCTTCGAGAAATTTTCATTTTAGAGGGTTGTTGTCATTGTTGATTAGCATTTGTTATTGTCACTTTCCATTTACATATATTACATAACAAGAAATATGTATCCTTGTGCAGCAGCCTTAGTTCTCCTAGTTTGTCTTTCCCTTGATAAATATGTGATGACATTACTGTATCTTTCCAGATCCTGTATTATTTGGTTATTATAGTGCACATAAATGTTTTTTGTATAAAATAATTTGAGTGAACTTGGTTCTCTGAACGACAATTTGTCTATTTGAATGTTAGTGTACAGTCCTAATAGGGTCCTTTATTTAGACCAAAGGTACACAACAATTCCTTTTACATAAGACAATCTGTTTGGACCTCCCTTGATTTTCTGTGTGTGTGTGTGTGTGTGTGTGTGTGTGGGTGGATCTGTGTGTGTGTTTGTTATTCTATTTTTTTCTTCATTAAAGGCTGAGGCAGAGGTAGCTTCTCTGAACAGGCGCATCCAGCTGGTTGAAGAAGAGCTGGACAGGGCCCAGGAGAGGCTGGCTACAGCTCTTCAGAAACTTGAGGAAGCAGAAAAGGCTGCAGATGAAAGTGAGAGGTCAGTACACTGTATTTCCATCGACCATACTTTTGAAGATTCAAAATATATATATATACATACATACATATATGTATGTATGTATCAACATTTTAAGAATCCAATCCCCAATTGCTAATATGTTGAGTCTTTGGGAGCACATTTCCATTGATTACATATAAACTCTAAATATAAAAATGAGAGCAGTCACACGACCTGTTGCAATCAAAACGGCGTGGGTTCAATTTAGATCACGGAGTGGAGAAGTACAACAGCTTGCCATGTAGCAGGTTAGGCTTGAGTTTAATTTGAACAACAGAACAAAATTTATTTCAATATTTGCAACTAAAAAAATCTGGGTTTTGGTGAATTCCAACTTCACATACTGTTGACCTTGCAAAGCCCAGATTATAAAATCCTAAAATCTGTCTGTTTTAGGGCAATGAAAGTGATTGAAAATAGGGCCCTTAAAGATGAGGAGAAGATGGAGCTCCAGGAGATTCAGCTAAAGGAAGCAAAGCACATCGCGGAAGAGGCAGATCGTAAATATGAAGAGGTGAGCTTCCACATAAACTGAAAGCTTGACATTTTGAGAATGTCATTGCTGTTGGCAAAACCTGCAGATGGCTCTTGAGTGAACATAACCAAAGGATTCAAATATTTGTTTTCAGGAGGGGAAAAAAAGTACATGCTTAAATGTTTTGAAGTATTCAGGTACTAATTTATACAATTTTGCTAACATTCAATACAAATTTAAAATAATTACCAAAATGTCTCAGCCTGCATGAAATATAAAAAAAAAACATGCAGATTGGCATCCATGACATTGTGATTCTTCTTGCCATTTGCTCAAGCTCGGGGTCATGTTCAAGTAATTTGTTTGGTCTGCACATGCGCGATTTTTTGTCCACTGCATCAATTGGATTTATATGGGAATTCAAGTTTTGGAAATAGTCAGGCTTGTTTATATAGGTCTCAGGGGCCCCAGAGAAAGTTTGAGAAAGGCTGATGTAAATGACCAAAGCCCTGGTTGTAGTGTGACAATAGGCTATAATGGTTACGTGGTAGGAATATAAATCCTAATGAAAACCTAACATGATCTTCATGCAGGTGGCTCGTAAGCTTGTTATAGTTGAGGGGGAGCTGGAGCGAACAGAAGAGAGGGCAGAGCTTGCTGAGGCGTAAGTATTCACCGTGGACACACTGGATTAGTTTTGAATGACAGTGGTACATTGTTGTGTGAGTTATCATGCTTGCTTAACACTTTTGGATAATTCTCTCATCCCTGTCCTTTTCATCAATTATGTACAAAATTGACATTTTACCATTGACTATTTATTCAGCTTTCCACATGTGTAGGTTAAGGTAAGACTTAGGTTAAGTTTTAGTTTTCTTAGATTATTTTGTTATTTACCGTAAATCCTCAACTTGTAGCTGGGGTTGTATTCAAGGCAGGCCTTTATTTCTTATTAGGCTGCTGTTGTAGAATATTATTCTTAGAAATTAAGTAAAATGCTACACTTCAGGTCAACATTAATGTTGACCTGAAGTGTAGCATCCTCCATTCCTGTAACTGTTCAGAAATCAATTTGTGTAGGCTAATCAGGAACACCATTTAGTAAGTTATAGTGTCAGTCTTAACAGACTAGTTTATTAGTTTATTGCAAATATTCTCTATAGTTCAGATTCCATCCAACTCATTCTATGCGCATTCATGAAAATTCAGCTTAGGACAACGCACCTTGTGTCTTGCGTTGCTGGTATGGATCCACTATTGTAGGGTAATAACAGGGAACACTATACAATTCCCAATGGGGTACATCAGATATCTCAACCCATTGTGTTACACACAACACAGAGCAGGCTTGGCTGGTAGTAGGCAAAATTCAGCTCAGCACACTTAACTTAGCAGAGTGTGTGTGTGTGTGTTATCGATCACCATGACTGTTAATGATCCCATACATATTTATGTAATGTTACTGGCTTAATATCATGAAAATCAGATTAAAAAAAGTATTTCCTTCCTTAAAACAATAATTCCGTATCATATGAAAGCTTATCAGTAGTTGCTATTATATATTTCTAGAAACAGTATATGGGTACTTTATTCTTACCAATGGGAAATTTGGTACATTTTCATTTTCATATTAATAGTTGCATTCTAACAAAAAGATCCCCTGTTTGTGTGTGCATGGGTGTTCTTTGATATTTTAATGTATGGTTGTCGCTTCCCAACCACCCCTGCCTTACAACTCCCAACAACTACCCCTCTGTGCCATCTCATTCCTGCACGTCCTGATGGTCTGTGGCTGCCCCCTTCCTGCTAACAGCAATGCTAGGGCACTGGAGGATGAGCTAAGGGGCTTTGACCAATCACTGAAGACCCTTCATGCCTCTGAGGACCAGGTAGATTAATTTCTGTCTTGTTTTGACTGTCCAATGTCAGAGCAGGCTTAAGCATTGCATCTATCTATAAAGCAAGAAACGGCTGTCACTGTGTCTGTGGCTTTTTTTTTTTTTGAGTAAGTAAAATTTTCGCAGAATTTTCACGCTACAGCCATGCACACTTGCTACGGAAGTTACTCATCCAAGTCACTGTGCGTTACTATTTTTCTTATGATCAGGTTGTTGCAGAGACAGACCCACCTCCTCGTTGTGTATTCTTGAGCTGAGTTGCGCACCACGGCTAGGCTACGCTCTGACAAGACGTCTTTCTCCAGTCCCGTTAGCATGGTTCAAATGCTTAAAGCTAAACAATCTTTAGCATAAAATTCCAATAGCAGCAGGATGTAGGCTACCAAAAGTTTAGACAGTCATCCATTCAAAATGGGTAGGCTACATCTTATATCCAGTTTAGTCAGGTGTTGGCGAACTTGAAAGCAGATGAGCAAAGCATCTGTTTGGTAAAGGTGGCTACACACCAACCCGACGCCGGCCATCGGCAGCAGCTTTTCTGCTGATTACTCATCGATGTCGAATCGGCGCCAAAGCTATGGCCGGCGTCAAGGTGGTGTGTTGGTGGCGCCGGAGGTAGCTTTTGCACCGATTCAACATGTGTTTAGGCGACGTTTCGTCGATGAATGACAGAATTCCATCATGGCAAGCCATTAAGCCACAGGGGCCTACGTGTAATTTCAGATAGGCCTATATACCTGAAAAATCTACTTAAGCTCCCACTTTTCTATAGGAATACATACTTCCTACAGGCACTGCACTAGTTCTACAAATGTACCTAAGGTCACGTTGCAAAGGATGTAAGATACATCCCAAAATTAAGTGTATCTTCAGTTGCAACAATGTGCTGGCAGGCAGATTAACAAAAGGAGTCTGGACTTATTCACGGCATGTTTAATGATATCCCCTGCCACTAGACATTTCCAAGATTTTATTTCTTCTATGAGATGCATTTATAGATCTGATTTCTCTGCATTTTTATTTGCACTGTTGTTATACTGTATGTTGTAGGATTTCTATATAAGAATTAAGAAATATTGTTTTATTAATGGAATATGATCATATATATTATATTATATATATGCATTGATATTCTATTCCCTCAATGTTCAGATGCCTTTTCTACTTTTTATGTGATAATAATTTGATCCAGCTTTCCCTTTTTGGCTGTATTGGTTTTATAGAAAACTATGGAAAAGTATTTTGTTTGTCTGTCTAAAGGCTGGGTTATGCTTCCGCGTAGGGATTACGTAGTGATCACACAATGGCCACGCAGTTGCTCGGACGCAGTCATGAGACCTTGATGGTTCTGCGTGGGGTTTACGTGTCGAAATGCAATTCAATGCTTCACCGGTAGAGGGACCAGAATGACCATTCTGGTCATTACATACGGATTACTAGCGAGTAAAAAAAAGTTTACAGAAATGAAGGCAAAAGTTATATATATATATATGTTGTTGCCAATCAGTCGAAGCATTTATCACACCGTAGCGGTGTTTACGAGTGGAAGCCGGAAAAGCGATCTCCAGCCAATGTAGTTCGCGGACCAATCACAGCCAAAGCCGCTGCGTTGGGGTTGCGTCGCCTCGACGCGCGTCTAGGATTTTTGGGAGGTGCACGTCAGGCCCTTGCGTTGGACGCAAGGGGGACGTAAAGGGTCCATAAAGGGTCCGCAACCCCCCAGCGTTGCGTCAACGCGGAAGCATAAATGAAGCATAACCCAGCCTTAACTGTCTCTCTGCCATTGCAATGTAATGGCAGCAAGGGGAATCTTTCTTTTTACATATCCATGGATGTTGCACTCTTTGCTGTGCCCTCACTCATTGGTTGTTGTAGAAATTGATGTCAGTCTCGCATCCATTGTCGCTCAAGCTGTGGCTTGCTCCAGGTTCATACTGCTTTATAGACAATTACACTAGAAGCTGAACGACGGGTTGTCAAACTTTCCTGCACATTTTCTCTTTTGTGCTCAAACATTTATTTTCTCATTCAAACTTTGATGTTTCCACTTATGACAGTGTTTCCTTCTGTTTTCTTATACCAGCCTCTTTTAACATCCTACTCATGTCTCCCCTGACTCTCTTTCCTTCTGTTTCACCATCCTGTGGCTTCGCCTGGCTGGCTGCTGTCTCTTCCTCTGTCCCTCAATGACACACACAACCCCCCATCCTATACTCCAGTAAATGTGCTGAACTGGAGGAAGAACTGAAAAATGTCACAAATAACCTTAAGTCTCTGGAGGCCCAGGCTGAGAAGGTAGGGAGGCAGGCGAAGGCTGCTATTATGTGTGTAGGGGATTTTGTGTGAGCCAGAGAGTAGATCTCTTTGTGATCTACTTCAAACTTTGCCATCAGACATGCAGTACTTGATTTATTTTTAATTTAGTCCATTTAAGTATCTATTTAATTCTATATTGTTTTCAAATATACATTTCTAAGAAAAGATATGTGATAAGGATATGTGATAAAATCAATATTGGAACAACTACAAGTTTCCACAAGGGTGCAGAGTAGCTATATATCTATACTGTGTATCTAGGTTAGTATGTATTTTTTATCTTATTAAAAGTAGTGCTGAAGAAGTACACAGCCAATTACATCATGATCCTCCTGGAAGCAATGCCATGGATTCTGAAATCTCATTTTTTCAATCAATGAATCAATACCGAATGTTTGTTATACATTAAAAGGGCAAATATGGCCAATAGGATCTTTCACAATTTCTTCAGGTCACAACTCTACATATTGGGAGTCAAACAGGCTTTTGTAGTTGGTAGTTTGTAGTCATTAAATTGAAGACCTTTTTGAAGAAATCCTTCTGGTGAATTGCCTTTTTGGTAGACCTTGAAAATGCAACCAGTGAATTTACGTTTGTCGCTACCATTTCTATATTGCATGCAATAGATGGTATTTTTTTAGGCAGGCAGCCTGAAAGGTTTATGTTAATTACAACATTGTTCATGTTGAAATTAGCTGCATAAATAAATCAATATGTATTATCTGTGCACAACTGCCAAACTAACTGTGCATTTTTGTCTCCAACAGTACTCTCAAAAAGAGGACAAATATGAGGAAGAGATCAAAATCCTAACCGACAAGCTGAAAGAGGCAAGTTCATTGGCTTAAAAAACACTTCATCATAATGTCTTTTGGTGTTTTATGTGTGTGTGTGTGTGTGTTTGTGTCTGTATTGTCCCTATACAAAAAACCATGCTAACTACTTTAAAAACTGATGTTTCAATTTTGCATTTTTAACCCTAGGCGGAAACCCGTGCCGAGTTTGCAGAAAGGTCTGTCGCAAAATTGGAGAAGACAATTGATGATCTAGAAGGTAAAGTTGTGTTTTTTTCTTTTCAGTTAGTAATGTCCATGGCAATGGACCATTCACTGAAATTATGTTGTGTGAGATGATAGGATAAACTTAAATAAAATGGCCAGACAAAACTAAACAAAAAGTAAAACACAATTCTTTCAGTCAATAATGTTAAATAAATTACACAGTCCAATGTATTCATCAAAACTCCTTCCTTTAATATATCAGTATTTTTCATTCTTCTATATATTCTGTTTTCCAAGTCTTTCTTTCTGTTCTCACTTTGTTTTCTCCTCTGTCTGTCTGTTGATACACCAACAGACGAACTTTATGCACAGAAACTCAAGTACAAGGCTATTAGTGAAGAGCTGGACCATGCCCTGAATGACATGACCTCTATGTAAATACAGTCTTGAGTGTATTTTAAACTAGCATGTTGTTACTTGGTTTCAACTAATTCACAATTTAACTGATCTTTAAATGAGAGTTAGTCCCATTGGCCAAACGTGGTCAGTTGGTAACTAGATGTCTCGCTATTTTGTATTTTCTAATTGGTTGCTATACACTTAACACTATACACTACTGTAATTGCATGTACTTTGCTCTAAAATGGAATTTATTATACAGAAATGTATACACATGTAATTGAATTCAGGGATCAGACAAATTAAAGATTTTATTGCTAAGGTGCAACATCTACTAACATCATATATGCATGACGCATATATGGACTTTTCAAAGGCAATATTTGATAGAGTGGCCTAAATGTGCATTATTCTAAATTAAATATTTCCTTTTAATGCTAAGTCTTAATTAGAGTTTCAAACATAAAGACACTAAATACTCAACAGGTTTTTTTTTATGCATCCTATTTTCAGATAAAATGTCTTGGGGATTCTGCTGTACTCTCAAGTTCTGGTGGCAAGACAGTTCTTCAAAGCCTCCTCTGCTGGGTCTCTCATCACCATCTTCGTCTATTCACTTTCCTCTGTTTCCTTTTTTCTTCCTTTTAACTCTTCATGGTCTTTCTGTTATATATAATTTTCTTTAATGTGCAATCTCAATAATGCATATTTCTAAATCCTTTCTAAATCATTTCTCTGCATCCTTTTAGCATATATTAACATGAATTATACATAAGTCCTTGTGATTGTGTATTTTCAGACACTTATCTCATTGTTCACTGAACTTTTTTTCTGAATTCTCTATAAATACTGAATACTGCTGTCTTTTTTTTAATCAGATTTCCCTCTATTGATGTGTTTTTAAGTATAATGTAAAATAACTAATGGTTGTAGTATTTACATTAAAATACCAGTGTTAGCCTGTCAAGGAGTGCCACGGTCATGATGGTGACCTCATAAGATGGGAAGTAAAGTCACATTCACATCACAGGACTTACATTTGATTTATGAAAGCTTAAATAAGAATCAGAAAATCTGAGTAATTGGCAGCAAAAAAATCTTGGTTAGGGTCAAGTGTTGGGGCGAAATTGCGGCACAATAAAAACTAGCATACTGACTTTGTCCCCCTTAAAGACAACATTATATCGATTAAAAACAATATATTTTTTACGACTTAACAAGTGAGGTTGAGAACAATTCAAAGCATACTATTGTTGATACATCAGTACACATCAGATGATGAGCTGTTTTTTTTTTTAATGGAGAGATTCTACAGATATGGTGCGAGGTAGCTTGTTCCACTATCAAGCTGCCACACATGACAAGAGGTGTGGCCCGATCCTCCATGCATATCAAAACGAATGGGGGACTGAATGCAGCTTTTACTAAATTAAACACAAAAGCAAAGCACTTCTTTTATATGAGGACATGGTGTAACAGGTCAGGGTAGGACCCAAATGGAGCACAAAGCAGACAGAGATCAGGAAGGACAAGGCGGGGTTCGTAGTCGGGGACAGGAAGGATCGGGAAACCGGGACAGGTGATAAAGGAATTTGCTGGAGAGGCTTGCATGAATGAAACGAGGAAGACAATCTGGCACCGGGTTAATTGAGCTGGGAAGATTTGTAAACTTACTAATGACGTGGTACGGTGCAGCTGGGTGAATTGAAGGCAGGTAAGGTGGGACATGGCAGCAGACCGTGACACAAGGCTTCTCGCCAGGAGCTTCATAAAAATGAAGCCAATCATTTGGATAGCCAGGGATGGTTAAATGCGTGCTTCATATCAACCAAGTGAGATACATACCTGCAAACTCATAAGGGCTGAAAAAGGTGACAAACTAAACCGTTGTAGGGGGGTCTGGGGGCATTCCCCCTCCCCCCCCCCCCAGCCAGATTTTGCTATTTTAACATGTAAATTAAGCATTCTGGTGTACTCCCAGAAGAAAATAAAGTGCAAACTTAAAAGTTGATACTGCAATGTTGATCAAGTTCACAAATGTTACCTATTTCAGCAAAACTCACAGTAATTGCACTGATAGGTAAAATGAAAAACACTACACAAGTGTTTTTGTTGCATCATTTGGGGGATGCAATGATGACATCAATTCACAAATACATAAAAAGGTAAAAAAGCAACTATTTAGTGTTTGTTACTGTAATACAGAAAAAACATGCATACAAAATGCATGTTTTTTCTTCAGGATACAATCCATTGTGGATAGGCTGATACCTGGTCAATGTTGTGGGAAGAGGACATTGTCTTGTCTTTATTTTCCCTCAGTGTAATAACGTTATTAGCCAACACCATGTTCATTATGGTGGCCTCATGCTCATCTGAAAATTACCGGCCTCTGCCACCTCCTGCTGGTTGTCTTCCTATTCTGTGAAAAGTATATACAGTATAGGCCACAAATATTTCCCAAATGTAAGACAAAACAATATTACATCATACATTTGTCTAAGCATTATACATATCCATAGAAACCATAAAGTTACATTTAAATGCCCAGATAACTGAGGCTACCATAAAGTGTCTCAAATTCGACTGGACTTGCTGCCCAGCTTCAGTCATTGTAAGGCATGATTGAACACATGGACAACCAAATTATGCGAATTAGGCTCCTTCCCCTCTTCCTCACATAGCTTCAAGTTTTAATTCCAAAATGATTGGGGGATGCAAACTAGGCTACAAAAAGTCAGCTAAATCAAACCAAAAAGGTTCAGCTGTAACATCTTCCCCAATTGTTGCCCAACGTCCAAATACATAATTTTCTTGTTGCTTTGAAACATAAAGTGGATACTTTTAAATGACTTAACTTTTGTTTTTCCCTCTCTAGACATGCTGGTGTCAGCCAAGTCTGAGAATATCGAACTGCATTGTACCCTTGACCAGACCCTGGCTGAACTCAATAACATCTGAACATCTTGAGAAGAATATAACATATTTTAACTTTTCAGAGGATTCAATTGTAGACTGCCCAAACAAACAAGACTGCTATTTACACTACAATACAACTGGAAATCAATTATTTAATTCATTAGGTTTTCACGTATATAGATTTTGAAAGTGGAGAAATTCCTTAGATGCTATCTTTAGTGATTGTGCTGTATCCTCCTTTATCTCTCAAAGGAGAAAGAGTAATGTAACCCTCTATGGTGTTCACAGGGTTTTGCAAGTAATCTCTCCTAAAGGCTAAATGTGGTGGGATTTCAAATTTGTAATACAAATTACAAAAAATTATAATAGTACTTTTTGAGGTGATCTAATCAATAAAATTGTCTGTGTTTGGTGCCATGTGCATTTCAATTTGACTGTTTACCGCACATTGAGGCCATCAATCTACGTACAGTAATTCAATTAATGTAATTAAATCAGTGAACATCATGCATCAACAAAACCAGAACACTTTTAGCAATTTATTCTTCATTATGTCTAGCATCAAAACATGCCTGCTAAATTGATCGCATTTCTATTTATTATTAGGTATCATCAGTAGGCATTTTTTCTGCACTCTTCAATCATAGATACGATTAGGTCTACTTTTCTATATGCTCCTGTACATGTTTTCATGTTTGTTTTTTTACAATAATTTTACTAATAGTAATGTTGCTTTTTTTAAGTATATAAAAAGTAAATCCTGCAAAAAAGACATCAAAGCCTAAGTAAAGTTGAATAGTGCGGATGGCATGAGAAGAAGACTAACGACCAACATTCCAGGTGGTTCTAAGGCATTCTGTATTTTATGTCAGGCAGTTCTGCAGGGGGATTAGTCCACCAAGAGTAACTGAGGTAATGGGCGTATATAGTATAACAAGGGAAATAATGGGACTGTAGTCACCATGTAGTAACAACTGACTTGACAGTAGTGTTTTCATGATGCCCAATTTTGACTGATACGATACCTGCCTAAATATCTCAATACCGATATTGAAATGACCACAGCAAACACCTACAATATAAAAATATATTCCTTGACCCTCGTCAAGGAAGTGTATTGTGTAGTTTATGTTCAGACTTTAGTTCACGACTGTAGTGGACAGGCTTATAATCCTGGGGTTGAGCATCATCACCATGAAGTGCAAGATTTCAGTTGATGTCATTCATGTTAATTATTTTCATGTTGAATAAATTGGTAGTTTAAGTGCTTTCTTGTTTGTTTCTTGATAGATTTAGGTCTGTTTGACTTTTTTTTAACATTATTAATTCGATTATTGTGAATAATTAGATCACGGTCATAGTGTCATTAAAGATTGTACATGTAGTTATCTGGAGTTTGTGATTTTATTTTTTGTTAACTATATATTTGCAAACAGATAAACGGATAAACTTTCCTTTCCTTCCTGAACTCTGTTCACCTCCCCCCCCCGTCCCGTCCCGTCCCCAGACAGGTGAACAGATATCCAGAAGGACGAGGTGGAGATCGGAGTTGGAGACAGGCAGGATCGGTAAACTGGGGCATACGGCAGGAGAATTGCTGGAGAGACTTGCATGTAGTAAACAGCTAAGACAATCTGGCACCAGGTGAATAGTGGAGGGCTAATTTGTAGCCTCCACTAATTATCTGATGTGGCACAGCCATGAAGGCAGATGAATAGAGTAGTGCAGTGGCCGTGGCAGACAGACCGTAACAATAGTGAACTTATCCTATCCATTTCCATGATTGGAGTAAATGATGAATGCATCGTGAAATATTAATGTTCATCATGTTTCTGTTTCAAGACAATCCAGCTTTCCATAAATACAATGGAATATATACAAGTAACATAGTGTCATCTTTCATATTGCAAGTTGAAAGTGCAATTGGTATAAATTGTAATCAATTTGGATATGGACACAAATCAATGCAGTTGATTGAATAATTAAGATCTAGTTATGCCATACTAGATGCTGCCCTGTTGTGAACTAGCATAGAGACAGGCGGCAGTAGCTCAGTGGGTAGAGAGGGTCGTCCACTAAGCGGAGGGTTGGTGGTTGGATCCCCACCTCCAACTGAACCCCACAAATGTACTTATTATAAGTCGCTTTAGACAACAGCGTCTGCTAAATGTAAAAAGGTGAAATGTCAGAATGATATAGCAGATTTCCTGTAGGTCAGCGGTTGGTGGAATCTTTGATCACAAAGTTTTGGCGAGGAACAAAGTTTTTTTTCCAGAGTTCGATCCCAACCTCAACTAAATTTATGTCAATAATTACAGTACAAGTAATTCCTTGCGTGGAATTACATTTTCTCATTATTATTGTCAGTGGTCAGAAACTGTACTAGGAACAAGTTTCTTTAGCAATCAGGCAAATTTGACTCCAGTGACTCTCATAACCCAGATCATACTAGTGACTCAGAATAACCCGAATCCTTACAATTATCCGAGTTGACCATCCACACAGATTGGGATCATCACTCTGAAATTCAGATCGAGTTATGAGACAGTACTGACAAAAATATTGAACTGAAATTTGCAGAAAAACCACCAATGCACCAATACAAGGTCCCTCTGACTACAGTTTTCAGCAATGTCACTATCCCATTCTCCTCCAATTCCTTCCTAGTAATTCAGAGAACACCTAAGCATGTAAATCTTTTTCTCTGCACAATAAAACAAGTGACATGTGGTCTGTGTCAGACCGGACATGAAGTGGAAGATTAGCAACAGACTAACAACAGGATTAACAACTTCCAAGGCATCCTGGTATAGGATTTTATGGAATAGGATGGTATAGGATTTTAAGAATTCGGGTTATTCTGAATATAATAATATGATGAAAAGCGATATCTAGATTGTGCATTCCTATGCACAATAAAAGTGATACATAGATAATAATAATGAGCGAATCACTCTCTACCCAGGTCTTTCAATTGACTCCCTGAGTCGTGACTCAGTCTATACCGGATGAGCGAATCACTCCCTACCTACCGAAGTTGCTTTGAGTGATGAGCAAATGACTCTCTACTCAGATTTTCACTCACCATCTCATGCATGATTCGCTATGTACCCAGATGAGCGAATTACTCCCTACCTACCCGAGTCACTCCGCGCGACTCATTGAGCAACTGAACTGACTTGAGTGAATGGTCACAAAGGATCTGTGATTCTTGGGTTATTTCAGGAGAAAGATCCGAGCAGGGAGTGATTCGCTCTTTACTAGGGTGGACCAGAGCACACCATTGAGAAATATGATCCTGCCATTGAACGCCTCCAGACTGAAGATACATCAGGAGGAGTGAAGTTCAGGTCAGTTTTCAGCTCTTTAAATTACTTTCAGCCAGGTCTGCAACCTTGTCTAGGCCCTGATTGGTGACGTCATCGAGCGGACGCTGGCATGTTTGTTGCCGCTGCTCGCTGGTAGCCGCAGCCCCTACGTGTTTATCTACGTGTTTATCTACCTCCTCTTGACTTGCGCTCCTCTGGTCTTCGGGGCACTTATTGTATAGTTTGCGCACTCTTGCTTGAGTCACTCCAGCCTTTAGCTTCTCTCGCGCTTTTTTCTACCGCTGTCGCTCCGGCACCCCCACCCACCTGTGCCCAGGCTAACGCCGGTAGCTATTTGCTAACCTCGTCATGTGGCCCAACAACTACCTCACCTGGTTTAGACTGGTCTGGATACTCCTGTCGTTCTGCCATCAACCTGTGGCAGGACTACTCCACTACTCTGTCTCTGACCTTCTTCGGATCCGCTGGATTGTACTGGAGCCCCCACCACCGGAGCTGCAACATCACCCGGACATCGCTCGCCCCCCTCGTCGGCGCTACATCCACCGTGGGTCCCGCAGACACGTCCAGCACAACAACAACCCCGGCTCATTCAACTCCACCTGGTCCACCTCTCGTCGCTCCCCCAACAACACCGGCCGTACCGTCAACCACCATGCATTAGCCAGCCTAGCCAGGTCGGCTAATGCTACCACTAAGCACGACTCCTCCGCTGTCAACTTCGGTCTGCTCAACATCCGCTCACTCACAAGTAAAGGTCATCTCGTCCAAGACGTCCTCACTGACCGTAAGCTTGACTTTCTCTTTTTAACTGAAACCTGGCAACAGCCTAATGACTTCTCTCCACTCAATGACTCCACTCCCCCTGGCTTTGTTTACATCTCCCGTCCCCGTGGCAACGGCCACGGAGGAGGTCTCGTGGTTATTCACCGCGAGAAGTGGAAAGTCCTGCCCGTCTCTGTCCCTGCATTCAGCTCCTTTGAATGCCTTGTTTTTTAGCTTCCCGGACCCTCACCAACCTTCATTGCTACAATTTACCGCCCCCCTAAGCCACACAGCGATTTTATCAGTGAATTCTCTACTCTGCTCACCCACATTTCCACTCTCTCACTCAACACAATCCTGCTAGGTGACTTCAATATCCATATCGACAACACCAACCTGCCTCTCACCAGAGACTTTACATCCTGCCTTGATAGTTTTGGCCTACAAAACCTGGTTGATTTCCCCACCCACCTCAAAGGCCACTCTCTAGATCTAGTCTGCTGCTCTGGTCTCACCCCCTCCAAGCCACTGCCGACCTTTTCCCCGCCTCAGATCACTCCCTCCTCACTTTTAACGCTGTACTCCGCCTCTCCATAATCAAGTCTCCCCGTCTCATCTCATTTCGTGCCATCAAGGACATTAACATCGCCACCCTCTGCTCCAACACTGACAGCTTTCCAACCCCGGACCCTACCTCAAACCCCAATGATCTCGCCACTCTCACCTCTATCGCCCCCCTGAAAACCCGGTCTGTTTCCTTCTCCACATCTGCCCCCTGGTTTACCCCCGAGCTCAGGTCCATGAAAGCAAAAAACCGCCAACTTAAGCGCCTCCATAAACGAACGGGTCTCACTATCCACAAGGACATGTACACCTCCCACATCTCACAATACAAGGACCTTATATCCCAGACCAAATCCATCTATTACTCCGGCCTCATTCTCACAAATGAAGGTAACTCCAAAACACTCTTCTCCGTCCTCAATAAAATCCTTCTCTGCCCCCCCACTTCTACTCCACGGCATCCTGCAACTCCATCCTGGACTTCTTCATCCTGAAAATCCACACCATTCATCAGCACCTACATCCCACCTCCCCCCCTCTCTCCCCACCTGAACCTTTCCCTCCTCCCTACCTCATCCCTTCTCCAGCTTTCTCCTCCCCACTCCCCCCGAAATCTCCGATCTCATCCACAAATCTAGGCCCACCACCTGTCAGCTCGACCCCCTCCCCTCAACCCTAGTCAACTCCTGCCTCCCCTCCCTCCTGCCCCTCATTACCGCCATTATTCACTCCTCACTCTCGACCGGAATAGTCCCTTCACTTTTCAAAACCGCCGCCGTCACCCCCGTACTTAAGAAACCCGGCTTAGACCCCAACAACTACTCTAACCTCCGCCCCATCTCTAACCTACCCTTCATCTCCAAAACCCTTGATAAGACTGTCGCCACCCAACTTCACTCCCACCTCTCCCTTCACTCACTCTACGAGCCTTTTCAGTCCGCTTTTCGCCCCCGTCACAGCCCAGAGTCGGCCCTAATCAAAATCTCCAATGACCTCCTCACTGCAGCCGACTCTGGTCTCGTCTCCATCCTCATCCTCCTCGATCTGAGTGCGGCCTTCGACACCATCTCACACCCCATCTTCCTCAGTAGACTCTCCTCCATTGGCCTCTACCACACTCCCCACAGTTGGTTCACGTCCTACCTCACAGGCCGCACCCAGTTCGTACAGCTTAAATCTTTCACCTCAAATCCCTCCCCAGTCACTGCAGGTGTGCCCCAGGGATCTGTCTTGGGGTATCTCCTATTCATTATTTATCTCCTCCCCCTCGGCCAAATCCTCCGCAAGTTCAACATCCACTTTCATTGCTTCGCGGATGACACCCAGCTCTACCTTTCCTGCAAACCTAATTCCTCATTCCCACCCCCCTCCCTCACGTCTTGTCTTTCTGAATTAAAAACCTGGTTCACCTCAAACTTCCTCCAACTCAACTGCAATAAAACCAAAATTCTCCTCCTCGGCACTAAATCCACCCTAGCCAAAGTCAACACCTTCTCTCTCACCATCGACGGCTCCTCAGTTTCCCCCTCCCCTCAGGTAAAGAGCTTGGGTGTCATCCTCGACAGCACACTCTCCCTCCAGTCTCACATCAACTCCATTACCCGCACCGCATATTTCCACCTACGCAATATAAACAGACTCCGCCCCTCCCTCACCCCCCACACTGCCGCCATCCTTGTCCACAGCCTCGTCACCTCCCGTCTGGATTACTGCAATTCTCTCCTCTTCGGCCTCCCTCTCAAGTCCCTCCGTAAACTTCAATTGGTCCAAAACTCTGCCGCCCGCATCATCACTAAGACCCCCTCCCACCACCACATCACCCCTGTCCTCCAGGATCTCCACTGGCTTCCTGTAACCCACCGCATCACCTACAAACTCCTCCTCATCACATTCATGGCCATCCACAACCTCGCCCCTCCCTACCTGTCCGACCTCCTGCACATCACCATCCCCACTCGTTCCCTCAGATCCTCCTCCTCCATCCACCTCTCTGTGCCCCCTGTCCGCCTCAGCACAATGGGGGGCAGAGCCATCAGTCGCTCTGCTCCTCAACTCTGGAACACCCTGCCACCTGACCTCCGGAACTGTGACTCTCTCCCCCTCTTCAAAACACGCCTCAAAACCCACCTCTTCCGGATAGCCTTCTCCCTATAACCTCCTTGCTTCGTGTTTTATCTGCCCTATTTATATTTATTCTATCTTTTTATGTCAATCTTTCTTTACCATGGTCCTTTTTTAACTTGTGACTTGTATACCTCACTATGTGATTTTAATTTTCTCTGTCTGTACAGTGTCCTTGAGTGACATGAAAGGCGCTTTTAAATAAAATGCATTATTATTATTATTACATCTTTGAGGGCAGTTTGTCCTATGATGTTATTGTAGCACTCGTACTATTGATATGAGTTTATTTAGTTAATGGACCAGTTCTAGGCTCTGAAGGAGTGGGGAAACACTTCAATAACCAGACCAAGACCATGTAATTTAAATGCAAAAAGCCGGCACTTTACTGACATCAGACATAAAACAGACAAAGGCAATATGAACTTGTTTTCAATAACCTGCAGGTAATGATTGAACAGAAATAAAAGTAAATTTCACTTTCATTCAAGTTTAGGCCCTCTAATATTGAGATAGTTTAAATCAAAAACACTCCGTAGTTTAAGCAGGTTTTTTAGATTTAATCAGCTATTTTTTTATTTCAACTATTTTATCAAAGCAGACCGGTCTGTGAATGTTTAGTTGTTTAGGTTAAGTGTTTACCTATTTTAGTTCCAGTTTCAGGTTTGAGTTAACTTTTTCCCCCCTTTTTCACAGATAAAGGAATACATTTAAAATATCCCACACTGTAAACCTTAACAGTTGTACTAGCTCATAACTTATAAGGTCTTAACAGTCAAATGTCATTTTGCAGTTGACCAAACTAGTGTTGAGCTCTGTTGAGATTTATGCCACTTTAATTGTATAGGGCTCAATATTTTATAGCTTATTTGTGTGGAACGCTCAAAAGTTTAAGAACCATAGTGTCATGACGTTATCGACGTCATGACGTTTGGGTGGGTGGGTCTTATCTCCCTCTCAGGTAAGCTGAGTCAGCCATCTTGAATTTACCTTGATGCGGGGAAGTTTTGGCCAGCCCATCTGGATGTGGAACACAGTTTAATTTGTTTTTATTTGTTTGCAATGCGCATTTTTATCCCCCCGCTTCAAACCACCACCACCTCCAATTTTTTCATTAGTCTTATTTTCCTCGTTTTCTTAAGCACCGTCTTATCATCAGCCCTGATTTGGTAAGTAACGCTAACATTAAAAAAAATAATAATAATTAATTGAATTTCAATAAATAGTCTTAAATTTGGAACTGGGAATACATTTGTACAATGTGCACAGTGAATATATGTTGTAAATAGTTTAGAAATCCAAGTAATTGTAACTTTAGAAGTTGTTCAATGTGACAAATTGTAATTGCAACGTTATTAGCGGGTTTCCTGGATGAACTACGTTTCCCATAATGCATGTTTGCCCGGGACACTCAGGGCCTCATTTACTAACAGAATTGTGTCCATTTCTAGAGTAATTTGCGGGTAAAATAGGCGCAAAAACATGGAACCGTATTTACTAACGTGGCGCAACGGGGTAAATGCGCAAATAGCCTGCCTCTGAAGAGGCGATAGGCAAGTTGCGCATCCCGCCTCATATATATGCATAAATGGGAGTGTATCAGGGGAAGTGGGAGTGAATCGCAAAGAGCTGGGAGGTAACGCGTTAAGTGCGCCTTATTATGTATTGCGTGGTATTTACTAAGATTGCCTGAGAAGTGCGCAACTCGAATTGGAGCGCATATCTCCGCCTCATAAAAGCAGGTGTAAACCAGGAAGCGGGTTTTGCTTGAGCCTGTAAACAAGGACATGGCAGCTGTTGTAAGAGCAAGAAGAAGACACCGACAAAGGCACCGCGCCGATCAGCGACCAGGAAGTGGTCGCTGATCGGCGCGGAACTTTTGTTTTCTTTTTCTTGGATCGTCCATGGTTACGCAAACACGCAGACCCATTCTTCCTTCTTTTAACGGTGCGCTAATTACACTAGGGCGGAGTATGGCGCTGATTGCCTAATGAAGTACGGGTTTGATAAATACAACGTAAAGTGCGGTGACGAATGCTGCGCAAATAACGGCTCGGCGCTGGCGCAGATTACGCTGCGGTCGCAAATGTTAGTAAATGAGGCCCTCAGTACGTTACGGTTGGAGACTAAGATGGACTTGAAAGGCAAAAGCTGTGTGTTTCCCTTGTCTCACTTCTTCAAAAAGTTGGATAAACCAGGCCATGCCAGATGCACTCTGTGCTCTAAAGAGATAAATTACTCCACCAAGGGATCCCATGCACTGTTAGCCCACTGCAAAACGGAGAAACACGTGGCTAAAATATCAACCATAATGACAACGCATAGCATCATTGAAACAACTGAGGTCAACAGGGTGAACCCCACTCAGCAGGGCACTGTGCAGCAGATGAGAGGGACAGTGAAGCTGCCAGTGCCCCTGTTTGAGAGGGTTGCTAATGCAGAGGTGTGTGTTGACTAGGCAGAATATGCTAGGTGTCATAATGGATCATAATTACGAGGGTTATTATTATAAAACTAATACTTTTGTATTTTTCCCAGGCAATGGTTCTGGGAAACATTGCAGAACTCTCTCTCCCCCTCTCTGCAGTTCCTGTCATAGTGGAGCTGGCCCAGACACTGGCCCTTGATAAGCCAGCCTTGGAAGGAATGAAGCTCTCCCGGACAGCAGCTTCTTACAAAATGGTCCTTGGCCTGGGGCAGACCTTCTCAGAGCGGACCTTCGAACACATGAGACGTAACCCATTCTCAATCAACTGGGACGAAAGCGGTCATCGGCTTATAAGAAGGTGTTGTCTGTGCTCGTGAGTTACTTCAGTCAGGACATGAAACGTGTGGTGGTGGAACACCTTGGCTCCATTGAGGTTACAAAAGTAACTGCTCCTGGAAAGCTCCCTTGTGACCTTTTTCACTGACCACAACATCCCCTTTGCCAACATGGTCAGCATGATGATGGACTCTTGCCGCGTAATGCGAGGAAGCAAGTCTGACCTGGAGACCAGAATCAGGGAGAAGCACTGCCAGAAACTGTTGGATGTTGATGGTGATTCCTGCCACCACATACACAATGCCGCCAAACAGTTTGCTGCACCCTTCAGGCACTACCTTGAGCAGCTCTTCACAGACCTTCACACAGATCACCAGTGGGCTTTAGACCAGGTAAATATCACAGCTACCGTGAAACATGCCAACACTGAAAGTATACTTGTTACATGATGGCTAATAATCTAAATGAATAAGCTCTTTTCACTATTTTCAGGTGAAATACTTGCTTGAGATCTGTGAGTTCCTGGACATTGCAGGCACAAACCCACAGCGTTTTGTGGCACACCGGTGGCTTTCGGCGTATGACGTGGGGATCAATACTCGTCGAATGCTGCCTCCATACAAGGTGCTGTATTTTGGTTTCCTTAGTCAGGCAGACCAGACCCTTTATCAAGAGGTGTTAGAGGAGATCTTCAAGGACCATCATGTGGGTGAGCGTGCAAAGGCCAGGATCCAGTGACAATTGTTTCATCAGATTTGAAGGTGTGTTTAGTCTTCATGCTCATCTTATTCTCTTTCTGCTTTTGAACTACACTGTATTATATGTTGCCCAAAAGCTTTATTTCATTTAGGGCTGCAACTAACGATTATTTTCATTATTGATTGATCTGCCGATTATGTTAACGATTAATCGCTTGGTTGTTGCAGCTCTAATTTCATTGCATTTCTTAATTCCAGGAATGACACAAGTTGGGAAGGAGAGAAAGGAACGGGTAGTGAAGAAGCTCTGGTTCGAGAGTCTCAATACGGATCTCCAGCTCAGCATTTACCTTGCTGTCCTCCCCATCCTGAAGGAATATGTGATGGTGTTCCAGGTAGGCATTTTGATGTTCAATCATTTTGAATCTAGGGTCGATGAACATAGGCAGGTTAAATTGTAATAACATCCCACGTCTGTATTTCTATAGCAGTGGTATTGCTCTTTCTGAAATGTAAATATAAAATTGCAGGAGTAGAAGAGCATAGAATAACATGCCATCACTATTCACAGGGCAGCCAAACCCTTGTCCACAAATTGCTTGACAAGCAACTTGAAGTGCTCACCAGCTTCATGGCATGCTGTATCAAGAGCGAGCATCTTCATACCTCACCAAAGACACTTGTGGAGATGGAGATTAAGGACAAAATGCTACCTCTTACAGAGCTGTATGTCGGACCAGTTGCTGAGAAACTGAGGGCAGAAAATCCACGTCATCAGTAGTCAGTAACTATTGATGGCAAATCAAACTGATCTATTTCTGATAATTTAATTTGCACTCATTTTATTTTTATGTTTTCCAGATTGTGCTGCAGTTTCTTAAGACAGTGAAGACTGCATACATGTCTACAGCAGCATACATGCAGAAGAAACTGCTTCACCCTTGAATATTTGAACGAGAGAATTCTGTCATTTCCATACCAGCACACAGACAAGCTTGACAAACCTCATAAAATACCACAGACCTTCGCTGTAAAGAAAAGCATTGGTGGTAATGGCCATGAAAATGCCACATTGCTTAGACTGCTCCCTTTGATTATTGGGAATGCAGTTCATTAAGAGGATGGAGCATGGACTGTGCTAATCAATGTTCCCTCTAATTTTTTTCAGCACTGAGCAAATATTTTATTTTCTGAGCACACATTTCAGCACTGTGAGCAATTCGCAACCACACGACCTGCCGAAAGCGGCCACGAGCCTGCGTTAGCCATAGGGGATTCAAAGAGATGACCACAAATGCATCAATATGTCTACAAGGTTGATATTTATTCAATATCCTTTACAACGGTTGGGAACATTTTAATGATTGTGTTTTACAGTTTAGTTTAACTTAAAGGATATTTGGTTGCTAATGTTTCAATAAGGTTTAGAAAGGTTATGACTGGTTCACTGGTTATGACTGATAATGATATATAATATAAAAATAAAAGTATCCAAGGTGTTTAGTCATTTCTCAGCAGGTACAACATTTAAGTGGAACTTCATTGAAAAAAAATGCTAATGTAGTGCTTAACAATAATTATAGGCCTATTAAATTGACATGGTGTCATTTTTCCTAAAGGTAGCCTATATAAACAATGTAATAACTGTGCAACAAACTGTGCTACAAAACATGTCATTTAAATTTCATAGGCCTATCTTGTCTGCAGGCCTATGGAAGGCACATCTCTCCAAAGAACAGCATCTGAAAAAGAGGTTAACCAAAAGAACACAATCCTTATTACATGAAACTACTGCAAATGTATTAAAACAGAATTGACCTACATGATCAATGACTAAACATATGTCAACATGTTGTTGCAGTAATCAAGATCATTTCTATATTAGGCCTAATAGGTCTAATTGAAAATATTGGAAATTTCTACCTCAAATCTTCTCTCGCCTGTCTTTGTCCCCATTCCATTGGTTGTAGACCTTGTCAAGGTCTATAGGACCCTCTTTTTGCCTTGATTTAATCCTCATCAGTTGGTCCAAATGGAAAACTTCAAGGCGTTTGCGAGATTTTGTCTTAAAGGGATATTCCGCCATTTTTGGAAATAAGCTAATTTTCCACCTTCCCTCGAGCAAAACAATCGATCTTTACCCTTTTCCTGTTCATCCAGCCGTTCTGTGAGTCTGGCGGTACAACTTTTTGCTGTAGC
Source organism: Urophycis tenuis (assembly GCA_036785325.1). NCBI lineage: Eukaryota > Metazoa > Chordata > Actinopteri > Gadiformes > Phycidae > Urophycis > Urophycis tenuis. The sequence goes on from JAXIVH010000098.1 coordinate 569,289, forward strand.
TTAGCATAGATCATTGAATCGGATTAGACCATTCGCATCTCGCCCGCTTAGAAGTGATATGACGCGCCTCAAAGTATAGTCCGTTGGTTGTATTGCCGGAAGAAGCCTACAGGGACTATTGAGGCGCTGTGTCATATCACTGCGCCCATGGTACCTTTGCAACTTTCCTTGATTATTACGCCAGAATGAGAGTATAGTTCCGGGTAAAATCAGCCTAGAAAATCGCCACGTTTCATTTTCCGTCGGTCTTATTGCACTTTCAAACTTGAGAAGAGACAAGTTTTAAATGGGAAAAATTCCGGAAATCGTAGTCACTTCCAAGCCGGCGAGATGCGAATGGTCTAATCCGATTCAATGATCTATGCTAAGCTACAGCTAAAAGTTGTACCGCCAGACTCACAGAACGGCTGGATGAACGGGAAAAGGGTAAAGATCGATTGTTTTGCTCGAGGGAAGGTGGAAAATGAGCTTATTTCCAAAAATGGCGGAATATCTCTTTAAGGTCTTTAGTGATTGCTGCCTTGGCTTCTTTGATTGTGGTACTGTCATGGTCCTCTGCACTTGGTGTCGTGGATTTCAGGATCATCTTCTGCATTGATCATCGAAATTGAGGGGGTTGTCTCTGTGCTCATGAGGGTGGTTACATTCTTCAGGGGTTTAAGAATGTTAATGAGACCCTCTGCCGGTCTTGTCTCACTGTCATCTAACACGGGCGTGTCTGTAACTTTTTTCTTCACGTCTTTGTCCATCAGGGTAGAATAGATTGCAGCCTGTTTCTCCACATAACGCTCTATTATGTCATATGTGGAGTTCCAACGAGTTGCTACGTCATGTATTAAATTGTGAACAGGCAATTCCAGCATATCCTGCTTGGTTTTTAGGACATGGGCAGCTGTCGTGCTTCGGTGAAAGAAGCTAACCACCTTCCTAACCTTCCCTAGGAGTCGGGATATGCGGTTGAGCGAGATTGCGCTCTTGGCTGCAAGATTTACTGTGTGCGCGAAGCACCCGATCTTTGGCCCAAGTCCCGCTGCTAAATTGATAGCATTCACTATATTTTTTAGCATTATCTGTTGTGACAGGAATTGTGCTGTTGGCCCTCTCCAGTTTCCATTCCGCCACAGCGTCTGTCAGTATTTCAGAGAGATGCTCACCCGTATGACTTTCATAAACGGGGCGGGTTTGCAGAACGCAGCTTCTCATTTCCCACTCCGGAGTAATATAATGAGCAGTCACTGTGAGGTAACTTTCAGTGGCCCTGGAGGTCCATCCATCGGTGGTGAGAGCTACGTGGGCTGTGTCGGACAACTCTTTGACCAGTTTTTCTCGTGTCTCGTCGTATTGTTTTGGAACTACAGAGGTGCCGAAGTGTCGGTGGGAGGGAATGTTGTAACGGGGCTCGAGTATTCTCATCAACTGACGAAATCCTTCTCCCTCAATCACATTATATGGCATCATATCTTTAGCAATAAACATCCCGATTGCTTTCGTTATGGCCATTGCCCTGGCCGAGTTATCAGTGAGAGGCTGCTTAAATGCTGAGGAGAGAAGTTGTTGCGTAGCCTGCGGCTCTCTCTCCTTAAAGTGTCTACCGACACATTGGGGTGACGTCTTTTCAGATGACCTAGCATGTTCGAAGTGTTGCCAAGAGCATATTGAACACGTGTTGCACAATGTTTGCACACAGTCGCAGTCTTTTCTGTCGTTTTAACTCCTCTGTCATCATAGGTAACATCAAATCCAAAATGTTCCCACACACCAGACCTGTAAGAGGCTGGCGCATCCTGCAACTCCGGGCAGTCTCTCGCAGTTGCCATCTCTAAAGACCCGCGCGCAGCACTCAAAACTCCACTCTCCTTCTCTCGCTCGAAAGGGAAACACATTGTCACATATGGGAATCAATTGCGCATGTCATAACTAGCCTGAACCGTAGGACCGTACGACGAACACACATTCCGAACCGTGACATGCCATCCGCACGGTTCGAGCAGTTTTCAAAAACCGTGCCACCCCTATATATTACGATGACATAGATAGTATTCTGGGGACAACACCCCTTGCCTCGCCTGTTGACATAGTTGAGGGGACCCTGCCGGCACGCAGCGACACGGGTGGCGCTAACAGCGGGGATGCTAACCACCGAAGCCCACCATCATCACCTGGAAACGGCAGCGTCGCCTCACCTCACGTTGAGGAGGATGTTTTAAATGGTGAGTAGACCAGTAGGCCTAAATGTTACTTTGTCACTCAGTGAACATTAAAGAAAAGCTCAAATTCGGGAACGGGCAGCATAGTAGCCTACTCTGGGCCTCCACCATACACTGTCTACCATCACAGATTACAAGCATTGTAATGAAGTTGAGTTGCCTTCTAGTTCTTGTTCTTGTGTACCGTCCTGATGACTCAAATGTGTTACCATGTAGCCTACCATTCTGCAACATGTTGTTTCATTATCTGAGTTTAACCTCACTTATTGCTTTACTTCCCTTGACAGACAAGCAGGAGATGCCATCCAGTGAACCCACTGCAAAAATGCCGAGCATTCCCGGGGCTAAAGCCAGGCAACATTCATTTATTCATCATCTACCGCTTATCCGGGGTCGGGTCGCGGGGGCAACAGCTCGAGCAAGGAACCCCACACTTCCCTTTCCCGGGCCACATCAGCCAGCTCTGACTGGGGGATCCCGAGGCGTTCCCAGGCCAGTGTGGAGATATAATCTCTCCACCTCGTCCTGGGTCTTCCCCGTGGTCTCCTCCCAGCTGGTTGTGCCCGGAACACCTCCATAGGGAGGCGCCCAGGGGGCATCCTTATCAGATGCCCGAACCACCTCAACTGGCTCCTTTCCACGCAAAGGAGCAGCGATCGAATGAGCAGCGATCTCATTCCTTCGGTCATGACCCAACCTTCATGACCATAGGTGAGAGTATTATGGCACTCTTTTGCTCCAGCAGGCTCGCAGTCATATAAAAGGTGTTGTTCCAGCGGGTGGGAACATCTTGGATTAGACGTTTGACTGGCATTCCCAGTCCCGTCTGGACAGTTTCAAGTCTTGATGTGGCCAATGGGGAATGTTTGAAGTGCCCAATTATTTTTCTCCCACTGGCCAGCGCATCGCTCACACTTCGCTGGGACAGCAGTCCATCGTGCACGAGTTGAATCATGTGCGAGAAACATCCAAGGCTGGAGACTCCCAGGTCCCTCATTGCCTTCTTCATGTTGCTTGCATTGTCCCGAAGAATGGCATGGACCTTTAATAATAAGAATAAGAATAATATTATTAATAATAAGGTAATTATAATAAAAAATAACCACAGCATCCTGTCTTTGTATCAGCCTCCCTGTCTCTGTGCACCAGCAGCAACATCACTCAACTCCATCATCATAGCAAGGCACAAATGCAAGTAGCGCATGAGTCTCTCTCTCTCTCTCACACACACACACACGGGTGCCACCCGTCCCTTGAAATACGGAATAGTCCCATATTTGGCAGTTAAATCATGCGTCCCGTATTCAACGGATAAGGGACGCGATTTATTCCGTATTTTCATGAATGACTACAAATAGACAAGTCGCGCGGATATCAACTTTATGTTGTGGGCGCGACGCACTTGAGCGTCCAGCTTTTCTCCCTCCCACTAACAAAACACAGGGTGGCGGCATCCCTTATTTTCGTTTCTGAAAGGAGGCAACCCTAACACACACACACACACTTACTTCTACGGCTCAAATTACTGCCGCAAATTACTGCAGCATTTCTTTCAAAGTCTAGACAAGAAAACTTACGTTACCTTTGACTTCGGGATGTTCCAGTTGAGCAGCATGCTCTCTATTGCTCCTGCAATAGCTTCGCCCGTGTGTGATCCCTTGAATTCATTCGCATGAAGATGTTTCCAAGTCTACCCAGTGGGCTGTCAAGCTAAGCAGGGAAAGTGGGGAGACTTGGCTGCTCCAGAGGTCAGTTGAAAAGCTTATGGCCCCTGCCTCCCCTAGCTTTCCTAAAACATGCTCCGTTTATTTTTCAGTGCAGGGATAGTCGTCCCCGAGATGTATTTGCGACTTGGGACTTTATACTTAGGTACTGCGTGAGTCATCAAAAGCCGGAAGCCCACGCTTTCAACGAAGGAGAGGGGCAGGTTACAGAGAACAGTCATCTCGGTTATTTTCTCGGACATCTGTCTTGCTGCTTCACTCTTCTCGTCCCACTGCTCTTTCCCACTAAGTGAACTGACCAGGGTTTGTTGCTGCGGTCCATCCTGCTTTCTCTTGCTAGCAGTTGCCTCAGTCTCGAACTCTTTGTGTTCTTTCACATGTTTCGACTTCAAATGTTTGATCAGGTTCGAGGTATTGTAACTGCCCGGTGTAACTCCACCTCTCGAAACTTTCTGGTCGCAAATCTTGCATTTAGCCAATGTACTCGCCGGCGTTTCTATAATGAAATACTTCCACACCGCAGACATTTTCTTCTCCTGGTTTGTTTTCCCACCACATGAAAAAGCTGCCCCGGCTATTGGCCCGCTCTCATTGGTCTGGAGCAGGCCAATAGCGATAGTTAACACTAGTGAGTGTCGGGAGAGAGAAGGCTGCGTTCAAGTGACATACAAACATCAAAATGGTATCGGTGCCCTATTTGTTGGTACTCGCCGGTACCGATACCACCATTTTAGTGCTGGATCGGGGCCCCGCCAGATACTGGTATCGGTGCAACACTAATGAAAACGCATCAAATAAGCCATCGAGACAATTTTTTTCAGTGATCACCCATGCATCGAGAAAGCCTCGAAAGACGCTTACAGCCCCGTAGAACTAACACTGATTAGATTGGGGCAACGGACCTAATGCATCCCAACGGCATATTTTAACCACTAATATTGCTCAAAATAGCACCTCTTCAGTAGCATGATAAGGGTCCTAACACATAAAATGAAGCACCAACAACGTAGTTAGCGAACCCGGAGTTTATTCAAAAATACTTTTGTACAAGTCTGTGCCTTACCAGTAGGTCCATGTTGACAGGTAGTCCATACAAGTCGATTACCGAATGCACTGGAGTTCAGTTCAATGAGGAAAGTCTTGGCATTTATAATTCCATGGAAAAAATCGTAGAAGTCATCATCGGTCTGATTGAAATCTGTAGACTCAGCCATTTCAGTTCCTGTGTGTGAATGTTAGGGGTGGGCGATATGGCCTAAAACGGTATATATTGCGGTATAATGTGGTGTGTCAATTTCAATATAGGCCTAACCATTTCTGAATGAGTATCATACTGCTTGTCCACAGGCATAAGGCATTCTAGCAGGTTTTCACATAAAATAGTCAAGATTGTTACTTATTTAAAATTTATTGTGCAAAACTGCAATTATAGAAAACTTTAACTTCCAAGCAGTATACATTTAAAACAAGGCAATGTAAATTTTAAAGTGGAACATCATTCCAGTGCAAAATACTGCGTTCCCCCTTACATTTCTTATATAAATAACACAAAATAGTATGCAAACATTTAAATAATTAAAAAAAAACTTCAAGTACAACAGGTATCTTTTGCCCAAACATATAAACACAAAATTGAAAATGACTTCAAATGGAGTGCAAATCAACAATTAGCTTTAGAGACTTGAGGTACATGTAGACTGAATGCAAGCCTGTGAAAGATCAACAACAAACAAACTTTGTGTAGTGTGTGTGTCAGTAACAAAATAAAACACTGAGGGCCTCATTTACTAACAGAATTGTGCCCATTTCTAGCGTAATTTGCGGGTAAAATAGGCGCAAAAACATGGAACTGTATTTACTAACGTGGCGCAACGGGGTAAATGCGCAAATAGCCTGCCTCTGAAGAGGCGATAGGCAAGTTGCGCATCCCGCCTCATACATATGCATAAATGGGAGTGTATCAGGGGAAGTGGGAGTGAATCGCAAAGAGCTGGGAGGTAACGCGTTAAGTGCGCCTTATTATGTATTGCGTGGTATTTACTAAGATTGCTTGAGAAGTGCGCAACTCGAATTGGAGCGCACATCTAATTGGAGAGCCTCATAAAAACAGGCGTAAACTAGGAAGCGGGTTTTGCTTGAGCCTGTAAACAAGGACATGGCAGCTGTTGTAAGAGCAAGAAGAAGACACCGACAAAGGCACGGCGCCGAAAGGATTTTTTCTACAAGAATTTCACTTTTTCAGTTAAGCGAAACAGAAATCATCCGACGCTACAGGTTAACCAGTCACGCCATTATCCAACTTCTTGAAGAAATCAAAGATGACATCGACCCTCCCACCCGGCGATCACATTCCATTCCAGCACTTGTTAAACTGCTTGCATCACTACAGATATTGGCATCAGGATCATTTCAAACCGTAATAGCATCAGCAGTAGGCATATCACAACCTTCACTAAGCCACACATTCACACAGGTACTAAATGCATTGCTACGGCGCACAGGACAATACATACATTTCCCCACTACAATAGCCGAACTAACAGATATAAAACAAGATTTTTTTGACATTGCAAACTTCCTCAACATCATTGGCGCCATTGATTGCTCCCACATCCAAACTCTGCCACCTTCAATCCACGAACACATTTACAGAAACAGAAAGCATACATACTCCATGAATGTCCAGGTCATATGCGATGCCAAGATGTCCATCACCAACGTAGTAGCGAAATACCCCGGATCAGTCCACGACAGTTTCTGTCATGATCTGTGTCTGTGTTCTATTGTTTTCATTGGTTTGCTCTGTTTCCCCTTGTCATGGTCTGTATCTGTGTTGTCTGGTTTGTCATTGGTTTGCTCTGTGTTTCCCCTGTGTCCTGATTCCCTCCTGGTTGATTGCCCCATCGTGTTCACCTGTGTCTTGTTCCCTCACCTGTCTTGGGTTTGTAATTAGTCTGTGTATTTAAGTCCTGTCTTCTGTTCAGTCTTTGTCCGAGTCTTGTCGTCGTTTGTCGCCGTTCACGTGAGTTGTCGTCTGTCTGTTCCTGTATCTGTGCTTTGGTTACAATTACAAGAGCAAAAGTACTCTTGCCTGCCTGACTCTCTGCATTTGGGTCCAACCGCTCCGCAACTCCGTGACAGTTTCATTTTCCGCAATAGTGCAATATATCTAAGATTGAGCAACCGGGCTTTTGGCCTGGCTACTTGGTAAGTTTACTTGTTTCAATGGGGATATATTGTACTGAATCAATGTCCCTTTGAGAAATAATTGATCTTCCCATGTTCTCATCTATATTGTTATATTACAGTTTATGCATCGAAGCCACCCAAAAATAATATTTATAATCTACTTTTCTACATGTTGCGATAGGTGATGGCGGGTATCCCCAACAGCCATGGCTGATGACCCCTGTACACAATCCGGCAACACAGGCAGAGCAACGGTACAACCGCACACACATCCAGTCGAGGGGGATAATTGAAAGAACATTTGGCGTTTTGAAAAGCTGGATGCGCAGCTTGGACCGCACAGGGGGAGCACTGGCATACTCACCAGAAAAGGTTTGCCAAATTGTAGTGGCAAGCTGCATCATCCACAACATTGCCATACGACATGGGATGCTTCTCGAGGTTCCAGAGGATGTGGAGCCACAAGATGACAACAATGCACCCCCCTTACGCAGATAATGAAATGGCTGAGGGCAGACATTTGCGTCAGCGTGTCATCTTACGATACTTCACATTGAATGTTTAATTGTAACTGTAAATAAAAAAAATCAAACCACACTGGACAATTTATGTTTTACATATTTATTTGTGTGCCTTCTCAGTTTTTACTGGTCTTTGCCTTAGAGTGCGACTGCGAGGCTGGGATGTGCCTGGCGCATCGCTGGGTGCGGAGGGTCTGCGTCGCACTGGCCTGCCTGGCGCAACGCTGGGTGCTGAGGGTCTGCGCAGTAAAGGTCTGCGGGGCACGGATATGGATTGTGCAGGTGATGGAGCGTCCTTTGCTCCTTCCGCAAGGCTCGCAGCGATGGCCTTCAGGTATTCGTTGGTTTGCTGCTGGTGGCGAGATAGGTGTGCAATGGCACTCACCAGCCCATTCACGCTCTAAATTCTGGGACATTTGCTGCACATTATTTGAGAGCGCTTGGAGAGCCCTTAACTGACTTTGTTGCTCATTAAGAGCATAACATCTATTTCCTCAACATTTGAAGTGCGTGCAGGGCATTGAGGAGACAGCAGGTGAGGCAGATTGTGCTGTGGGTGCACTGGAGGTGCTTGCTAAAGGAAAAACAAAGGATTACGCATTACAAGCATTAAGTTTCACACACATCACAACAAAATAAAACAGCAACAAGTCTGTTCCATTTGTAACGAAACAAGAGGTGTTTTAGCATGACATGGCAGCTGCTAAATGAAAACTATGTGCGAGGGCTTGGTCGGGATACAGGTGAAAATATAACAAATGTAATTTGTTTAAATGTTTATATATGATATATCATTATATAGGCATATAATAATGCTGCAATTTGTCCATTTAAGTTCACAACGGGATACCACATCATACATACCAGAGGGCTCCGCTGTATCGATGCCCCCCTCCACACCCTCCACCTGTTCAGACAGCAGTGTCTGTTGGACAACACTTTCCAAAGTGCTTAAAGGCTCCGATTGTGGGGGGCCTGAGCCGGTCACCCTGGTTTGAGCCCTGTTGTACGCCACTTTTTCTTTAGTGCGTCTCTTTATGTCTTGCCACCTTTTTTTTACCTCCTCCACCTCCCGCCGCATAGATGACGGGTTTGATAAATACAACGTAAAGTGCGGTGACGAATGCTGCGCAAATAACGGCTCGGAGCTGGCACAGATTACGCTGCGGTCGCAAATGTTAGTAAATGAGGCCCTGAGCATTAGTTTTACACCAGTTTACGGCAGATTTTTAGCCAAGAACACAAGCCTGTCCACATTCTCTGGCTTTAGTGCAGACCGGTGGCACGTAACAATATTGCCACCGGTAATAAATGCCCTTTCTGATGGAGCACTGGTTGCTGGAATGCACAAGTATTTACGTGCCAGACGTGCCACTCTTGGAAAGTTAGCCTGGTGCAGCTTCCACCACTCTAATGGATCAGCCTCTCCGTCCACATCCAGTGCTTGCAGGTAACTAAGTAGCTCTACTTCAATGGCATCTCAGTCAGGGAGTGCAGCTGGGCCTGGAATGGATGCCTTTTTGAAAAAGCTGCCAAGACTGCGCTTAACCTTTTTGGGCTCTCCAACTTCTTCAGCAGCTTCTGCGCTGGCAGGTGGTGGTGAATCTGTGGAGGATGCAGCTTGCGTCTGCCTCTCCAGTAGGGCTTGAATTCCTGCCACTGCTTTAGTCTTGACATAATCTTTTCGGTTGTCGGCTATGTATGATGCTTTGAATCGTGGATCGACAAGGGAGGCCATATCGAGCAGGTCATCGGTGGCAGGGTCCAAGTACTTTTCATTTAAATACTGGAGAATGGTCCTCTTCATATGCTTAGTCAGTTCTGTGTCATCCTCAGCTGAAGACAGAACCCTGTTGTTCAAAAGATGGAGCACAGGTTTAAGGTAGGACACACTAACATAGTCTTCACCAGAGAGTGCATCTGTGAATTCCATCAGTGGACTGAGGGCCTTGTTCACCGACTCCAAGACATCAAGGTCTTGCCAAGTAGGTACCAGGTGCCTGTTTTTTTTCTCCACTTTCACTTGCGATATGGCCTTCTCCTGCTCGAGTACCCGCTCAATCATTTGTTGCCCTGACCCCCATCGTGTTGGCGACTCTGTGATGAGGCGGTGAGAAGGCAGGTGTAGCTCAGCCTGGGCTTTGACCATTGCTTTTCTCCTTTTACCAGAGTAAGAAAATGCACTCACAATTTTCTTACACACGCCAACTGCACGCTCAATACGGGGGTCTTTCACACTTGCCTCTGTTGACAAAATTGTAAAATATTATTAGTCCAGCTCAAATAACAAAACACTTGACATTTCCACAATACAGAAAGATATGGAGCTACATACCAGGATAGTCTAATACCAGTTACTACAATATCCAATTTAGACTTTTTGACGCACACATATAGCCAGAAAAATGGGTGGGCTATCTGTGCAATATTAAACTTACAAGATATTAAAACTTTAACACTGCCCACTTTATTAAACAAAAAAAAAAACGGATTGGTTATGCTTGCTATTAAGCTACAAAAAAACTATATCGGCTAAACTTACCAATAGCGAGATGAAGCCTGTGGCCGAAGCACTGAAGTCGTGTCCATTCATTCAGTTCCACTGCTTTAAAAACATTGGCGCCGTTGTCGGTGGTGATGCATGCCATCATCTCTTCGTCCAGTCCCCATGATTCGAGCGCTTCCTTTAATCCCTGGGAAATAAATTCCCGTGTGGTCTTCAGGGAAATACGATGTTTGCATGCATTTGCTGCACAACTCCCACTCGTCGTCGATGAAGTGGATTGTGAGGCTAATGTAAGAGTCCATGGTGCGACTCGACCATAAGTCTGTGGTGGTCGCATACTGTTGTATGTGACAGAGCTGCTTTTCCACTTGACTGCGGACCTCGGCGTGCAGTTTGGGAATTTCTACCTCACTAAAATAATTGCGGCTTGGCACCACGTACCTTGGATCCAGCGTATTGACCATGCGTAAAAAAACGCTTCTCTCCACGGTTTGAAAAGGCACCATGTCTTTGCACAAGAATGTTGCAATAGAATTCGTAATGTCAATCCACCGCTGGCTTTTTTTAATCATAGGGTGTACCTTTTGAAAATGCCTGGGCGATTGAGACCTGGGGCCTCATTTATCAACCGTGCGTAGGAAAAGTTCAAATTTCGTTCGTACGCATGAAATTTAGAATGTGCGTAAGTACAAAAAAATCTGCATTTATCAAGCGTGCGGACACCAGTCATACGCACATCAATAAGTAATCCGTGATGATAAATCTCACCTGTTCTCAACTACCATGCTCGTGCACGGTTAGAGTCATTTGCATTCAGAAACGCCTCCAATTAACCATATATGGTAGCGCCCATCCCTTAAATAACACGTCAATGGAAATCCCATCACCGAAATCATGGCAAAGAGGGTGAAAAATAAGAACTTCTCCGACTCCGAGATTGAGGTACTGGTTCATGAAGTTGATTGTCACCAAAATGTTTTGTTTGGCACGTTGAACGCCGGTGTGAGCAATACAAGAAAAACCGCTGCATGGAACCAAGTGACGGCTGCTGTCAACTCTGTTGGTTCTGAAAAAAGATCTGCCCTAGAAATAAAAAAAAAAATGGTATGATGTTAAACTACATGCAAAGAAACGCGTCAGCGTACACAGACGCCAAATATCACAAACCGGAAGGAGGCAAGCAACCACCCAGCTGACCCCCATGGATGCCCGCATTGCCAGCATCATCGGGGACACGGCATTGTGTGGCATTATCCCCGGTGGTGATACAGACGCTCTAGGAGAAGAACCAGCGGTACCATGGACCTGTCGCATTGCAGGTAAAATATAATGTGTTTATTTTTATGTTTATTTTAACACTTTAATTCGTGGATTTAAATTAAAGCAAACGTGGCAATAATGTGATGTTAATTGGTTGAACTCAGAAACCCAAGCCAGTCCGGTCTGTGGTCAGGAGCCGGAGGCGTTGGAGGAACAGGAGCAGCCGGGGCCATCCACAATTCCTCCAGTGCGTCCTGGGGGGGCGAGAGTGCTGACCACAGACGTCCTCAAAAACCAGCAGGAGACCACCGAGGCCATACATGAAATAAAACAACAACTCACAACCATATCAAGCACTCTACTGCAAATAAACGACTCACTTAAGCAGATTGCTGCCTGCGCAACACAAATGTGCAATAAATAACTTTAAAATGTAGAATGATGTTGAGATTATTTTCCACGCACACTTTTGATCTGAAATTGCTCACTTTTCAAAGATGGGTTAACAGGCAGACTTGCCTAAAACCTCTGTATGATCCTGTCTCTTGTTTGAATGGCGGTGGCATTAGCAGGTGGTAAATGCTCTGCGTTGGGCATGGGCTCGTCTGCTCTGGGGGGTACCTGCAGAGGGACGCCGTGTCTGATGGCCAAGTTATGAAGCAATGCGCATGCCATGATGATGTGGCAGACCTTTTCGGGTTTGTACTGCAGTGCCCCCCCCGCGCTGGACAGGCACATCCATCGGCCTTTTAGCAGACCTATTGTGTGTTCCACAACCGTTCTTGAGCGCGCATGTGCCCGGTTGTAGTGCTGCTCCTGCGGGGTCCTCGGATTGGTTAAGGGGGTCATCAGCCACGGCTTTAATGGATATCCCCGATCACCAGGCTATAATATACCATACGAAGCCCAGAAAATACTTTCTAAATGTTGTAGCACTCACCAATAAGCCAGCCATCCTCAATAGCTCCTGCTTGGAGTTGCCCACCCACAGAACTGTTCTGCAGGATGAACGAATCGTGCGTTCCTCCAGGCCACCGGGCAACGTTTAGTAGAGACATATTGGCATTACAGATTATTTGTGTATTAATTGAATGAAGTCCTTTCCTGTTAACGTAACTGAATTCATTGTGTGATGGTGCTTTTATTGTGATGTGTGTGCGATCTATGGCTCCAATTATATTTGCGAATCCGGCGAAGGCGTGGAATTGTTGTTTAATTTCAGCTTGTTGCTGTTGCCTGTACGGGAACTGAATGTAAAGTGGGGCTAGAGAAATGATTGCATCCAACACTGCTGGCATGATTCTACTCAGTGTCGGCTGTGAAATGCCGCATATGTCTCCAATCTCACGTTGAAATGTCCTGGTGGCCAAAAAACTCATTGTGGACAGGAGCTGGATGTGCACTGGGATGGCTTTGGTTCGTGTGGTCTCTCGCTCCAATATAGGTTGTAAATCCCGGCATAAATCTACAAGTATATTTTTTGGGAATCTGTACCTGCTGAGAAGCCACTCTGTGCTCTGACTGAGCAAGTCCACACGCTCTTTGAAAACGCGTTCCCTGCGGAGCGCATGATTCTCTAAATCTTCCAAAAGTGCAAGATACGCCATCGTCCTTATTTCAAGTTGTTTTTTTTAGGTTGTCCTGTCCCAGCTGTCTTTTATAGCTTGTCATGCCAATTATTCAAAAATGTCTGCTAATTTACTAATTGAGAATTGTTATTAATTAGAGGATACAGGGGATATGTGTGACGTTTGTGATTGCTGAACACTGCGACTCTTGACGGGTTCTCTTAATAGTTTCACTATTCTACCACTAGGCGTACGCATGGTCAGAGTTGTGCTTAAATTTACGCACGTTCCTACGCACAAGTACAAGTTGATAAATCCCATACTTTGCGTGGGAATGTTCATACGCACTGCGTAGCACGGTTGATAAATGAGGCCCCTGGTGTGTAACTTGTTTTCTCCCACTCTAGGACTGACTTGGTTTTTGAGGAACAGCGCTACTTATCCGTTGGCTTTCCTGATATTCGACAACGTGTTTTGATTTCAGATGGTAGAACAGATTGCTTGTGTTGCCTCTCTTTGCTGTTACTGTTGCCCGGCATATTTTGCAGATTGTGGTTTTCTGCTCACTATCCGACACTTTAAATCCAAACCATGTCCATATTATGGACGTTGGACCGGTCTTTTTTACGAGCTCCTCCTCCTCCATACCTTCACTGCTCGCAGCCATTTTTCCACTGCAGCCTCCTCGTGGTTGTTGCCGGTCCCAGCAGGCCAAGCATGTCGCAATTTGATGACATAATGACTTATCGCGATAGGCCGGTATAACAAAAATCTCTATCGTTGGCCAAATTTTGATCGCATACCGCTTATACCGTTTATATCGCCCAGCCCTACGTGATCACGACGCAATCCATACGCAGAAGCATAAACCAGCCTTTAGATCCCACGTGTGTGTGCGTGTCGTCCTCCGCACACCACAGAAACAGAACCTCCACATCAAAATCCGACGGGAACAAAAAACCTGACCTGTACGACAGGCCATAAAAGAAACAATTATTGTAACCATATATATTAGGCCTGTAGCGACACGTCGATGACGTCGACTTCAAAATATCGTCGACGACATATTTTGACGTCAACGCATCGCCACACACACGTGGGTCACCAAAAAAAAAAAAACTGTTTGCAAACGCACTTTACACAGTATGGGGACTGAAACGGCTACCTCCTCCTCCTCACAAGACTGTGCACGAAGCCCTGCAAAAAGCCCCCCCAAAAAAACAACATCTCGCCCTAGGTCTTCAAAAGTATGGGAATACTTTAAATTTAGTCCCAAACGCAAAGGCGTCGTTATTTGCAGTCTGTGCCAAATGGAGTTGGCATACCACACCAGCACAACAGCGATGTTGGAACATCTAAAGCGGAGGCACCCCATTGTCTCTCGTGGAGGGAACAATGATAAGTAAGTACTAACTTTGGCTAAATTAATTCCTTGTGCTTGGTTGGTTAGGAGTTAATGTTAGCTAGCTAGCTAGCGGCGCCAGCTGTGTGTTAGTTAACGTTTGTCAGCATTTAATGTTGAAGATCCGGTAGTTCGCCAATGTCAACTAACGGAGCCAAGCAATGTCCAGGCACGTAAGCTGGTGCTCAGTTGTCATGAATGAATTCATGTTTTTATGAGCATTGAAAACATTAAAATGAGCACCACCACATCCAAGTGTGATAAGGCTCATATGAGTTGCACTACCAAACATTTTCACTGTGTAGATATAGTACTCTACACGCTTTTAGATAAACATGAAATGCATTGTTGGACTTAACATTGCTTAAAAAGTAACCACGTTAGCCTTCAAGTAAGCTAATTATACTATAGCACTGCAATGAGTTTAAGAGTAGATTTAATATGCCCCACTGTCATAGCTGTTGTTCCATTGTTCATTGCTGTTGTGTTTTCTAGGACAAAGCAAAGAACCTTGCCGTCCTATCTTGGGAAAGAGGCGCAGTGCACTCCACAGAAGGCAGCCGAACTCAGCAAAATAATCTATTTTGTATAATTTTATTCTATATTTCTTATTTTGCTGTGAAAAATAGTGTTGTTTAATAAACTATATTATTAAGAATTGTTTGGTATTTATTTGAAATACATTATGTTTTTTACTAATCAAACTGAAAAATAATCGTTAGATTAATTGTCCAATTAGTCGTTAGATTAGTCGATTAATCGATAAAATAATCGCCCGATTAATCGTTTCCAAAATAATCGTTTCCCCCCAGCCCTAATATATATATTATATAAACATACATTGAGGTTACAAGTTTCACATCCATTACAGTTAAATCACTCCATCTCAGAAAACAGTCACAGCGACAATTTCAACCGTAAAATGGCGTCTTAAACTCTTCTAGTAACCAAACCTTTGGAAACATTATGGAAACAATATGCATCAATTCAAATTCAATTGTGTTAATAATATAAGATAGGGTGACCAAACGTCCGTATTTCCCGGGACATGTCCGTATTTCACGTCCTGTCCCGGGCATCCCGGGTTTTTTTTTAGAAAGTGAGGAAATGTCCTGTTTTTTAAATTACCTCCATTGGACCATTACATTACAGGCACTGCGCTGCGTGTGACGTAATCCCTGAGCCACGTCAGTGCGGGCAGCCCTGTCAATCAGAATGTAGACAGCGTGACTGTCAGTAGCTCACGCAAGCAACATGCTGAAGCGCAAATGTATGTTCACTGACGATTTGCAGAAGAGTTTCCCCGCTTTCAGACCGGGTCGAGACAAATGGGAAGCCTTGTGCACTGTGTGCAAAGCAGGCACATATGTCTCGGTGTCCAATGGAGGTGCAAGGGATCTGAAAAGCCACCTGGACACCGAGAAGCACAAACCAGCTGTACGAGGCGAGAGTAGTGCTAGCTCGATTACACAGTACTTTGTCAAACCAGGGAACGAGGATGCAGTGAATGCAGCGGAGGCTTCATGGTCATTTCACACAGTGAAACATCACAACAGTTATAGATCTATGGGCTGCACAAGTTCATTATTGAAAAAGACCCTCCCCGATTCAGACACTGCCAAAATGTTTAGTTGTGCCCGAACTAAGACCGAGGCTATTGTTGACGGTGTTCTGGCACCTCATTCTGTAGAAGTAGCGCACGAAGCGCTCAAAGACATCCCGTTTTGTGGTGTAAGTACTGATGGGAGTAACCACGGTGCAGTGAAAATCTTCCCCATTATTATTCAATACTTTGATTGGAAGGAGGATGGTGTGCAGAGTAAACTAATTCAGGTGGAAGATACACCAAACGAGACGGCAACCACCATAGCCAATTACCTAATGGAAACATTGGCAGAAAACAATTTGGCTTCCAAATGCGTCGCATTTACCGGCGAAAATTGCATCACTAATTTTGTTGGAACCCGGCGTTACGAAGGGGGAAATAATGTATTTGCAAATTTGAAGAGAATGCTACAAAACAAAACATTGATTGGCGTGGGTTGCCCAGCGCATATTCTTAACAACTGTGTCCATCACGGGGCAGACAGACTGGATGTGGACATAGAGAACATAATTTTTAAAATCTACCAGTACTTCCACATTTACACTGTACGCCCAGAGTCCCTCAAAGAGTACTGCGATTTTGTGGATGTTGAATACAGGAGGCTGCTGTCACACAGCAAGACCAGGTGGCTCTCTCTGTTCCCAGGCATTTAATATCCTCGCGGCTGGATTGGCTCCCCAACGTTCTGTTTCCCCCCGTCGTCATGGCAAAGCATCCTCGCGACCCCCCACCCCCCCAGCTGCGCGCTTGACAGTTCACTAGTAGTATAAAGGCTCAGTCAGCACTGTGTTTTAGTCATTTTTGTATAAATGCTTTCTGAAAACTCCTCAACCCCATTTACTATGACACATTGTGTCATCAACATTCATATCAGTACCAGCAGTTTGTAAGTAATTTGTCAGTAATTGATATGTCATAAATTGGTTCTCAAAATTCACCAGATTGATGCATTTAAATGAAATCTACTGAATTTTTTCTCCCGGGGGGGCAAGCCCCCGGACCCCCCTAGAGGATTGCGAGCCCCCCACCATAGTCTACAAAAATCCTGTGGGAAACACTGCTTGTGGCACATGCACTCACTAATGTCCGTGTTCCTCAATCATATCCAAGAAATGGAAAGGGAGAACAACTCCATCATGGAGGTGAAGAAAATATTGAGCAGCATCCACATTTTAATTGAACGAAAAAACAATTTCATGTCCCTCAAAGTTAAGGGACTGCTGGCCGAAAATCGCAGAGAAGGGCTTGAAGCGGGCTGTGACAAGTTCATAGCTGATGTGCTCGGCATGTACAGTTCATGTTTGGAGTATCTGGAGAAGTGGATGACACCTATGGAGGAGTTCTCACCTTTCATGTGGATGGACATGAGTGAGCCTCCAAAGTGGAATGATGTGGAGGCCTGCATCAAGTACCTTGGAGAGAAGGGGGTGCCAATTGATGATGTTAAATGCTTTGACCAAGTTCCCAATCTAAAAAAAGTTGTGGAAAGCTGCAGTGATGAAGAATTCATGGGCCTGCAGGTGCACCAGAAGTGGACCAAATACTTTGAGAAGTCCAAAAGCATTGCATGCTACTCAGAACTGCTGAAGATGGCACAGTTTGTCTTTGCACTTCCGCCTCACAATGCAAATGTGGAGTTTTTTCACTGATGCAGAGCCAGTGGACAAAGGAGAGGAACCAGCTCTCAGTTAAATCATTGAAAGGGATCCTATTTGTGCAATACAATTTCAAGAATATGTCTTGCAAGGACTTTCATACGTATGTGTTGAGCCACAAGAAACTGCTGAGAAAGATCAGCTCTACAGCAAAATATAAATGGGCAAAGAAGGACGAGGAAGAAAAACCAGGCGAAGAGGAAAAACCAGACGAAGAGGAAGATGAGGATTAAGCAGGAAAGTAAAGATGGTCTATCGATATTTTTGTATTTTTGCTAATACACAAGAGGTATTTTTTGTTAATTGGCCAATTTGTTAATTTATTTCTTCCAATAGCTAATTGTTAATTAGCTCATTTGTTAATTTATTTTTTTTAAATAGCCTACAGAACAGACATTATTTTGTTCATTACTGTGGCTAACTGAGTATCATATGTTATTTGGAGAGAGTTATTAACTGTTGTTGTTAAGTGATGGATGTTTAGATAAGACATTTTTTTCTTTCAATGTGCTATTCATTCATTACAGAAATTGTTTGAATTTTGAATAAATACATTTCTTAATAAAATTATCATTTGTTCTTATTGTTGTTGACTTTTACTGAATTTTTGGTAAGCCAACTGTAAATATGTTATTGTAGGATTACGTAGGCCTATGTTAAGTGAGTGCATGCCAGAGACATAATGTTTTTAAAGCAGCATCCTCCATATGCATGCATGGGAACAGAGATCCCCCCCCCCCCCCCCCGCCGCCGTGCTCCAAGGTGTCCTGGTTTTCCCAAATGAAAATATGGTCACCCTAATATTAGGGTTTTTCAGTTGACGTGTCGGGTCACGTGACATTTTGTTTATCTACGTCATGGTAGGCAAGGAGCTATCAAACCAAAGATTCTGTGTCAAACTGTCAGCTGTCATATGTGTAGCGTCTTTAGTGATAATAAGTATCTATCTCAAGTCTATTTATTATTTTAATTTATGACAACATGGAGAAACATGACGAAGACCAATGTCATTGTAGTTACCTTACACATGAACGTTATTCAACAAAGTAAAGTTAACTCGATGTGTTGATCCGTACACAATTCCTTTAGACGGAATGGTTGCCATAACCGCTGAAGTTAGATATCCTGATGTGCGATATCATGATGTCTATCATTATTTAATAAATACGCCTTCCCCTTACACTGGGGCTGATTTAAAAGCCTATTGTCACACCAACTCCTCCCTCTCTACCTCGATCGGCGTCGCCTGTCTATTGATCACCGGTCCCGGCACTACAACCCCCAGAATCCCCGGTGGCCATTAGCAGCCACCTGTGTCTAATTCCCAATGTGTCTCACCTGTGTCTTGTTTGTTTCCCTACTTAACCTCGTGTGTCAGTCTCCCCTTTTTGAGTGGTTGCGTGTGTAATGTATTGAGTGTATTGTATGTCGTATCTGGACGTACTTTGTCTTTGTGATTTGACAAACGCACACACCTCGCTGTGTGCGCCTGTGCCGGTTTCGTCCGGCACTGAATTAAACTCTGTTCCACCATTTACGCTGCTTGGTCTCGCGCTTGTCTCCACTCCACCCCGTAAGTGTCACAGAACCACTCACCCACTTTGCCGGTCCAGTGGATGTGGCCTTGGGGGATCATCGAGGTGATGACGCTTTTCGTCATCTCCCCCTCCAATCACGCCCTCATCCTGGGCTTACCCTGGCTCACCTCCAACAACCCCACCATCAACTGGAGGAGGAGAGAGATCCATCTACCACCACCCATCCCCCCGTCAACCACGTCGCTGGTAACATGTGCCTCCACACCGGTCGAGAGCCCCTCCACCGTAGCCAGCCAACCCATCCCCGAGGAATATCGGGAGCTGGCTGCGGTGTTCAGCAAGACCCGAGCCACGTGCCTCCCACCGCATCGTCCGTGGGACTGTGCAGTCGACCTTCTGGCCGGTACTTCGCCGCCCCGGAGTCGTGTGTACCCACTGTCCCACACGGAGCACCAGGCCATGGAGAGGTTCCATGGAGGAGGCCCTGCGGCAGGGGTTCATCCGCCCCTCCACCTCACCCGCTGCCGCGGGGTTCTTCTTTGTGGAGAAGAAGGACGGTGGGTTACGCCCCTGCATCGACTACCGGGGCCTGAATAGCATCACGGTGAAGTACCGGCACCCACTCCCTCTGGTCCCTAATGCCCTGGACCAGCTGCGGGGGGCGAGGTTTTTCACCAAGCTCGACCTCCGCAGCGCCTACAACCTGGTCCATATCCGGGAGGGAGACGAGTGGAAGACGGCCTTCAACACGTCCAACGGTCTCTACGAGTAACTAGTGATGCCCTATGGCCTGGCGAATGCCCCGTCTGTATTCCAGGCGTTCATAAATGACGTGCTCCGTGACATGCTGGGTAAATATGTCATCGCATATATTGATGACATATTAATGTACTCTCCATCTAGGGCCCAGCATGTCCGGCACGTTCACCGGGTCCTGGGGCGTCTACTTGGGTACTCGTTGTACGTGAAGTTGGAGAAGTGCCAATTCCACCAGACCACCGTCTCCTTCCTGGGGTACGTGATCGGGCCAGAGGGGGTGCGAATGGAGACATCGAAGGTCGACGCCGTTACCAGCTGGCCGTTCCCACGGACCGTCAAGGAACTCCAACGATTCCTCGGGTTCGCCAACTTCTACCGCCGGTTCATAAGAGGCTTCAGTAGCAGCGCCGCCCCTCTCACCTCTCTCCTCCCCGGAGGCGGCGTTTGGGAAGCTGAAGAGGACCTTCACCACCGCACCAGTACTTCGGCTTCCCGACCCCGCCTGTCCATTTGTGGTAGAGGTGGACGCCTCCGAGGTCTGGGTGGGGGCGGTGCTGTCTCAGCGCTCGGGGGAGCCAGAGAAACTAAGACTGTGTGCTTTTTTTTCCCGCAAGCTCAGCGCCCCCGAGTGGAACTACGACGTGGGAGATCGGGAGCTATTGGCGGTGAAGTTGGCACTCGAGGAATGGAGGCACTGGCTCGAGGGGGCTCTCCATCCGTTCCTGGTCCTGACCGATCACCGCAACCTGGAGTACCTCCGCTCAGCGAAACGGCTTAATCCGCGTCAAGCCAGGTGGGCCCTCTTCTTCGTGCGGTTCCAGTTTACCATCTCCTATCGCCCAGGCAGCAAGAACACCAAAGCCGACGCCCTGTCACGGAGGTACAACTCCGACTCGGTCCAAGAGGGGCCGACTACCATCCTCCCCGAAGTCGTGTTGGCGTGCCCCATACAATGGGACCTGGATGAGGACCTCACGCGAGCACGGCGTCAGGAGCCCGGCCCTCCTGGTTGCCCCCCGGGTCGGGAGTACGTGCCCCTGGCGCTCCGTGACAGGGTCATCGCCTGGGCGCATACATCGACCGCCACGGGACACCCTGGAGCCGCGCGGACCGGTCACCTCCTCGCACAGAGGTTCTGGTGGCCCCACCTGGCCGCTGACGTGGAGGCGGCCTTTCGGTCCTGCTCCCTCTGCGCCACCACCAAGATGCCACGCCAACTACCGGCAGGGAGGTTACTTCCCCTGCCGATCCCTCAGAGGCCGTGGACCCACATAGCCGTGGACTTCGTTATGGACCTGCCGGTCTCTGAGGGACAAACGGTAATCTTGGTGGTGGTCGACAGATTCTCTAAACAATGTCGATTCCTCCCCTTCCCACGCCTCCCCACTGCACTCCATGTTCCAGCACGTGTTCCGGACTTATGGCCTTCCGGAGGACGTCGTCTCGGACCGGGGACCCCAATTCATCTCCCGGGTGTGGGAGGCGTTCTTCCAGCGGTTGGGTGCCACAGTGAGCCTCACCTCTGGATACCACCCGGAGGCGAATGGGTAGGCGGAGAGGACCATCCAG
Organism: Urophycis tenuis; assembly: GCA_036785325.1. Classification (NCBI taxonomy): domain Eukaryota; kingdom Metazoa; phylum Chordata; class Actinopteri; order Gadiformes; family Phycidae; genus Urophycis; species Urophycis tenuis. Next base: position 590,793 of record JAXIVH010000098.1, read on the forward strand.
GAGTTGGGGAGGTTCCTCCGGACCCACTGCCACGACCACCAGCACGACTGGGCCCGGTTTTTGCCCTGGGCGGAGTACGCCCAGAATTCCCTGAGGAGTGCATCGACGGGCATCACTCCTTTCCAGTGCGTGCTGGGACGGCAACCTCCTCTCTGTCCCTGGAGCCCAGACCAGACCGGTATCCAGGCCGTAGATGACTGGTTCCGTCGAGCCGAGCGCACCTGGCAGCGCACCCACACCCAGCTGCGTCGGGCCGTGCGGCGCCAGAAGACCCAGGCGGACCGTCATCGTGCTCCGGCTCCGAACTATCGGCCTGGGGACCGCGTCTGGCTGTCCACCAGGGACCTCCGCCTCCGACTGCCCTGCCGGAAGCTCAGTCCCCGGTTCATCGGGCCCTTCAAGATCCTCCGGAGGGTCAACCCCGTCTCAGTCACGCTTCAGCTCCCTGCGCACTACCGGATCTCACCCACTTTCCATGTCTCTCTCCTCAGGCCGGGGATCAGAGGCCCACTGGCGGATGCGGTTCCCCCAACTGAACCACCACCGGCCCTGGAGATTGAGGGCGCACCGGCGTATAGCGTTCGAGCCCTCCTAGACTCCAGGATCCGAGGGGGCCGCATCCAGTACCTAGTGGACTGGGAGGGGTACGGCCCGGAGGAGCGCGGCTGGGTGCCACGCCACGACATACTGCACCCCGGACTCATTCAAGAGTTCCACCGTGCGCACCCAGAAAGACCAGCACCGCGCCCTCGGGGTCGCCCTCCTGGTGGGCGGAGACGCGCCTTAGGGGGGGGGTACTGTCACACCAACTCCTCCCCCTCTACCTCGATCGGCGTCGCCTGTCTATTGATCACCGGTCCCGGCACTACAACCCCCAGAATCCCCGGTGGCCATTAGCAGCCACCTGTGTCTAATTCCCAATGTGTCTCACCTGTGTCTTGTTTGTTTCCCTACTTAACCTCGTGTGTCCGTCTCCCCTTTGTGAGTGGTTGCGTGTGTAATGTATTGAGTGTATTGTATGTCGTATCTGGACGTACTTTGTCTTTGTGATTTAACAAACGCACACACCTCGCTGTGTGCGCCAGTGCCGGTTTCGTCCGGCACTGAATTAAACTCAGTTCCACCATTTACGCTGCTTGGTCTCGCGCTTGTCTCCGCTCAACCCCGTAAGTGTCACACCTATAAATTGCTCGATGCTTATAATTTTGTAATCAATGGGTGGGTGAGGAACATTTTAATTAAGCAAACGGCGGATGAAATCTTCACAAAAACGGCATCGGTAAGTAGCGTTACGTTACAGCTATGCTTATCTATTTTTGATCATTTCAATGAACCTGGCCATGTTCTTGTAAATAGCGACTTTGACTTAACATATTGTGTGACTAGAAAATCTGACTTCTCTAATGAGAGTTTCCAAATCTTCTCAACGTCTTGTATAGCTGAAAAGGCTCGGCTACCAGGAGTAAGGACTAAGCTATGACCTCACCTCAAGGCTACTGTGTGTAGGCCTACTTTGACACTGTTACTGACTTGAATTAATAGTTAATTCAATTCACATTATGGGTGTGACAGAACATGAGCCAGCATAGTATTTAAATGTTTTGTACATTTTTTCAGCAAACCTTTACAGCTGAATACAGAAAATCCTCAAATTTCATATAGGCCTAATTTCTTAAAATAGCAAGATTACACATTTAAACAAAAAAAAACTATTTGGATATTGAATAAGTGGTGTGGTGCACATATAATTCATACCTCTATATCTCAACAGGTATTCCATTCACAATCCCTGAATAAGGAGCCATTGAAAGCATGGCTGGAAGCAAAAACGGATGGCACCATCGTTACAGCCCACTGCACATGTAAAGCTGGACTGAGTGAAGCATGTTCTCAAATTGCAGCCGTGGCATTTGCCCTGTACATTTATGCAAAGTCCAAGCAGGATGTCAGTATAACTCAGTTGCCTTGCTCATGGTTGGGGAACTCGTCTATTAGGGAAAGTCCGGCCCAGTTTGCTACCCTTGCTGATACTGATTTCACTCACCCTGCCTCAAAATTGAAATCTGTCCTTCACGCACAGCAAGAACCACCCAGAGAAGCACTTGTACAAAGGAAGCCAATCGTAGCTTCAACTGATGTTGAGAGAACTGAATTCTACAGAAATCTACATTCAGCCAACCCAAATGCTGCACTTCTCTCCATTCTTCCAACATACTGTGAAGCATTCATTCCCAAATCACACTACATCCCGAAGCCACTTACATCACTATACACCACAGAGAATTTGCAGAAAGACTACAATGAGCTTCTGGAAGAGAGCGACAAGATTTTTAGTGGAGATCAGCTTAATATCACAGAACATCAGGTAACCTATTTTACTTTACCTGAATTTCACCACTTAATAGGCTAATATTTATTTTCAAGCATTATTAAGCATTTCCAGTAGTTTTTTCCAGCATTTTTCAATACAAACCTTAAGTGTCATTGCATCTTAATTGACTGGACAGCGAAAACCGCCAGTTCCAGCCAGAATGGACAGAAAGGTTTGCGTTCTTTCTACCACCGTCCAGCACTCGCCCTCTGTGCATAATATGTCAAGAAACTGTCGCGGCAATAAAAATGTGCAATGTGAAACGACACTATGGAAAAAAACACAAGCATTTTGAAGAGACACTTCCGCAAAACTCCGAGATCAGAACAACAAAATTAAATGCTCTTAAAGCATCATATCAAACATCCAACCGAATCCTCCACACTTCTTTGACAAAACAGCAAAAGGCAACGCAATGCTCCCTTAGAGAAGCGTGGGTTTTGGCGAAGCACATGAAGCCATTCACGGATTCAGAGGTAATGAAAGAATGCATGATTGATGTGATGGACACGTTGCTTGAAGGCAAAGAAAAAGAGGAAATAAAAGCCAAAATTCAAATAATCCCACTGTCTTGAACAGGGTTATGCTTGGTTTTATTAAGTTATTAATTTTAATTTATGCCTAGAGATGCACCGATAGATTGGCTGGTGACCGGAATCGGCCGATTTTCACGTGATCGGCCATGACCGGCGACCGGCCGGTCAGTCTGACATATGCCGATTTTATGCCGGTCAAATGCACTCGGGCGCCGCTTCATTAACATCGGGCAACATCAGCATCACACGCAGTGGCGGTTTTAGGCATGGGCAGACCGGGCAGCCGCCCAGGGCGGCACTTTGGGGGGGGCGGCACGAGAACTTAAAAAAAATATATATATTAATAATCTGCGCCGCGAAGCGCCTAGACCATTTTCGAGGCCTACGTCATCACTGACTGCGCACGCATTGTTGGCCCAAAACAAAGCCGCCACACACACACAGTGCAGATACTGAAGAGATAAACATGCCATCCTGCTGTGTGTACGGTTGTACAAATAGAATAGATTCAAAAACTCATAAGTTTTACGCTATTCTGAGAGGGAATCGGCCATTCCAAAAAAATAGGAGATGTTTGTGGTTACAAGCAATAAAACGGACTGACTGGACTGAGGACATCATCAAGAATGCCCGTGTTTGTGGCGCCCACTTCATATCTCGTAAGTTATCGTGACCATCCATTTACTTATCTCGAAAAAAACGCCTGGCTAGTGTCTTTACAAATGTGCATTAAATGTCCGTGAATCCTAGAATAATAATCGTTGCATAATGAGTTGTAGGCTAGCTAACTCGCAGAGTTGTAGTGTAATTCATGTGGGCTAACGTGAACGCTAGCTTCATGTTCTGTGGTATGTCTGTCGGCCAGGCAGGTTTCCCCCATAATATCTCGCAACACAAGCATCTGAATGTGTTATTTGGTTTAGGTTGACTTAAAAGTCTTGAAAATGTGTAGGTGTTAATAAATGTCATGGAATTGTAGAATGGGTTGAGTATTGGGTAACTAGCTGCTAAGTGTTTGCTTCTGTGTAGTTGCTATGACAATCTACCTCAATGGTGTAGGGGGCTAGCACTACTGCTAGACTGTTCCAAATAATATTCGGCTAATGTGTGTCTTTCTTATTTTACAGGTGAGATGTCACTGGACCACCTGAGTCCTGATTTTGTGCCCTCCATTAAAATGACTTAAAGGCGGTACTGTGTGTGCGTCTTCATTTAATAATAGAAACGAACATAAAACAGGAGGGAATCCTGTCTATCTATCATGTCACTATGTGGGGATTTGGCAAATTGTCGCCCCCTGCAGCTGTGTTTGTGTAAAAAAAAGTGGGTTTTTTTCTTGGGGGGGGGGGCTGGCGCTCGGAGTGAAGATGTCGTCGTATGTTGTCGTCGTTTGTCGCAGTTCACGTGAGTTGTCGTCTGTCTGTTTCTGTATCTGTGCTTTGGTTACAATTAAAAGAGCAAAAGTACTCTTGCCTGCCTCGCCTCTCTGCATTTGGGTCCAACCCCTCCGCAACTTCGTGACAGAACCGCTACTGATCACACTTGCACACGGAACGCACATGTAGGAAACCTGAGTCGTGAGTGAAGATGTCAGCTATTTGGAAATTCTTCAGCGTGTGTAAACAAGACAACAAATTTGCAATATGCAACACATGCAAGGAAAAGGTAGGACGTGGAGGGACGACACCAAAAACCTTTGGCACAACAAATTTAATCAGACACTTGAGACATCACTCAGCTGAATTTCTAAAGTTTGACGAAGCTAGCAAAGGCCAACACTCAGGGGCTAAACAGCAAGCTCGAACTAGCACGGGGACATCCACCTCTGTTAGCTTTGTTAAACAAGGAGAAGAGTAGGGCTGGGTTGAAAAGATCGATCTGCCGATTTTAAATCGATTCTCCTTTTAATTCCCACAGATCGATTCGTACGTCCAAAGATCGATTTTTTATATATATAAATATATATTTATGTGTGTGTGTTTAATTGTTTTTTCCGCGGTGACCTTCAACCTCACGCGTGACTTCGCGCAGATACTTCCGTGTGCGAGATAGGGGTGGCACGGTTTTTGAAAACTGCTCCGAACCGTGCGGATGGCATGTCACGGTTCGGAATGCGTGTTCGTCGTACGTTCCTACGGTTCAGGCTAGGGCTGGGCGATTAATTGAATTTCGATTTTGATTACGATTTTGGCTTCCCTCGATCATTAAATCAAGATAATCGTAATAAAACGATCATTCTGCCATCCGCCGTGTTTTGTGTGGTAAATGGAGCGAACCCTTCTTTCTCCACCTGCGCACTCCGCTGCGCCCCGCCCCCGCCTGAAAACTTGCAAGATATGTCACGCGACCGTGTCTGCACCTCAAGCGAATACGGCCAATACGATCTATTTAACCACTTAAAAGTCCGCACACAGAGTAATACATGACCAAGCAATGAAGGAATAAATGAAAAGCTCCTCCACTCCTGCCACCGCAACACAGTCCTCAATTAAGGAGACCCTATACAATGCCACCCCATATCCAGCCAGCTCCCGCAGGCATAAAGAAATAACAGATGCAATCGCATACACGATTGCCAAAGACATGTGCCCTATCAGCACCGTTAGCGACCCGGCGTTCAATAAACTGATAAACACATTGGACGAGCGGTATGTGTTACCACCATAGGTTACCACCACGTCACCATTTCAGTAGAATTGCGCTGCCTGCGCTTTATGACGAATGTCATAAAGTCATACCAATTCAAACTGGTGTTGGATCGGATCGGATCGAATCGAATCAAATCGAAACAATCGATTCTGAATCTTAAGAATCGGAATCGAATCGATTCTTGAAATTTGAATCGATACCCAGCCCTAGAGAAGAGTAAAGGCATAACTGGAAAAATCATGGAATTCATCGCGCTGGATGACCAGCTGTTTTCTGAGGTTGAAAATCCGGGTTTCAAAAATCTCATAAACTATCTTAGCCCAAAATATGTCATACCAAGTCGACGGTATTTCTCAGATGTTGCACTAAAAGAAATGTTTGACAAAGTGTCAAAACACACTCGCAGCATCTTACATGCCAATCCTAATGCAGCGATTAGTTTTACAACTGACATTTGGACGTCAAATGTGAGCCTGATGTCCATGCTAAGCCTAACTGCACAGTGGGTGGATGATGACTTCCAACTACACCAAGTCATGTTACAATGCCAAGAGATGGTCGGATCCCATACTGCTGCTAATCTGGCCTTTGCGTTCGACAGAATGTTACAACATTGGGCAATCGACAGGAGTACGGTGCATTTAGTGTTGCGAGACAATGCAAGGAACATGGTGAAAGCACTGAATGATGCTAACTTGGCTAGTTTGCCCTGCATGGCGCACACATTACAGTTGGCAGTGAACGAGGGTCTGCTGTCCCAACGAAGCATCATTGACATGGTGAAAACTGGGAGGAAAATTGTTGGACACTTTAAACACTCCCCACAGGCCTACTCGCGATTTCATGATATCCAGGAACAGCTCGGCCTAACAAGAAAGCGCCTGCAGCAAGATGTAATCACAAGATGGAACAGTACTTTCTATATGCTACAATCGCTGATTGAGCAGAGACGCATGCTTGGGGCATTCGCTACGGAGAATGACCTACCGGCCACTCTCACTATGCACCAGTGGGGGTTAATTGAGAACGTGATCACTCCTCGCTCCTTTTGAAGAACTTACAAAAGAAATAAGCTTGCCGACAGCAACAGCTGCAGACATCATTCCAGCCATCATCGTGCTGAAACGGCTTTTGGAGAAAAGAGCTGATACAGATTTCGGAGTGGGCACTACAAAAGCCATCTTGTTGGAGGCAGTTCAGAGAAGGTTTAGTGACGTTGAGAAGGAGCCCCTCTACACGTTGGCAACAGTTCTTTACCCGAGGTTGGTTGGTTGGTTATTTATTAAATATTGATACATTTCTTTATGTAATTATTTAGACTATTTTATTAATTAATCAATGAATCAATATAGATATAGCCTGTTAATATCTGATTCTGAAACTACTTTCTTAAATCCTTTTTTGTTTTTGCAAAAGGTACAAGAATCGCTACTTCTCCAATGAAGTGAAAGATAAGGTGAAACAGGAGCTTCAGACTGCACTGCAGACCAGATGCCCACCTGAGGAACCAGCTGCTGAGGCATCCTCATCTTGTGAACCTGACCCAGAGGAAGCATCTGCCGCCAAGAAGCCACGTAGATTGCTCTTTTAAGTGCATGACAAAATCCTGAAGGAAACTACTGAGTTGGAGCAACAACTGGCCAGCCCCTTGTCTGTGCAGGTACAGAGCTACCTGTCAGAGGCACCCATTGGCAGAAGCGAAAATGCATTGACCTACTGGAGGATGAACAAAGATAGGTTCCCCGCACTTGCTCTTCTTGCCCGAGCTTACCTCTCTGCACCGTGCACAAGCGTTGATAGTGAGCGCTTGTTTAGCCAGGCTGGACTTGTGGCAGATGAGAGAAGGAACAGACTATCTGGTGACAAAACAGAAATGCTTCTGTTTGCTAAGAAAAACTTGCCATTAATGTACAAGTGATTTTGTGTGTGTGTTTTGAGACATATCTTGATATTACAAGGCTATTCATTTTAATTTTGTGTTATTTATATATTCATTTTATTGCCATTACCAGTTCTGTTTTCTCTGTTTTCATACCTAAGTTTAGTTTTTGAATACTGTTGCACTTTAGATGTGTGTCAACTTCCTACACCAGGAGTAATTTATACAGTTCTTTTTTTATAGTGATAGCAATTATCTGTTCAAAAAAATTTCTAATAAAGAAAAGATTCAAATTAAATCTTTGTTTGCTGTAAAGTGTTTAGAAAAAAATTAATCGGAATCGGCTAAAATCGGTATCGGCAGGTCAAACTCGATGAAAAATCGGAAATCGGAATCGGCCTGGAAACTTGTAATCAGTGCATTTCTATTTATGCCCAAATGCAAATTATATTTTTATTTTAGGTCATATTTTTGTTTTGAATTAAAAGGAAATGTTATGTTATAAAATATGTTATAAATGTTATACATACGTTATGTTATATTGTTATGATACGTTATCATACACGGTTCCAATAAATGGCCTTGAGTCATTGAAAAAAAGTGTGGCCCCTCATCATTTCTATTTGAGTACCCCTGTCGTAGGTCTTGATACAATGAGTTTACCGAGACTTAGGCTGCATCCGAATACCCATACTTGACTACTATATAGTATGCATTTTGTAGTACGCGACAAAATTAGTACGTCCGAATCCTTAGTACGCATTGTGTAGTAGGGAAAAAAATTCCGAATGCGTACTACCGCCACAGTGTACAACGGTAGCACACTACGCTATCCCACAATGCAGCGGGAGACTGGTAACCAAAGAAGAACGCCGCGGAGAAAATTTTAACAAAATAATGGCGGAACTGGCAATGAGTTTACCGAGACTTAGGCTGCATCCGAATACTCATACTTGACTACTATATAGTATGCATTTTGTAGTACGCGACAAAATTAGTACGTCCGAATCCTTAGTACGCATTGTGTAGTAGGGAAAAAAATTCCGAATGCGTACTACCGCCACAGTGTACAACGGTAGCACACTACGCTATCCCACAATGCAGCGGGAGACTGGTAACCAAAGAAGAACGCCGCGGAGAAAATTTTTACAAAATAATGGCGGAACTGGCATCACCAGCAGCGGCAATAGATATGTTCAAATGTAAGTACGAGTATAAAATGTTTCTATCATCGTTAATGGTGAAGTCAACCTCGATTCGCTAGCTATCGACAATAACGTAATTTCACGTAGTAAAGTAGTCCACCAAAGTTTTGTTAGTCCATCGTAGCTTGTATTTGCTGTGGATATAACATTTATGTTGATTAATATGATGGCTTGACGACAGGTTACGATTATGAATTATGAGAGTAGAAAAATATTAATTGAGAGAGGGAGAGATATCAACGTACCAAGTGCCAATAGGTTTTGAACTAGTAGGCAATAAACTCACCAATGTACATGCACCTCAAGTCTCATGTCTTACAATGAATTACTTTGGCTGAATATCTGATTTGTCATAATTTGCTTCGACGCAGGGACCGACGAGCACACCCGCCAGCTCATAGCCTGGCGGGCTGCAAATACACAACTATTCACAGGTGTGAAGAAGTCCGTGAAAGATGGCTGGGAGTACGTAAAAGTAAACATACAGTATGTTAGAAGACTTCGGTTAAATATTGTTGTTTTATCTTGTGCTTATTGTATTTGTCTCTCTTCTGCAGTCAATTTATCAAAGACAAGGGGCTGGAGGGAAAGATTTCGGGCACACAGGTGAAGAGGAAGTGGGAGAACCTGGTAGCTAAATATAAAGTATGTTTTTGTGCTTCTACACCAAAGATCATGCCAACTGTGTTAGGACTGCTTAATTAAGGGAAGATATCATGCTTCTTGGTAATGTTTTCATAGGACTTGCGCAAGCCCCAATCGGGGGTTGGCACTGTGGATGGGAAGGCCACAGCGGCATCGTGGAAGTGGTACGGTGAGATGGATGGTATCATTGGCCAGAAACCGTCCATCTCACCACCGGTAGTCATTCCTTCCTCCGGCCAGGGTGCCGCTGTGGCCACCCCGTCCTCGGTGCAAAGTACCTCAACAGAAGACTCCATCACCCCAGCACCAAAAAGAAAAAGGTACTCGTCAGGTGCTATAGATTTCAAAGACATCATGGAGATGATGGAGAGGAGGGACCAGCAGGACCACGAGAGAGAGAGACAATAGGGAGCAGGAGGAGAGGCGGTGGAGACAGCTGGAGGAGCGGGATGAGCGGAGAGAAAGAGAGAGGCGTGAGGCAGAGGAGCGGAGGGAGCAGCAGGCGAGAGAGATGGAGGAGAGGAGGAACAGGGAGGCGAGGGAAAGGGATGAAAGATTCTTCCTCTTGTTGGAAAGATTGAGGGATAAATAAAAAATCTTTGACAAGTTTTCAGTGTGTGTTGATATTTTAATAGATTTCATAATAAGTAAGCACTCAGATTGCATGTATGGGGCACAGAGATAACATTTGTATGACACACAAACACAAGTAAGCGTTTAGTTGAAAGCTCACCCACCACGTCAAGGTACAAGCCATGGGTGAGATGACGAGACAAGACGTGAGACAACATAAATGTTTTTTTTTTTTTAAACATGGAGCTGAAAAGGACATACAAACATCACAGTGACATGAAGCCGACAAAGACCGACAAACGTTACGAGGACATGCACACAAAACAATTAGCAATTGAGAACACATTTGCATGAAAAGGTCAAGTTACAAACTTATTAACTGTTATTATAAAGCAAGTTACAAACTATAATTGAAGCAACAGTAAACACAACAGCAACAACATAACTGCTCCAATGGCTAGAACTGATTCAGAACAAACATTTTATTTTACAGATAGTCATGGCCATGAGGTGCTGCCACACGAGGCCCAGCAGCCAGGATCGCCCGTGCATCCTCCCCTCGCCTTGCCTCAATGACCCTCTCACCTGCAGGATCATCACCGTCATTGCCACGCCCAACGTCATCCTCAACGATGTCTGGCTCAACAAGGTCCCCGTTGGCAATGCAAAGATTGTGAAGGATTGCACAACATGCTACAACATAAGGGACAAAAGCGGGGCTGACCTCCAGTGCCTTAAAAAAAAATAGACCGCCACCTCGCCTTCATCATGCCAAATGCCCTCTCAATTACATCTCTCGCCCGTGCGTTCCTTCGATTATATTGAATACGCACAGGGTCTCTAACTGGTTCCCTGTAAGGGGTCATAATACAAATGGGCCTCGACAAACACGGATACCCACCATCCCCAAGGATGCACCGGCCCTCAGGTGGGTACAAGGCCTCAAAGTACATCGGACTGTTCTTTAACACCCTAGAATCATGAACAGAACCTGTGGAACCAACAAAAACATCTATGAATCTGCCCCGGTGGTCACAGATGGCCTGCATCTGGACAGAATGGAAGAGCTTGCGGTTAAAATAGCAGGCTCCATCTGCTGCCGGGGGCTTTACGCGAATGTGGCAGCCATCTATGGCCCCCACTGCCACATTGAAAGCTTGCGACCCAGCCAACACCGCAAAGCCATTACCAACCTCCTCCAGGTCCTGGGGATGTACCACTACCCTCCGCAGAATGCCCACAATAGCCATACACGTCCGGTGTACTATGTCACAAACCGTGGACCGTGGGATGAAGAAAGCCCTCGACACCACTGGATAGGTGGTAGCATGGGCAAGCCAATAAACAAACACCAGCACCTCTATCTCTATCGGCCAACCATGGCCCGAGTCAGACCCCAGCACTGCAATAAGGGCAGTGATGGTCTCCCGAGACAAGCGGAGATCTCGCTTGAGGTCTCAGCCATCAAAGTACAGACAAAGGATGGGCACATGTAGATTAACCTGACAATACGATGTGGCATTTGCACCTTCAGCCTGTAGAAAGATGGACAGATAGACAACATTATTGATAGAATGATATCGATTGATAGACACTTGTTGGTATGTTATGATAATTATGTAAGCAGCCCAAATTTGTTTTGTATGTATTTTCTCATTTGTGTGTGTGGAGGGAAGGCTATTTTCAATAAAAGGGAAAAATGGACTTAAATCGTTTATTTCACGGAGTAACAAATAACTTTTCCCTAGCCATTTTCAATCGGTCATGAGAAGCATACTGTTACCGACCCTCACTCCAGTGATGAAAAGAAGTCGCTAGGCTAGCTATTACTATGCTGATGAAAAATGTTTGAGGTAAAAGGGGGGCCGGTAAGCTATAGCAGACGCTTATTCAAAGCATCACGTAATCATGGGATGACATGTAGATTCATTGAAAAATTATTTTAACCTGATGCAATATTTGTCTTGATCTTATTAGATCTATTTGACGAATCTTCCATTACTGTATCGATTTGGGAATGGGTTTTCGTATCATATTGTCAGTCAGTCGTAAGGAGGCAGCTAGCTGCTATTTGTCCCCCCACGTGAATCAGCATTATTCAAAAAACACAAAAAATGACTTACCAAATGTCCACATAGATGCAACAGAACCTGCCGGTAAGTCGCTGTTCGAGATGACAGACGACGACGCCTTCTAGCAGAAATAGAAATATCGATAGCAATTCGCGCAGAAATAGACATTTTTAATTCAAAATTCGCAAAGACGACGGTAAACTATCGAGGTGACTTTTAAATTTTGCCGGCATCTGATCTGCTACACACAGAGGGGAAATACGTCATCTCCAAACATCCGGTAGCATTTTCGGAGGTGTTCGGAAGCGTTCGGAGGCGGCTGTAGCACGTACTACATTAACGGTCAAGTAGTACAGACTGAACAGAAATAGTATATACTAGTGTATTCGGATGCACCCTTAATGTTAACAGGTAAGAATAGAGAATAATGAGAGAAGAATTGTGTGTACTGTGTTTATGCGTAGGAAATTAGTTGTCCAGCAGATGGAGCTCCTACATCAGTGTTAATGTAAAGTTCCACTATAAGCTAGTAGTGACAGGATAGAAGACATGATCCGGTAGATATCTAAAGTAATAAAGTAGTTGCAGTGCCAGAGATCTTGTCATAAGTGTTGGAAATATGAATACATACCATTAGTAAAGTTCATAAAGGTATTTCGATGTTGTGGACAATGCAGATGCAACACTTGGTCAATAAATTATGCACACATCCTACCAGATTATTATAATATTATGTCAAGTTTAATTGTCATGCATCACTATATATATATAGGTGTTTTAAAGACAAAACATAATCACCTTCAAGTCTCTTGTTCTTTGATGACATTCTGCGTGTATAAGAAGCCATAGCCTGCATCCGTTTCCTCTTAACTGGTGTTGCAACATGCTTGAATATAGTGGGCACATAATCTGGTGAGAGTGGGTCATCACTTTTCCCTGAAACAAATGCAACAAAAATCTTAGGTTACTTACAATCACAAATTGAGTTCATCAATTCACCATTAGGCTACCTATCTGCAATGTTAAATAATCCACACAGTACAACTACGCTTACACATGCTGCCACAATCCACAAACTGTTAATTGGGTACACTTTAAAATGTGTTAAATAAATACATTTTCATTTAATGTAGTACAATTAATGTACATTTTAGATCAGGAAGATCACCGTAAGACAGTTGTACAGAGAAGAGATACAAACTAACACAGAATAAAGTCAGAGACATAGGCCTACTCATCTATTTATCCATATTATTTTTATACCTAGTATTTTTTTTCCATTGATGCACACACAGTCATATTGGCCCTCATTTATCAAACGAGCGTACGACAGGAAACGGGCGTAAAATGGACGTACGCTCATTTCCACGTTGAGCTTGGCATTTATCAATTTGAACGTGAGCGCAGGCTGCGATGAAATCTCACGTCAGGTCTGAGCTCGTGCACGCAACTTTTTCGAGTGCGAACAGTGGCGAGACATGGCAAGAGTCGGACAACTTTTTCTTCACCTTATTCGGAATAAAATAACTTTAACGCAATGCAAACAATAGCCTATAGGTCAAATGTGAAATGTTTTAAGATGGATCAATTTAACACCAATTTTACATTTAATTAAGTATTCAAATAATTATTTACCTCTTCCGTAGCCCGCTGAACATGGGACACACTGTTGACTGCAACAGTGATTTGTTTCCATAAAGCGTTTTTTTTGCTTGCCCTTAATTAGATTAGATTCAACGCTATTATCATTGTGCAGAGTACAAGTACAGGGACAACGAAATGCAGTTGGCGTTCTAACCAGAAGTGCAAATGAGCGATAAAGGTGCGGGTTGAAATGCAGAAATGCAGAATAAGGTGCAGAGTGCAAAATTGAAACACATCAAAAGTGGCAGTAGTTATTAAAGTGACGGTAATTAACGGTAGTTATTAAAGTGACAGTAAACAGTGCAGGTGGAGGTAGTGATCGTTGAGGTAGTAAACGGTTACTAACACCAGCAGAAACAGGCTGTAAACAGTATTAAAAAAAAAAAAAAAATGTAAACAATGTACAGGTAGTGCGAGTAATAGTAATATAATAAAAGAAGTGTACAGATGGTGCAATAGTGCGCTAGTGCAATACAACGGAACGGGTACAACAGATGAATGTGCATGGATTGTATCGATATGGGGGTGGGGGGTGCAAAGGCAGTTGAGAATAAATAATACAATAAATAACATTACTATAAATAATATGAAGTATGTCCAGGGGGGTGAGGGGTGGGCAGGGGTGAGTGTCCTGGGGGGGGGGGGGGGGGGGGTGCATCAACGAGTGACACGAGTGTCTCCATTTCTGTTTCTGAAAAAATCTGCTTCTTCTTTGCCATTGGATGTTTCTCCATGTCGTAAAAGTTAGGGGCGAGACTTCTTTTATAGGGGCGTGTTACGTTAATTACGATCGATCTCAGCCGCCGTATTTATCTACACCAAGCTCCTTCGTACGCTGGGATTGATGTGATACGACACGTTTCGTAAATCTCACGTGGGTCCTATCGTAAGATGAATCATGCGTTCAGATTTGCGCTCATTTCTACGTTCGTTTGATAAATGAGAGCCATTGTCTGCAGACAGACAAGCATATCATTACATAATTGTACTTTTGCTATGTGACAATGTTGCTATGTTTCAGTCGATGGATAAATGACCGTTACAAAGTTACAATTCTGTCAATGCTAGCGACACCAGCTAGGCGCTACATTAATTAGGCTATAATCATTGGCTATGATTTACATTAAATTCTAATCAATCCGACGTCTGACTACCTTCATTAAAATTCACACATTATACTGACTCACATGGAAATATAAAAAATATAACGTTAAACATAACTTCGCTTTACATACCTTGTATGAAGTGGTCACTGCAGACGCGATGAGAACCTTCGACAATGTAGCCCTCTCGTTTAGCTGCCAACCACCTTCCTCGGCGAACAGAGTCAGAAGGAAAGCGATAAAATTATTTCCCATCGCCTTTTTTGTGGCGATTAGGACAGCCTACTGCCACACACGTTGTTGGCATGTCTATTATCACGTTTCAGTCCGTATTTGATTACAACCGTAAACTGATGTCAATTTGAATAAGCCGCCTACCATTGAAATAGATAGCGTTCTACTAGTATTTCCGCCTACCAACGTTTTTTTATTGGTAGTGGTCACGCGATTTTATGACGTAGGTGAAAAACCCTAATTTAGCATTCTAAAACTGTTAGTCCCAATGCTTGATTCTGATTGGCTGATAGGTGTGCTTTATGAGACGATAAAGTACACCTGTCCCCATCCAACGCTGCTGCTGACCGCTTCACCGCATCACTCCGCGCATAGCAACGACGACGACAATAAAGAAACTCGGAACCGGCTTTTTTCTGCTTTGTTATGGAATGGAAAGTTAACTTCGATTTGTTGGGTGGACTAACTATGGTCGATAAACTGCTTGTGGAAAGGGGCTGTTAAAAATAAAGTGATTGCTTGCAAGCGACGTGTTGTTTCTGCAACCTGGCCGGGAACTACTTCCTCGTATCTGGGAACTACTTTGTTGCGCATCTAGTGAATTATTAGTGAAACGGAAGCGTTTTTATTGCTACATGATTTTTCATATTGCCGCGTTGGTAACAGTTTTAGAATAGCACTTAGCCACTCGACGGTGTGAATTATGGAAAAATAAGGAACGTCCGTTCTCAGCCGTTCCTTATAATAATAAGGAACGGCTCATAATCCACACCCTCTCGTGACTAATTGCTAAATTCTAAAACTGTTAGTCCCAATGCTCGTTCCTTACTTTTCCATAATCCACACCCTCTCGTGACTAATTGCTAAAGTATTCACTGCTAAAAAGTGTTAATGGCTTTCCCCACACAATTCAACGGCTTTGCTAGCAGACACGTGCGTGCACATTTGTTCGGATTAAAGTAAGTCAAAACTCACCAAGAACCTTGTTAGTAGTTCAGGCAAAATCTCCACACGTAGATAACAACGTACCCTTCTTGTATCAACACTTATTGTATGTTTTATATCCAGTATTTTGCCAATGAATTACTCCGGTACTCTTCCCCTCCGTTCTCCTCAGCTCTCGCCGCGTTCTGCCCTGAACTAGTTCTTAAAGGTATAAGGGCAGCGATCTTTAAAGGGGAAACATCACCACAATTTTTAACAGCCATACTTCTAATTATCTCCATTAAAGAACCTATCTGACCGTTTTTAACTGATTTTTAATAGTTTAAATTTATATATTTTAGTGAATTAACTTATTTATAATTAAGTAGGCTAATTGACCAATTTAAATATTTTTATACATTTTAATGAACTATTTAAGCATTTTTTCTTATTTATTGCGACATATATAGTTTCACTTTATCAGACCATTTACCCAACTCTTTCACGCGGGTTACATTGTGCTGTGTCTTAAGTATTTCGTAGGGACGGCGCATATGTACTCTGTTTGGAAGGGCAATGAAAAGATGCACTGTCTGAACATTGTGCCTTAACTGATTTCTATCCATTGCCATCTTCCCAGGATGAATGTCAATTGGTTCAATTGAAACAGTGTGTATACAATAATGAATGCCTTTCTGTTCTGTCTGTCTGTCTATCATTCATTCTGATGATTCAGAGCAAAACAACAGAAGAAGTTCCATTACTATGGTGTTGCCAGACCTCCCAGACCAATTCTGAACCTTGCGGAGGAGACACTACAATCATTGGGAGTTGAGACCATTAACAGCTTTGTAGGCCAGTCCCATTGTCTTGAATTTCATGCAAGCTGCAATCTGCTGCAAAGGTTTTACCGCGGTTGCAGGGAGTCCAGCTAAGAGTGAGGCCCCATCCACACGAAGCCAGATTTCGAAAACGATCTTTACCCCCCACCCCCATTCTCAGCAGGGGGGCCAGACATTTCTCCGTAACGACGGAGTCATTGCTGAAACGCATCTGGCTATAGAAACGCTGTAGTACATATTCCAGGCCTGTGTGTGGCGCTGTTTCAGCTACAGAACTCCACCGAAAAACAGTTTCATGTTGCAGAGTATGCGTAGGGACGAGAGTCTATGGACGAGACGCACTCACTTCTCCAACCCAGCGCCACAACGCAATATCGCCGGAAATGAAAGTCATCACAACTGTAAGGTATTTAGCAACTGGAAAAATGCAACAATGCAGCAGTGATTACTTTCTGTCACAACCCTCCATCAGCAATGTGAAAGCAAACATCAGCAAAGCAAACACTGACAGCACTGTCACACCCTCATATTGTGGGATGATTTTAAAGTATGGCTTACTATTTATTTAACAATATTTTATGTAAAATATTATTCATAATTACACAGTCTTCATAGAGATTAGATTCTATGATTAGGTCTATTGATTTCACGGTCCATTCTATGCCCAGTATCATCAAGAGTGTATTTCTATCCAGCGTTTAGGATCAACCAATCACGTCTTTTTAAAAAATGAGTCATACCTAGCAACGGGGTCAACCACACCTCCTCACTAAAATAAGAGTTTTTGTCCATTCCTTGCTCAGAGTTCTCTGAGAATGTTCTGGAATCACTCTTAAGCTAAGACTCCTTGCTAGGAATTTTTAGGCTAAGTTAGGAGCTCTCTGAGAGGATTCTCAGAATCTTTAGTAATACCGCCCCTAGGGCCGTAAAAATTGCTGGCTGGACTATAAGAAGCAGTGTTGGGTGGCATTCAAATCTACCACAATTGAACAGCAATGAAGAAAAACAGTGAACAGCAATGGAGAAAAAAAGAACAAGGAAACCCAACTGGACCGAGGGACAGTGTTTGCTGCTGGCTCAATTAGTCAATGAGCATAAAGGTGTCTTAAGAGGTAGATTTGGCCCCGGTGTCACACAACAAGGCAAGAGGCAGGCATGGGAAAATATAGCAAAACAGATAAATGCCTCTTTTCACCAACTTGTGCGCACAAGTGAGGAGTGTGAGAAGCGGTGGTTTGTGTTGCGGTCGAAAGCAAGAGAGGAGATTGCAGCACACAAACGTGAATCTTCACAAACAGGTGAGTGCCATACCCCTTACTTATGACTGCTGGCAAAGTTCATTTAAATCCATAATTGATGTGTACATATTGGTTACTGGGTTGTTTTTTAGGGGGTGGACCACCTGCTAAGCAGCTGTCCCAGGTTGCAGAAACAGTGTTTAATGTCCTGGGACAGTCAGAAGTCAGTATCACCGGGCTGAGGGAAGGCATTGACTCTTCAATGATGCAGCTGATTGAAATACAACAAAGGTAGGACCAGTGAGTTTTCATATATCAATAGGAAGGTAAACAAAATGTCAAGAACAATATTTATTTATTACATAAGCCATTTCTCATATTTCTCTGTATACATGCTCATTGCCCTGGTCGTAGCCTATTCTGTGAAATCAATGAAAACAAAACAATAATTAAATAAACTAAATGTATTCCCCTGTAGCACGGAGCCATCAGAGGAACCGGGGCCTTCGACGTCACAGGTGTACGACCCTCAGCCTGAAACATCACCATTCAGCCTGCTCGCTGCTGCTCCAGCTGCTTCTCCAACACCATGCCTACCTGCTGCACCTGCTGCTCCAACACCATCCCTGCAGGACATAAGATTGGAGCTGACCATCGATGTCTTCAGACAGCAGAGAAGAGTTCTATGCCTACAGGAGGAGTACTACAGACTAAAAATTGATCTTCTAAAAAATAAACCCCATGGGACATAGAAATTATGTGTTCATGTGTCTTTGTGTATAATATGTGTCATGTATCTAACTATTGTAGCCACGTAGGCCATGTGTTGTAAAACTGTATGGTGTATTAGTTCAATACAGCCACAAGTTGTTTTAATGTAATGTAACTTGCCTGAAATGTAAATTTGTAAATTGGGCTCTGTAAGGCAGTCCATTCTGGGCCAAGTTCCCCTGTGGAGGGTGAATGTTTTCTTCATCATCATCATTATCATTTTCTTCATCACCATGAACCTCGAGAGGTTCTGTGATCTGTCTAGCCTTGCAAATGTTGTGTAGTATTGCACAGGCTATGATGACTTTGCAGACTTCATCAGGCGTCAGCCGCATCTCTCCGTGTAGAACATGGAAGCGCCTCTTCAGTTGGCCAATGCCGCGCTCCACTACTGCCCTTGTTGTCTTATGGGCCCTACAAGTTAATACAGAGATCATCAGAATTTAATTCAAAACTGGAAATAATGTGAATAATTTAATACATGACAATGTACATTATTTGAGGGAAATATTTAAACTACTTTGATACTCCAATATACTCTTTACATTTTATTTCCATGTATAATAATTCTATATTGTATTGTTTGGGTCACCTGTTGTAGTTTAGTTGCGGCCCTTGGTTTGAATGGAGGTAAGGTGTTAGGAGCCATGGTTTGCATGGGTAGCCACTGTCCCCCAACAAGTGCCAATTGCCCGGCATATAATGTCCCTTGAAAAGCTGTCTGAGGCCACTCTCAGACAGTATTCTGGCATCGTGTGTTGAGCCTGGCCATTTAGCAACAATGTCCAAAATCTTATAGTCTGCATTGAAAACAAGTTGAACATTGATACTGTGAAATCTCTTCCTGTTCACAAAGACGACTTCATCTTCTGACGGTGCAATTATACGGACGTGTGTCCCATCAATGACACCCACAACACCAGGGAATCCTGCGATGTCCATGAATGCCCTTTTATGAGCCTGTAAGGTGTGGATATCCAGTGGAAACTAAACAAATTGCGTCACAATATGAGGCTGTGACAGCGCTGTCAGTGTTTGCTTGCCACATTGCTGATGGAGGGTTGTGACAGACCCAAGTCATCACTGCTGCATTGTTGCATTTTTCCAGTTGCTAAATACCTTAGAGTTTTGATGACTTTCATTTCCGGCGATATTGCGTTGTGGCGTTGGGTTGGAGAAGTGAGTGCATCTCTAATGAGATCTAGCACAAACATGATTCCTGCACGATCCAATCTGTAGTGTTTAATTAGCTCACTGTCATTCAGTGTGTGGAGAATATTTCTTCTTCTTACCAGCCATTTTCTCCTCTGCTTAAGTAACTCTCCTAAGCCTCTTAAAAGTCCTCCTCCCTGCTTTTAGCAGATTTCACCTTGGGAGCTCTCTTAAGAGCTAAGATTCTTTAGGAATGTGTTTTATCTTAACTAGGATTTAGTCTTAACTTTGAAGGGAAGTTCTAAGAAAATGACATGATTCTAAGAATTTTCTTAGAATTTGGCCACTAGGAGCAACCCTTTGTGCAAAGAATGTTTAGTAATACGGCCCCTGTTGTCCATTGTCTAATCAATCAGCTCTTTATTTGTCCCAGCTGTTGCCCACTCTTGTGGCCAGATTGTCTTGCTTTCTCGTGTGTAGTCAAGATTGCCAGTGTTCCTTGGAATTCTCTGTTTTATTCCCTGTGTATGACCCTTTTTGTCTATTTCTCGACTTACGATTATTGCCTACCCTTTATCGGATTTTCATCGCTGTCGCCCCGACCAACCGTGCAGGTCCACTGCATCAACCAGGGACCCAGGTAGGAGGTCTACAGCCCCTCAGCTCCTTGAGCCACCTTGAAGCGACGAGAAGCAGAACGAGGCGTCCTCAGATGAGGACATGCAGGTAGATGGCAATATCTCAGAGGAATGGGCGGCAGTAGCTCCGTGGGTAGAGCGGGTCGTCCTCTAACCGTAAGGTCGGCGGTTCGATTCCCTCCTCCAACTGTCTTCATGTCGAAGTGTCCTTGAGGAAGACACTGACCCCCAACTTGCTCCCCGGGTGCTGACCACGGCTGCCCGCTGCTCCTATGTAATATAGGATGGGTCAAATAAACACAGCAGCCCGCTGCTCCTATGTGATATAGGATGGGTCAAATGAACACAGCAGCCCGCTGCTCCTATGTGATATAGGATGGGTCAAATGAACACAGCAGCCCACTGCTCCTATGTAATATAGGATGGGTCAAATGAACACAGCAGCCCACTGCTCCTATGTAATATAGGATGGGTCAAATGAACACAGCAGCCCACTGCTCCTATGTAATATAGGATGGGTCAAATGAACACAGCAGCCCACTGCTCCTATGTAATATAGGATGGGTCAAATGAACACAGCAGCCCACTGCTCCTATGTAATATAGGATGGGTCAAATGAACACAGCAGCCCACTGCTCCTATGTAATATAGGATGGGTCAAATGCAGAGAACCGATCCCCTCCAACCCCCCTTGGGGGCAGCCGCGGCCTACTGGTTAGGGCTTCGGACTTGTAACCGGAGAGTCGCCGGTTCGAACCCCGACCAGTACGAACGGCTGAAGTGCCCTTGAGCAAGGCACCTAACCCCTCACTGCTCCCTAAGTGCCGCTTTTGCAGGCAGCTCACTGCATCGGGTTTAAGTGTGTGCTTCACTTATCACTGTGTTCTGAGTGTTTCACTAATTCACGATTGGGTTAAATGCAGAGACCACATTTCCCTCATGGGATCAAAAAGAGTAATTCTTCTAATTGAATATTAACCCTCCTCTTAGCCACCTCCTCCCACCCATCTCTGCGTTGGAGTTTTGGGACGTCCCTTGAGGGGGGGGGGGGTTCTGTCACGGTCTGTCTGCCACGCCCACTCCACTACTCCATACATCTGCCTTCACGGCTGTGCCACATCAGGTAATTAGTGGAGGCTACAAATTAGCCCTCCACTATTCACCTAGTGCCAGATTTGTCTTCGCTGTTTACTACATGCAAGTCTCTCCAGCAATTTTCCTGCCATATGCCCCGGTTTACCGATCCCTTGTCCCCGACTCCGCCTCGTCCTTCCTGATCTCTGTTCGCCTGCCTCCCCGTCCCGGATTCCTGATCCCGCCAGTCTCCGTGATCATTTGTTTACATAGAAATAAAAGACTTTTTATTACTTTCATTCCCATCTGGTTTGTGCTGCCACCCGTTACAACTATTTTGGACTCAGGGGTCTGTTCGGTGTCTTGCATGATTCTTGAGAAAAGATGTCATTATTTAACAAATTGCAATTAGAAAACAATAACATATTTTAGTTTCACAGAAAGAATAGAATGTCTTCCATGTCTGTTTAGGGGCTCTGTAGAGCAGAGCTCTTTACAGGCAGAGGGATTCAATCTGACTGTGTCCCAGCAGCTTACTTGCATGCCATCACTAGTCACACAATTATCAGTGGATGTTGTCTTCTGGTCTCAACACCACTGCAATGCTGACTGGGATGTCACATGGATGATGGCAGGCAAGAGGTTTTTGACATCTTTGGCGATCACACAAATCTTTTTCCAGCTGTAAAAAGTAAGACGCATTCAGCTGCATTTTTTTTAAACATAGAAAAAAACATTGAACATTGGCTTGAAATTATTATTTTTTTAACTCAAGCCTTCCAGGGTGCTCTGCCAAAAACCCAAGCTGCACACGGCAGAAAGAAACGACTAAAGTAAAGCTTAGTAATGCAAAAGTAGCAAGTTAAACATTGATGCCAATGGCCAAAAGTAGCTGCCCCCATCTGTTAAGTGTTCGGTGTTCGGGCCTTATCCCACCTGACACCATGGCTCTAGAGTAGATGCTTTCATGTGGTGTGAAATATAGAAATGGTTGGTCAAAAAGGCAGATTTGTATTCCTTCTACTTGAATCTTCTGTTGAGAGAAGGGAGAGAAAGGTTAGACTGCGCGCAAGACATGCCGCATGTGTCATATGTGTGCATTAATGCATAAATGTGTATATTAAGATGCATTGGGTTTATTATTTAAGTTCGAAATTAATCTGGGATGTATTTAGCATAAATGCATGTGAATATTTATACAAGGAAATCTGGTTACATTTTACAAATACAAATAAGTTATTGGCCCTGGTGTTTAAAGGACAGTCCAGGCCTCAAAAACATATGAACTTCCCCATGAACTTTATTGATGCGTCATGGCACTCCTTTAAACATCTCACACACACACACACACACACACATGCCAGAATGCTAGAGGAGAGAGGTTTGGCCTTCTTCTGCATCTTTATTTATTCCAAGAAGAAATGTATATTGTGGGTAAATGTATTGAGGGCTGGGTTACCTACCATCATGGTAGGGTCATCTCTATTGTTGATTTCCAGCAAAGAAGTCCAATCCAAGCAAAGTTTTATATTGTCCAGTTATTCTAATGAAACTAGCAGCACGGAAAAGGCTGCCATAATGGAACACTGCATGGATTGTGTTTGTCATGTACCCAGGACCTAGAGTCTGGATGCATGAAAAGAAATTGCAATGACAGCATGTGGTATTTGGGAATCACAGTTCTGGGATGAGTGGTGGAAAAACATCCCAAAACCCAGGAAGCATGGAAAATGACACAGCCTTAGTAACGGGGAGAGGATACACTCCGCTCAATTAAATATTGTCGAAGGTGATGATAGCCAGGAAGATTATATACATGTCCAGGATGACTAAAGGCCAGATGAATAAAGGCAAGAAGTTATTCCCTATAAAAATTGGGTATTATAATAACTATGTGCCTTCATTCAAGGTCACCTTAACCTCGTCAAATAAAATCATTATCAGCCATTGAGCCTCAACAACTGATATAATGGGCCTTGTACATCATGTATAAGAAGTGAGTATA
Organism: Urophycis tenuis; assembly: GCA_036785325.1. Lineage (NCBI taxonomy): Eukaryota > Metazoa > Chordata > Actinopteri > Gadiformes > Phycidae > Urophycis > Urophycis tenuis. Next base: position 614,348 of record JAXIVH010000098.1, read on the forward strand.
AGAATGTTAATGGTAGTGTTTTTGGTGTTTTGTTTAGTTGTTTAATTGTGAAATGATTTGTCATTATGTGGTGACATTGCTGTTTGACATTGCTGCTTTGAAACTGCCACAGCATCTGTCATGCAAGACTTGGCAAAACAAAGTTTGATTAGCCTCAAGTACAGTATAATTGTTTGTTTATGATTTGACATTGCTACAGCTCTCTGAGTACCCTCTCTTTTTTACAGTTCTTATCAGTGTAAACACAACGCTGTGTGTATATATCACAGTTTTATATTTCACCATCTGGGACAGTTGTAGACAATGCTATCTTTATTTATCCAATTATATAGCAAATGTGAGGAATAATTATTTTGTTCCTTTTTTAGACCGCATTTCCAGTTGGTAAAGATCAATGGACCAAGCCACATATTTCCCTATTTGCCTCCTTGTGAAAGAAATTTTGTTCTGCAATATATAGAACATATTGTGTAACTCTCTTCTTATGATAGACTGGTGCAGGCTGCAGGTAATATGGTAGATGCAGACATGTACAGACCGACCTATGAAGCAGACATTGGGCCTCATGCAAACATTTACATTTATGTCACTTATTTCATAGAAGTAAAGAGAAAATAGTTTTTTAATGAGGGTAAAGGTGTAGTGATGCTGAAAATATATTTTCTGGCGATTATTGAAAGAATTACAGAAAGAAACAAAATGAAATAATAAAGGATATTATTATAGGTTATTCAATAATGGATACAATTTATGAGTTTAACTTCAACAAGGGAGGGTCTTAAACAGTCTGCCACATACACTGCTTCTTGTCTTTAGAAGTAGGCCTGATTTAACCTGACTGTACAGTTTACAGTACAGTTTACTTACCATTCTGTGAATAAACAATGTGTCACATTCTCTTTTTATCTTTTTCAAATGAGCCGTCACATAGATTGTCACAGGAACGTCTGTCAAAACAGTGACAAGGCTAAATCAGGCCCTACCATGGTGAGCCTCGAAGCAACCTACTCAATGGAAACCAGAAAACATAAACACTTTGAGTGTCTGTTTAACTTTCTGTGCCTGTGAGAGTTGCAGAAGGTTCAGTTTCATAGCATTCCGCTATAAACATAGCTCCAGCAGATGTGGTGAACTCCTTGAATGGAATGGCTATATATCCACACAACAGTTGGAGGGATCCTTCATTGATGGACACCCCTCTATCAGCACCCACGCCGTGCCACAAATGACACTCAATCACTTGGTTGGAAAAGCAAAAGCCAGACACTCCAATCCAAGAGAAAACTGCTGCGTCTGCCCTGTTGATTTTGGCAGAGTGCAGTAACGACAACATTACCCTTCCTGCTGAAGGAATGGCATTGCCCAAAGGGGAAAAGTTGGGAGGATTTATATAAGATCAGAAGCAACACAATTCAGATGCGTTTCACAACACATTGAAAATAAAAGCAAAATAGAAATTGTCGTAATCATTAGCTCCAAAATGTTCGCCATCTCCAACTCACACAAATTTCCACATGAACCCTGAACTCAACTGGCTACTTTCATTGACACATTGTATCATTCACAGTGCTGACACAATACAAAAAAAAAAATTGTGTTACTGAAATGTATTGCATTTTTGTCAAACAATAATGAAACCTGTTGTGTTTCATTATCAGTGTGTGTTATGGTGTTGTATCTCACAACATGTTTGGATGAGCAATTCAGGAGACATTTTAGATTGTTTTGAAATCCATGTCATATATATATATATTTATTCATCATATTTAAAATGAAATGCCATGAAAAAAACACAAAAGGAATCCGAGTATTTGCGTAATCTTCCTGGGTTGTGTAGGATGCACAAAAGCATACCATGCGGTTTGTCTTGGCTGTTGTTTGGTGGGCCCTGTGGCACTAAGGCTCAGAGCATGTTGCTTAGGAACAGCTACTGATGCCTGGCACCATATGCATCATGATCAAATTCAATATGACACAAAGAAAAAAGTCACAATTCAATATCTAATGATAAATTGTTATTCTATTAGTCCAGCAATAATATAATATAGTTTTTGACATTAATAAGAATGAATTGTGGACATTAACATGGAATCATAGATACAATTCTAGGTAATCCTTAACCCTAACAAGAATTAACCATAAAGTAACTTTAATTAATGCTGTAATAAGCATTAACAAGTAATTAACTAACAGTTATTTAACACTGAACTAATGATCTTGTAATCATTTACTGATGGTGTTCATGCTAAGGTAATTATGTCTTCATTATTTAATAGGGTACGGTTTAAGGTTAACCCTAACACCAGAAATGAATACCTTACCATTACTTTTGTCTACAAAACAATATTACTATATACAGTATATATAACTGTATTAGAATACTGCAACACAACCTTTGTGATAGAACTGTTCAGCTCTTGTGAACACATTTTCATTTGCCGTTTACAAGGACCTAACTGGTTCTTGTCAAGCCTTAACTTTGTGCTTTGCACTGTTTTGTTATTGCACTGGAAGAAAACGCTGCTCTCTCTCTCTCTCTCTCTCTCTCTCTCTCTCTCTCTCTCTCTCTCTCTCTCTTTCTCTCTCTCTCTCTCTCTCTTTCTCTTTCTCTTTCTCTCGCTCTTTCTCTCTTTAAGAGTTTAACACATGGAAATGATTTGATACTAATATTATTGGATAAAACATTATTGGAATTTTTGTTTTAAATGCTTTAATGAACTATGTTGTATGCATAACTGTTACAAAATTAGAATGCATGATAAGTTTGGTAATTTATGAGGTCATACATCTGTCTATTGCTCAAAGATGACAATGTTTCTATTTGTGTTTTCAGTTATGCTTAGTGTTTTCTGCTTTCATTTACATTTGTAAAATAAGGATATGGCAGGTAAACTGGGAAATTTGCCACTACACATAACTCAGTGACTTTAATGCAAAATACAAGCTGTTGCTGTTATTGAAATGTTTTAGACAGGAGTTACAGGAGAGAATTTGATTGAGGCTAATCCTTAATAGTGCAAAATCAATTTGTGTGCATCTTTTCAAATGTAAGGCATCTCTGGAATGTTCACAAAGTATGACTTTAATCCCACTATTGGCAGATTACGTTCACAAATGTTGAAGTATTTTGTCATTGCTTGAATTTGAATTCTGTTACTTGACAATCACACGCACACACACACACACACACACACACACACACACACACACATGCACATGCACACACAAGCTCAGAGTTCTTGGTGAGTTCTGGTATGCTTGTCAAGAGTAAGCATGCTGTGGTCACTGTTGTTGCTGTCCTCATTGGCCAGTGAGTTGGTGGAGTGGTGTGCGAGCGCTACCAAGCTTGATGGTGTTAACGTCCCCTTTTTCACGGTCACATGGTCTTTCTCAGGTGCTGGCATCTCGTGTTGGCCTCCTTTAACACGCTTCCACTTCATCCTTCTGTTCTGAAACCACACCTTCACCTATGAAGAGGGAGGAACAGGACTTATGATCATTAATGAGCAGGAAGGGTTAAGGGGATACTTGCTTCTTCAAAGTTCACCTCAACCCTGCATCATACATCAGAACATCCATCCCCCCGCCCCCAACAACAACAACAACAACAAACCTACCCTCATGCACTTGTATGTTGTACATGTTGGCACTTTATAATTGCTCTTTGTACCTTAGCACTTTGCATCTTAGGCCAGAGATGTTGTATACTAGTAATGGTTACCCTAGCAATTGGAATGCTTGAAACTTGTTCTGGTGACTGCTCACTGTATTAACAGCAATGAAGTGCAATGAACTAACCTTCTATGAACTAACTAACAATGAACAATGAACAATGAACTAACTAACAGCAATGAACTAACCTTCTTCTGACAAATGTACTTAATTGTAAGTCACTTTTGTAAGTCGCTTTTGTAACTCGCTTTTGATAAAAGCGTCTGCTAAATGTAAATGTAATGCTTGACGATGCCCCATAGCCAATGGATATTGGGGTTTGAATACTTTTGAACACTTTTCGACTGGGAGTCGAACACTTTATGCACAAGTCTAACCAACTCTAACCCACTTATTACACACTCACATCAAAAATAAAAAGAATATCAAGTCAAAGGTGTCAATTTTATACTTATATGTTCTACTGACCGAACCAACTAAATTTTAGCTTCTTTTTATGTAGTTGTTAATATAATTGAAGTAATTATATAATGACCTCAACAGGGGGAAACAGCAGACAACTAGACATGAGGAGGCGGTGTCTTCTTTCCCCAGGGTCAAGTATGTGCTGATGTATAAAGCCCAGCATTGGATTGGGGGATTGGGGACTGTCTATTTTGCCTGACTGGTTACTTTGTTTAGTATTTGCGTATCCCATATCAACCACTGAGCTGCTGCCTGGAAGCTGCTAAACCACTGGTAGAGCTGGCAAGCAGTCTTGCCCCTATCACTCCATTACCTACTACTGGGCCGCCACAGTGCTGCCTGTATATCATACACCGTCCCAACATGCACACTCATTGAGACACAAAAAAACTGAGAAGGGGCCCACACACATACAGACACATAGAAACAGGAAATTAAATTACATTATGAAGCATGCCTGAGCATATAAATATATACACATAATAAAAACACAATGCATCCCTACATATGCACACCTATCCACATAAGCACACAGTTACTTATAACTACCTGGAGCATGCACTCACATATCTTGAAATACCAACATACCCACACCCACAAGCATACGAAGCACTTATGCTCATGTGTACACCAACACTGATTCCCCTGATTCATGTCAGGGTACTGTAGATAGCATATGGAGGATACTGTAAAATGTTCTCATCAACAACGACTTATTGCAACTGTACACTTACAATGACACTACTTATGGGCAGCTGTGTGAGGAGCACAGGTATACAAAGTACAAACATGGAAAATTGACATACACTTTAAGAAACGTCCTGAATATGGATGACCTTCAGGAGAAAATACCATGACACACACAGACAAGCTGAGAATGTTCAGGAGATCAACCAACCTGAGTGAGCATTTATTTTTTCGTACTAATACCTGTAGGGCTGTCCAGATTTATTTCAGAATTGCTGATTTCAACATATGGCATCTGGCATGCCGGCTTCCACACCTACAGCATTTAACACCAAACATTCTGTGTGCGCATTAACAAAACATCAGACAAACAGCAACAAAAAGTCACTCTGTCAAAACAGAGCTATTCAGAAATATACTATGACATTTTTAATGGCAAAACGTCTCACACACATAATTTAATTTGTGGCCAGGCTTTTTTAATGGACCACTTTGGAAATCCTTTTCAAACTATTTTGTGATCACACTTGATGTTTTTATTGATGAAAATGGTCAAATAAACCAAACTAAAACACACACACAAACACATACACAGTAAGCACACTAACATACTTGTCTCTCTGTGAGGTCAAGGTTGACAGCGATCTCATAACGCCGGAGCCTCGTCAAGTAATTATGGTGTGAGAACTCAGACTCCAGGTCTTGGATCTGCTCCTTTGTGAAGGTGGTGCGCTCCTTCCTGGGTTTGTTTTTCACGTCGGACTTATAGCTCCCGTCTTTGGAATCTGAAATGAAAAACAAAAAATGTCCAGCCACCTCTGCGTCTCAGGAAAACATTGAGGAAAACCGGATGTTTAGTAGTACGAAGCAAGGCCTCGATTAAAACAAAAGTGCTGGCTTGAGTCTATTCATTCTGGGTTTAAAAGTGTCAGCTCTTGCCAAATGGTGAAAACTGTCTCTGGCTGGGCCTCGACCACCATCTTAACCTGCCAGTAGCTGCTTCGTAAGTCCAGGGAACTGAGTCAGCTGGAACCTGCAATGTAGTCAAGGGCGTTGTCGATTCAGGGTATAGGAGCCCTTGGTGGTGACATCACTCAGTCTAGTCCACACAGAACATCACGCTGTCGTCCTTCTTCCTCATCAGGATGCCCAGTGCTGCCTATGGGCTATCTGACAAATTCATCACTGTTGCTGTAGCCTGGATCTTTTCCTCTGCTACACAACCCATGCTGATGGGTGGGGACTAGCTGCTGTCAATGGTATGCTGGACAACCCCTGTCTGCATGCAATGTCAACATGGTTGTCAAGGAGCTCCTTTCGCTTCTTTTGTTGCTGGTGATTGAGATGAGACGCTGGTGGTCTTGCATGGCTATCAGGTACCCACAGCTACCGGATGGCCATGCAGGTCTCAGTAGAGGGAAGAGAGATGGGCAGCTGGCGGCGAGGTAGAGGAACCTTCAGCTGCTGGAGGCCATGTAGGGGACCCTCTTTCAACTTTTCTGCTTGGGCAACAGCGGTCTGGCAGTGGTCCGGCCGTGGCTTGCCGCAAGGCATACCTGGGTGTGATAGGGTTCCCATGGTGTACCTTGGCCACTTAGCAGAGGTTGGATACGGTTGACGGAAGGCCGGGCAGAGTGTTCATTGTCAGTATCGCAGCAGCTTTCATCTACTGTAGCTGGTTGTGTCCATGGAAGTTGTTCGGCGGCCGCGGATGCTGACTGACCCATCTGATATGGCCGGAGGATTTCCAACAACAGAGGCTGGTGGTTTTGCAGCATCTCCATGGCCACCAGGTGGTCACTGAACTCCGGTGGCCTCCCATATTGTGCTGGAAATTTCCATTTTATCAATCTAAGTTCACTGGCACCATCGTGTTGGACAACTTAGCTGGTCCATCTCGTAAATAGCCTCCGCGACCTCACAAAGCTCTCAGTCAATTGGTTCCACCAAACCAGACTTCTTTTAAAGACTTGTTACACGGCTGCTATAGATTTGTTATGTGTGCTTTGTCTCTGTGACTATATCTGAGAATGCAGCTGTGCCATAATGGCACAAAGGCCTAAATATTGGTAAAGCAAACAGCCAGGTGTTACTATTGTAACAAATTTAAAAGGCAGCCTTCACAAAAGATTTCACCTCTAGGCTATAAATGTCTACTGACTGTTGGAAGAAAGGAGTGTAGAAAAAAGAAAAAGAAAAAAACCTGGCTTTGGTTTGAGAGGCTTAGCTTTAAGATAAGAACACCCTTTATTTGTCCCACAAACAGGGACAATTATAATTTATAATTTTATTTCATTAGTAAAGTAAAACTTCTCTGAATTATAGAGGAACAAACTACAAAAGTAAAATAACTTTTCTTCAGAAATTACTTTCCTTCTATTAATGTAGCTTCAAATAGAAACGCCTAAAAAACAGCAGTAAATGACATTTAAATGTAAATGACATTTTTAAATCGACAAATGAAATGATGAGGGTGCAGGGCAAATGTGCACAAAAATGCTTGAAATAATTGTTTAGTCATATAAGAAATAATCACATGTTCATTACACATCTCTTCCCCCCAAAAAAGTATGAATGAAATAATGGTATAATATCCCATTCAGTAAGAAGCCGATTGTGCTTTAAAAACACTTTGACTCAGTTTCAAAAGAAAAGAAAAAAAACATGGCACTGCCTTTGAACACAATTATTTAATATAGTGTGTTCAAATAATTGAAAATATATAAAAGCTGCATTATGAACTATTAAATAGGCCTACACTAACAACAGCAACCATTTATGTTGAGTGAGCAAAAGCAGAATCCCACTCTGATTTAAGTTTAGTATTACTTTTGTAATGCATATATCATAAACAATTTAATATCTATTGCCAAGTACCGAAAACATTTTGGTTCTGTTCGTTTAAGTCTAATGTGACTACAAGCATGTACCACCCAGGAATCAGCTTGTAGCTTGTTGCAGCTTTGAGATTGTAAAGAAATAAGACCATCAAGACCCAACAATATTCCCTCTAAGAAATAGAGAAAAGTTAAAGGTGCACCGAGGTGCACTAGTGCATTAGGTGCTCTAATCTATCATAAATTTTTACTTTGATTTCACAATACTGCTAACTTAATTTGTATGGCATTAAAAAAAAGAAGCAAAAACAGCAAAAAAAGTACAGACACGTGAAGAGCAGACGAGGATCCTTTTTACCTCCAGAAAGTGTTCAACGGTTTAACTGTCCAAAGATCTCAATATCGGGCTTACCTGAACCATCACTTTTGCTTTTGCTGTTCCGTCTCTCTGACTTGTCTGGACAGTCAGTATGCCACCTATAGTCCCTGGACACACACGATATCCCGCTGCCGTCACCCTCACCTCTCACACCTCCCCCACTGGGCTCGGAGATTCCACACGGATGGACCCCCGAGCAGGGCTCTGGGGACGAAGCAACCAACGTCACGCTCCGATCTATCCGGGCATCGGGCAATGGCACAGTTGAGGGGATGTGCCCTCCGGACTGACGGTGATGATGATGGAGGGCATTCTGCTGAGGTTGGGGCCGCCTGCAAAGCCCCTCGTCCCTGGAGTAGATCCATCTGGCTGAGGCGTTGAACAGCTCCGGGTAGGAGACGTGGTCTGTCCGGCCATGCGGGGGGAGAGAGGCTGGGGTCAGCCCCTGTGCTGGGGTATGTTGGCTTGGTAAACATCCAGATAGAGAGTAATCCATTATGACAAGCTGGACATTCCACCCGCAGATCTCTTGACCTTCCCCACACCCACTAGCACATACACACACACACACACACACACACACACACACACACACACACACACACACACACACACACACACACAAACACAAACACAAACACACACACACACACACACACTCACACACAGATAGGGATTCTTGTCAATCAAGTCTTGTCTTCTTGTCAAACAAAAAACAGGATGACTCTAAGAGGAGGGGCAGGAAAATGTCCTCAAAAAGACGGCAAGTTTAGAAATATTGCATTGGAGTCTGGAGATGAGTGCTCCAGCAGCTGGTGGTACCCTGGTTGGGCCGGATCCGCGGGAGTGGTTGGAAGAAGGAGACTAAAAGGGCACTGAAGCAGGCACCGCTAGCAAGTAGGGGCATGCAGGCAGTAAGCAGGCAGACGAAAGTTAACCAGATCCCACTAAGGATCTAGAATGACCCAAGGGAAGACAGATCGTCCACAACTATGGGGACACAACTTTCCCTGGAAAAGTTGTGTGAGACGAGGGAGAGGAGGAGGAGGAGGAGGAAGAGGAAAAGGAGGAAGAGGAGGGGAGGGCTCAAGACTAGGGAGGAGGAAGGGGCGGAGGAAGGGGCTTTGGGAGTATACTGTAGACATATATATATATATATATATATATATATATATATATAATTACAATCAATGGTCAAAAAATGACACTTTTCAATCATCAGTAGTCTTCATAAAATGTTCAACCTCCTTTCTTCAGCTAAAAGCGGTTGGGGACGGAGCCAAACAATTAAGCATACGGCATAGGGGGACACATTTGATAAATTTGATTAATAAAACAATGGATGAATGGGGGATCAATAGGTGAAATAGGTGATCCTATTTTTAAGGATCCTTAGAAAAACATTGTCTGTTTACCTGACAATTTAGGGTAATTAGCATATTGTAAAGTGATCCTTCTGATATGATTTCATGTATAGGTACTGGCTGAAGAGTTCTATAACCTTGCAAGACTTGACAGGGCAGGGTTCATATTTAGCTCAGCCACAGAGATGTTGAGGAGAGAAAAACATAAACGCATTATTCGATTAAAGTACAATAGAGATGAATAATCTTTATTTATGTGACACTGCTCAATACTCCTGCAATATGCGATAATAAATAGAAAAGTTATGTTGATGTCAATGGTTGAAAAAATGTACTGCCTTTTATAATTTTAGAATGCTGAACATAATACCCCCTACAGACAGACATTGTCTGGAAGATAGAGCTACAACTGCTGATGAAGTTGCTGAAAGGCTTGTACATCAGTATGAATTATGGGATTCTTTGTTGGTGATACATTTTGTGATGCCATGATATATGATCGTTCACTGCTACAGCGCCCCTATCAACTGGTTAAGGAAATCAAATCAATCAATCAATATGTCACATATGTCAAGTTACTGTCTACCGATACAAATTGTATGACATTTGTGTTATTTCAGAAAATTGGCAATATTTTGAGATATTTTCTGTTTTTAAATGCAATGAATTAACATTTATTTTCTGAATCTCTGCAACATTTTCCATAATTTCCATGATGATTGATATGGACGCTGCTATCAATGCCATAAAATGTTTAAAAAAAAACACAAAGTTTGCGGGTTGTGTTTTTGTGGGGTGACAAGATAATCATGACAAACGGATACTACTTTAAAGGGTTTTTGAAGTGTGAATGCATCAATAAAGTAAAAGGCATAAAAAGATATGGGATTGATTGTGTTTGTCCATGTCTAACCCATTTGGTCAACTCAAACGGACCCCATTTGTTTTGCCCATTCTGAGCTAATGCACTCATCATCTGTGACCCCGCCAGTAGCCCACCTGGGCTCACCTCTGTGGGACCAACTTAGTTGACCCAAGTAAGCCCCATATAAGGTAGTTAGTTAGGGCCATACCCACTTGGTACCCATGTAGCCCGAGCATTACCCATGTAGGGCCCACATGTTGGCTGGGCCAGAACCCTGTCCTTATGATAGCTTATTAGCCTAGCATAAGATTCAAGATTCAAGATTCAAGTATCTTTATTGTCAAATGTGCTACATGGCAGGCATATAGCACAGATGAAATTGCAGTCCTCTCAGACCTGCGGTGCAAAATAAACAATGGACAAACAAAGTAGACAACAGACATCGTACAGACAAACATAGAAACACAGAAACATAGAACTAGACTCTCGCAAAATTAATTAATTAATACATATTTATTACTAATTGCAAATATTTTATCATAGCCAAACATAGCTATTTGTATGTTTGATGTGCGTTTTGATTTTTTAAAACACACACACTTAATGTTGATCTTATTCATGTAACTCATCCAGAGGAAATGAAACGTGTAGCCTCAATCATTCACTGATTCATAGTCATAGTCACACACCAGCGCCAGATAGAACAGCCCCGCCCTGAGCTAATCCCTGCATGAATTATGCCAAGATCAGGACAAAACCAAGGTGGTTATGACAAGTTATTATTTCACTATTGTGCCGAAGTGGTCACAATAAATATTATACCACCGCTTCCATAGATGAGCACACAAATTTGAGAAAAAATACAGTTTTGGGGGTAGGTAGCTCACATGATTCTGAACATTATTATACCATCCATCACAGCCAACAGGTGGGCATCTTTCCAATATTGTTTTCTATACAAATATTCCACAAACATCATCTCTCCATCTTCACGTTTTTGTAACTTAGCCTACAACATAGCCTACGCTTAAGAAACAATTATCGAAATGATGGGGAATAATTGTTCAACTTGACAGAATATCAGTTGTCTTTTCGAATGTTAGATTTTACAGCAGCCTCCATGAAGAGCATTCCCGCCTCCCATTGGACAACAGCACCACCATATGGCAGACTGACAGAAGTCTTATACAGTTTGTGTGTATGTGTTACATAAGCCTATAATTACGCTCTATAACAGTTGCAAATAAGCAAAACTATTGCTGATTTGTAATGATTTTGTAATAGCTTTGAATTGATCAATGATCAGGAAATGTAACTTCTAACCATATATATATATATATATAAAAACATACACTGTTTATTATGTTCATCTTAAATAAATACACTGTATTTACAGCCTCTGTAAGAATATCAATACATTTAGGCCTATAAGCATACGCTTTACGCTTTTTTTATTACATGGTTATTATCAATCAAGGAACATGATTTTCTGTAGGGCCTATGTGTGCTTTCGTGTGTAAAACATTAAAAATGTATTTAACTGGCTAAGCTGTTAGAAATGTTACACAGCCCATGCCAAGCCTAGAGACAATAATGGTAGGCTATATAATAGATAGGCCTACGTGGATAACGGCCTCGCGTGGCTCATTCATAATTTTCCATTCGTACCTTATGATGATCCATCCAACAGGGGGCAGCAGAACGATTATTCAATGATGCGTTACAGTTATCGCCATATAGGTCTATTAGCCCAACGACGTTAGTTAGGGGTGCAGTTTTTTCCCTAGTAATAATGACGTGAATTTATGGAAGGTATTCAATTCAAAATGTTTACATTATTATTCGATCTAAAATATTTCAAAAAATCTACTTTCAAAACAAGAAATCAACATTCCTCAATTGTCTCATTTTCTGACTTGCATAGCCGTATGAATACAATGGATTCCATCAGTATGTCGAAGTGGATCGGCCTACTGCCAACAGTGGATTAATGTGATCGTGGAATCAAGCATTAACTATTGAGAGAGATGAGCATCGAGAGCATGTGCGTGGACAGCTGGGCAGTGCTCTTTTTTCTCAGTACCGTCACCTTCCCATGAACTTTAAGCTCTTTGGAACAAAAATATATAATCTAATTAGATGACAGGGAAGTATAAACGCACAAAAAATAAAAAAGCATGGACGTCTGTGCTTTAAGCAAGCAGGTTGTGCAGAGGACGATGCTACCCCACAGTAGGCCTACATGTTTGAGAAACAACTTAAATGGGAATAATAGTTACATTTGTCAAAATGTCAGTTTTCTTAGATACTGTAAAAAAAGTTGATCTATCTATCTGTCTAACATGAAGCATAGTTAATATCATTACCACAAGATCACCTATTCCACGGCAAAATACTACAAATTACAGTTAGACACCTTTGCTAAAATGTGAATATAGTGCATACTTCATCCTAATTTAAAGTAGGCCTACTGACATTCATTCATTCAATTGTTTGTTAAATCTTTCTAGATAGATTCATGGCATGCTACTGAACTTGCTTTCATCAAGCATTTTGCTTTGATGTTATGTTTGCATTTTACAATAAAAAGATAAACAACTATAAGACTTGTACTTGTTTTTCAAAGCATGATTCATTCAAGGATTTTCTATTGTTTTTGGCTACTTAGATCTATTGCTTTAAGCATTGGAAATTGACACAAAGGCCTTAAGGCTCCAAATGTTTCTTGTTCACACTGTACAGAAATATCACTGTGCAGTATGATAATGTTTCCTTTAAATACTTCAAACAGTGTGTGTGGTATTCCTAATTGCTGTTAATACAAAAAAGTCACCTCAAAGTCACCAGAACTTTGAGATTTCTCCTGTTGAGATTTTCAGCCGACGTGAATCTGGTCAAATAAATCTATTTCACACAGTTGCGTTGTGTGTGTGTGTGTGTGTGTGTGTGTGTGTGTGTGTGTGTGTGTGTGTGTGTGTGTGTGTGTGTGTGTGTGTGTGTGTGAATAATAGGGTCAATACATAACGGGAAAGGTGAATGAACCAAGAAATAATCATTTATGTTCTATTCTGTAATTATACCAGCAAGCACATTTTAACAATTGCTCATGTGTATGCGTGTTTGTGTGAGGTGAAGAGTGGTTTTCCACTGTTATAAAAGGAGAGGGGGGGGGGGTGCAGCAGTGCAGGGACATCTAAAAGCCATGAGGTCATCAAGGAGAAGGGGCAAGGATATCGAATGGTTCTGGAGGACTCTGAGGTGTCATGTAATACCTAATGAGTCTGAGGCACTACCTGATGTTGTTCAAGGATTGTGTGTCAATGGCGATGAGGTAAACCAAGTATCCCCCAAAAATGATGTCAGTATTTAAAAATAAAAATAAAGTAATCATTACAATTACATGTCTTCTTTGCAAGCAATTATTTACTGAGCACATTGTTAAGGGCATGACCAAGGATGGCCGTAAAAGGAAAAATGTGTCTTTCATTTGCCAAATATTAGCAAGTTTCTGGTTTAGCTGAAGGCAATGGGATTGTATTTTGTTACCGCATGGTATTGTTACTGGCACACGTTTTCATGTCGGTGTCAGTTATGTACACACATGGGGAACCAACCCAGTCTCACATCAAAATATGTAGCGACAAATCGGTCCACAGCGGAAAACACATAACATTAAAACACACATTCTCTTGGCCTGCATCCACATTACATGATGGTCAAGTTTCAGTCTGCAAAGTCAAAACGGTTGGCTGACATTCTTTTTTATTCTCAGCAGATAATGCTATATTTGTAGATAGTTTTGATAGTATACATGCAGTTCGTGGAAGAATAATCAAGATTTGAGTCAGTAGGACTATTTTCACTGAGAGAAATTTAACTTGCACAGCATTGTATGCAGGATATACTTTGGAATGAGCTAGATAAGATATGGGGTCTGTTTTATTTGAAACAGGGCCCCTAGAACATGTAAGATTATCACTTTTGTGGCTGGTAGGTAGTGGGCAGGTAGTGCAAATGAACTTTTGAAGGTCATCAGAAGATTTAAAAAACACTATTTAAGGGGACATAGAAGGACTTGGGAGTGAGCTTTAGACCTGGGATTTTATATGAAAGAGGGCCACAGGCATCAAAGCATCATTAAATGCTCCATCTTGTGGCATCTCAACCTCTGCAGCGTGCTTCTAAGATTTTGAGCTGTAAATCTTCACAGACTCACACCAGCACATATAGCCTATCTGAGAGTCAGACCCCTTTATAAAAGATTGTTGTAATGGCCGTGGCACGTGACCTTTTGACCCCGAACATTAAAAACTCCACATGACACTTGTGATATGCGGGCCCCCACAAATTCTGCTTAAAGGGATATTCCGCCATTTTTGGAAATAAGCTCATTTTCCACCTTCCCTCGAGCAAAACAATCGATCTTTACCCTTTTCCCGTTCATCCAGCCGTTCTGTGAGTCTGGCGGTACAACTTTTAGCTGTAGCTTAGCATAGATCATTGAATCAGATTAGACCATTGGCATCTCGCCCGCTTAGAAGTGACTATGATTTCCGGAATTTTTCCCATTTAAAACTTGTCTCTTCTCAAGTTTGAAAGTGCAATAAGACCGACGGAAAATGAAACGTGGCGATTTTCTAGGCTGATTTTACCCAGAACTATACTCTCATTCTGGCGTAATAATCAAGGAAAGTTGCAAAGGTACCATAGGCGCAGTGATATGACGCAGCGCCTCAATAGTCCCTGTAGGCTTCTTCCGGCAATACAACCAACGTGATTACCTGCTATTACCGGTGGTATACCGGGACTATACTTTGAGGCGCGTCATATCACTGCGCCCATGGTACCTTTGCAACTTTCCTTGATTATTACGTCAGAATGAGAGTTTAGAATAAAATTTTAAACTTAAAAAAAAAAAGACAAATAAACATTAAAACATTATGTAATGCCCATGAAAGCCCCCAGTATTAAGGTAAAAGTATTTTCTGCTTTTCTTCCCTCAAGATGTCTTTTTGTATCTGGGACTGTATTAGTGGCGTGTGATTTACCACTTTATTCCTACTGAGGGCTTTCAAAAATCCTCTGCACCTTGTAAGAATGTGAAAAACAACGATAAAGGGCAGTTAACTAACCCCAGGAAAAATTGTGCACCTTTATAGTGTCATCATCATCATCATCATCATCATCATCATCATCATCATCATCATCATCATCATCATTGTATAATGTAATGAGCCAAATGGGCCAAAAAACACCATTCATCAAGTGTTTCTTCATTATACTGACTCCATTCCCTGTTGAAGAATTGTGTATGCATGGGTCCTTGATTTCACAACATGCATGTATAGACTTCCAGACCGAAATGTGTACCTTCCAAAACCACACACCTCTTTTTCTTTGAGATTTCAGCTTTTGTGACTTTTGTGACTTCTTTCTCTCTCTGTATTTCCCGTTGAGGAAATGTGTTGCTTTGATGTGGCATACCCCCATTTGTAGTGGCTATCTCATATATCACACAATAACCTGAATAGGTGGATTAACACCAAAGGGTCTTTCAAAAAGTTTCTTTGTCATAAATCTGTTAGTGACAGTGTATTAAATTGGGATTAATTGCCCCTTTTATTGTAGGGATTGTTGCCATAATGACCGTCAAAGCTCCGCCCAGCAATAACCCTGCTTCTTAGCATAGCCTGCTGTGACCATCCAACCTACTATCACACTACCACCTCAAATGACTCCATGTGGATGCCGTTTATGCTGTTCTAATCCAATAGGATATCTGAGAAGCTGTCAATTCCACCCTCATCATTCTATATTCAATTAGACTCATAACATGAGCATATCTACAGTATGTCCAGGGTTCTAGATTCCCAAGGTCCAATGTTCTATGGGTCCTGTGTTCCCAGAGTCCTATGTTCCCCAGTTCAATACTGTGTTAACACACAATAACCCTCCTTTTGTGTTCAGGACAAATTTGATCCGTCTCAAGTTAAAATATTTCATAGATATTTCAAATAAGTAATGGGTAAAAGGCTTTTTATCCCACATTTACTTGCCACTGTTCTATTGTAACAAACTCACTAACAGTCTTAATAACTGTCTTAAATGTCAGTCAAGGCTAAAGAAAGAAAAAGGCTAACTATAGATAAATTAAGAAAAAATACACTGAAGGCAAAAACAAACTGGATTAAATTAGCCAATTAATTAAATTAGTATGTTATCTAATGTGATGATCATTTAGAAGACAGTAGGGTCGACCTTTCATTGGAGGATGGGTGTGCTACCACAGCATTGCTTTGTTTCTAGATGAAAAGGCTAGTTCTAAGCTTAAGTTATACAATGTTTTTTGAGGTGCGGGTATAAATATATGATAAGATTGATATATATGTATGATATGATTATTCAATGATCAGTGGATGATGGGTCTGGAGTGAGAAATGGTGTGACACCCTTAGTTTTGACCCATAAATGATAGAAATGTTATTTTAGTGAATATGAGTGAATTATGCCTTGAACTTGAACTTGCTGTCTTTGGCTTTACTGTCCAAAAACAATGTTGTAGGCCTGCAGAAGATAAAAGATGAACAGAACTTGAAGCTTCACTAAGGAAAAACTATTTTTAGTAGTCTCATTCTGCTAGTAGTCTCAAAGATAGTGGACTTTGGATCTACAACTGAGACCAACCCTGTTCCAACAGTAAATGAATGACTTTAAATAGCTCCCTTTCTTTCCAAGTGGAAATCACTTGTCATTTAGAGTATTTGTGCTTGTTTGGCTCTTGAACTCCCGGATATTATGGAGAAAGAAAGCTCACCGCAAATCTAATCCCGCAGTAAATTTTTCCGCAGGCAAAGATCGGTCAAACATCCTGCTGCCATTAAAAGGGCAGGTGACTCCATTCAGCGGATGCCATAGTAAAGGGCTTTCACTGTGCTCAAATGAAAGGATATATGATACAAAAAGCTGTCTTAACATGTTACCGCCACTGCTGGAACAAGCCCTACTAGCCCGGAGGCCAAGGGTATCCCTTCTCAATATAAACAGAGTAGGGTGTCCCATGAAAAGAACATTTCATCACTTACTAATGCCTCTGTTGTTAGGGAGTTCCTGTTTGTCGGTAGAACAGTCTGCTATTCCCGACTGTGCGTGTGTGTGTGTGTCGGTGCGAGAAGTAAGTGATTCTAATAAGAGTAAACAGATGGGCCCAAACTCATGTGTATTTGATTCTTTATTGTTTCATCAACTATTTAGCAATCAGATTATGACAGCTAATAGAAATATCAAAAATAAGAAAAACTTCAGATGTACCATATACATATAAAAAAATAAATTACATTGTTGAAGGAATCAGATTCAAAAAGATTCACAAAAGTAACATGATAATTGTCCCCCTCTCCCTCTTAATACAATTATTTACTTTACACTTAAACTACATATGTAACTACTGTAATGTAACAAACATTTGAAAACTTTTTCAAACGTCAACCGGGTACATTTTCAATTACTTAGCTGGTTACATCATGAATATTCTTTCATTCTTTCATTATTATTTGTTTTCCTACACACCTGACATTTTGCATAGGGGACAATGTCAAATGTCAACACCAGGCACTGAGGTTGTCCTGTCTGTCCGCTGAAGTCATTTTCAGTGAAGTGACCTCTAAAAGACTATTTACAACATTGTACTTTTCCGTGGGTTGATGTGTGCATGTGAATGTGAGTGTTCACCATGTGTTGGGACCGTGGGAGGAAAGTGGTGGCTGCAGGACACTCAGTGGCTCTACCTCCCAGCCTGATTCTCAGGGGGTCCTATCGTGGTCTCCTGCTCTTTCCTCCGCTTGGAGCCATGGGACGCGGGGTCCGAAGCCTCCGACGGCGCGGCCTGCTCCTTGGGCTGATGACGCTCCGACTGGTTCTGCTGCCTGGAGTAGCGCTTGCACTTGCAGGACGTCACCACCGTTATCCGGTAGGTCCTGGAGCTGCCGTCCTGGCACTGGAGGCGAATGCGCTGGGTGCGGGTGCGGTCGATGACGCAGCGCCACTCCTGGGCCTCCCTGCGGCTCCAGTAGCGGCCGGTGTGACTGCTGCCGATCCAGTTGGGCAGCAGGTGTGCAGGCAGGCACTCCCCCGCACACACCAGCTCCTTGACGGGGTTGAGGCTGGTGCACTGCCCGTCCGAGATGTACTTGGTGGAACGGAGCTCCCTGCAACCCACCTGGCTCTGCTCTAGACCTGACACAGGACTTGGCATTATACACAACATCTCTTTTATGCGACATTGTTCTTCTAAAAACAAACTTTTACTGACTACTATTTTCAAGCACCCTGACATAGAGGCATTAGTGTTTCTTTATATTGAATTAATTCTCAAAATAACAATATCAATATCTAATGAATGGATAGAATACACACCATTATAGTATTAAAATACACTTTAGAATTTACCTAAACGTATTGTATATCAATTGTAAAAGTGTATATATAAGTATTATAGCCTATGCTGTATCTTGTTGTATTGTATCCTCGTGTAGGCCTATATGGATTACTCTTGTAGGCTACTGCGATCATTTCCGGACCTCTTCAATAAATAAATAAAAATAGGAATAGGCATTTTTTCTATTGTTCCTATTGGACCTACATGCATTTCCTTCACAACGTTTAATGGTATTAGGTTACGATTAGGTATACATTGTATGAATCCCAAAATATGTTTGTCTTACCTTCGCGTGGAGACTCCAGTAATCTCCCGCCGTTTTGCGCGCGGTTTAAAGACTCATTACTCGGGACCTCCGCGATGTCGTCAAACAGATGACCCTCTTGACCCTCTAGCAGCTCGGTGGCATCGTTCTTGACGCTTTGCCCTTTCCCAAAAAGTATGATGAAAAAAAATAGATGGTGCCATTCGCACTTGGGATGTGGCATCGCTCCTCTTGTTCTTGATTTGCAGTAAGGCTACGGTGTGGTTGTGTAACACGTGGCAGGTAAAGTCTACATTCAGGTGGGTGCCGAGTCGCCCTCGCTACACCATGTGTGTAAGCAACTTATATAGCCCCGGTTCGTATTCACAACAAAGCAAGGAGTTTTCTGAATGAAATAGGCGTTTTTTTTCTGACATGAATGCCCACCTCCATGAAACCACGCGCGCCATCCCTTTTTTTCTATTCCATTCACATCTCTTCTGAAGCCATTATCCCGAGGCAATATGAAGTTGCCGACACGTCAATCACTCATTCTAAATGAAAATGAGACTCAACGGAAAGGGTTCAAGAAGATGACTTGATATTGTTGAGATCAGAATATGAATGTTAAATTTCAGAGTTTTTATATATTTAAATAATGTTGCAGAAAGACGTATTTTTTCTAGACTAATACAATTATTCAACATATTGGGTTATAATGTTAATGGATGAATCCAAAGACAGAAGGATTGCTTTATATTTATGCAATACAAAACGTAAACAAAAATACACAACAGGGTTATGATGTAAGTATTTGCAACAAAATGCCCCTGGGAGCCATTAATGACTACACTTGTTCCCTACCCACTTGTAAGTAAATCAACATCATAATTTTTCAATAACCACCTTACACCTCACAGCTCCATTTATGAGATGGCCATAACGATGGAGCGCACTGGTGATAACCTTCCTTAATCACACACAGCCTTACACTGACGGAACAAAGACCACTAACCTCTTCATCCTACCGAAACTATGCCCCCAGAAACCTGGTGTCCTCTTACAGGCCGTTCCCATGTAGTACTCTGACAAAGAGCCTACTCCAACTGCCTCCTCTTTGATACCAGTGAAATTAACCCCAACCCTCAACTGTATGGCACACGCCATTATTTCTATTTAAGACACGATGACACTTCTTTACTTGTTTTGTTATTCGTCAAACCACAAACATGGTTCTCAAAATGATCTCGTTTCGTAGCCTAGGATGGCTAAAGAGTGTAGAATACGAGGTGGGGGTACAAGCTGCCCTTACACCTCATATGATACCTTCAAAGTCACTGGATCCGATGCTGTATTTGCTAATTTCTACATCTCCAGAATCGGAAATTTGAACCTCAACCTTTTGTCAAGGTCTATAGTGAGTATTTGGTGGTGGAGGTGTGTGATGGTGTGGGGGGTTGATATCCACGACCACAGGATATGGCGTTGAGTTATGGCTCTATTGACATGTAACGTGACAGCGTCCTTGCTTATGCCTACCAGCGTTATCATCAGCACCGCGGTGACAGTGGACAGTGCGCTCCCGTGGGACTGTGTGGAACGTGCGGAACAATGCGCCCACGAAGAAAGGGATGTAGTACTATGGAGTACTACATCGCCGTAGGATGTAAGCAAGTGCGCGTGAGAAATTGAGCTCAAAGAAGATGATGTTCAAAACTATGAACCTATAGGCTACTTCCTTGAGATGGTAGACTAGGCGCCCCACAGTCCAATATTAATTTCACCTTAGGTTATATGTTGTGTATGTAGGTCTATGTGATCTGGATGCGATTTTTGTGACAACCTACAGCCTACTAGCTTCCCTGCCAGTCCTTATGGTCCGGTCCTATTTGTGACACTTTGTAGTCGTTACTCGACCACAAGAACCACACCAAACTAATTACCCCCTACCTTTAACATAATACCGAAGCACAACCATTTCTAACTTCAAACCTATGAAGCTAAATGTCATCTAACATTTGCAAAGTGTGTCAACCATGCCATCTATGTGGCACATTTATATAACATAATATTAATGGGAAGCGATCCGTTATTGGGTAAAACTTCAAGGACGTTTCCCCTGCTACATTCCATGATGCAATAAAATGTTTTATGTTTTAGTAAGGGTTTGGTGGGGTTAGGGACTGCAGTTTATCACATCTAAACAGCATGTGGAAAAGCAAAAACTAAAATAAAACAAACTTTATCATATTGAGGAGTTCTGGTCAATTACCATAGGGCTGTTAAATCTGCAAGACCATCATTTTACACTTCTTTCAGTAAACATCAGAACAAATGTCCCATCTCGTACCCAAGATATCGCTCGCTCTCTCTCTCTCTCTCTCTCTCTCTCTCTCTCTCTCTCTCTCTCTCTCTCTCTCTCTCTCTCTCTCTCTCTCTCTCTCTCTCTCTCTCTCTCTCTCTCTCTCTCTCTCTATCCATCTGGGTAAAATAGGAATTAAAGAGGTAAAATTATTATCTACTTTAATTCAAAAACGTTCACAAAACACCAAAAACTACAAACATTTTTTTTAAACATTTTAATATATCCATTATATATTTACAGGTGAAAGACAATAACCATGTGTTTCAAAGAACCAATAGTTACTTTAAGGGTTTCCCTATGTCACATATTTTCACCCTATCATATTTTCCACAACAAATGTTTCTACAGACTTTTTAGACCAACAATCTAGTTGGCTTGGGGAGCATTCATCAAAATAAGAAATAATAAAGAAAGAAACGATGATTTCAAACTAAGATATATTGTGCGTGCCTCCAACAGTGCAGACCTCCTCTGTATCTTTCAGCCTGCCACCAATGTGATAGCAGCACTACCACTCCAGCCACTCCAGGGTTGTCGTTGTTGTTGTCTAGAGCCGCGGCTGCTGGTCCTCTCGCTCACACTTGGGTCCCTGGGCCGAGGTGGAGGGACAGCCTAGCAGCTCTGCAGGGCACCCCCCTGCAGCAGCCACCTTCTCCGCCCGCATGCATAATTCCTGCAGGAAGTTGGCCGTCTCTCTCACAAGGTCACTCTCATCATCTGCCAGAGCACAGAGAGATGTTAAAGAGACACATTTTTGCCCTCATTCTTTTCATGATATTGAATTTCAACAAATCTGCAACGACCCATCATCCACAGCGACTAGGCTACAACACAGCTAGGCTCATAGCATCCACTTGCCATTTACAGTATATGTGCTCCAGGGTGCGCTATGTGTCAAGATAACATCAGAAAACAATCAATGCATGAAGTCTGATTTTTGAGTGAAAGTCGTAAGTTGATGCAAACATGCACATTTTTGGACTGAACACAGGCACCTTCAATGGATTATTAAGACAGTGTTTCCAAGACGAATACAAATCCTTACGGAGTGGTGTGTTCCATACCTACAACAATTGTGTGATTCTACTGCCATTTAAAAGAGTTACAAATCATTTATATATCTCATTTTCCCCTAGTAAGCCCCAAATTTACAAATTGGTGGTCAGATCAATAACTGTAATTTTTTTACGAGCAGCAATGGGGGTACGGTACTGCATGTTTCATCACCAGAAGAGGTGAAGAAGAGGTCTAGAATAAATTGTAATGCTTGGATTTACACTCTTGTACCACTATTATAGTTATTTGATTCTCTGTCATCAATCGAGTACCACCCTTATCTTATCTTATACAACTGCATGGTTTCTTCTAAAGACTAAACGGAAATTAAAACATTTTGAAACCTGATGAACACCTTTGAGCTCTTTCAGCCTCGGAGTGTCCTGGTCCTGGCTGGGGCCCTGCTCCTGAAACGCACCACACATCTTCTTATGGGCAAACCAGTGGAGCCTCTGGCACGTCAGGCTGCAGTACGTCACCTTCAGGAAGACATGGACGGCCGGGGGAGACTTAAAACATCGCTTGATTTGTGGATCGTCAGTAGCACTATTGAAAATGACATTTTAAATTGACATGTAGTCATTTAGAAGATGCTTTCTTCCAAAGTTGCTTTACAAGTGAGCCTGATGATAATCAAAGCATACAATGTTACAAAATGAGTAAAAGTGCAACATGACCTAGTTGTAGCCTGAACTGGCACAGAAAAAACATCGGTTTACATGGAAATAATGACAAAATGAGGTAAGAGGTGTCAAATGGGTTGAAACGTTGGCTTACTGCTTTGCAAAGGGAACACCTTTTCTCGGCTCCCTTCTCTCCACAAGTGATGCAGTAGTCTGCGTCAGCGAAGGCCATCTGCCCCGTCAGAGCTTGGATTAGTACTGAGAAAGCTGTCGGGTCATTTCCCTAGAAACACAACAACAGGTGGTTTAACAGTTGCAAAAACAATCTCTACCCATCTAAACTGGATCAAAGTGATAGTTGTGCACATAAATAATAATCAACACAAATGTTATATATATATATATGTTATATATATATGTTAGCATTAAAAGCATGATTAATATAACAATTAGTTATGAAACATGCATGTATTAACTTGGTCTGTTATATGTTCAAATTCATAATTGTGTGCAGGTAGGTATGGGTTAATGGCTTTCCATTAGCTGCTTCCGTTGACTTGCAGAGATACAGCAGTCTAGCCCTTGTTCATGTGAGCTGAAAATACTTGTAATTACTTTCCAATTTGTAACATTTCAATTGTGTTTTGAATAGTCACTTATTTAAAACAAGTGCGACAACACAAAGAGATTGTAGTTTGTCTACAAACACAGATAATTCAGCACTATCGCTGTGATTATCAGCTGTACTGCGTCACAGGTAGGTGACCTTTGACATAGACTACCAAACCAGAAGCACCTGATGATGTAATTGTGCCAGCTGCCTATCACAGTTAGCCTGATAACCACAACACTGAAGATAGTGCCAGATTATTGGTGTGTTTGTAGCCAAACTTCAATCATGTTGTGTTGTTACTTGTTATTACTATACTATATAGAATACTATAATATACTAGAATAAGTTGGAAATATTTGGGAAAGTAATTCCAACTGTATTCCCCTAGCATGAACAGGGGTTAGGCTAGTCTACAAGTCAGTAGAAACTGCTTACCCAGCGACCTTCTGGATATGTCAGTGCCCTTCTGGATGCACAGTGATGATTTTGGAATAAAACTACTCATCATCTGAGTAAGATGGGCAGACGCCAACTTACAGATGTACAGGTATCCCTTTAAGTACCCTTAAAGGGTGATAATAAGGAATCACTATGCACCTTAAAACACATCTCTGTTTAGTCTGGCTGTTCAAAAGCACAACATAACAAACATTGTGTTAAGGTTTACTCACAATCTCTACTGGTGCAATGCTCTTCACCAGTTGCTGCAGCAGCGTTGCTTCACAATAAGGGAACTTCCTGATGCAGTCGCGAATAAACTTCTCCTGGTTCTGTGGGAAGCCGTCACTGTCTCTGCCCTTCAGCAGACTGACACATTGTAGCAAGTATGAAGGCAGTTAATAGAACACACACAACATACAAACACACACACACACACACACACACACACACACAGCTTTTGACTCTGATAGACTGTCATGTTAACTAATATAATAAAACAGTTTAATAAAGTCGCATTATTTACTTGAGAGAATAAAATGTTTGTATTTTATGTCTTATTATTTCACTGATGGCTTTTCCTGAACTCTTTCACTGAAGAATGATTTCTACCTGACCTAATCTTCGGTCTTTCAAGGTCTTTGTAAAAACATTTATGTTACAAGAGCCAAGGGTGGGTGTCCGTATGGTTGTATTTGTGTTCATGTGTGTGGTGTAGTCTATATTTAATTTTATTTGTATTTTATTATTGTTTTGTTAGTTTTTGTTCTGCTGGCAGTTCAATATTTCCTTTCTACCGTTTGCTTTTGTGATTTATTCATAAAATGTAAAAATACTAACTGCACTTAAATCTGTGCCATTGCTATTCGTGTGTTCTGTTCAACAACAAAACACAAATACAATTCAGAGTCGACAGGGAAGCACGTGGAGGAGAAGAGCCTGCCTGGTGACCAGGGCGTCCAGGTTGTCGTCTCGCTCTCGGAGGTGTGCCAGGCACCGCTGCAGCACGCAGCTGATGTAGTGCATCTTCATGGCCAGCACCTCGTTCATGTCCTGCTGCCTCACGCACTGCTCACACAGCAGGTCCATCACGCTGTAGCACTTCTCCAGCGCGCCCACGTCCACCAGCAGGGGGTTCTCCTTCACCAGCATCACCATCTGACAAAAGATACAAATACAAGGAAAGGGTTTTATATATTTTTTCCTTTCTTTTTGAATAAATTGTATATTTACAGTGGGACGGACCTCTGTGCTCAAATTTAATTTGTTCCAAAAGGCTGTTGGAGTTGTTAATTGTAAGACAAATCTTCCCATAAGAATTAATGTAAAACTGATTAAACTGTTCCAGAGTTCCAGATAATTGCATATCGCACCTTCACACCTTTGTCATTTCTTTAATCCATAAAGCAAAGCAATATCACACACACGCATCCCGTTGTCATGCTTCGACATGATTTCCTTCTTCAACTCAATCGTTGTCCGCACTATCTTCCGCTTTTCCTTAGCACAAGCACTCCTTCAGGTAGGGATGTAGCTGCAACTCAGGCCTGTTTTTTATTTCGGGTGGCATTTGATTGTCAAAAGTTTCTATTTTAAACCTCAGGCACCGCGTCACTCAGAGCAGCGGTTTTCCTGTGGCCCGTCAGGCCATAAACAATGGATTGAATAAACGTTCTTATGGACACTAATAATGTCTTATTGGTAATCCCATGTTATTGGAGTGGGTGCTTGGTTGTTGTGCGATGTGTCATGATTATGTGAGGGGGTTCAGGACCTTAACATGACACGGGGATGTTTTTAATGCAAATGACAGTAGCATATTCACCTATTTGTCAAATTAAATATGTATTTATACTACTATCTGCTGATAATACTGAGTCTGCTGCCCTCTAGAGGTTGAACTCAGTCTATCCTGGTACACTGCAGTGTAATGAACTGTAGAGGCTACAACGTGTTCATCTCATGGACTGATTGAAATGTTTCTGACCTGGATGGAAGAAAATCTATTATTTATGATAGATTATGTATCGATTGTACTGCACTATAGTGGCTTGAAATAAGATCTAAAATGAAAGAATGTTTACGTACTTTTTCAATGTCAAAACCTGTAGTCCTACTATTTCAATCATAAATGGTGACCGCAACCCTTGAGCTGCGAGGACAGGGGGAGAAAAAGCACCTTCACAGGGTTGAGGTTGGTGGTCATGATGATCTTATGAAGCGGTGCCACCAGCTTGGGGGGCAACTTGGGTTCACTCTCCTGCCCCTGAGGTCTGGTGTAGTAGTCCAACCTCGCCCGGGGAAAGAAGTTATTGATGACGGTCACACAGTCATGCTGGCCTGCAACGAGAGTGGTTAACTGGGAGGGTGTTCTAACAACCTCGATCAAGGATGTTGATCAAATGGGATTTTTTGAATTTGATTTAGCTATTATTCACATAACATTCAAACCTTCTGACAAATGTACTTATTGTAAGTCGCTTTGGACAAAAGCATCTGCTAAAATGCCCTAAATGTAAATGGAAACATTTTCAGATTAATCCTGTCTGAACATTTATAGCCCTTTATTCTATATTAGGCAACATTATAACACATCAAATTGAATTGAAATGCACTACCCCGCTGCCTCCAAAATAATTAAAACAGAGGGAACACCCACACATATCAAACATATGCTTTTGATCACAGCAATTTGCATTCGGGGGCACAAACATGCATGGTGGCTCACCAACGAATGCGGCCATCTGAGCAGCTGTTCGCCCCACAGAGTTGACCAGGTCGGTCTCGGCGCCCGCATCCAGCATCATCGTGGTGATGTCAGTTTTCCCTGAGAACAACGTGCAGCGTATGAGAATGAGTACCAGTTCTCCTTAGGATCTAGTGTATTCCCCTTTCTATGAATACAATTGTATTACAAACGTTTGTACATTACATTCATGTTTGACAGATCTTTCCATGATCTGACGAGTAAGATTTCAAAAGAAGACAAGAATTAACAAAGAAGTTGCACACATTATCAACATGATGTGCAAGACATACCAGACAGGCCAGCAAACATGAGTGCAGTGTATCCGTATTCATGCTGGTTGCAGTTCACATCGGCCCCGTGTCGCAGCAGCAACTGACACATATGGGCTTTCCCCTTGTACGCAGCATGCATTAATGGTGTCATGCCATACTGGATAGAGGCAAGAGAGAGGAGGGATTTGCAGTATTTATTTCACATTAAAATGAATGATCAACACCGGTTCATTGTACCTTTAGTTTGCAGACTAGGTGGACAGTTGTCTACGAACATATAGTATGTTGTGGTCAACATGGTCTCACAGGAATCCGTGAAATAGCCACGGACGCTTAACTCAAAATCCGTGGTGGGCCCACGGAATCAAGGAAATTTCCGTGAAACTCACAGAAATGGATGAGATGAGATGGATGAGAACGTTATAGACACAAACGAGCAAAAAAACTCAAATATGCAGTCCTGAAACTACGTTAATTATTCAATTTTAATGTAGCCCAAAGTTATAAAAGTCAGTTGATTTGAATGTCATTAACTTGCATTGGAGCAAAATCCGTGTGAGTTTCACGGAAATTTCAGTGATTCCGTGGGCCCACCACTGATTTTGAGTTAAGCGTCCGTGGCTATTTCACTGATTCCTGTGAGACCAGGTTGGTTGTGGTGTTCCTCACATCTAGAGTGGTCAATTACAAAAAGCCTTCTACTTCTATAAAGCTGCTCAAACAGAGGAGACACCAGAACAGACACAGGGGTCGATTGTACATTATACAGTATATCTTCAACAACACAGCTTGACATTTCTGAGAATGTCTTTCATGCGTTGTGCACATTACCATTACACACCCTTTCACTTGCACAGATAAAACACAAAATTACATTTTCACATAAATCTGTAATTACAGGCCCCTAGGGCTCAACGGCTATGTATGTACTAGTAAATAAATCAGAATATAATCTAGTGGATATTTTACCAAAAATCTAACTTAAATTTAGCGTAGTGTAATATTAGCCTCAAGATGTGTCAATGTATTGAGGCTGAGCAATGGCTGGTAGTTCTGTTAACCACACCTGTTCTTGATGGAGAAAAGGTCCTTCAAAGACAAAGGAATTCAAATGGGCTATACCATTGAGTGGCGTGGCACCATTATCCAACACTGCTTCTGCCTCTCCACAGTCAATTCCATATGTCTCTCCACAACAAGAAGCAACATATGCTATCTCCCATAATGGTTACATCACACATTATTCACCCTTTCAGAAAACTGTCTGTCATTATGTGATTACTAGAGTTTTATTTTGGTCACTTTTCCTTCAGGGTATCTCAATTAACTCAATGTCAATGTCAGTAGATTATTTAGTGGAATTAGTTTTTTTTTAATGAGGAAGAGGAGAGTTTTCTCATGATGTCCATGTTGTTGTTCATCTGGGCTGCTAAGTAGGTGAGAAAAGAGTAGAAATAGTTTTTCCAGAAGTGAAAATGAGTTGTATATGAATATATAATAAACAAATGAATAAATAAATAACAAATACATAATATAAACTAGGATACCTCATCCAAGCAGTTGACTCGCATATCTTGGTTGGCTAGTAGCTTTTCAGCCTCCTGCACATCACCTGAAGAAAGGACATTGTAGGTGGACAACTAATTCTTCAGTTCTAAATATTTCATGTTTATCATACAAATCTGAAGAACATTAAGCAAGTAACATTGAACATTAAATTGATCCTAATGAACATAACACATTAATGCTAAATAATGAAGAAAAAACATATTGAAGTAACATATTATTATATATGTAATTACTACAATATATATACATACATATATACATATATATATATACAATATAATATAACTAATGATACAGAACCGACTAAAATAAGAACAAATTTTAGTATTTCATTACACTATGACTTCATATAACTAACTAATTTCATCACTATAACTACACAATAACTAATGCAGTGAAAGCTGGAAAACATTGTAATCCAAAGCCAGACAATATTATTCAAGATTATACTCACCAGCAGAGATAACTTCTAATATTTTCCTCTCAGATGCTGAAAGATCCCCCTTTTTAGGTGCAGCCATGGTATGTTTGAGGTAGGCTTTGTTTTAATGCTGAATTGCAAAGACTTTGCCAAGGTATATATGTCTTTGAGCTTGTCTCAACACTATTGGTACATGGCACAGGTATGTTTATAAACTGGAGACAGGAGAAATCTTTCTCTTGCAGAGATTGGTCCACATTGGAATATACCATTGTAAAAAGGGGGGAGGTGAAGTCCATATAGGCATGAGGATATTATCAGAGCTTTTCTTGTAGACAGAGCGATGCCATTCCCATTAACTATGATGTACCAGGCACAAGCCTGGCAGTACCTGACCAGCTGGCTGAAAAGCTACTAGCCAACCAAGATATGGGAGTCAACTGCTTGGATGAGGTATTATATTATGTATTTGTTATTTATTTATTAATTTGTTTGATGACGGCCAGACAGTGTAGAATGCATGGGGGTGAATGGTAAATCCACTAGCACTGAGGCATATATTCAAGATTCAAATTAATATTAACATCATCACAAAATTAACATGAGGGCACGTTAATTTGATGGAAAATCCCCATTGACACTCATTCCCTCTTTCTTGCCTTTGCTCAATAAACCCTTTTCACAGAGGTGCCATCATAGGACTAACAGAGGTGTTGCTTTTAGCACTGTCACACTTTTTACTATCAACTAGTTCCCTCGCCTTGAGCTACCAAGATTATGAGCAAATAAGCAAATCCTTTCAGATCTCTGTACCCATTCACATATGACGCTATGCAGGAAATTTTCTAAAACATTGCAGGGTACATGTGGTAAAGGATGTACACATTTTTCACACACTTTTCTACTTTTATACTTTTTTACTTTTTTACTTACTTATATTTTTAATACTGTTTTTTCCCTTGCACCAATTGCACCAAGTCGAATTCCTTGTAGGTGTAAACCTACTTGGCAATAAACTTGATTCTGATTCTGATTCTGATTCTGACATGAAGCTGTAGTAACAGGTTACCACCTCCAGGGGGAAGCGCCATGCTCAATTAGAACACTCGGTGTGTGATTGACGTGACAAGATTAGAGAGTTGGCCTATTGCTGTAATCCCGACCTAGAGAGGAGAATTGAACGGTGTCTGGGACATTCAGAACAAGCATGTTGTTCATAGACTAGCCACAAAAATTACTGTTATACTGTATATTTTTATTGGTCAATATAAAAATCACAGAAGTCAAAATGATTTCTTTATATAATGCACTGGGCTCATTCTCAACAATTACCTTTTTTGGATAGAGCAGCAACCACTACGTAGAAGGGATATAACAAATATACCAACACACAAACAGAGCCTCAAAGGGCTGGGTAAAAACAACCTAAGAAAAGACAGAAATAACAGAAATATACATAACAGTAAAAGATCATTGTAATTATTTGATTATTTTGGTTTGACTTATGTTGGAATGTTTATTCACATAAGTGTACTTGCATGCATTCGTAAGTGTAGATGTCTGAAATTCAGAGACAGGGAATTAGCCCTGTACCCTTCCTGACACGTGTGTGTCCTAAGCCTGGCACAGAGCGAGAGGAGAGTGAGAGTGAGAGGGAGAGAGAGGTGAGTCCATTAAATATAGCACAGTGGACTAGGTTGGCAGAAAGGAAGCTACAACTCTCAGACAGAGCATCTCTAAGCGGAACGCACTTCTGGCAAGCATTTCTTTTTTTTTTAACCAATATTCTGTCACTATTCTGTAAAATGATGATGAGGTTACTACCTTTTCTTTGATTATATAATAACAAAATTACAATATGTATACAATACATTTTTAGCATCAACATGGCTGTCATTTGATGCCTTGCATTTAGGACTTTTATGAGTTCCGGTAAGCAGCAGAAGCCAGTGCTGACAGGCCAGAGGTTTAAGACCAGAAAAAGGGGTGAGTAGATCTTTTAGTAGTCTAAAATGCATTTAAAACTGAAATGTTAAAACTGCTGCTCCTGAGAAGCAATCTGCGAATATTTGAAACATCTAATGGTGTGGTAATGAAAATATAATAACACAAAAATTACACATTGGCTGTCTTAGCAATAACTTCCTCACATGATCATGTTCCTCGAATTCACAGTTTACAGACTGCTAAGTCAAGCATGCTGCTGTGCTTAAAGTCGCTAGCCAGCACAACATCACATGCTGCCGAGAAGCCTGTTGCAGAGAGCAGTAAAATAAGTCAATCCTGTATTTACATACAGATATGTCTTAATTCTGTATTCATCAAGGTAATATCTACCCAATAGAAAGTCCCAAAAGCAAAAGCTCTGTTAAAATTCAAGGCATGCAGGTGCTCTAACCCTAACCCTAACCCTAACCCTATACAGAAATTAGTTTAAGTTTGTGGTATAAATTTAGAAATTTAGAATCGTCTTCATTGTCATGTAAGGCCTGTGTGAATATCTTAGAAGATCAAAGGAGATAAAGATGTGTCATTTAACACTCACTAAATGGCCAACTAAAATACAATACTTGTTTGATACACTTTATAACAGCCACATCACACCAGCTAAGAAAATAAATAAATTGCAAGATAGGTACTCAAGTCTAATATACCTCCTTGTTCAACTGTACACACAACCCAAAATAAAATATGTTCCATTTCACTTAATTAACACTGCAACTCATTTTGTATTCTGCCTTTACACAAACACAAATACTTCACTTTGGTTCCTTCTTCATAGAAACAAACAAAAAAAAAAATGGTGCCCCGGTGGCACATTATTTAGCACCGCTGCCCCAGAGCAAGGAGGTACTGGGTATGAAACAATGGGGGGAACCTTTCTGTTTGGAGTTTGTATGTTCTCTGCATGTTCACGTGTGTTTCTTCCTGGTGCTTCTGTTTACTCCCATTCCATAAAGTCCATAAGACAAATGCTCCTAGTGCTGCAGCTATGCAGAGAAATGACTTTGTTGGGTAGTACTTGTACAATGAGAATAGTAAAGCAAACTTCTTATTCTTCCAGATGAAAAAGAGAAATTTGAGCCAACACTTTTCAGAGATACGATTGTCCAGGGCCTCAATGAAGCTGGAACGGACCTGGAAGCAGTGGCCAGATTCTTGGATGTGTCCGGGTCCCGGCTGGACTACCGACGCTACGCAGACACTCTGTTTGATGTCCTCATCGCAGGGAGCATGCTTGGTGAGTGACAGCATGGCTTTGATTCACAATGCATATAACCATAGTCAAATAAAAAGGCATATAGCATATAAAAAAGCATAAAGCATATAAAAGTCAAATTATATGCTGTAGAGTTAAAATCCTATTGTAATTTACCTACATTCGTGTAGATAAAGCAAATAATTGTCCAAACTGAAGGGAGTATTATTGCGAAGCACCTGTAACACTATTGTCAGCAGTGCCCTTTGCACTGGAGACAGACCAGGGTTTTGCAGGCTACTCTCTCCAAGGACAAAGAGATCACAGCTGGCTTTGTACGATTAGCACAGTAAGTCCCCATGACTGACCAGATCCCTGTCTCACGGCTTGGTGAGTGTCCTTTGTCATAACGCTGATTGCTTTTAGTATGCATTTCCCCTGGAGTGTGGTCTTTTCATTTGAGACTACATTTTCATTAAACATGTCACTTGTTATGGCTTTAAGGATATGTGTGAAGAAGGATTTGTCTTTGAGTAGCCACAGGTTATACAGCTGGTCAATATTTAGTTATGGAAACCTCAAGACCACAGGTAGACAAAAAGTAAACACCCAACCCAGAAGTAGACTTATGACTGATGAGTGAACTCAAATTGCTTAGCGTAGGGGTGCAGTTAAAGCAACGCACATTTATTATATTATTATTCTTATATATATTATTTTTGCACCTTAATCTAAATTAGTACAAATATTTAATTGATATCTCTAGTCATTAATACACAGGACAAATCTGTTACTATCCTTTGTGCCATCATCCAAGGTAAACACATGTAGAAGGCCAGCTCAGATGAGAACAAATGTAAAACAAGCGAGTGATATAACCGCCATCAGGTGCAACACCATAGCAGACATCAGGCTACGGCATCATAAATCTACAGAGTCATTCCTCAGGTGGCACCATTAGTTACCTAGCTCAGCCAACAGTGGTATGTGGCACGTCATTGGGGTTATCAAGTGGGCACCTTCCTTCACCGGTGTTTCGTTAATTTAGGCCCACAACACCTCAAGAAGGCTTATCTGTGTATTCCAGCACCCTGGAAACACACCCCTCTATGCCACCCCCTCATAATTCCCTCTAACCCTCACCATTTAACGCCTGCCATCAACCTATTTTAGCCTTGTCCTCAACAGGAACCCCAACTACCAAGCTTCCTCCTTAGCCATAGCCACCTGTTGCGCTCTCCGCTGCTTGCGCTATTTACTTTATCACCAGTTTGATGCACCATTTACTTTATCACCAGTTTGAAGCGCGATCTGCGAATGCCCAATGCTAAAGTGCAACGAGTGGACTTTGCCACAAAACCTCGGCAGCCAACTTCTTCCGTTTCATACCGAAACATTTCAACACCTGATTGTGACGCCAAGTGTATCGCCCTTGGGAAAGACTAACTTTACACCCTGAAAGTATATGCCCAAGCGTACATGCTCTGGAACACAACGGGCAGGCAGCATCCCCACCCAACTGACAAAGATTTTGGGGCGATGGTGGCACAAGTAGCCCCTATCAAAAAACGAATTCTGTTTGCCACAGATCCACAGATCCTTCCACTTCAACCTTCTCCTCTCTACTGCCTTGTCTATAATAGTGTACTAATTGATATCTCTATAGCATAGAATAGTGTAGTATGCCCCCCCCTCTCATCATTATAAGTCAAATCTTTAAAGATGTTATATTTTGCATTATATTTTGTGGTTAATAATTGAATTTCGGGGTACTACTACAATGTTTACATACTTTAAAGTTAAAAATTACACCTTATTATTCACAAACGGTTCATCGCTCAGAACCCCTTTCAGCCTCTGTCAGAAACGCTCAGATATTCCTTCTATCTCTTCAAGAGAATGCCAAGTGGAAAATCTCTGCTGCACAGAAAAACAGAAGGTAGCAAACAGTTGGTATAATCAATTACTACATCACTAGAGACTCCGCTTCGCGTTGAGGTCCTGCATCACCCTATTATCTTAACACTATCCTTTACAAATCAAAGCTTTACTTTTCTATAGACCATGGGTGGAAAAAAAGTCATTCATTCTGGTGCCACATAGACTCTAATCATATGAATGCTGCTGTCATTCCTCTTAGCCCCAGGAGGGACACGCATCCATGAAGCAGACCAGAGCAAGGTGACGGCACACTGTGTGTTCACTAGTGAGGAGAAACATTCTGCCATACGCCTCTATGCTCAGGTAGGTTTACTTAGATGATCCTCGTAGAACATTGGATTGCATATGTATTACAAAAAACACCTAAAAAGGAGTGTGTGTGTGGGGGGGGGGGGGGGGGGGGGGTGTATTTTATTTTGCTCATGGAACTAAAAAGGGCCCCAAACCTTGTGTCTTGAGCTTGATGTTGCCACCATCTGCCATAGGTTTTCCACAAGCTCATAAGGAGGTACAAATACCTCGAGAAGGCCTTTGAAGAGGAAATTAAGAAGGTAAGCCTACAGAATGTTGTGACCTTATTTGTAAGGATAACAAATATGCAATATCGTGGGATACATGGTACATTATGGAATATAATAGGTAGGTCAACATAAGGTATTTTTGGATCACTTTAGATGATTTTGTGTTTTTTAGGTTTCTCATTTAACATTTTTCAGTGGTCTGCTGTATGCTATTAAAGCTGCTATTGAAGTTCTTAAATTGACAACCTCGTTGATACAAGCTGTATTGCTTTTATGTACATGTCATCCTCCGGGCCACTGTTCAAGCTCATCAGTTACCTTTTGTGTAGAAAATAAATCAATGATGTCAAATAAATCAATGTGCATCACAATTCAGACTGGTCCACAATTTAGACTAAACAAGGTGGCACCTAATATGAAGTATGAATATATGAATATGAATATGAAGAGAAGACAATTACCCATGCCCTGGTACATAATTACAGACCCATAATTTGTGTTTTGAGCTACACCTGTGTTTGTCCTACGGAGACACCACTGTGAAAGGGGTCTATCAAGGCCAAGCAAGAAGCCTCCTGACATTGTCTTGACCATTGTCTCTGTGGAGCTTCTGCTGTTCTTAAAATCCTTCACCGAGTCGGAGCGGACCAAATTAGCCATGTTGATGGGGATCCTGTTGGCCAACAATGATCTCCCCCCGCCTATCCTTGTTGGCTTGTTCAGCGATGGAGTCGTCAAAGAAGGTTTGCACGCACGCATACAAACACACACACACACACACACACACATTGTCAGAATTTTCATACATTTTAATTTCAAATTTCAACATTTTATTTCCCATCTGGGTCAATAAAGTTAAAATAAAATACCATCTCTTATCTTATAAGCACAGATCATTATCTTTGTGATTGGTTATTCTCTGTATTGGTGAATGTAACA